>JBCNJP010000010.1:30786410-30944880 GCA_039602395.1 Deinandra increscens subsp. villosa
CGGGGTGTGACATTTTCAGGTTAAACAGGTCAAAATTCAATTACTTTGTGCCTTAACCGGCATAATAATTACCCTGAGCGGCGTACGCGGCTTGAACGGCTGCCACAGCGGCTTGCACGTGTTCGTTAATCATAGCTTGTAGTTGTGCAGGCGTCATGTTGATGTTGCTCCTTCCGTGTCCCCTTCCAGACATCTTGCTGGACAGTTAAAGTAGCCAGTGTTCAGTCACAGTTATATCCTATACATATCCCATAATATGTATATTAGCCAGTTCCCGTTATCCCACTATTAGTCCAGAAAAATTTTGTGCAAAATCGAGGCGTCGTCGGAGAACGTCGTAAGTCGTAAGTAGCTATCGTCGAAAGTCGGCTTTCCCATAAAGGTCACCGTCGGCGTAGTCATCGTAGTAGAAATCAGGACGTAGCGTGTAGCATCGTTTCGTTGTCGCTTTCCCCGGAATAGTGTGCGCATTCGCGTTCGCGTTTCGTATTCGTGTGTGAAAATTTTCCTAAGGTTTTCCGTTAGACTACCTAAACACGGTCTATATATATATATATATACATACGTACTAAGCTTTTACTTACACAGCAGAGCGAGTATCCCAGGTTGGCACGTAGTCATTTTGGTTTTGGGAATTTGTTTGTTCGTTTGTAACTAAGGTTTTCAAGTTGCAGTTTCCAAATCGTTTTTCAAAAATGATTCCAGTTCTCTGCAACTTATGGCTCTGATACCAATCTGTCACACCCCCAAATAACCACTAACGGAGTTTATACCGTTAAGGGGTGCGAGCAAACCAGGACCACAACCATTAGTTACAAATACTAAACGAATCAGAGTAAAGTCCAAACATTAATAATAAAAACAGTTTAACAGTACGCAGCGGAAAACATTGTCTTTAGCACTAACCACGTGCTTTACAAAATCGGTGTTTTAAATTCTCAATTAAGTTTAACTAAAAATAAAATGTCTTCGTGTGTCATGCCAACCCGATCCGGATACTCCTTAGCGATCTGCAAAAGTTTAAACCACGCAAGTGTCAACCTAACGGTTGGTGAGTTCACAGTGGGCTTGTCATGCAGTGGCCCGGTCTCATACATCATAGTCGTATAAACATATTCTTATGTACAATTTAATGGTGAAAAGCAATGCTTAATGATAACCAAAGTCATAGTGTTGTGGTTTAGTAAAAGTATTGTCCGTAACCTACGTTATCTGGTATGTACTAGTTTTGTATAGTTAAAGTGCTCAACCGATATCGCTGGTAGCTAATCCGTTGTTCCATGCACTAAGGAAGTTTGTACCAAAGCTGACCGATAATTGTAGTGGCAGAGCCTCCAGCTATTTTGTTTTGCAGACATATGTCATCGCGGCTTTGCCTCCCCCGTGTCCTCTCGGGACGACGGTCAGATAGGCTGATATTGTACCTCCGTGCACCTCCAGTGTCACGAGGCGGAGTTTGTCAAACTCCAGTAGATCTACCCAACATCCCCTCGCTTTACAATTAATAGCACAATTAAGTTGAGGACTTTTTCAGTTAAAAGGCAATCCTTAGAAATCATGTGATATCATGTGGTTTAGACTTTAACCCACACTAGCCATATTAAAACGGTTTACTTTGGGGTTCTTATGAATCCCGAAAACATTTTTCAGTTTCGTTTTAGAAATAGTTGTTTGAGTATTTCACAAGTGCTTCCCATAAAACACTTCAAGTTCATCAAGTAGGTGCATAGCACTCTAAGTTTTCAGTTTCATCAAGTAGTGCATAGCACTCATAAAGTTGTCAGCATTGTTTTTCATAAGGTTATTCAGTGTGTCCCAAACGGGCTCACAGTAAACGGGTTAGTGACACTCACCTTGGGTTGCACTGCTACGCTTGCTTAATAATCCAAATATTGATTGCTTATCGAAGACCTATGAACACGTTTAGGTCTTAAGTATTAGTTTTGTGTCTAATTATTAACTTATCGTTACTATGGCCCATAACATAGCACGTTGGAACTACGACACGACATAACGACACACGACACCGATGGTTGATCATAAACAAGGGTTCATATACATCAGAAATCAAAGCATGTATCATCATAGCATAATCATGTAAGTCATGGTATAACATTCAAGTAAATTGCACAAGTTTGGATTCTGGTCTCAGTTTCGCTAGCAGTTTCGCTAGGCAGTTTCGCTGTGTGCACGGGCAGCACTTTCGCTAGGCAATACCCGATGACACAGTTTCGCTAGGCTAATTTCCATCGAAACTGTTGGCACAGTTTCGCTAGCCTAGTTTCGCCCGAAACTGGTTTGAACTTTCGTTCAGGGAATTTCGCTCGGTAGTTTCGTTCGGACAGGTCTGGTTGGTTTACCCGGCGACACTACAGTTTCGCTACATAGTGTCGCTGGATGAAGATATACATAATTTCGCTACATAATTTCGCCCAGAGAACACACAGTGTCGCTGGTCGCGAAAAACTCACAAATCAGCCTAAAAATCAACCTAACAGCTTCCATACTTCATGTGATTCAATATTTAGCATGTATGATCATTTACCAACATAAATCAGTAAGCTTTAACACCTTAAACATGGGTTTTCATCATCAAATCACCAAAAACACATTTTAAACCTAAAATGACTAAAATGGCATAAATCTTCATTATGGATGGATTTCAAACGTAAAGTTACTGACTTTAGGATAGATCTAGCATTCCTAAGCAACATATCAAGAGATCAGGTGATTCCATAGAGGTTTAAGCATGCTTTTTAAGAAAACACATAAAGAACACATAAAAATGGTTTTGGGAGACTCACGATTCGATCTAGGATCCGAATGGATGTTGTCTCGAGGCTGGGATCACGTCGGCTTGTGGTGATTCTTGGCTGACCAGAAGTTCCAGGAGAGTGTGTGTGTGTGTGTTTTGAGTAAATGGTGCAAAATGGGATCTCTAGGGTTTTATGTTAATATATAACAGGAGCTAGTTTCGCTGGTCAGTTTCGCTGGCCAAGCGAAACTGGCTCTGTTAGTCAGAGGGTTGGCTAACCCGGGCGACACTATAGTTTTGCCCGGTAGTTTCGCTGGAAACCCAAAAGTGACCAGTTTACATTTTAAGCAAGATAAGTATAGTTCATGGATTGTCATGCTATTCACAATACTAAATCATGTATTTAAATCACATTGCACATAATAACTATAAGTAAATAAATACATAGCACATATGGACGGGTTCGGTGATCAAGCAAAGGTCGTGGACGTATTCGGCCTAGTTAAGCATTAGTTGCTAAGTTAACACTATTAACGTAACTAACGGAGATTGTCTAACGGAAGTTAACCTTAAAATTCTCGGATGTCACAGCTTACTTTGATTTCCATACGTCGGAATTTATAATTACGTGGGCACCCGTAATTACTCGTTTTGTCGCAAGGCCCGCATAGTTCGTCTTGTTGTGTATGGATCACAAGGCACAAAGAGTTCACCATATAAGAATCAGGTAACAATGTTCCATTAATGGATAATCGAACTAGCAATGTTCACACAAAGTTCTTGGATATTTATCTAGCATCATTTATGTAGAATCATGCTAATGAAATAAATATATAATTAATCTAATTACGTTCATGTATGATCAAGCTGATAGTGAACATAAGAAATCAAGTTTTATTTATGGCAAAAGTAAATTGACAAGGCAAAATTTAAACTTAACAAACTATATGAGAAATCATTCTAACAACTATTAATGGATAACTAGCTAATATGACGTAGGTACAAATCAGTTGTCGATGTTTGTGAATAACTCAAGCAAGTTCACACACGAAGGTATTCAACTGTCTGACGTAACGACGTTTAGGTCTTGACAAGCTTCAGGTGCCCCGAGCATAAAAACTCGACCTTGGGTGGATTGGTTGTTGTTAGTCAAATTGGGACATTGGTTCCTGAAGTGATTAGGACTCGCGCATTGGTAACATGCACGAGTGGCATTGTTGTTTGGAACGGGTACAACTGCTAGAGTTTGATTTGTTCCTGCTGTAACAGTCCTACACACTTCTGCTAAATGCCCAAACCTTCCACACTTGGTACACTTGTGGCATTACGTGCCAGAGGGATGGTGATAGCTGCAAGTGGAGCACATAGGATTTGGACCCTTATAATTTGGTCTGGTGACAATAGTGTTGGTTAGAGCCACTGTTTTCACGGGAATAGCAGGAGTAACCAATGCATAGCTTTGAGTGTGCATTTTTCTCTTCTTGTTATTGGACTCGTTGTTGCTTGAGCTTGACCCACATTTATCCTTGTCTTTAACGGTTTCCTTTTTCAGCACCCCATTCTTGACCATCTCAGCACTCAGAGTTCCAGCCAACTTGATGGTAGCTGACAGAGTTGTAGGGTTCACAGACATCATTACTATACGCATCGCTTCAGGGAGTGCGTCGATGTAGCAGTCGATTACAGTTTGTTCAGGAGTCACCAAGTTAGAAACAAACAAAAAGAGTTCTTGGAATCGAGTTGTAAAACCGAGATAATCGGCTCCTTTCATGGTGAGACTCCAGAATACGGCCTCTAATTTCCTCATTTCTGACCTTGGACAATACTCCTCAAGTAACAAAGCATTGAATGCATCCCAAGTTAAAGCATGAAGCACCTCCCGCGTCTTGGATCTTATATGCGTATTCCACCAAGTTAGAAGCCCTTTCTTGAATGTACTTGACGCATACTTGACCTATTGAGCTTCAAGACAGTTGCACATGCTTAACGTAGCTTCTGTTTTCTCGAACCATAGAAGAAAGCCTGTCGCTCCTTCGGTTCCAGTGAATTCAAAGGGCTTAGAAGTCACAAAGAGTTTATATGAGCTTTAGACTCCGCCAGGGTTGGAACCCTCTCCATTGTCATTAGTTTGTACAATCGTTCGAGTTTGAATAGTTTCATTGAGCTGGTTAACCATATTCGGAAGGATAGTAGCCATTTGCTAAGCGATGATGGTGGCTAATTCGGTAGGATCCATCTTCTAGAAATAAGAGGTTCGAATTAGATATGGAAAATATAAGATAATAAAATAATAGAATGACATTACTAATGATTAAACATTAGAATAACGTCGTTGACTAATCGAAATCTCAAGTCCGTTTCATGATTCTACTTGAACTGTATGTTTTAGCCTATAAGCATCATGTCCTCGAAAGGATCCCCAGGAAAGAGAGGTGAGTCACTTGGACTACTTAAATACTAGGTCTTTCCTTTAGCCAGAACCTTTCAAAAAGATCACCACTCTTCCAGATTACACACAGTCCCGAAAACCATTACGCGAACCAGTCGTTTCGACGAGAGTATTCAAGGATGAGAATCAAAATTCCCAAGATGAAACCCTAATGTAATGTCTAAGAATTTCGTCGACAAGGATGGGTTGCACATGTCACGATAGAGATTCACGAGAAAATATTCATCGAGAGAATCCAAATACCTAAATCAAGAATAAGGTTTATTATTTTTGGCCCCTAAGGTTAATAGTCTATATTATCGTTTTCTAATAACCTAATTCCCTATAACCAAGGCTCTGATACCAATTCTATAACACCCCGACCGATGGCGGAAACATCGAGGTGTCACGAAAAGAGTATAGAAGCACAAGGAAATAAAAGGAAAACCATATTTTATTATTATCTCAAAGCTTAAAACGTCTATTATAAGGCACAATGCTTAAATGATGATATAAACTCTAACTAGGTCCACAAGCTCCTAGTTATAATCAACCCTTATGCTGGATGTCCGTATTCCTGAAAAACACGCGAAAAAGGTCAACTATGCATATAGTTGGTGAGTCATAGGTTTAAATAATAAAACAATTATAAGAAAAAAATGTTTGATAGGGTTTGCAAAGTCATACATGTTGAATAAATAACCCAATAATTAGCATGAAACGATCAAATAACACGAGACAAATAAATAACATGAGTGTTTGTCCGCGTGTTCAATTCCTCTCAAGGAATATCAGCGTTGGGACAAAATAGCATAAACGTTTGTCCGCGTGTTCAATTCCACTCAAAGGAATCTCAGCGTTGGGATCAAATAGCAAACAAGTTGCACAATAGCATATAATGAAAAGCATGACAATGTATTCATTTATACGTTATAACACGTATAAATACAAGTATTCAATAATATTTGACTTTGCATATTGAAAACAAGCGTTTGAATGAGTAAGGTTTCATAACGATTCACAATGATAAACATTATAAAATATATGATTTGCTTGAAAATGAAGTAATACTGAATAAAATATTTATGCGTGTTTTCCACCCCAAAATAGTTTAAAATATAAAGAAAAGGGGCTATGAACTCACCTTAGATTGTTTGACGTAAAGAGGATGGTTCAAGTGTGAGAATGCCCTAAACGAATAACGAGTTTGTTTAGTCTAAAGTTTCGAGGACGAATAATAGGACTTCTAAACGTCTAGGGTTTCGGTGAACTTGATGATTTGGGGAAGATGATTATAATGTGACATCATGAAGCTTTGTTGATAATATATAGCTAGATAGATAGATGACTAAATAAGTTTATTAGCTAAATAAATAATTGACTCATTAAATGAATAAAATGATAAATGGCTAAATAAATAAATGACACATTAAGCAAGAATATAATGACCAAATAACTAAATGATTAAATAAATGACCGATTTAATAAATAAAATAATTAAGTGAATTAATAATTAAATAATGAATTTATAATTAAGTAAATAAATAAATTACCGAATAAATAATTGGATTGATTAAAGCATGGAAAAATGTAACCGAATAAAGATTACAATGAATTATTTCAAGCTTTTAATGATATATGATTTTATTTCTTTTAAAACGGAGCAACGAAGTTTCTATTAATTATATCTAATAAGTTGTAAAGAACAAGTGTTTATAATCATTATTAAAACAAAGAAAATCCTACGTTGGTAGGACGTTTAACGGTTTAAACAAATGGAGTAACAATTATTTATGAAAATAATAATTTTCCTTAGGTATTTCTTTTGTTCTAAAATATTTGTAACAATTTTTATAAATTTTATGACATGAAAGTGGAGGTATAAGGTTCAATAGAGTTAAAGGAATGTATTATAAATAAAAAGATCTGGAAAATTATATATATATATATATATATATATATATGTTAAGGTTTTTACGGTTTAAAATGAGGAAAAATAGGATAACAAACAAAAAAAAGGTCTACGGAGTTCGAACCCGTGACCTTTACTTCACAACTCAGCGCCCAAACCAACTAGGCTGCCAGGGCTTTTGGTTTAAAATCCGTCCAGAAAATTTAAAACATGCATGTAATGGTCATCTTCTTCCCCAACAAACTAACCCGAAAACCCTAGATCTAGAACCTTGGAATTGAACACTTAAACATGACTGGAAGTAAAAATTAACATGAGGCTTTTGCTCTTTGATGAATTCCGAACATAATAGTGTAAGAACTAACCTCAAATCATTGCCGGAAAACAGAAAACGACTGTCGCCGGAGCTTGGCGGCGGCGGCGGCAAAAAAAAACGCGAACCAGGGACGATTTCGGTTGAGTTTTGACAGGTTTGATTGCGCAAAAGCTTGAGGAGTGTTGGGGATTGATTTATAGTGTCGTATTTGCGTTTAGGAATGGTTAATAATGGCATTGAAGATCCGAACGTTTTGAAGATTGGAAATCATTGATTTGATATTAACGGGCATTAATCGTCGGTTTTGATATTGTCTTGATGATTACCATGATGAGTTGAACGTTTTTGGGCATTAAAGCGAATAAAACGGACGTTTTCTTGGTGGTTTTTGCCATTTTCCAGCGGTTGGAGGTCGCCGGCGTCAGCCCTCGCCGGAAAAACGCGAATAAAACGGCGAGCTTTTCTTTCTTTGTTTTTTTCTTCTTTGAACTAAATAAAAAAACCTCTAAATAAAAACAATTAACATACTCAAATTCAAATCTAATTAGGTTTTGTTATATATATTTTTTTCTAAAACCAATATAATTATAAAATCTACCTTTTGTTTTACTTATATAAATAAGTTAAGCATTAATGAGTTAAAGTTTCATTAAAATATGTTATTTGAACAAAGTTTGTTGTAATTATTTTATAGGATAACAACTTGACATATTTAATAAAAAAATCTATAAAAAATGTGACATTAAATATATGTGTATTAGTTATATGTTATATAAAAATTAAAATGCACACCTTAACGACATTTATTTTTAAACTAAAATAAATAAGTAACAAGGTAATTAGATAACTCGAATATCTTTATTTATTTTTATTTTTTTCAGGGTTGTTACAGTCTCCCCTACTTAGGAAATTTTCGTCCCGAAATTTATGTAGAGAAAACTAAGAAAAGTCGAAGCGTAAAAGTTAAGGCTTATACCGAGGAGATGTGTGTGGTAGGAAACATTAGATTGATGTACTATTTCGAAAGAACCACTAATGATGGTCTCTTGCATAAGAAATCGCTATGTGGCAACAATTGAGAATGAGTTTACCTATGTTTGACACACGATGAAATTGTTTGAAAAAGATTGAAAGAGTTTACCTATGTTAGGTTTGTGGATTTTCCCGAATATGGAATGCATCACTAGTAAGTTTTATTGTATTACTCAAGCATTGACATTCAGGTTGGAATGGCCAAAAGATATCATAGAATATAGATGCTTACCAACATTATAACAATTACATACCGTGCCACAAAAGAATATAAAGCCTTGAGGCACCAATCATGCATTCAAGAAAGCTTTGATCACACCTTACCACCAAATAATGGGTTAATGTCGAAAATAACATTAAGCTTCTCGTGAACCAAAGAACGCTACTTTTGATAACATGACAGGAGCACTTATATATAGGATATATCATCGGCGTATCCACCATGCCCTTTCAAGCAACATCAGTTACGTCACTTCGAATCATGATAGGTTTAAGGTTATAACACACAGCAGGGCTTACTTTGATTTCCATACATCGGAATTTATAATTACGTGGGCACCCGTAATTACTCGTTTTGTCACAAGGCCCGCATAGTTCGTCTTGTTGTGTATGGATCACAAGGCACAAAGAGTTCACCATATAAGAATCAGGTAACAATGTTCCATTGATGGATAATCGAACTAGCAATGTTCACACAAAGTTCTTGGATATTTATCTGGCATCATTTATGTAGAATCATGCTAATGTAATAAATAAATAATTAATCTAATTACGTTCATGTATGATCAAGCTGATAGTGAACATAAGAAATCAAGTTTTATTCATGGCAAAATTTAAACTTAACAAAGTATATGAGAAATCATTCTAACAATTATTCTTGATTGTTGTTAGTCAAATTGGGACATTGGTTCCTGAAGTGATTAGGACTCCCGCATTGGTAACATGCACGAGTGGCATTGTTGTTTGGAACGGGTACAACTGCTAGAATTTGATTTGTTCCTGCTGGAACAGTCCTACACACTTCTGCTAAATGCCCAAACCTTCCACACTTGGTACACTTGTGGCATTGCGTGCCAGAGGGATGGTGATAGCGGCAAGTGGAGAACATAGGATTTGGACCCTTATAATTTGGTCTGGTGACAATAGTGTTGGTTAGAGCCACTGTTTTCACGGGAATAGCAGGAGTAACAAATGCATAGCTTTGAGTGTGCATTTTTCTCTTCTTGTTATTGGACTCTTTTTTTCTGGGTAAAGGGTTACCCCGGTGATTTGTATTGATATACCGTAAATAAAGCACAAGTAGTAAGGAGACACCCTTACTAGTTCATACTTGGGACATGCCCCAAAGTACGTAAACATAAGAAAACCAACAAAAACAGAAAACAAGCCCAAAGGCAAAACCCACCTAGCAAATAATCTAGGAAAAACACACAATCAACAAAAAGATAAAAATATGTAGACATCAGGCGGCCTAGTATGATTCATAGTAGCACACAACCACAGCCTAAGCTTCTTAGCCACAAGCCGAACCTCTGAATGCTCAAACAGCTTTAACAGACTTCTACACATCCAAAAAACGCTACTAACCATTTGAAGCCTTCACTAGAGGGGTGCTTACCCCTTTATGTGTTTTGGGGATGCCCGTCTCCATAAGCCCCTCTGTTTCATTGTACACCACCTCAACCTCATCATCAACCTCATTATTGTCCCGAGAAAACCGAGAAAATTCTCTAACCCTTGAAGATTCAGCCCTATAAGCCCTTGCTTGATCATTTCCCAAGCCCGTGTTACCCCCGTCCTTTCCTAAAACATCAAACGGGTTAGATGTGAGAACCATGTCCCTTTTTCCATTGTCATGATGAGCATTTTCCCTCGAATTAACCTTCACCGGACGATACTCAAACTTTTGTTTGACTTTGGTAGTATGAACATTCTGTTTTCTTGCCACCTTACTTGCTTTCGGAACAATAAAACCTTCATCATCCATATTCTGACCCCCTTTTTGTTTAGCCTGTTTAACCTGTTTCGCACACTCATCAGAATTATGACCAAAGACACAGCAATGGCTACACCTTGGGGGTTTCCATTCATATTCCACCTCAATTTTCTCCTTTAAGATGAAATCACCCTCAAGATCAGGGATTGCAACCATAACACTTTCCGGAAAGTCTTGATCCGCAGAAATATCAATAAGGGCTCTAGCATAACTACTTCTACCCCAAGTGTTCAAACACATAGAAGCTGTGAGAGAATCCAGCAACTTCGGGACACCGAATTTAGTGGCAATAAGGCTAAGGCCATCATCCGTGTAAGCAGCAAGCGGGAAGTTATGCAATTTCACCCAGACGGAGACATTTTTTATATCATCTTCTTTTAATTGTGTAGTAGGAGTCCAGATATTTAAGAATAAAGGCCTATTTTTTATCAACCAGGGACCACCCTCCAGAGCATCGATCATCCCTTTTCTATCAGAGAACTTGAAAAAGAAATAACCACTAGCATTCATCATTACTTTAGTGAGCCCAAATTTCTTCCATGACTGACTGAGTAACAAAATATTGAACAGCAGGAAAAGCAATCCTATCTCCCAAGAAATACCCGTATAATGTAAAGGATAACTTATCGTTAACAATACGAACCAATCCCTTAGGGATAACAATATCCACACCAGTTTGCGACTTCTCAGAAGTTAGAGTGCGAAAGTTAACCTGTCTTTTTGTAGTAGAACCCAAAAATTTTCCCGCATAAGATAAAGGACTCGATTACGTTGCTTTGGGACTAGACGGTGCCACCTTAGCGATGTCATAGCCCAAATCAGGATAACCCGATTCAGCCCCATCAGATTCATGACCCCCAGACAGGTAAGCACCCGCCGACGGACATTGAGTACCTCCCGAAGACGAATCAGAAGTTGCTGGCCCATGGAAACTACCGGAACACCTTCCCCAACAATCTGCTACGTTTCAACCATGTTATCCAATTTAAAAACAACCTTCTTGGCCATGGGAGAGAGCAGCGTTCCAGAATTGCTTATATGACTACCACGATTAAGAATAGGCAATCCATCAATGTTTTTCAATTTACTAAACAAACCAGACGTAACCCTAGCAGGCGGCAGACCTGGAGTGTTGCTTGCCATGCACAGTAAACACGTAGGATTGGAACCAGAAACCCTAATTCGCACCCCACAAAACTATTGCACCAAATCGTGATCACCCACAAAGCGCTGTGGATCGAACCAGAATCACGAACAGATCACCAACACCCTCTTCGGATTGTAAGGCACCAGAGATGCAGATTAGAATTTTAGGAAGAAGGAACCCAAAACCCTAATCTAATGTCGTCTCAGAAACCGATTAGAATTTCGGAACACCCGAAACCCTAATCTAACAATCGAAACGTAACTACTACCTAGACTGATCAAGATGAACACCCTAGAAATCGATTACGTTAAACAAGATTAAACCAGGAGTTGCGAAGGGGAAGCCCTAATTTTGCACGAGTCGCAAAAATCGCCAAGGAGGCCACCAAGACGGCTTGGTTAAGGGTAAAAAGAAATATTCTACTACTACCCACTTTGACCCACAGTTATCCATGTCTTTAACGGTTTCCGTTTTCAGCACCCCATTCTTGACCATCTCAGCACTCAGAGTTCCAGCTAACTTGATGGTAGCTGACAGAGTTGTAGGGTTCACAGACATCATTACTATACGCATCGCTTCAGGGAGTGCGTCGATGTAGCAGTTAATTACAGTTTGTTCAGGAGTCACCAAGTTAGGACCAAACAAAGAGAGTTCTTGGAATCGAGTTGTAAAACCGAGATGATCGGCTCCTTTCATGGTGAGACTCCTGAATTCGGCCTCTAATTTCCTCATTTCTGACCTTGGACAATACTCCTCAGTTAACAAAGCCTTGAATGCATCCCAAGTCAAAGCATTAAGCACCTCCCGCGTCTTGGCTCTTATTTGCGTATTCCACCAAGTTAGAGCCCCTTTCTTGAATGTACTTGACGCGTACTTGACCTATTGAGCTTTAGGACAGTTGCACATGCTTAACGTAGCTTCTGTTTTCTCGAACCATAGAAGAAAGCCTGTCGCATCTTCGGTTCCAGCGAATTCAAAGGGCTTAGAAGACACAAAGAGTTTATATGAGCTTTCGACTCCGCCAGGGTTGGAACCCTCTCCATTGTCATTAGTTTGTACAATCGTTCAAGTTTGAATAGTTTCATTGAGCTGGTTAACCATATTCGGAAGGATAGTAGCCATTTGCTAAGCGATGATGGTGGCTAATTCGGTAGGATCCATCTTCTAAATATAAGAGGTTCGAGTTAGATATGGAAAATATAAGATAATAAAATAATAGAATGACATTACTAATGATTAAACATTAGAATAACGTCGTTGACTAATCGAAATATCGAGTCCGTTTCATGATTCTACTTGAACTGTATGTTTTAGCCTATAAGCATCATGTCCTCGAAAGGATCCCCAGGAAAGAGAGGTGAGTCACTTGGACTACTTAAATACCAGGTCTTTCCTTAACCAAAACCTTTCAAAAAGATAACCACTCTTCCAGATTACACACAGTCCCGAAAACCATTACGCGAACCAGTCGTTTCGACGAGAGTATTCAAGGATGAGAATCAAAATTCCCAAGATGAAACCCTAATATAATGTCTAAGAATTTCGTCGACAAGGATGGGTTGCACATGCCACGATAGATATTCACGAGAAAATATTCATCGAGAGAATCCAAATACCTAAATCAAGCATAAGGTTTATTATTTTTGGCCCCTAAGGTTATAGTCTATATTATCGTTTCTAATAACCTAATTCCCTATAACCAAGGCTCTGATACCAATTCTATAACACCCCGACCGATGGCGGAAACATCGAGGTGTCACGAAAAGAGTATAGAAGCACAAGGAAATAAAAGGAAAACCATATTTTATTATTATCTCAAAGTGATGCGTAAAATTTGGATATATAAAAATGTTGTCAAGTTTTAAATGGCTAATACCAAGTGACCAAACTACACACTAGGGCAGTGAACCCGTCGTATGCAGTATAGTATTGGTAAGAACCGGATATCAATCCGTGGACGCGATAACAGACTCCCGATACTGGATCTTCGCTAATATCTAACCGATTAGATGAAAATGGTGAACTAAAACTGAAATCTAAGCTAAATAATTAAAACCGACAAAAACAACTAAAAACCGGATAACAAGATGAAAACCAGAGAAGGGAATGCATCACCTAGACTCAACTCCTCTAGACTCGCTCGGACCCTCGGGTGACTAATACCATGAACACTATCTTCTAATGTGGAAAACTGGACTATCTAGGGCTATAGACACACCCCAAATAATTCGGAAATCCTAAATGAAGCACAAATAGCAAAACTGCGAAAACTGCCGAACGGAAAAGCTACTTCGGTCAAAGTAAACTAGTCCTACATGAAATAGGAAACTACGCGAGAGGTCTCTCAATATAGTGCCTATACCATGCAACGATGATGATTCCAAACACTTATGACCTAGAAACCGCTAAACATGAATAAATAGCATTGAATCTTATGTTCATAAGCAATCTATCCTATTAAACGATGTAAAACAAGCTTCTAGCCTATGAAATGATTTAGTCAAACCTATCTCATAGAGATATTCACTAGATCAGCCCCAATTCACCAATGAAACACCAAGAAGGAGATCTCCTTGCAAGCATCAACCGTTGACCATTAAAAGTCAAACGGGTCAACAATGGATAAAACAAATAACAAAGGTAGATCTACCTAGCATGACATTAATCCACATGATTCAATGATAAGTGAAATCAAATCAGCAAGCTTTATCATCATAAACATTCAAAATCATCATCAAATAGCAATTAACACATATTCATGGTAAAAGTCAACCAAAGAGTCATAAAAAGTCTAAATTCATCTAATCTAGGTGATACAAAGATGAAATCAGCCTAACATGATGATCCTAAACCATAAAAAATATAATCTTGGAATCATACATGTTAATGAGCAAGAACCCAATAGTGAAAATCAAGAGAAAATAAGAAAAGTCAAACCGAAAAGATTGAAATCTCTAATCTTGACATCCAAAATGCTTAATCTTGATCCCCAAATCCTTCAAAGATGTTTCCAGGTGTATTTAGGGGTTTTTCTAGGGTTTATTGAGGCTTCTCCCTCAGAAAATGACGGCTGGAAGGTTTTTAAAGTGGAAAAAATAGGGCTGGTCGCGATCAGGCCGTTTCTGTAATCTGGACTGGGCTTCGCGACAAAGGATATATATATTTCAAACCAGAACTGAAACAATAACAGCATCTGTTCCAGTGGCTTGAACCTTGCGCAGGGAAGCAAAAGGTTAGGGGTTCGATTCCAGGGACCTCTGAATTATTTTTTTATTTTCGCTGGGCTGCTGCACTCTTTTCTGATCTGGGCCTCGCTGATTGTTGGGCCGTGAAAGACTTGAGAACTGGGCCGCTGGCTGTGATCTGCTATTATTATTTTTTTTTCTTTTTCTTTTATATCTTTTGCATACAAACTCCGTTTCCGCTCACGTTTTTTCCAGAACACTACTAAATTCATCACGGATCCACCAAACACCTAAAATTCATATATAAATAAAATCAATAAATATCACATTCTAATAAACTCAATTAAAAATCCAAAGTTAATGTGAACTTATATATTTCTCAAATAAAAACCAAAGTTCCACCAAATCATCTAAAATTCAAATATAAACATTAAGCACCAAAACTTAATAATTCTTAATTAAAAACCAATTAAACGAAGGGATTTTATGTATTTATTTTATGCGTTTGATGCTACGCATCAAATATCCCCACACTTAAACTTTGCTTGCCCTCAAGCAAAAATCCAATGCAACACTTCCACAAGCCAATCGAAAACGCAACGTCCACCCAACCCAATGCAACTACTCAAGCCTACTTGCATCCCCAAATCTCAAGATTTACACTTTTCAAAAGATTTATAATCCAACAAGCAATTATGATAATTATTTTAAAAACATGGAAATGCCTACTAGCTCACACACATCAAGGTTCAATCAACCAATGCAACATACCCCTCACAATGATCACTCAACTCGGTGAAATTTAGTGGATAGATGATTAAAAAGATCATCGATTTAAGTGGATCACTCAAGGCCAAACATGCACTTCATTGTCATAAGCTTGTATCGCAATCGCATCTCCACCAAACAACATAAAATCGTTCATAAATCAAGAGGACTTTCAAAAGGGTTGTAATGTTAGGCTAGGGTTTAGGGTATTGAATGGGAATGTGAAAGTGGCGAAGTGCTTAGAAATCCGGAAAAGTCAATAAACAAACTAAAAGAAAAACTATTTACATAAATAACTCCAAGTCGGGTAATTTTGACCCGAACACACAAACTAAGAAAAACTCTATTTTTTTCAGCTTTATCTTAGGTCTATGACCTCCAA
This sequence comes from Deinandra increscens subsp. villosa, assembly GCA_039602395.1. NCBI lineage: Eukaryota > Viridiplantae > Streptophyta > Magnoliopsida > Asterales > Asteraceae > Deinandra > Deinandra increscens. The sequence goes on from JBCNJP010000010.1 coordinate 30,802,332, forward strand.
TAATGAGCTAGAATTTTATGCATTTTTTTCTTTTTTTTTTATTTCTTTCTTTCTTTCTTTCTTTTTGCAACTAAATACGACTTGATGAAACTAACCAAAATATATACACAAAACCCTAAACTAATCCGGATTCTTCACACGGGTTTAAGAACAAAATAAAGGCTAACCAAAAGGCTAAATGGGTCAAACGAGGGGAAAATCAAACGAGAAGGGAAAAAGGCTCAACGGGTTTTTCTAAGGGATGATGTTAAGGGTAGGAACAATGAAAAGATTAAAAAAAAAAAGCTAAATAAAAAGGGGTAATCCTAATGCCTCTATCATTTCTATGCCCAATTTTAGTTCAAGATCTCAACGCGTATAAACAACACAAGTTCTAAAATGAAAGCGTGTGATGGCATAACACACAACCAAACGAAAGTGAGAACAATCATGTAATAAATAATGCAATTTAGGCTCAAATAACTCACCAAAACGGATGGATAAAGGCTACCGATATGATGCAAGCAATCAATCCCCCATCCGATAGTTTCACTAAGTAAAGCATTCCATTTTATTGATTTTATTTGAAAAACACTTGCTTGGAAATACTTTTTCAAGATACTCGAAGAAAAGATTTTGACTAGAGACAAGCATCGTATACACGGGTGAGCAAAACGTCACGAATTACATCAACGGGGCCACTTCCATGTGCAAAAAGATGGGCAAAATTCTTAATTTCAACTCAAAACAGGGGGATATGATAAGAAAATTTGAAAAATTTTCACGAATTTAAGCAATTTCAGTTCAATTTACCCCCATCCCCACACTTAATTCGTACATTGTCCCCAATGTACAATAAACATAACAAAATAAAGGGGAAATGGAACTGAAATACTCCCTTATCACTGTCGTGTGCGAGAACTGCCTCCAATATATCCAAAATCCTCAAAGATTATGAAACGGCTCTCGACGAATCAAGACATCTGATGGTCCGATGATGCATCTAAAAAGAAAACACAACTCAAGTGAAAGTCATAAGCGAATCGGGTTGCAAAATCTGGCAATTTTGGAAAAGTTTGAAAATTTTAAGTTCTTGGACAATTGATCGAATGCAGGCCGTTTGTTCTCAATTATGAAATGAACGGCCGAAAATTAACCAAAAGCCAACAGACCCTACAACACAAACATGCAAACCGCCCGGAATGGAGATTGAGTACCACACGATTCGCAATGTGTGCATCGGAGGACCTGTTATGCCAATTTGCAACCAATTGCTCAGCAGCACCAACCAACATTAATTACCAACCCAGAAAGAAAAGTAACAATTGATTAAAATGGACCGTTTGTTTGTTATTTATGAAGTGAACGGTCCACTTTGACTAAAAGTCACATGCCCAACAAACCTGATACGGACCGTTGATTGTCATTTATGAAGTGACGGTCGCGTATCATTCAAACCTGATCTAAATCATGAAAGCACATCTGCGGACCGTGGAAATGGAGATTGAGTATCCGACGGTCCACAAATTGCGCGTTACCTACAACCTCGTGAAGCATAGCCAAAATGATAATTCAAGCAATTTCTAATCGTGGCATGCTTCCAAAAGAACCTGCAAAACTTAAAACAAACGCATAAAGCGGAAAAAGAAAAATAAACATCAACTAAAGTAAACAAACTACCTAACAACTAAAGTAAGCTATTAAAAAGAAATATAACATGAAACAAGCAAAACAAAAGTAACCAAGTACTCGGGTTGCCTCCCGGAAGCGCTGAATTTATGAGTCGTCAGCCAGACTCGAACCCGCGGTTAAGTCAACCGGGGTCATAGATGTGGCCTCCCTCACTACCGAACCTACACTCACCCGAACCATGCACACGTCACTCCTCAAATAAGGGTTGAAATCCCTTGTCTCTATCACGCAAATACATGGCGTACACGTCGACTAACCACGTCCTATCACTCTTTGAAGCCTTTTTCTTTAAATCAGGTGGCTTTTTCTTCTTTTTAGCACTCGCTTCATCCCCACACTTCTTCTTCTGCTGGCCCTACAATGATTTAGTCGACTTGATAACAACTGAAGGTGGGTCGGGTGGGTGATCTTTAATTCCAATATGATGAACGACGGCCTGGTGATGTTTCTCCTGCTGCTCTTCCCTAAGCTGATCCCTAAGTCTCTCTGGATATGGAATATGAGGGATGTAGGGTCGGGGAACATATTTCTCCACTACTGGTTCCTCGAGTCGTGCTGTACTTGCTGGGCTTAGCCTCGGGTGCACCTGTCCAGGAACCTCTAACTCAATCTCAATCTCCTCATCAGTATCATCATCACTCTTATCATCAACCGGCTTAGCAGTAACTGCCAGTCCTGGATCGGAAGTGGTACTGTCATTCAGGTAAAAGATTGCATTCACGTATTGCTTAGGATATGTCTCTGTGTTTGCTGGCAATCCTCCTGGTTTTCTCTTAGAAATCGATTTGGAAAGTTGACTCATGTTCCTCTCCATATTTTGCATATGAGCTCTTAGCTTTCCTGTCTCTTTAGCAACTACAGAAATATCCTGCTCATTTTTCTCAAAGCGCATATCATTCTGTTGAGCCACTTTCTGCACGTCAAGAGTTGATTTTTGATTTTGTTATATCAGCTGTGCCATCATGTTAGTCAAATTCTTCATGCCCGTATCCTTGATCGGGATCTGTCTACTAACCTCGGGGTTATAGTAACCATGCTGCCTCGGTGGCGGCATCTGCTAAAATCCTGCGGGATTAGAACTGTTAGGCCTCCACCCCGTATTGTAATTATATGCATCGCTGGGTGGTGGGTGGGCCTGGTCGAACATGAAATCAGACTGCTCGTGGAAATCGGTGCTACCCCCAATAGGACAACGTGTAATGTCGTGGGGTCCTGAGCACAGCTCGCAATACTTCACCTGCTGCTCCATCACCTGTATTTTGGCTATTTTCTTCGATAACGCCTCGACCTGCATGGATAGAGCTGTAATAGGGTCAACCTGGAGTACTCCTCTCTGTTGGTTCGGCTTACTTTGCGTGATCGGCCACTGATAATCGTTTAAAGCAAGCTCCTCAAGTAAGTCTTGCGCCTCTTCGGGCGTTTTACTACTTAATGTACCACCAGCTGATGTGTCGACAGTATGTCGTGTGAGTGGATGTAAACCGCTGTAGAAAATCTGTATCTGCTGGTGTAGTTGAATCCCATGTGATGGACATTTTCTCAACAACTCTCTAAATCGCTCCCACGTCTCGTATAAACTCTCTGTTTCGTCCTGAAGGAAGGAATAGATTTTGTTTCTGAACAACGCAACCTTTGATGGAGGGAAATACTTTGAGATGAATTTTTGTGTCAAAATAGCCCATGTCGTGATGGATCCGGGTGGAAGGGAGTGAAGCCACGCCTTCGCTGCACCGCGAAGGGAAAATGAGAATAATCGCAACTGAATTGCCTCTGCGGGGACCCCCTTAAGTTTGAAAGTGTCGCAAATTTCAAGGAAGTTCACGATGTGGGTCATCGGGTCATCATTAGGTAATCAGTCAAACTGAACATAGTCCATAATCATAGTGATGACCTGAGGCTGAATCTGAAAGTTATTCACGTCCACTGGCGGACGGATAACACTCGGCAACGTCTCGTCGATGTTGGGACGAGCGTAATCTGCAAGTGTGCGCCTCTGATCTGCAAGTGCGGCCATCGTCACTAGTAATGCGTCCTCCACGTGCCGAAGGTGATGGAAAACTCTTTCTGACTCAGATAACGGTGAGAATTGGCTCTGGTGGCGACGTATGCGCATAAATAGACAAAAATTCGATAGAAACGACAAAACAGAAACAGAAAAAGAAAAAAAACTAACCTAAAAGTCTAACAAACACGAAAAGGAAAACACAGAAAAAGAAAAGCAAACTAGCAGCTAAACAATGCAAAGAAAACAGGTAAACATATAAAGCAAACAAGTGGTTAAACTACTAGCTCAGATATTTCTCGGAATCTGACGCGTCCCCGGCAACGGCGCCAAAAACTTGATGCATAAAATTTGGATATATAAAAATGTTGTCAAGTTTTAAATGGTTAATACCAAGTGACCAAACTACACACCGGGGTAGTGAACCCGTCGTATGCAGTATAGTATTGGTAAGAACCGGATATCAATCCGTGGACGCGATAACAGACTCCCGATACTGGATCTTCGCTAATATCTAACCGATAAGATGAAAATGGTGAACTAAAACTGAAATCTAAGCTAAATAATTAAAACCGACAAAAACAACTAAAAACCGGATAACAAGATGAAAACCAGAGAAGGGAATGCATCACCTAGACTCAACTCCTCTAGACTCGCTCGGACCCTCGGGTGACTAATACCATGAACACTATCTTCTAATGTGGAAAACTGGACTATCTAGGGCTATAGACACACCCCAAATAATTCGGAAATCCTAAATGAAGCACAAATAGCAAAACTGCGAAAACTGCCGAACGGAAAAGCTACTTCGGTCAAAGTAAACTAGTCCTACATGAAATAGGAAACTACGCGAGAGGTCTCTCAATATAGTGCCTATACCATGCAACGATGATGATTCCAAACACTTATGACCTAGAAACCGCTAAACATGAATAAATAGCATTGAATCTTATGTTCATAAGCAATCTATCCTATTAAACGATGTAAAACAAGCTTCTAGCCTATGAAATGATTTAGTCAAACCTATCTCATAGAGATATTCACTAGATCAGCCCCAATTCACCAATGAAACACCAAGAAGGAGATCTCCTTGCAAGCATCAACCGTTGACAATTAAAAGTCAAACGGGTCAACAATGGATAAAGCAAATAACAAAGGTAGATCTACCTAGCATGACATTAATCCACATGATTCAATGATAAGTGAAATCAAATCAGCAAGCTTTATCATCATAAACATTCAAAATCATCATCAAATAGCAATTAACACATATTCATGGTAAAAGTCAACCAAAGAGTCATAAAAAGTCTAAATTCATCTAATCTAGGTGATACAAAGATGAAATCAGCCTAACATGATGATCCTAAACCATTAAAATATAATCTTGGAATCATACATGTTAATGAGCAAGAACCCAATAGTGAAAATCAAGAGAAAATAAGGAAAGTCAAACCGAAAAGCTTGAAATCTCTAATCTTAAACCTCCAAAATGCTTAATCTTGATCCCCAAATCCTTCAAAGATGTTTCCAGGTGTATTTAGGGGTTTTTCTAGGGTTTATTGAGGCTTCTCCCTCAGAAAATGACGGCTGGAAGGTTTTTAAAGTGGAAAAAATAGGGCTGGTCGCGATCAGGTCGTTTCTGTCGCGACAGAGGATATATATATTTCAAACCAGAACTGAAACAATAACAGCATCTGTTCCAGTGGCTTGAACCTTGCGCAGGGAAGCAAAAGGTTAGGGGTTCGATTCCAGGGACCTCTGAATTATTTTTTTTATTTTCACTGGGCTGCTGCACTCTTTTCTGATCTGGGCCTCGCTGATTGTTGGGCCGGGAAAGACTTGAGAGCTGGGCCGCTGGCTGTGATCTGCTATTTTTTTTTTCTTTTTCTTTTATATCTTTTGCATACAAACTCCGTTTCCCCTCACGTTTTTTCCAGAACACTTCTAAATTCATCACGGATCCACCAAACACCTAAAATTCATATATAAATAAAATCAATAAATATCACATTCTAATAAACTCAATTAAAAATCCAAAGTTAATGTGAACTTATATATTTCTCAAATAAAACCAAAGTTCCACCAAATCATCTAAAATTCAAATATAAATATTTAAGCACCAAAACTTAATAATTCTTAATTAAAAACCAATTAAACGAAGGGATTTTATGTATTTATTTTATGCGTTTGATGCTACGCATCACAAAGCTTAAAATGTCTATTACAAGGCACAATGCTTAAATGATGATATAAACTCTAACTAGGTCCACAACCTCCTAGTTATAATCAACTCGTATGCTTGATGTCCGTATTCCTGAAAAACACGCGAAAAAGGTCAACTATGCATATAGTTGGAGAGTCATAGGTTTTTAATAATAAAACGATTATAGGAAAAAAAATGTTTGATAGGGTTTGCAAAGTCATACATGTTAAATAAATAACCCAATAATTAGCATGAAACGATCAAATAACACGAGACAAATAAATAACATTAGTTTTTGTCCGCGTGTTCAATTCCTCTCAAGGAATATTAGCGTTGGCACAAAATAGCATAAACGTTTGTCAACGTGTTCAATTCCACTCAAAGGAATCTCAACGTTGGGATCAAATAGCAACAAGTTGCACAATAGCATATAATGAATAGCATGACAATGTATTCATTTATACGTTATAACACGTATAAATACAAGTATTCAACAATATTTGACTTTGCATATTGAAAATAGGCGTTTAAATGAGTAAGGTTTCATAACGATTCACAATGATAAACATTATAAAATATATGATTTGCTTGAAAATGAAGTAATACCGAATGAAATATTTATGCGTGTTTTCCACCCCAAAATAGTTTAAAATATAAAGAAAAGGGGCTATGAACTCACCTTAGATTGTTTGACTTAAAGAGGATGGTTCAAGTGTGAGAATGCCCTAAACGAATAAAGAGTTTGTTTAGTCTAAAGTTTCGAGGACGAATAATAGGACTTCTAAACGTCTAGGGTTTCGGTGAACTTGATGATTTGGGGAAGATGATTATAATGTGACATCATGAAGCTTTGTTGATAATATATAGCTAGATAGATAGATGACTAAATAAGTTTATTAGCTAAATAAATAATTGACTCATTAAATGAATAAAATGATAAATGGCTAAATAAATAAATGACACATTAAGCAAGAATATAATGACCAAATAACTAAATGATTAAATAAATGACCGATTTAATAAATAAAATAATTAAGTGAATTAATAATTAAATAATGAATTTATAATTAAGTAAATAAATAAATTACCGAATAAATAATTGGATTGATTAAAGCATGGAAAAATGTAACCAAATAAAGATTACAATGAATTATTTCAAGCTTTTAATGATATATGATTTTATTTCTTTTAAAACGGAGCAACGACGTTTCTATTAATTATATCTAATAAGTTGTAAAGAACAAGTGTTTATAATCATTATTAAAAAAAGAAAATCTTACGTTGGTAGGATGTTTAACGGTTTAAACAAATGGAGTAACAATTATTTATGAAAATAATTATTTTTCTTAGGTATTTCTTTTGTTCTAAAATATTGGTAACAATTTTTATAAATTTTATGACATGAAAGTGGAGGTATAAGGTTCAATAGAGTTAAAGGAATTTATTATAAAAAAAAAATTATGTAAAATTATATATATATATATATATATATATATATATATTAAGGTTTTTATGGTTTAAAATGAGGAAAAATAGGATAACAAACAAAAAAAACGATCTACGGAGTTCGAACCCGTGACCTTTACTTCACAACTCAGCGCCCAAACCAATTAGGCTGCCAGGGCTTCTGGTTTAAAATCCGTCTAGAAAATTTTAAAACATGCATGTAATGGTCATCTTCTTCCCCAACAAACTAACCCGAAAACCCTAGATCTAGAACCTTGGAATTGAACAGTTAAACATGACTGGAAGTAAAAATTAACATGAGGCTTTTGCTCTTTGATGAATTTCGAACATAATAGTGTAAGAACTAACCTCAAATCATTGCCGGAAAACAGAAAACGACTGTCGCCGGAGCTTGGCGGCGGCGGCGGCAAAAAAAAAAACGCGAACCAGGGACGATTTCGGTTGAGTTTTGACAGGTTTGAGTGCGCAAAATCTTGAGGAGTGTTGGGGATTGATTTATAGTGTCGTATTTGCGTTTAGGAATGGTTAATATTGGCATTGAAGATCCGAACATTTTGAAGATTGGAAATCATTGATTTGATATTAACGGGCATTAATCATCGGTTTTAATATTGTCTTGATGATTACCATGATGAGTTGAACGTTTTTGGGCATTAAAGCGAACAAAACGGACGTTTTTTGGTGGTTTTTGCCGTTTTCCGGCAGTTGGTGGTCGCCGGCGGCAGCCCTCGCCGGAAAAACGGGAATAAAACGGCGAGCTTTTCTTTCTTTTTCTTTTTTTTTCTTCTTTTAACTAAATAAAAAAACCTATAAATAAAAAGAATTAACATACTCAAATTCAAATCTAATTAGGTTTTGTTATATATATATTTTTCTAAAACCAATATAATTATAAAATCTAGCTTTTGTTTTACTTATATAAATAAGTTAAGCATTAATGAGTTAAAGTTTTATTAAAATATGTTATTTGAACAAAGTTTGTTGTAATTATTTTATAGGATAACAACTTGACATATTTTATAAAAAATTTATAAAAAATGTGACATTAAATATATGTGTAATAGTTATATGTTATATCAAATTAAAATGCACACCTTAAGGACATTTAATTTTAATCTAAAATAAATAGGTAACAAGGTAATTAGATAACTCGAATATCTTTTTTTTTCAGGGTTGTTACAAGACATCTGTTTGAGTGGCATTCTTCATCAAATGATGAATCTGAGTCCCAGTTCTCAACTTTAGCCATTAATGCATTTTCTTTCTGCATGACATGTTCATACTTCTTTTTATAGAATGTTGCATCTTTGAGTTTTTTTATTCTTGCATTCTAAGGCATAGTGGCCCATTATTCCATATGTGAAGCACTTTATCTCACTTTTGTCGATTTCAGTTTTGTTATATTCTGAAGATTGTTTCTTGCTTTCTTAATTTCTTGAAAAATTTAATCTAGTTGTCCAAGAAGGATTCTTTTTGAATCTTCCAAACTGTTTGGTCAGGAGTGCCAGAGATTTTTCAAATGACTCATTCTCTGAGTCACTTAATTCTTTCCTCTTTGAGTGGGTTGGCTCTTGTTTGGTGTTTCTTTTCCTCTTTTCAGAGTAAAGAGCTAGTGGATCAACTTTGGATTTGGAGATGTCAAGTATTTCAGACTCTTAAGAGTCTAGAATACAGAAAAGATCATTTAGGCTTTTCTCTTCTAAATCCAAAGTTGATTGAAGAGTCATGGTTAGACTTCTTCATTCATGAGGAAGACTTTTGATAAAATTTAATATTTGTTTCCCCATTAGATTTAGAAACATTGAACTTTCTTAGATTGTTAATTATTGTGGCAAAGCGATTGTATGTGTTTACGAGTGACTCACTTGGGAGTGACCTAAAAGATTCCTATTCGTTTAGTGTTTTAGTTCTTTTGTTTCTCTTCATTTGATCCCCCACCCCCATCAAAGAGTTTCTCAAGGGTATCCCATATGCCCTTGGCTGAGGTATTGCAGTCAACTAGACAGAATATCTCATGGGGAAGAGCAATAATGAGGACTGTCTTGGCTCTGTCCTCATTAATCTCTTCGGTCTTGTCCTCGCTCCACCATTTTCTTTCCTTAGGGATGGTGCGAGCAAGAACACCATCTGAGGTTTCAGTTTCCTTTATCTCAGGAATGTCAACTGTGGGACAATGGGGTCCCTTGGCTATGCATTCCAACAGGGAGCTGTTAACTTATTTTAGGAAGTTGGAAATTCTGATATTCCACTATGGATATTCCTCCCTAGCAAGGATAGGGACTTTTTCCAATGAGCCAAGTGAATTTCCATTATTCCAGCTTGAAGACATTTTTGAGAGAGTATTAAGGAGAAGGTGTTAAAGAGCCGAATCTTTGAATATTGATTATTCAATCTGCTCTGATACCAATTGTTGGGTCCCGTGAGGGGCTCTTTAACAATGTTGGTACAATTTGATTTAAACAAGTGTGGAAAGTAAATCAAATTGGAAGACAGCAATTCATAAAAAGGGTTTTTATGTATATCTCAAATGTAAATAATGGTTTACACGAGCTTATAGTATAACAATGTATCAACATAAATAACTTTTCTATGGGAGTAAGTTGTAATTGCTTTGAGAAGATATTGTAATGTAGATATTGTAATGTATGCTTGTTGACTTGCTTTCTTTGGTGAAGTCTGCTTGCTATTTATAGGAAGTAGTGACAAGTTGTAAGTGGATAAGGTGTTTGAGGACGGTTGAATTTGGAGTATGTCAGAGTATATAGAGATAAATTGAGGATATTCAATTTATCTCTTTTCAACTGTCTTCAACTACTTTCGTGTAAAATGCCAAGTTGGTATTCACTTTACTTGTTCTTCACACAAAGGCAGAATCTGTTCTTCTCGTAATGTTTATCTTCTGATAGTCCAGAACTCCTTCAGGAATCTTCTTTGAAGACTGTTAATGCTTCCCATTAGAAGCCTTCTACAGAAATGAGGATTTCTGTTTGGTCTGTACAGAACTACTTCGGAAATTCTGGAGTACATTTGTATGAATATAGAAATCTCTATTTCGTACAGATTTTCATATCCTTTCTCTTTTGAGGATATATCTTGTCTTTTCTTCTAATACTTGACCGTTTTCCCTTACATTTACATGTGTTCTAACACGTAGTTCACATGAATTCATAAATCATGCACGTTCATCATGCTTGTTTACATAAAAACATTAAATCAAATTGTTCACCGTCATTTAAACTCAATAAATAAATTTATCCGAATTATCAAAAAGGGTCGGGTTACCGATACGGATATTTGACGGTTGTCACAATACCAAGCACAACCTCATTATCAAAATAAATCGAAGTAGAGAGGAAATTCAAACCGTAGTCCAAAAGCTGATTCTAAATCCAAAGAACCTGAGAACAGTGACTAGAAGCAGCTAGAATACTCGGCTTCCGCTATGGAAGTGGAAACGGTGGCTTGTTTCTTGCATTGCCAAGACACTAGCCTGTTTCCTAAGTAACGACAGCCACCCAATGTTGACTTCCTATCAAACTGGCATCCTCTGTAGTCACTGTCAGTATAAGAATACAAATCAAAGGAATCATCATTAAGGTACCAAATTCCCAACTTTGGTCTACTCTTTAGATACCTAAAGATTATCTTGACAACTCATGAGATTTCTTCGGATTTGCTTGCTACCTGGTACGACTACACACGACAAACATTATATCTGGCCGGCTAGCAGTTAAATACATCAGAGAGCCAATCATTAAGTAATTGTAAGTAGGATCAACATCAACCCCCTGAGCATCGAGTGATAAACTCAAGGTAATAGATGAGGGAGTGGTTACTGAAGTATCGTCATTCATTTTGAATTTATGCAGAATGTTATTGACGTACTTCCCTTGACGAATTAGAATCCCCTTATCAAATTGCTCCACTTGCAGTCGAAGAAAGAATTTCAATTCTCCCATCGCACTCATCTCGAACTTTGAAGTCATCACTTTTATGAGTTCCTCACAAAGTGCATCATTTGTAGCCCCAGATATGATGTCATCCACATATACTTGCACCAGAAGCAGATCCTCTCCTGATCTTCTAGTGAAAAATGTCTGATCTATCTTTCCTCTTGTGAACCCATTGACTAGAAGATCAGATGATAGAGTAGCATACCATGCCCTCAGTGCTTAGTGCAATCCATAAAGAGCCTTTTTCAACTTGCACACCTTTTCAGGGAGATTTGGATCTTCAAACCCCGAAGGTTGGCACATATTAACTTCTTATTTGACATCCCCATGAAGAAATGTGTTCTTCACATCCATTTGATAAACTTTAAATTTCTTGTAGGATGCGAAGGCAAGAGCGATTCTGATTGCCTCTAGACGAGCCACAGGAACAAAGACCTTATCATAGTCTAATCCTTATTGTTGTGTGTAGCCTTGAACAACCAATCTGGCTTTGTTTCTCACCACCACACCCTGATCATCTTTTTTATTTCTGAATACCCACATTGTTCCAACCCGAAACTTACCCTTAGGAAGATCTACCAATTCTCACATATTCAACCTTCTAAAATGTAAAAGCTCATCTTGCATAGCTTCTATCCAAATGTTATCTCTCAGTACCATGTGAACGTTGATAGGCTTGGTTTGTGATAGAAAACATGCGTACAAACACTCATTTATTACCCCAGACGTGCTTCTTGTTCTTACGCCATCATGAAGAGAACCAATGATATTTGAAGTTGTATGATCCTTGTGCACTTTTAGTTGGGGAATAACTGGATCTTGAATGTTGACCTCCAGATTGCTAATGTTATTTTCAGGAGGACCATTATCATTTTCTGAAGAGGTAGATGAATCACTAGGAGATATGGGTTCAGCTTCGGGTGTGAAACCATGAGAACCTTCTTGTGAAACAACCTCAGTTGCTCCCCCAACAGAGTTGCTTACTCCTTCAGTTTGTGAGACAACTTCCCGAATAACCGGAGCTGATGGAATAGAAGAGTAGAATGGAAAGAATTCCCTGATACATGGTTCCATAGAGTCCCGATTAACTTGATTACTAGGAGATCCACCTTCATAAACGCTACTTTTGAAAGGTGAAAGAACCTTATCCACATCATAGTAAGAAGTTGACCCACCACCAGAACTAATTTCATTTGACTCATGTCATTCAACCTAGTATGATTCAGTAACCATCCTTGTTCTTTTGTTGAAGACACAATAGGCTTTAGCTGAGGCGGAATATCCCAAAAAGAAACATTCATCAGCTTTGGCATCGAATTTGTTCAAATGATCTGAGGTGCTTATCATAGTGCAAAGGCATCCAAACAGCTTGAAGAAAGCGATCAAAGGCTTTCTCTTGAAGAGCAACTCATAGTTGGTTTTTCCTTTATCATTTAGTACCAAAACTTGATTTAGCACATAGCATATATTATTGACTGCTTCTACCAAAATCTTATAGGTTGTTTGGAATCAACAAGCATAGTTCTTGTAGCTTCGATGAGTATTGGTTATTTCTTTCAGCAACACCATTTTGTTGAGGTGTTCTTGCAGCACTAAACTCTTGATATATACGTTTTTCTTCACAAAAACTTGCTAACACAGAATTTTTAATTTTTGTCCCATTTTCACTTCTCATTGTCTTAACTTTGTGGTTACTAATGTTTTCAAGCCTATTTAAAAGATTTATCAAAATTTCTGAGGTCTCGCTTTTATGTGCTAAAAAAACTTACCCATGAACATCTTGAAAAATCATCGATGACCACATGTCAGTAAGATTACCACCAAGACTCAAAGTGCTAATAGGACAAAAGAGATCCATGTGCAAGAGCTACAAAGGATATTTGATTTACTCATCAACACATGATTTAATTAGAGATCACAAAAATAGGGGAAATTAAAATTTTTATTTATTAACAACAATGATTCTTACAGCGAAAGCATAAACGTAACATACGACATATTAAACATAAGGTAAACTAAAACATAAGATAGTTTATTCCAGAAACCAGCGTCTTTACCATCTCCTCCTAGAGCGTAATCGAAGCTTGACACATAGGTGCATCAGAACCTAGCATACATACTTTTAAAAAGTCAGCTTACGCTGGTGAGTTCTACCATTTAGTTCAAAAACTGTTTTAAGTGTTTACCTGGTTTCACAACACATATATAAATCACATATAAATTCCTAACACATAATCACTATGATAATAAATCCTATTTTCTTAACCATGACCCTAGGCTTAACTTCTAGGTCACTATCTTCAACCAATTATTTTGGTTCTCCATGAAGAGTCCGCCCACCACTGCACACGTCATCCTATCTCGAAGGATAGTTATTACAACGACCCAATGCAGCTTCGTCCGTACACGGTTCCCTAAGCCACCACTATGGGGAAGTAGCATCATTCTTCATCTTCTTCGAAAGGTTCGCCCGCCACTGCAATCGTCATCCTACCTTGTCGTAAGATAGCTTTTTCCATGTCCGACTGCCGCTTCGTCTGTACACGGTTTTTTAAGCCACCACTATGGGGAAGCAGCGACCCTTCGTTTTCAGTAGCAACGCATGCTCAATCTCTAATAAGTCATATTAGCATCTCATGCTTTAACTCTATTAGGTCATTTTCTCATCTTAATGACCTAGTTACCGATCATGTATACTACCTACCCCTAGTTAAATAACCAGATGCTTTATGTGTGTTATTAAACAGTGATAAGGCATTCATATACTGCAACAAATGAACATCCCCCAGTTTACCGTTAATGTATGTATATAGGATGTACCAGCGGCATATCCTCTACACTTCCAATATACCGGGTAACTTATACTACTATGTATATATATAGGATGTACCAGCGGCGTATCCACCACATGTTAATATAAGCAAATGCATCACCCGTTCTCATATAATCATACATATTCACTAAACGTTTACTAAAATTTCCCTTGTCACTTGGCTACCTAGTTTCAAAACAAGTATATACACATCACATTATAATCAACATAATTGCATAACACGTATAAGCAATTCAGTAACAATTTCATCATATAACACGTATATATCAAGTCACAATTAGGTATCAACAAACTCCCCCTCGTCGTGTGCAGTATCACTTCAACATCTTCAAATCGGTATCTTCAATCAAGCTCCCCCTCAAATGTAGAATTCGTTAGTTCAACGAAAAGAATCCTCGAACAAGCTCTTCTTTAACTGAATTGTTGCTTGATCTTGAATACTTGATGATGTTTAGTATATCTTTGGTCTTTATCAACAGCTTCAGAAGACTTGAAGTTGTGATATCTTGTACTTTAGCAACCTGCACAATCATTTAAATAATCTTGACGCAAAACGTCTCTTCGAGACTCCAAGATATGATTTTGAAATTTTGATTTTGTATCGAGTGTTGATCAGATCGAAAATAAAGCAGAAACAAGATCTTTTTGGCTTTTTAAAAAAGTTTATATCAAAACAAACCTAAAATCTTTTTGACTTTCAAAGAAAATATGCTAAAACACACCAAAAATCTTTTTGTACTTTTCTTAAATGAAAGGAAATGCAATACAGAATCAAACTCTATTTTTGGTATGAGAAAGATCACTATATGGGATCATATTGGACATAACGCATTGAACTACACTTCAGTTTCAATTAATCAAAACACATAAGTCATGCTTATTGCCGGTATAATTTGTCCATATTAAACTCAGGCAGAATCATACTCATAACATCTGGATATGTTAAGGTATTGATTAGATTTGCTTAGACCAGTGTATCCCACACTATCACATATTCAGACATTTTCTTTTTCCTTTTCTTTTGCTTTTTCTTTTTGTGTGATTACACTTGTGAATTATCACAATGTATAATATTTTCATAATATCGTCAACTGTGTTCCATGCAAAAAGAAATAAGAACGTTAAATCATCTACCTTAAGGTCGATCTTTTGATACGCATACAAGGCCTTGGATTTCACAAAATAAAGAAAATAAAACAAGTTGAAATTGTATAACCCAACAACAATCAGGTCGGTACTCCCGTACACGCAGAGAAAGTCCGATGAGTTATACGAAACACCAAAGAAAATAAAGCAGAAAGTCAAACGAACAACGATCAGGTCGGTCTTGTGGACACGCAGAGAAAGTCTGATCGTTTGACAAAATAAAGAAAATCAAACAAGTTTAAATGTTTGCAAAATGAACACATGTATACACAGTGACTTCTCATCTTGAATTTCACACTTATTTTTCTTTTTGTCATGAAATACGCATCAAGATGTTATCCACATGGTCAAGCATTAGTATTTAGTGTATATCACATCTGAATACTTTCTGATTTGCCGAGCCTACCAAACATATCAAGCAATGATCTTATGGCCCTTTCATCTACTCTATCCATGAGTCAGATACGTACGTCAATGTACCATCATTTCCCAATCATCAATTTCTCACATTTTATATATTGTGCATGTATTCACATTCCCTATATATTTTGCATGTATTCACCTTCTTTATATATTTGGCATGTATTCACCTTCTTCCCATAACATGCATTATCACAATTTCCCACCCTTACATGCATTCTCCCCCTTAAAATGAAAACACTATTTTTGGATTTTCATTTTACAAAAACACGACGCTATTTTTGATTTTTATCAAAGGAAAATGCATAACGAAAGTAAAATTGATCAATCAACAGGGATATCTTGGCAGTTTTTAGAATTTTTAGAAAATTTGCAGGTTAGAAAGATATATCATGAAATTTAAGTTAAACAGAATACTCCTCTATCAACAACTTTGCAATTGTCGATGGGTCTTCTAGAAATACCTGCACACTGGTCAAACCGATTAGTTCATAAATGACCCGAAGCGGATCGCTTCTGGTCGACCAGTGTCCTGATTTTGCTTAGCAACCACCTTAGGATTCCATTGTTTTGGTTTTGATAAATCTGTTTTTGATGAAGTAATCACAGGGGACTGTGATGATGAACCAAAATTTTGAGTCTTATGAAAGATTGGAACAAAACATTTTTGTTTTAAGAAGAATGTAGGCTCAACTTCATTAAAAACTCTGCCTTGTTCATTAAAGAATATTGGTTTGGCAGATTTACCAAAAACTGGTTTCTTGTGAAACTGCTGAGAGGAATCAGCAGGCAGTGGACAATCTTTTGCCATATGCCCCGTTCGGCGGCAAATATAACATATGCGTTTTGTTTTGTCCCACTTTTGAGGTACCTGCGAAGAACAACAAACAAGAACATCTCGACCATGATCAGGAATAGAATCATATACCTGTCAGCGATGATCATGCACCCTTTTAGATGTTGGGCTTCGAGAATAAGAACCCTCAAAAGAACATTTAGCAGGTTGATTCTTTAAGGTTCTTGAATCAGCTTTCTTTTCAAAAACTTCAGAAATTTTCCTAGCATCAACAAAATGAAGAGGAAACTCTTTGTCGGAGAAAATATGGTCAGAACCTTTGAACTTGTAGAAACGCTCCGATTAAACCTTTTCAGCTTTAAAGACTTCCTTTTTCACTTGTTTCATCTTCAATTTCTTCAAATCTTGAGATGAAGATGCTAAAAACTCCTCAGCCTTCACATTCTTGACCTTAAAACCCAGACCTACATGCTTTCCAACAACTTTCTCCTCAGAATTAGAATTCTGGTGTCTATCCTTCGCCAACCTTGAAAATTCAACTTTGACTTCATTTATATGCTTTTGCTCATAGAAGATCGTCTCATCAAAATCAGGTTGAGAACGAATCTTGTTGCTTGAAGTAGCAGATTTCTCATTGTCAGCAGCTGACGAACCAGAAACAAAATTGGAGCAGGAGGAATCTCAGATTTCTTTCCATTCTTCTTTTTGTTCTTCTTATTTTTCTTCGGCTTTACAACGTTTTCTTCTTCAGAATTTGATGATGAGAACTTGGAATAATCAATCTCTTTAACCTTTTCTTTCACATCCTTGAAAGCTTCTTTGATTTGAGCGGGGGGGGTGATGCAGTTTAATCGAACATCCTCTCAAAATTAGCAGCGACAGCCCTAGGAGGAGGGACGGCGGCGGTGACGGCTCCTAAAGGGTGGCGGTGGTGATGATGACATCCTCAAACGACACGCGATAGTCACCTTGTGATCTCACAGAGATAGTCGGTGGCAAGGGTTCCACGAGGGAATACGGGCAGCGATGGTGGTGGTTACGTGAGAGAGGGAGAGCCGAGAGAGAGAGAGAGAGAGAGATCGTGGAAGGAAGGGGGCGCAAGTGAGGATTAGGGTTTCGTTAATCCTTACTTGCTTATTTAAGCCCTCGATTTTACGGATCTAGTCCCTCGTCAATTGCTATCGTCAAAGTCAACCACCATTTTACGAAAAATTAATAGAACAAGTTTACTAATACGAAAGTCGTAAATCCGAGAACTAATAAATCAAATAACGATTTATTAATAACAATTTATTTGATTTATTATTTTCACCGTAAACGTTAATCGATAAATCGAAACGTTATTCTCTGTTTTATTATCGTAAGGATAACTATCCGCAATTAAATACATGTTTATTAATCATGAATAAACATTAATTAATTACGTGTTTCCGTGATTTACCGGTTAACTAATTAAGCGGATATATCTCGTTGCCCTCAGTGTAACTCTTTACGGGTCCTAATCGGGTCAGGTTCTTGGTGTTGTCGGCTCTGGACATCCATTAGCCAACATCTCTTTCTTACCAAACCGAAGGATTACCTTCCAAGGGGATACCTTTGGCGGTACTAAGTCACCAACTTTGAATTCAAGGGGCGTTTGTCGTCTGTCTGTATAACTTTTCTGATGAGTCCTAGCAGGGAGCAAATGATCATGAATCTGAGAGATTTTGTCAGTCGTTTCCTGTATCAGTTTGGGACCAGTGTTTTTACTTCACCAACCTCGTTCTGACATATATGCGACTGAAATTTACGATCGTAAAGTGCTCCAAAAGGTTCCATACCAATGCTCGTGTGATGACTATTATTATATTAAAATTCGATCAACGGTAAACGAGAATCCTAATTGCCACCAAAGCCAATGACACAGGAGCGGAGCATGTCCTCGAGAGTCTGAATGGTGCTCCCAGACTGCCCATCAGTTTGATGGTGATAGGCAGTACCGAGGTCCAAGCGAGCTCCCAAGGCGGATTGAAGAGTTTGCCAAAATCGAGAGATAAATCGACCATTGCGATCGGATACGATTCTCAAAGGGGTACCATGACGACTAACGATCTCATCGATGTATGTACGAGCCAATTTCTCGACTCGATAGTCTTCATGGATAGCAATGAAATGAGCTGATTTGGTCAAACGATTGATTATGACCCATATACTATCGCGACCTATGGAAGTGCGCGGGAGATTAGTGGTGAAATCCTTCGCATTGTTCTCCCACTTCCAGACGGGGATTTCTGGTTGTTCGATCATGCCAAGGGTCATTGGTGTTTGACCTTAACGTTTGAGAAAGTAAGGCATTTAGCCACGAAGAGTGTGATGTCTTTCTTCATACCGGACCACCAATAGATAATTCGAAGATCCTGGTACATCTTGTCTGCACCGGGATGGATCGAGTAACGAGACTTCTGAGCCTCGCTAATGATAACTGCACGGAGATCGTCTTGGTCGGGAATCCACAGACGATTCATGAAATAGAGGAGACCGTTGAATTTAGTTTCGAGTTAAAGTTCAGCACAGCAAGACATTTCCTCGTACATGTTACCTTCTGTGACCGATGTGTGTTAGGCTTAAAAAATACAAGTATGGAGATCTGACAACTGATGAGTACCCTGAGAGAGACTCGACTTGATGTGTTCCTTATGACTAAGTGTGTCGGCCACGAGATTCGCTTTACCAGGAAGGTAGCGAATCTCGCAGACGTAGTTGTTTAGGAGTTCAACCCAACGACGCTGGTGCATGTTGAGTTCCTTTTGGTTGAAAATATGATGTAGGCTCTTGTGATTGGTATAGGCTACATATTTGGTGTCGTAAAGCTAGAGTCTCTAAATTTTCTAGGCAAACAGCACTGCACCAAGCTATAGATCATGCATCGTGTAGTTCTTCTCATGTATCTTGAGTTGCCTTAATGTGTATGCGGTCACATTTCCTCGTTGCATGAGAATGCAACCAAGGCCTTGATTCGAGGCATCGCAATAGACAACAAAGTCGTCGTTTCCGTTAGGAAGAGTCAGGATAGGAGGAGCATCGCACTCAAATGGTTTGCCTTTTTGTGTCAAGGCGGTGAGTGGTACTGTGATTTTGGAGAAGTTAGAAATGAATCACCGATAATAGCCCGCTAATCCAAGGAATGAGCGAACTTCAGTAAGGGTAGTTGGGGTACTCCAACCTTTAATGGCTTGGATTTTTACAGGATCAACATGGATACCTTTATCATTGACAGTGTGCCCTATAAACTGAACTTCCTTTAGCCAAAATTCATATTTGGAGAACTTGGCATAAAGTTGTTCCTTCTTCATGAGCTCCAAATCTAGACGCAGGTGATTTTCGTGATCAGATCTCGATTTTGGGTGAATGCAAGATCTGACCCCAGCCTACCAGGAAGCCCCATAAGAACACGTGTTGGAACTTAAAATCTATGTGACTGACGCCATCAAATCTGTTTACCGAAGCATTCGACTGAAGAATCCATGTGAATCGATTTACAGACTGAGTTGTGATGCTCGAGGCTTGCGAGATTGGACCGAAGACCGTTTTCTGGAAAAGTCAACCGTTCGGGTCAACGGTCAACGTAAAAGTCAACGGAAGATCGGTTCGAGCGAGTCAAGCTTCGGATTAATTAAATCAACTTTGATTTAATTATTATTTATGTTTATCTCATTTACTTGTAATTTCGTTAATTCAGTTATGTTTTTCTGTCGTTAGTCACCCTCACTATATATAGTGAGGGTGCCCATTACAAGTAAAGGAGTCTCCGAATGGGGAGATGATGATTTTCTTGTAGAGTGTGAGATTTCCATTCTAGAGAGAGAGTGAGTCATGGATTCTAGAGATAGAAAGTGTTCTTCATGATTTCTTGTAACTAATCATTCGGTTATATGAAATCATTCGATATGTTCTTCATCTTTCTTGTTTATGATTATTCATGATTCATCATCATCACCTTCTTCATTTGTTTTGAGTTTTCGAATCCGAACATGTTCTTGCTCAAGATCGAGATTCTCGTAGTGAAAATCGGTCCTAACAAATGGTATCAGAGCAGGTTCCGATCAGATTCATCTCACCGTGAATCTGGTCACTCGAATCTGAGATTTTGAGCTTGAATGGTGAAGATGAGAAAACTTAGTTTTTAGAGACTTTTTTCTATTTTTTTCTTCATTTCTGGATGATTCTGGATAGATTTGATGTTTTGGATGTCAGATCTGGGTTCACTGACTTCATCTTGATGATTCTTTATCTTCTATTTGGTCAAATCTGTTGGAAAAATGGAGATCAGGAGCTGTTTTTCGTAACTTGGGTATTTTTCCCGTTTTTGGGGTTTTTGAAGATATTTGAGCTTTGATTCTCAGTTTTTGGTGTTCTAATGGTCGGATTTGGATGAAACGAAGCACGATTCTTAGTGGAAATCACATTCCGGATCCATTGGAAGCACTGGTTTCGTCTAATTCACATCAGATTTGAAGATTCTGGAAAAACACACACTACTATGTGCGTTCTTGGTGTTCTTCAAGTTTTCCAGAAATGGGGGTTTTTCGGGTCAGATTCGATGATCATGGCTGCTGTTCGGAAGGTGTTTGTGGCCAGAATGTCTTCGTGGATGTTTAGTCTACATGATTCCATCATCAATCCGTGTTTACCTTATGTTTTTGGGTGGATTTAAGAGCATCAAAGAGGGGTGTAAAGGTTTGTGTTCTTCGTGTTCTTTACTGTTCATCGATTTTCCAGATTTGTTCATCAGTTTTGAAGCTTTGAAGATGTTCTTAGCGAACTTGTTGCAGTTCTTAGCGAACTTCTTTCCTCTTAGCGAACTTGTTTCGATTCTTAGCGAACTTGTTCTGCTTTAGCGAACTTGTGTCCTTAGCGGACTTCAGAGGTGCCTTAGCGGACTTCTGGTGGCTTTAGCGGACTTGTTTCGTTAGCGAACTTGTTTACTGGGTTTTCGTTCGAGTTTGTTTCAGAAGTTTTTGAACGTCCAGGTTGGTAGAGGATGTTCATACGAGTTCAACGGTCCAAAAATCATCGAATTTCGTCAAGTTTTGACGGAGATATGTCTAATTTACGATTTTCCGGTGGCTGTCGCGATTTTCTCCGGTGATGTTATTAGGGTTTTGGCGGATTAAGGAAGGAGAAAGAAGATGCTGACGTGGTGGGCGCTTATTGGCAGACAAGGAATGTCTCTCTCTTTGTTTGTCGCCTCCTAGGTCAAACCTCCTTTTGCTGTCGAAATTCTATTGGTGCAGAGGAACCGCGTGGGACCACCTGCCTACAAAAGAGACGATGGGAAAACCTGTGATGTACATTTTTGATTGGCTGGTACAAAAAACGTGTGGGCCCCTTCCTAAATTTTTCGTTGAATACAAAGAAGGAGAAAGACATCCTTTTTGGTTGTCGATTTTTAATTGGAAGACAGCATTCAGGTGGGACCCGCCGGTGGACAAAAAAAAAACGTTGGAGTGTGCTTTCTCTTGTGTTTTCTGATTGGCTGGTTCCCTCTTCTCACAGATCCTTTTCTACAGCCGTCAGATCCTTTTCATCTGAACCGTAGGATCCTTTTAGGTGTGCTTCTTCTACCATTATTTCATTGGCCAGCCGCCAGTGACACGGATTGAATCATAACAGCCATTAGATCAGTATTTTCCCGCCGTTGGATCATTTTTAAAAAGGTAATCTGATTGGCTAGAACTAAAGAACGCGGATTGTGGTCTTTCTCTGGACAAATCTGATTGGTTGGTTTATTAGCACATGGATTATGGTTTTCTTGATGGAGATTTAATTATTCTAATTAAATTTTCTGCATTATTCATCAAACGCGGGCATTTTTCTTATCAGTTTTTTGAGACGAACGAGATAATGCCGCGACGGAATTTCAGAAAATATTTTATTAGTCGAGGATTTATTTCTTTTTATTGGGGTTCTCGTTTATTGACGTCGCGCAACGTTTGCTATCGATCACTGACGGGTTAGCTTTATTATCCGGTTAATTACTCGGCTTTCTCGTTATATCTCACGGTTTATTTTTAGTGGATGCAGCGTTGTCGTCAACTAACCGGATTAACTGGAATCTCAGTTATTATTGGAATTTATCCGGTTAAATCTCTCGGATGACCGTTTATTGAAAATATTTATCAGTTTATTTTATTTTCGCATCCAACCTCAGTCAAGCAGATTATTCACAACTGTCAGCATCCGGCTTCCGGTTTTTTCGCAAGATTGTCCGATTTCAAGATTATTTATCCGGTTTCTCTAAGGCAACCGATCGCGACGGTTCGACTCTCCGCATCTGATTTTTACGCTTCCGACTTGATGTTTTTGGAGAGATTTAGAGAAATAGGAGGAATTATTATGGATTTGGATATCGGGTCGATTATTCGGAGTTAGAGCATTTTCAGTGTTTGATTGGTTTATCTGATTCAGTTTGTTGCGGTTATGACTCCGAGATGTAGCATTTTCTCAGTATTGTACCCGACCGTGTGAACCGAGTGAGCGGAACACTTGGATCTCGAACTGGAGCAACAAGAAAAGAAGAAGCTTATTCAGAGGGGGAATCTCTACGACAGACTGTCTCCGGTTTATCAGTTTCTCATTGAAGATGTACGGCAGAGCGATTCTTCAGCAATTGAACAGATTTGAAAGCATCAGTCAAGGGGGAAATTGTTGGAACAAAAATCTATGTGACTGACGCCATCAAATCTGTTTACCGAAGCATTCGACTGAAGAATCCATGTGAATCGATTTAGAGACCGAGTTGTGATGCTCGAGGCTTGCGAGATTGGACCGAAGACCGTTTTCCGGAAAAGTCAACCGTTCGGGTCAACGGTCAACGTAAAAGTCAACGGAAGATCGGTTCGAGCGAGTCAAGCTTCGGTTTAATTAAATCAACTTTGATTTAATTAACAATTTATGTTTATTTGCTTTACTTGTAATTTCGTTCATTTGTTATGTTTTTCTGTTGTCAGTCACCCTCACTATATATAGTGAGGGTGCCCATTACAAGTAAAGGAGTCTCCGAATGGGGAGATGATGATTTTTCTTGTAGAGTGTGAAATTTCCATTCTAGAGAGAGAGTGAGTCATGGATTCTAGAGAGAGAAAGTGTTCTACATGATTCATTGATTGTATTCTTTCGATTAATGAATTCATTCGATTGTTCATCATCTTTCTTGTTTATGATTCTATGATTCATCATCATTATCTTCTTCATTTGTTTTTTTTTTTAGTTTTCGAATCCGAACCATGTTCTTGCTCAAGATCGAGATTCTTGAAGTGAAAATCGGTCCTAACAACACGAGTGAACCGACTTACCTTTGAAGTCATTGAGGACTCCATTCGCTCAGCCCTTTGTATGAATGACAAAAATGGGGCCACCCACTTCAACGGGGCCCAAGTCATTGAAACCTTTATTTACATTGGGTATAATGGATAATTTCTAGAAGAACAGGCCAACAGATTCCATCCTCCCCCCCCCCCCCCCATCTGGCAGTTCTTCTTCACTCAAATTCAACTCTGCTTCTCTTCCAAGGTCAATAATCATCATCTTGCTGACCATGACACTCAAATGGTCATGCATGCTCTGATTCACGACCTTAACATGAACTTCTCTCACTATCTTCTACAAAACATGAAAAAGAACTGCTATCTTCCTACAGAAGAGAGAGTTATTCTATATCCTCGTTTTGTGACGAGTATAATCTGCCAAGCCAAACAATGGGAAGGAATTCCTTGTGAATATCACACCCAACTCCTACCCTCCCAAAGGTTTCTTGGTCTTCATGTTACTGGGCTTCCAAATGACATTATAGAGGAAGATGATGAGAACATGAGACCCATCTCTCATAATAACATTCCTCTCCAACTTGAAGCCAGAGCACATCCTCCTATACCCACCAGAATCATCTTACCCTGTACTTGTAAAACTACATGCTTTCACCTAAATTTAATGTTTAAGTAAAGATCTGTACTAGGTGTCAGTTTTGTAAAAAGTTGTTGAAATATAATCTTTTGGGGACGTTGCAAGAAAAGGTCAAAATTGCATAAATATTTTGTACTTCATCATTAAGGATCTAATCATACAGAAAGTACTCCAGAATTTCCGAAGTAGTTCTGGACAAAAGCAAGAATGTCAATATGCAACAAAAAGGACCATCAAACACATGCTCTTGATCATTCACATACAAATTGGTCATACGGAACAACTCCGGAAATTCCGAAGTAGTTCTGTACAAAAGTTTGAATGCCTGGATAAAATAAAAATTGGTCACACACACACACACAACAAAAAAAACAAAAAAAAAAACCAAAAAAAAAGGGGGGAAAGAGGAAAAGGAAAAGAAAAGGAATGACAAAGAACCACTGAAAGGTTCCGAAAAATTTGGAGCTGATAAAAGTAAAACAGATTTGATTTCATCAAATTCGGGGTCATAACAAATATTCAACAAGAAATCCCAACCGACAATGAAGACGTCAAACGCTCCAAATAAATAGGAACGGTAACTTTTTTTCAGTTACGAGGAAAATCAATGATCCAACGGACATCCGTTTCACCAACCCCGTCAACCCAATCGGTGAAAAAGAGCCGTTAAAACCCTATAATCTCTCTCATGCTATAAAATCCTCACTCATTCCCAAAATCAAACACCATTCACAAAATCACAATCCTCACCAAGCAAAGCTTTCCTTCAAACGATAAAAAATGGCTTCATCCTCCCAAATCTCCCTATTCAATACATTCAACATCGAGCAAAACAATATGCGAGCAAATCTAAATCCACCTGCTTACTCAAGCGATGTTCAGATCATCATAGAAGCATTGAGGTACTCGCCTCTCATGACAGCTCTCACTGAAGATGAAGAAGTCAGCAAAGAGGCTCTTATGAATGTCTGGTCAACAATAAAAGTGGAAACTGAAACTGCAACTAACAAGGTATGGATTAAAGCGCTCATTGAAAACGAAGATCAATCCACATCAACCCTACAGTTTTCTGAAGAAGATTTCAGACAAGTTACTGACCTCACATTACCAGAAAATCTTGCGCAACCCCGAACTAAAACAAAGATCCTCAAAACCATCAATTCCTTGAACATAGGAACAAGCTTTACCACAATCTCAGGTATAAACATTAATCAACTAGAGGGAAAGTGGAAACTAATGATGCACACACTCATTTACAGCCTGCAAAAGTCAGCTCATCTGATCAAGCCGTGAATCAGTATACTCCATAATGGTCGCTATAATCCTGAATAAAAGAATAGATTATGGAGCTATACTGTGGAGGAATCTAGTGAAAAGAATTGAAGATAAACAAAAGAAAAAGAAAGAAACCGTCCACATTCCATTTACAAGGTTTCTTTCTCTACTCATCTTCAAAAAGTGTCAGGAAGGATCGTTGACTATGAAGGGAGCTAAGCGTAGGTCAACCACTCTGAAAATTCTGAAAAAGTTTGAATCAGGTACAACACACTCTATTTGCTCTGTACCTATATCTTTGCTTTTAAATATACCAGACAGCTCCCAAGTCTTGATGAAATACAAAGAAGGAATAGAGCTACAAGAATAAAATCCATCTGAACCAGAACAACCAACCCCAAAACAAAGCCCACAAACATCTCACTTCTCTGAATCAGTCAATTCAAACAAAGGTTCACCTGACTCTCCCACATCACAGTCCACCACCTCAGCCTATAAAAACTTCAACTTCGGTTTACCAAACTCACCCCCACAGATCCACATTCCCAATATAGCCACCAAGCCCAGCCTGTTTGATGACTCTGAGAGTCATCATCAACCACCAACAAGTGGAGACTCAATGAGTCAAGGAAACTTGGAAAGAACCCACAGGGATTGGTTCCCTAAGGATTCAACTCATGAGAATTCTGAAAAGAATTATCAAACATGTAATGAGTCTGAATCACTTAGGATAAAGACAATGAATGTGGAAGACCTAGGAACATCAGATATTTCTGGTATTCTAGGCACTAACGGAACTCTCAACAAAGAAAAAGTTAGTAAAACTGCTGGACATGTGTTGTCCACTGGTATGTTAAAAGGAGAAAGATCATCTGTTGATCCAACTCCAAGTTTACCCAGAATCCTACTCAAATCTGATCTCTTAGAATTCTCTCAATCAATCTGAGAGAAAATATTCAACTGCAGAAGAGATTAGAAAATTAACCTACATGAGCTAGAAAAACTCAAACACTCAAACTCAGAAGAGCTCGTGAAGGTGGAAAGAAGCACATCTCAAAACACCAAACAATTAAATACTCTGGTAGATGAGCTGAAAACCTGGAAAGAAGAACTGAGCAAGGAGGCCAATAAAATTTCTGAAGATATCAGCAAAAGTCTTCAAAATTTGCAAGCTGTAGAGATAAGTAATAATGAAAAAATCATTAAAAATCTCTCTGCAGAATTATCAAACAAGAAAAAGGCTCTTGAAGATATGGGCAGAAACCAGGCAAAGAAGGCATAAGAACAAGCAAGATCAGTCAAAAGTAAACTGACAAGAAATCAAATGACCTCTGCAAACTTGGATATCAAACACTCCTTCCAAGAAGATCAGATGAGAAAGATAGAAAAAGAATGGAAACAAAAAGTAAAAGAAACAGATGAGAGAAAGCCAATCACAATATCTGTTGAAACTCCAATGAAGAGAACAAGATCTCAAAGTAGTAACCAAAGTGAAGAAGAACATGAAACAGAACAACTCATAAGGAAGAACTCAAAGAAGTGCAAATCTTCAACTGGAACTTATAAAGGAGTGCCACCTCCTTCTTCTCCTGGACCACCAACAAAAATTTCCCAGAAAACAACTATCTCTCAACCTCTCCCCACCGGAGCTGCAAAGAAAACCCTAGCCAAGAAGACTCAAATACAATCATCCTCATTAGCTGGATCCTTCATATCTGGATCAGCCTTCGAAGACGATTACTCTGAAAAGAAAAATATGCAAAGAGTCATTTGGGAAGAAGTCAGAGAACTTCAAGAAAAACTGCTCAAAAATGAAGAGGATAGGCCCACAATGAGCCATCTATCAAGAAAAGCCTTTGACAGGTCAACCGGAACACTAGTTGAGGAAGATCCAATCTACACAATGCCTTCAATCACTGAGTTTATAAAAATCAAGGCACAACCACTAACAAAACATCTTTGGGTAGATCATTTCAACTGCTACACAGTGAAAACAAAAGATGAAACCTTCAGGGAATTCACTGATAAATACCTACAGCAATTTAACCCAGCACAGTTGGTGTCATTCTTAAGGTACTTCTAAACTCAACCCTCAAAAACAAAAAGGGTAAGCACTGCCTTATACCAAGGAACTGGATCCGGTAAAAGGATGTTCAGAAGACAAGCACAGGTGGATATCGAATTAGCAAAAGAATCCAACATCCCTCTACTGCACTTAACAAAACCAAATGAGACTATCCCTCCCGAAATCTCATGGAGAGGATCCGGCCGAACATTTCTCAGCCCAATCTCTGGTATATGCTTCAGAGATCACTCCGAAGAAAGAAGGTTCTTTAGGCTAAAAGAAAAGCAGAAATATACAAATCTGGCCTTAGAATTATTCCTATTCATTCTAGATAAATGCAAGACCAACAACAATAGCATCAAGGAAATCGTGAAGTCAGAAACCAATGAACTAATGAAGGAAAGAGCTGTCTTCAAAACCCTACTGGAAGAAAGTACTAAAGAATACAACTTTGAAATTAATTCACTCACTGGTAGGGCAAAAATCAGAAAAGACATGTAAATCTTCAAATTATGATAGAATAGACGTCTTTCATATTCCTTGAAAGGATCAACAAAAATGATCTATGATTACTTTACTTTCTCTTTTTAGTTATTTTCTTCAAATACTTAGGGGGAGATTGTTAGAACATAATGTAATTGTAACACAAAATAGTAAAGTATTAGAAGAAAAGATAAGACACATCCTTAGAAGAGAAAGGAAACAAAAGTCTGTATGAATTACGGATTTCTACATGATTTATGTATTCATACAGAACTACTCCGGAAATTTTTAAGTAGTTCTATACAGACTAAAATCTACAGAAATCCTCATTTTTGTAGATAGCTTCTAATGGGAAGCATCAAAAGTTTTCAAAGAAGAGTTCAGAAGGAGTTCTGAATTATCAGAAGATAAATATTACGAGAAGAACTATTTTTGTCTTTGTGTGGAGAACAAGCAAAATGAATATCAACTTGGCATTAATCAAGAAGGTAGTTAAAGACAGTTGAAAAGGAGATAAATTGAATATGTTCAATTTATCTCTATATACTCTGACACATTCCAACATCAACCGTCCTCAACCACCTTAGCCAATTACAACTTGCTACATCTGCCTATAAATAGCAAGCTGACTTCACGAAACAAAGCAAGACATCAAGCATACAAATCAATATCTTCTTAAAGCAATTTCAACATTACTCCCATAGAAAAGTTATTTCTGTTGATACATAGTCATACTATAAACTTGTGTAAACCATTATTTACATTTGAGATATACAGAATAACCCTTTTTATGAATTGCTATCTTCCAATTTGATTTACTTTCCGCAACTTATTTATCTTGTTTAAATCAAATTGTGCCAACATTGTTAAAGAGCCATTCAAGGGACCCAACATATAAGTCACGCTTGGTCTATGTGAATTACGTTTGTTCATTTTACCTGTTTATTAAATAGTCAACCAACTTTCAGGACTGACTCGTGTGTGAGTGTTTGTGGACTAACTACACATCTAATAAACCCTAATAGATGTATGCAAGCATGTATATATGAATTAGCGAGTGTTTGTGTTTGCCAGGAATCACCTGAATTTACTGGGTGTCACAAATAAAATGCTTGATTTTATGGTGTATTTTTTTAAATAACGTTGTGTGAAAAAGGTATCAACGTTTAAACAAACGCGGGGGAACTTGTAAATAATTGTAGGCTATACCTTTTTCACCCATTTAACTGTTACTTTTCTTTATTCTGATTTTTTATTCTTCACTTTGATTTTAACCATTGATTATCTATATCATTGGTTGAGAGAGCTTTTTATAATCTGTATGTTAAAAACACTTTGTACAAAAACCTAGAGGGTAAGTTAATGTACAAAGGCTTATTAATATACAAAACATAAGAAGCTTCCAGAACATGGGGCAAGGCCATAAAAAACTAATGTGCGATCTGTTGAGTAATTATGAAACATAACTTGAGAAATCATATAAACATATGTTGAGTAATCATCAACAAAGGTTGCGTAATTTCTTTTAAATGTTGTATAATTACTCAAAGTATACTTGATTACCTTTACGTTATTACGCAACCTTAATTCATAATTACTCAACCTAGGTTTTCATAATTATTTCAAGTTAAATTTCATGATTATTCAATAGATTGCAGTTTCCTTATATGATAATTACACAACCCTTGTTTATAAACTCAAAAGTCGCCTGCAACCTAATTTTCTTCAATGATATAGATTGTTAGAAACCAGTGGCGGAGCTAGAGAAAATTTCTAGTGGTGACCGAAAATCATGCGACTCAAAAAAAAATAATTTGTTATGTTTCGAGGTATATGTTCGGAATGGTAGTCCAATTTGGATAAAAATAAAATATAACATTAAAAAAATTAACTTTTTTAACGGAAATTATATTGAACAAGAGAAACAGCGCCAACGGGAGGCTGGACGAACCGAAAGAAACACACTATAACAACACCTAAAAGACAAGAGCAGCACAAAAATGTACCAACATGTACCAAGAGAAACATCAGCACCCTAAATCTTCTTTCTTTTATTGATCTATTTACATCCTTTTGTACATGGAGAAAGCACATCAACTCTAGATTTGCCATCCTTTATAAACCACCTGAATCTTGAAGAGATAATATCCCATTGTCCAGTAAATGTACCATATCTAGATAGATGACTCTTATGGAAAATGGCCCCACTACAACATCCACCTCTACACCCCACTAATATAATGGATTTTTCACTTTCAGGAGTTCATCTTTAGCCCATTTTAGTACACAAGGCCCCATTTAAATGCCAACACTAAAGTATATTGAACTAAAGTATGCAGGTAAGACCAATTAATTCTAATCTAGCACAGAAGCACTAGAACTAAAGTATGTTGTATATCAGTAGTTATAACAAAAGGCATGCCAACACTAGATGAAAGAATTTTAATGTCATAATTTATTCTAAGGTAATCAAGGAACAATTTATGCAATAAACCCTAATATCAATTAAAAAATAGATGTACTAACCCATGAATTTAGTTAGATACTTGAAACAAATTGAGCTTTTTAAAGATTTATACCCAAATATTAATCAAAAGTCCTTGCACAACACAACAACCTTTCAAAATCTACTTCTAGTTACTCATCAGCTCAATGTTGCATCAAAATATGGTTGAAGAGACTTACCAATCTTTGTTACTGTATGAAGGTCTCAGGTCTGGAAGGATTCAATCGAGCAGTTTATACCCCAAGAATCGAAGTTTAGACCAATTTTATTGAATCCTCTTTTGATGATCGAAGTTTTGAGATTTGAAAATCTCTCAAGCGTCTGTTGAGTGTTGAGCGCTAAATCTCTCAATCGAAGCCTCAATTTAGCGCCTGTTGAATTCTCTCAAATTTTTTGCGTGGAAAAAAGGGAAGCGCCTGTTGTACGTCGATGACCGATTTAGCCATTTAGGGTTTCTTTTTAAAATTACAATCAAGTCCCTTTTGTTTAGAGGTTTTTTTTTCCTAAAAAAAAAACTAAAAACCGTTGATAGCAAGATTCGAAATCTGAACCTCTGGATTAGAAATCCGGACTACTACAACCTGATCTAGAACACACTTGTGAAGTTATGTTTACATTTAATATTTTTCTAGTGGTGACCAAATGAATATATATATATATATATATATATAAAATTAACGAATTACACGTATATTCGGGACTTCTAAGTAAAAAAACAGTAGTGACCGAGGTCACCGCTAGCCCTCACAAAGATCCACCCCTGTTAGAAACGACCCAACCTTCTTTTCTTTATTTAGATGTTGTATCATCACGAAAATCATACATTGAATATATGTCGAAAAAAATCATGCTCCCGTCACTTAAGATTCAGAAAACAAACTAATGATGTTCATTTATATTCAATAAATAAATTACTTACTCATGTCTTATTTTCATATTGAAATGTTTACAGATGTATTTTCCTTATTTTTTTAATATGGTTTGCTTTTTTATATCAAATTCCGATATAATTTTATGAAACGAGTTATGCGAAATTTTATCAATTAACCTTCTTTTTTTTAACATCAAATTTGGATCACTAATGGGGACATTACACTGTTAGACGTAATTTATATTACTTAATATATATATTTTCGTATATATATATATATATATGTATATAATATAATATAATATGTCCTTTAATCATTTATCTTAAATAATCAATTACCTATTTAACCCTATCTGGCATTTATTTCATGGACGTAATTGCCCTTAATTGATAGACTAGGGTTTCCCCTTGGGTGTATATATATAGGGCCTTATTGGAGAGATTAGGGTAATCACCACACACAGAATTCGTACCTCTCTCTCTGCTCTCTCTTTCTAAATCGTAAACCCTTTACGATATGCATACACCCTAAATGGGAACCAAGGTTACTCACATGATGGACAATATGACTGCTGCTGATCTCAACCAGATGTCAACAGGTAACCTTTACATACTTGTTTATCTGTTTACTGTTATAACGATTCAGGATTCGATCAACATGTGGTATCAGAGCATGTGTTGCTTTATCGAATCTTAGTTTGAATCCGTTTACCTAATAATTTTCGAAATCAGAAAAAGGGTTTTCGAATCCTAAATTAAAATCCGAAACCCTAATTCGTTTTGATCAATAAATCGGTTTCTAACATCAAATTTCAAAACCGAAATCGGTTTCAATTTTTTGAAAACTTGCTAAAACCCTAATTTTGTTTTCGGTAAAAGTTTTATCTTTTCGATCAAAATCCCAATTTCGATCGAAAAGCTCACTTTCAAACTAAATTCGTATATTTCCGATCGAACCTGTGGCTCAGTCCCGTGTTTTCGATCGGAAAAATATAGCTTTTTGATCCGAAAATAGGCTTTTCTACCGGCTTTTCTACCGGCTTTCCTACCGGCTTTTTCGATTTGATTTTCGATCGAATCATGTGGCTTAGTCTCTGCTCTTCGATCGAAAAGCTTACTTTCCGATCATAGGGCTTCGTGATCAACCTCTCGATCGGACCATACCACTTTTCCATCCGATCGAAAAGTCCACTTTTCGATCGAAAACCTACTTTTCGATCGACTTTTAGATGGACTTTTCGACCGGCTTTTCGATGGACTTTTTGACCAGCTTTTCAATCGGTTATTCGACCGACTTTTCCGATCAGCTTTTCGATCGGATACCCCTTTTTCGATCGAAAAGCTTACTTTTCGATCGGGTACACCTTTTGTTTTACATAAACCTTATAAACTTTTGTTTTACAAAACCTAACACCAATTAAAATCAGATAACAAATTGGCTTGTCTTATTTAAGTTAATAAAGGACATCTAATAAGGTTTCATTTCTGGCCAAAGTTGATTTGTTACCTATATAATGTCATTTAACCTTATCTTACAAGTCAACTTATTGACACTGATTTACAATCAAAATTAGATTAATTTATTAACTTGTCTTAATTAAGTTGATGACATCTTCAAAAGTGGTAATTCTGGCCAAAGCTGATTTACTACCTTAACTAATGTCATTTAATTTTACAATACAAGTTGACTTATTTAAATTAAACTAATTTATTTGCTTAACTTGATAACATATTTAAAACCTCGATTCTGGCCAAAGTTGATTTGTTGTTTTGCGATGTTCATCAACTAAAATTAAGCATTCGCCTTAGACATACAAATGTTTCATTTCCGGCCAAAGCTGATGGGTTGCATTCGTATTCAGCGAAACTAATCTGTGCATAAAACTTAAGTGTATCATTTCTGGCCAAAGCTGATGTGTTACACTATTTTTGCACATACCCTTATTTTTTGTTCATAATGTTTAGGTGATAGGCAAGTAACCAAAGCGAAAGCCGGTTCATTTAAGTAGAACCTAACTAGTCTGTTATTTTGGTGATATAACAGACTATATCATATCTTCTTTTGTTTCATAATTGCACATTATTATTTATTATCATAATGTCTTAAATTGTGATAATACATTATTATTATTATTATTATTATTATTATTATTATTATTATTATTATTATTATTATTATTATTATTATTATTATTATTATTATTATTATTATTATTATTATTATGCATCATTATTATGCCTTAGCTAATCATTATCATTATCATTGTGCCTTAGTTTTAAGTACCCCATAGAATCACTCTTAGATCTTCTTTTCAATTTAACCTTTAATCTCCATAACTAATCCACTCTAAATTTAATCACTAAATGTTTCCATAAAGTTTTTCCTCTCGTCATTATGATCTTGATTATCTCTTAAGACAAAAGACTCTTAATTACTCTCTAAAATAAAAGGTTTTACAACCAAAACACTAAAAACGAGTAAAGTCTACTCAAGTTGTCTATCATGATAATCAAAAATCCCTTTAAACAATGCTATCAGGGGAGATGTTTTAGATTTCCTAATCTAAACATCGTGTAAGTAATAAATTTTGAAAGAACTTATAAAATGCATGCAAACACTTAACATCTAATATGCTTAGTACAAAGTATAAATTAGGTTAATGATTTAGTGAACACATCATAAAACATGACCTTAAAGGGCTTACACATGTTTCAAATTGAAGTTTTTCTAGTGCATTTCTTCATGAATCCTTTCTTAGCACAATTACATGCTACTTAAAATTAGTCATGACACTTATAAGTACCAGATGGAAAATGAGTGCTTGATAGCATTGTGTATAAAGGATACATAATGCCTTAAATTAGAAAAGCGGATTTGTTCACCTCACAATCACTAACCCTTATATAATTAAAATAACTTAAATAAGGAGGATAGTTCTAAATTCTAAAATAAGATACAAGAAAACTTCCAGTTCTAAATCCTTATAGGAACAACTAGCTAACAAAGAATAATCAACAATGATAATTGTGCCCATTAATTTTCAAACTAACACAGTGGATTAATAGTTTTATAAAGATCTCTTACAATCCATACACTAGGAATAAACCAAACAACCAGTATTATGAGAGTAAGTGACAAAATTAATGTCAAAGTTGTACAAACCATGAAAATCTATCAATGTACTACACTTTATGATACCTTATTATGATCCAAGATCACTTGGAACATAGTATCATTACTAAAGTAAGACATCGACGATTAGAAGGTTTCAAACGACCATGACAAATGTCACTACTATCCTAAACTCTCAAAGTTGTTGGTTATACTTATCTAGTTGTCTTTATGTGGGTTGAAATCTTTATAACTTATAACTAGATAATAAATGTTCACAATCTTTGTTATCACGTAAGTGAAAATTTAACAAAGACAATATGTGTATAAGGGAATAAACAAGTTTCCACTAAGAGTTCTAACTCACCAAAACTCAAATATATTAGTGGACCTTATCCTAAAATGGAATATCTGGGCATAAAACATTTATCACTCATTTACTAATTATTTATTCTTGTACTTAAATAAGGAAAAATATATTTCTCACCTTAACTTTTAAGGACGAAGTTGAGAATCAACTTAACCATAAAATAAAAGGTTGTGAGATTAGATTTAATAGATTAAGTACTAAGATTGACATACAAATAATGGCAACACTCTCAAATCCAAAAGGATCATAATAGTGTGAACCAGTAGATCATGTATGGTACTTCTAAAGATACATCATTAAGTTATGCATCTAAGTATCCTTATAGACATGATCATAAATATGTCATCTAAGTTATACATCTATAGACCAAGGCTCTAAATACAACAACTCATATACTAAACAAGGTTACCTAAAATGTCCCTAAGAATTCATTCTGAAATTCGGACATGAAGGCAACCATGTATAAAACATATATTTGGTTGTTAGCCGCAATTAAACCTTAACAATCCTCAACACTAAGCATGTTGCATGCCAAGTTCCTAAGGAATTCTAAGATTAATGGGAGTAGTCCAAGTCCTCATCTACGACTTGTCTTCTAAGGTCAGTGGGAGCAGTGAAAAGTTCTTACTCATCACTTGCCTAGAGTACAAGAGGCGGGGGGGGGGGGAGACAAAGTTAAATTTAATCTTTGAATTTAACTCCGATTACACCTCTTGTACACCACGCTTCCATAACACTGATCCACTTCCACACACTTAGAAAATAATGTTACTTATAATATACCTGACTTAAATTCTGAAGAGGAAATCTATGAAACTATTAATGTTTTGCTTCAACTCGTTAGATCCAGCTTAGTAGGTCATCAAGGTATGAAGTTTCCTATTAACTTTGATGATTATGAACCTACCTTAATAAAGCTTACATGGATATTGGAAAGATTACTAATCGTATCTCTGATTTAAGAGTCATTATTAGCAATCAATCAAATCATATGATGGAATAAAGCTATTATTAATGAGCTTAACTCCCTAAATCAGAATAACGTTAGAGGTTTAGTTTTCCATAACTAAACTGAAGTCCGAAAGGAGAAATTAAACGTTATAAATTGTTGGTTTCTAAAGGCTATTAACAAGTTAAGAATTCCTTTTCTAAAGGGTTCTTTGAGAGATAAT
This sequence comes from Deinandra increscens subsp. villosa, assembly GCA_039602395.1. Classification (NCBI taxonomy): domain Eukaryota; kingdom Viridiplantae; phylum Streptophyta; class Magnoliopsida; order Asterales; family Asteraceae; genus Deinandra; species Deinandra increscens. The sequence continues at coordinate 30,838,618 of JBCNJP010000010.1, forward strand.
CATTGTCCTTATTACTCACTCATAATCACGAGTGACATTTAATGGCCTTATAAAATATCTTTCCTTAATACTCACTTAACATGAAGAAATGTTCATAAACTAAACTTAAGGTTTCAAGCCTGAAAGTTAAAGAAAACTTAGTCTTTAAGATGAGTAAATTCATATCAAGGGTTAATATAAGCAAACTTACAAGTGATATTCAAAGTCTGATGAAGTTATAAATTTAATCATTCTTCATAAAAAATAAGTGGACTAAATGGGCCTACCTTAAGATGAGTGGGAGCAACTAATACAATACTTGCCCTTATATACATTATTTTAGGCAAATAATACGTTAGTTTTGTTGCATGAGTCAAAGCGACTTATTCTCGCATAATTTTTGACATTAAAGTCTTGAAGATGCTTCTTATACAACAAGCATCAAAATACATCAAGATCAAACTAATAAGACATTAATTAAGTCTTATTAGATTTTACCATGTGTTGAACACATTACAACATGCATCGTTGCTCTTAGTCTGTAACTCTAGTAACTAAAGGAGATTATTAATAAAGGTTCAAGTAATTAAATCTTATGTTCAAGTCTATACTCGTTTAGATATTGCTTACATTGCTAAATACTAGAAATGATGAAAATCATTTCCTAAGTTTAGTGCATGATAAAGCATTTAAGATGGCATTTCAATATCTATAAGAAACGAAAGACTATAAAATTGAACTATGAAAGAAGTGAGAAAACTTAAAATAGTTGACTATCTCTAAATTTTGACTTTATTGTATTCAATGGATATTAAATGTCAACTTAGGGGTATATCCTTATGTCTGCGGGCATATTTATCTAATGGATTATGAAGGAGTTATAAGTACCTGATAACAACAACCTAAGTTATTATGAAATAATTTGTCACTAGATGTTGTTGGTAAATTTATCATTAGACTCCTAAACTCCAATATAACATATTGAAGACTTACTGTGATAAAGTCAGCTGCCCTAATCTTTTAAAACAGTAACACTTTTGAGTGGAGCCGCGTTAAATTTTCGATACAAGATTATTATTCATTTAAGAACAAATAGAGGAAACCAAGTCCTTGTATTGAAAACATTCATGATATGCTTAAAGGATCCTATAACTTAAGGTCTATCATCATAAGTCTTTTTCTAAGAGCTCATAATGAAGACGAGGTTTACTAATGACCAAGCATATCACAATATGAATGACTAATTATTAATTATTCCTCATCCATTTTGATTTTGTCTCTAAATATGTTATGCATGTCTTATTAACATATAGACAGTTTTATTATAAATCAACGTTAAGGGCTTATTTTCTGTGATTGATTCTGATTTTTAAGTTGAATTTTAAATTTGTGGTTGTAGTATGATTAATGGGGGTCTTGAGTTGGATAATCAACTCTATGACTATATTTTTCAGCTGCAATTTTGGTTTAAAATTGAAATAAATATTAAATTCTGATCAGACTTAGCTAATAACTCATTATAAATGATCATTCGGCCAAGTGGGAGAATGTTAGACGTAATTTATATTACTTAATATATATATATATATATATATTATTCGTATATATATATATATATATATATGTGTATATAATATAATATATTATGTCCTTTAATCATTTATCTTAAATAATCAATTACCTATTTAACTCTATCTAGCATTTATTTAATGGACGTAATTGCCTTTAATAGATAGACTAGGGTTTCCCCTTGGGTGTATATATATAGGGCCTTATTGGAGAGATTAGAGGGTAATCACCACACACAGAATTTGTACCACTCTCTCTGCTCTCTCTTTCTAAATCGTAAACCCTTTACGATTTTCCTATCATTAGCATACATCCTAAACGGGAACGAAGGCTACTCACAGGATGGACAATTTGACTGCTGCTGATATCAACCAGATGTCAACAGGTAATCTTTACATACGTGTTTATCTGTTTACTGTTATAACGATTCAGGATTCGATCAACATACACCACCTATCCGATCATCTCCAATCCCCATCAGGACTCACCTCTGGTGAGAAAACCCCCTGGTCCAATTTGTAACCTCCAATTTTTTTATTCTTTGTTACAAATGGGACTTATAAGATTTTTATTGGTCTTATCAACATTGTGAGATTTTTATTTAATCTTTGGTTTTCTTTTTACCTACAACTAGTGTGCAGGCCCGTGCGATGCACGGTCGGGGGGGAACTTTGGCCGACCCTAACATTATCATTATGTTTATGTACGTGAAACTGTTTTTAGGACGCCGGTGATTGCGAATAGGTAAAGAATCTGAGATTAAGGATGGCCAAAAGTAATGTGTTTAAAACAAATCAACCTACCATTGCTAATTGGCATATGTAATATCAAGTGTATAAAAGAGTCATCAAGTTACGTGTTAGGCGCCATAATTGGAGACAACAAACAATTATAAAGTAAGATAGATTCATTTAATATTAGTAGTTTCAAAGTTTGATGGGGGTGTCTAAGGACCAAATAAAATAAAAGTACAAATAACGGTTACATATCCGGGGTGAAACTGGAGTCCATCCGGTTGTCAATATCACGTGTTGCTGCCTCGCCATTCCTGCGTATGATCCGTAGATTCCGTAACAGTGTCTGTTTGGTACGAATCGCATCATCCAGCATTAAGGCGGCATCACACTGGAAGGGAGAGGGATCAAGGCTAAGAACCGCGTCCAGTGCTTGTCTGTTTTCTGCCAGCAGCCTTTCTACCACCATTATCACGGCTGACAGTTCAGCGTTTGTCTCATTGTGGCTGGCGATGAAGAAGTTACGGACATAGTCTTCCATTTCCAAATTATTAACAACATGTGTAAAATAATAAAACAGCATTACAAAGTATAGATAGAGGCGTAGACGTGTAGGTAGAGGCTGTGACTCATGAGTAGTTAATGTGTTTTTATTTCTATTATGATTCATTAAAGTGAACGTAGATAATTGTTATAAATTGAAATTGTGTTTTATCCTAAGATGAATTTTGAGTACCACCTGATCCATACGATCATTAACTTTTTTTCAGTTAGCCATATCCTTATTTATTGTTGTCATGCTCATGCTATTGGAATTGTTAACATAAAAGTGACTCATGAAGTAGGTTTTAAAATTGTTTTGGAGCAACTAACACTCAATTGTTTTTCCCGTAATAATATAATCCTATTTAAATCATTTGTTTACTTCGTATGTTCTAGAGAAACAACATTGTGCATTCAAAGCATGAGCACTGTGCAGATGCAGACTATATCTTGTCCATCCCAAACTCATTCAAACTATTAGAAATGTTAAACATCCAACATCTTGTCCACTTGTAAATAGCCCTCCTCCAACATGTAGCGAAACATGTAACGATCACCAGGTTGCAGGTCATGTTCATCAAGAAAAGCCGTCCAATTCCTAACCACATACCTAAATATGAAATTTATCAAGATCATTAATATATTAAATGATCAAAGCTATTATGTACAGTTGTATAATGGTTAAATGTACCTGGTATAACATGGATGTACTTTTCTTCTAAAGTTTAGCACAAAAACATCATAATCTCCCACTCTTACCTTCATATTCATAGTGGCCTCGATGTCAGCCATATCTGTAAGTGGTACTGGTAGTTTCTACGAATAACAGGGGAAGACCATAATTAATAAAAAAAGTCGGATCACTTAAAAATAAAATGTAACAAACACTCGCACTAAAACGGTGTACTTACAAATGACTTATTTCGCTTGATAATCATTTCATTCTCAAAGAAAACCCGGTACTCATCTTCATCTTGTCCGTATAACGTCGTTGTTTACATATTGTAAACAGTCATTGAACAAAGATTAAAATGATCAGACATTCAAAGATTGAAAAATTAGGAATGTTTACCTTCAAACTCTTGAGTCTTCTTCTTCTGCCATAAATCGTATTATTAACTGTTGTTGGAGAAAAGTATGTTATGAGGAAATTAAAAAGTTTCGTCATATATCTTCAAGATCTTCTTATGCCCTAAAATTAGGAGACGAAGTTGTGGGGAGTGACAAAGGACAAAGGATTGTTGCTTTCTAGTTGTGATTTTGACAATTTAACATGATTCTTCGTTCATAAACATATGTACTTCTAAACCATCTCAAATGACAATGTATAATTTTATGTATTCATTAACCCTTGTGGCTTAACCAACTAAATATAAGTCTAACTTGATTTAAATCATTTAACCAAAGATGGATTTTTTAGAAAACTTCAATTTACATTGGTTATTTTTTTTTTCACGATTTAAGTCTATATTTTTTCCTTGTTATTTTTAAGTCCCTTTTCTTACAATTCAAATCTTACTTGACCATTAAAATATTTTACTCATTTTTTTAATTATCAATAAAATGTTAGATCACATTAGCTTGCTTCTATCTTAATGATTTAGTGTACGCTTTTGTAAGCTTAACTCTCTTAAGACTTGAGAGTAAAACACACATTTTTTCTATGTTATTTTTTACTTTGTTGATAGTAAACTTATATTTTATTCCTTTGTGCTTTGTAGAGGTAATTTCTTTTAGTGTGTAATTTTTTATACCAAATCTAAAAGGCGTGTAGTTTTTTATTTCATTAAATCTACTATTTAGTTAATTATCGGTTAACATCTTTTGATGATTTATCTTGTTTTTACCTTCGTTGAAGTTATTTTTATACTTCTTAATTATCTCAACTGATTTTTTGTCTAATATTATCTACATCACCTAACCAAAGAGGCAAAGGTTGATTTTTTTTTTTAAGAAAACCTTGATTTAAATCATTTTACTTATAATTTAGAGTAATTTTTTGACCATTCAAATCTTAACTATTTAAATCATTTGTTTACTTCGTAGTTATCTCTAAAGTGTTAAATCACATTCTTCTTCAACATCACCCAACCTTCTTTTCACATTAGTAAATGTCAACCTCAATGATTTAACCTAGTAATTTAACTGTATGTCTGTAAAAATGATGGTTTCGTGATCTCGACTCCTCAATGTCTGCATAGATATGCAATTGTTTTTTATAGGACATTGAAGTTAAGTAATGTTTTTTTTAGAGTAGAGGTTATTTCTGGGGTAAAGGGAGTAAATTAATGATTTGTAGGTGTAAGGAAATGTCTAATGTTATATAAATGTATTAATGATTAATGATTATTAATAAGTTTGTGAATTTAGAAATTTAGATATATGATTGTTATTTGTTTGGCAGGAGGCACATTACACCCAAAGTTTTGTTTTTCGCAACATACTTTCTTATTATATTTAGTATCAATTAAAGGTCTTCACTCTTCATGATGACATGGGTAGAGTGGGTTATAGATGTTTATGGAAGAAAGAGACTTTCTTATTATTTTTATCAAGTTGAAAGAAGAAACTGCACTTGAGTTAGAGTTTAGTTAAATTTGATTGCATGTCTAGGTAAGTTTAATAACTTTATTTACAACATTCGTCATACCAAACCAAAAAGTAGAAAATAATAATTCTTACTAAACAATGGCGCAAGTTAAGAGGGACGGGAGGGGGGGGGGGGGAGCTGCGGTTTTTCCAGCTATAAGTAAAAAAATTTAGGATTTTTTTAAAAATTTTTCTATATATTGAGAATCGCTTCCTCGAATCATTTTTTTACGTATACATTTTTTATCCTGTTAAATCTTTCCTAGAAAATATATTCACTAACTGAAACAAAATTTGTTCCATTTAAAAAAAAGTTATTAGTTAGGGGTGAGAATTATTACATTTTAAATAATAATAATAAAAAAAATAGTTATTCCACCCATTTAAACCTAAATCCCAATTCCAAATCCCTAACTTGAAAAACAACGTTCCTTAAAGTCTGGAACTCCACGTCCCCACCGACCAAAATCCTCATCGCCGCACTACCGTCGGGCCGGAAATCCGATGACCTCCACCTCCCATGTTCAGTTGCTCGACTGTCGCTGATGTGCTACTGTCTACTGCTCTGCCGCTGTTGTGTGTGCCACTGCTAGTCGCTGCTGTGCTACTACCTCACCCCCGGAGTCCCGCCGGCGCCGAAAATCCGGTGAGTCGGTGACCTTCCCTTTCTCATTTGTTGTTTACTTATTTAGCTTGTCCAAATATATTTGTTATTTACTAAATACTCTTATGTTTCAATCCTAATATAATTCAAACTTATTAAATAATAAACTAATTTTTACATTAAAGAATGCCCCTATTGTTTAACTGCCATGTTTATAAACTGATGCGTGTAGAAACATTTTGCTGACATGTTCTTTAACAACCATGTTTATAATATAAACATGAAAAATTATAGTCATAAATAGACTCTGTAAACATATCAAAGTTTGAAAAACTATAAACAGAAAACTGACTTATAGACCACATATAATATTATGATTTTTGGTGAATCTTCGCAATATAAATGTTTTTTATTTCATGAATTTATGTCAGTATGAATGTGTTATATACTATAGAGGTTGATCTTAGTATTAATGTTTATTTTCTTACATGTTTGTCCTATTTTATGCCAAAGAGTTACTCAAAAGCAAATAAAAATAATTTAAATTAGATATCTATCTAAATAAGTTTAGAAGTAATATTCCAATATCATATGCTCTACTACGATGTTCGAATGCATTTAGTATTCATTAAGGTTAATTTGATTGCATTCCCGGCCTTCTAATTTGATTGCTTTGTTTCTTAATTTTTGGTTTTTGATGTTCTTTTTTTTTCTTCAAGGTAGAGTTGTCCTCTTATTGTTCTCAAAAATTTGTTAGCTGTCTTCTCTGTTGTGTACACATCCTCATCTAAGAATTTGAGGAAAAATAAAGAATGGAAGTAAAATAACTAAAGACTATGTGAATTACTGAGCATGCATTCACCTACACACCAAAATACACGATCTTTTCTAAGATTAGTTATACGGGCAGATGTTTTTAATTAAGAAATAAAAAATCAGAGAAGTATCGCTAATTTTTTAGTAATGTAATTTAAAGAAAAGAATACATCATAGTTTGTAGATTTTTTTATTGTCTTTGTTTTTAAATGCATTTTGAAAAGATTAGTGCGTTTTTTTATTCCAGAAACTACCCATAAAAGGTAAGTTGTCTCATGCATATACAAACGTAAGTTTTCTTTGGCATACACAGTTGGTTTCTCAATTAACACTCTTTAAAAATGAGACATTACCTCCAATTTGATGTTGCATGGCTTTGTTGCAGAATCCACTATGTGTCATGAGGGTCTAAAGAAAATCTCAAATTCCATGTGGGGTCACTTTTCCTTGATTGGACCATGAATAACCTTGAGAAATCATTTATACAAAACAACATCAAATTATAGGAAAAAATAGGAAGCATATTAAACATAAAGAATCACTAAAAAACACTAATTATCACTAAACAATTTCAAAAACTATTAAGCAATTAAACCTATTGTTCATATTCATATTTGCATTGTCGATTATAGAAGCTAATTAAATCAACAAAAGCTATTAAGCAATTAAACCTAAAATAGAAGGTTGACAAATTCTAAACAGAGTTATACATAAAATGAATGACAAATTAATCCATAAACCATTCAAAGAACCCAATTTTTATGGCTAGACACATTTCTAAATAGAGTTATACCTAAAATGATTGACAAATTAATCCATACATCAATCGAAGAACACATTGTTATCGAGAGTTCTACCTAAAAGGATAGAGAGAGAATGAAAACCTCCAAATATAAAATTAATCACCATTTTGCCTCAACTAATAAGAAACCTAATTAATCATACATCAATAAAAAAAGCACAAAAGAAAAAGAAATTATGAATGAAGCTTACTCCTCTTCATACCAAGAACATAAGTGTGAGAGCAATTGAATGTTTATAAGTATTGTATAACAATCTTTAGATAAATATACCTTTGAGTTGTTCAGATAGTTTTTTTAGGGGAACTAAAAGCCGAATTCTACCATCTTAATATGCAACAGATGCAGACGTGAGAAAAGAACTTTGTTGCTGAACCCAAAAAAAAAAGTTTAGATTATTCTAAATTGGACCCAATCTCAAACCTTTTCGATGACTAAACTGTAAGCTAGTGTTTACCAAATAAAAAACCAAGTAAAACTAATAGATTAGAGTTTAGAATTACTTTGCCCAGATGCATGATGTACATGGATTGTAGCTTGATGTATAGTTTATTAAGCTTAATGTACAATTCACTTGGACAGGTGTTCTTTTTCATGCTAGTCTCTTACCATGTGTTATCTGCTCTTCTTCTTCATCGTTCATCGGATATATCTATTTTTTTTAATTTCTCTCTTCTTCTTTCCAGCGGCATCTGTGTTGCAACCTTACATCGCAGGTACTTGATTTGATCATTGTTTTTTGATTCCTGTTGAATTTTTTAATCTCTACTGATGCGTCACTTCTGTCAATATGAATTTGGAGTTGCAGGTTAATGGAATTGCCTGTGTTCTTGGGCCTCTGATTTCTTAATTGATTTTAAGTTGGTATGTTATTTTACCTTTCCCGTTTCAGTCTGTTGCTACTTGATTAAGATGCATGTGGGTTTTTTTACTTTGTCGCTTCTGATTTTGGGATCTGTTTTCCTTTATCGACTCTCGACTGTTGCGTGACTTCCTGAATCACAATTCTGAATTGAAGGTTGATGGAATTGTTTGTGTTCATCAGATTTTGATTTCTTCGTTGATTTTGTAAGTCTATGAGATTTCGTTGTTGTTTTTTCAGTCTCTTACCATGGAACTAACTTGCATGTGAGTGATTGGACTCAACAAATAGTATGAAACCATCCACTTGATCCATTGATGAATCCTCTCCTAGACACCCAAGATATATTATAATTATTTTTTATATATTAACATAATTTCTACAATAAAAGTCACATATATCATCAATAGACTAAACCATTGTTTGATTTTATGTACCTGTGTTAACATTTTTCCATATATCCATTTGCTGTTGTTGGTTTTACTTACATGTGATTTTCTTCATTCATTAGTTATGTTTATACCTGATCCATATATTTGTAGAATTTAATGTTGGTTTGGGATTTGTTATCTAAGTTTAATTAACATTTCTTTGAAGTATTAGTATAGTTTATCATAAATTAATGACAGTCCAGAGAATTATGTACTTAATAGTCCATGGAAATATGTTAATCCTCATCTACTATAGATTCGAATAGTAAGAGAATTACTCACTAAGAAATGTAGATATGCATGAAGATTTTGAAAGTATCTAATCGAACATCATGAAGTAAAAAAATCTCTTAATTATTGCATACTTTTATTTTGAATATGATGTAATTATTATTTGTTCTTGGGGATTTTCCATTGGATTTTTTACATAGCTAATGTGAAGTGTTTGCTTGGATTTTTGAACTTCTTATTGCTTAATCTTGATTGTTTTTGTGTTGTTGTCTCATATTTGTTGTTAAGGAGTCCTGTAATTTCTATCTTATCTGCTGATTTCAAGGCACTTCTTTTGGTGGTTCATGTAAGTGTGAAACTTTATAATCAATATGTTTTATGTTTTCATGAACATGTATGTAAAGGTAATACAATTGTATGCTTTGAAGTACACTTTAGGGGACTTATAACTTTTAGCTTAATTGTTGTTTTGTGTGAAACTTTATAGTTTAGAATTCTATGTCACATTTCCATGTTAATGTTCGTTAAGATAACAAAGCTGATTGTTGATCTAGTGTAAACTTTGTAGTCTAATTATAATTTTGATCGTTGTCGTTACAGATTATTCAAAGCTGAGGACTGTGGGCATGTGCTGATCATAGAAAGGTGATAGAAGCAAAGTACATGTAAGAAACAAACATCACAAATCCTTACCTTATATTTATACACAAGCTTTACGATTAGCGCGTTGCGGCTAGCGAGACGTGTCAAAAACCTTCGGGAAACATGTGTGGTTAGCTAATGCAAGCAAAGCTAAAGGCAACATCGGTTGCACTTAGAAAAACCTATAAGAATATCGATGCATGAAAACCATTTACTGTTTCATTCGTATAAACATTGATCCAAAACAACCCATACACACATAAAAGCATAAGTTAAGCCTTTTTTTTTAGGTAAAGGGCAAAACCCGGTAAAAATTTATTGAAAACCAAAAAGATAAACAAACAATTAGTAATAAATATTAGATAGAGGACAATCCCCTCTAACTAATATTTTCCCAAAAACTCTACCACAAAGGCCCCTAATACACCCATTTCTATATCTATATCTCAAAAACTTATCATTATTTTTTACTTAACAAATAACCACAACTAAACACATCATATATCCATTTATCATTCTCTTGTGTACCAATACCCACTGTTCATCCAAAATTCCCACCATTGATGCGAACTCAAATATAAAGCTTTATACGCATCTCTTTTCTTCTTATATGACCCAGTCCGAAACGCCCATAAACATAATCACAAAACCTCTTCCTTGGCCATTTCCATAATTTGGTCCAATAGACCATATAATAAGCATTCCAATCCCCGATTTCAGCTCTCTCATGCTAAAATTATTACCTATCCAGCATCTCATTTTTCCAAAATCCATGCATTTATTATGCAGACCCAAACTTTTACCAAATAAGTCACCTCTTTGATTATTAAAATCACCTTGTTGACCAAGAAAAGTCAACCAAACACCCATTTTCCTTGTCTGTTTCCTGCAACACCACCACAACCAAATTCCAATCTTTAAAATTCTTTCCTTCCATGAAGCAGGGATGGACATGAGATGGAAGTGGCGGTAGTATTCATATGTTGTTCTTCTTCACCAAGCTCTTATCAAGGTTAGTTTTTCCGTATTTTTTGAATCGTTTGTTGATTGTCTTCCTTTTTTGTATCTAATCGTATTAGGGTGTTCGCGGTCCGGTTTTTACGGTTTTTAGGTCAAACTGTAAGCCGAACCGTTAATAATGTTTTTTTCATCATAAAAACCAAAACCGAACCGTTAAAATTTAAAACCGAACCAAACCGAACCGTTACTTACGGTTTGGTTCCGGTTTGGTTTCACGGTTTACCTAATCTACTGTGGAAATTCATATCATTAATCAAAATTCAAATTACTAACACATGTTTTACAATTTTTTATCCATTTTCATGCTTATTTAAAATCATATTTACCAAGATGTACAACAATCTTATCAACGCATAAGGAACATTTGAGAAAATCATATTAACACAACTGAAAACTCTCTAGTTATGATGAGGATCAGCATACATAAACGTAAAAAGAAAACAATGAAGTAAAATTGCTAAACAAACAAACATCATTCGTGAAAGTTCGTCTTGCTCATGGATGGGAAGCCACCTCAATGCTCAAACACTCAATTAACACTTTACGCTTGGAAGTTGGAAGTGAGACTTTGGCTTAGAGGATAGATTGGGCTTTCATTTTCAGTTCATTTACCATAACGCATCTAAATTCTTCCCATTTTGTTTAGATTATATTATATATACAATACAATTAACTATTTTTAATATGAATGTTTTAAAATTTGGAATATGTGAAAATCATATGGTCCGGTCCGGTTTTGTACGGTTTAAAATATTTGAAACCACAAACCAAACCGTTCGTTACGGTTTATAATTTTTGAAACCGACCGACCGAAAGTATAGCAAAATAACCGACCGTGAAACCAAACCAATGACCGGTTTGGGCGGTTTCACGGTTCCAAACCAAACCGTGAACACCCCTAAATCGTATAAATGCTATCGTGTCTTGAAAGGTACCTTTTTCTACACATGTCTTCTGAAAATTTGATACATTATGTCTCATTCTTCTATTAGATACAATAATTTTTCCATTCAACCTAAGTTATTTGCTTGGCTATTGATTTGCTACAAAACTTTTATAAAACTATTTAATACACTCTAATAGGATAGAGTTACTACCATTCATAGGCCTTTATGATAAAAAATAATGATTAAGTTCAGTTTCCTTTAGTTGTTTCGGTTTACAGATAATGTTTTTGTTTACAAAAATGCATGGCTTTATTTCTTTTTTAGTTTTAATGCTTTTAGTATACTAATGGTTTTTCATTTTTGAAGCTTTCAATTATAATGCTACTCAACAATTACAAATAATGGTTTTTCGTTTTCTGTCATTTGTATATATTTGTTGTATGTTGTTGGTGTATGTCATTCTAATACTTTTTGCAGGTTTGTGTTATGGTATCTTCCTAATGGTGAGTTTTTTTATATATTGTCTATTTTATTGGATAATGGGGAAATGAATAGATTATATGCAACAGTGACCCGTTAAGGAATTCAAAATGAATGTAATTTAATAATAAATTGTTTCAGACTTCCTCTTTTGGTTAGTTTATGAAGTCAAACATTGCATATGTTTTTAGTCAAGGGGAACATCTTTTATTTTATAATTTTGTATGTTTATTTTATAAATTACTGAATTTTTGCCTTTCTGGAATAGAACCCAAACTGGAGTCAGACCTATGAATCTATATTAAGTTCTACTTGCCTTATGCATTTCAAGGCATTTTGGGTTCATTGAGCTACCAATTTTGATATATCGTATTGAGTTTGATATGTCTTAAGTGTTTAAAGTTTAAAATCAAAGTAAATTTTGTAATCTTTTTACTGTTTATGTTCTCAAATGACATATTTTCTTTCATGCATTGGGTATTTAAAAGAGCATAAATTGCAACCTTATTTTTGAGACATGCCTCACCGATGATAATAGTGACAACTATTACTTTCCAGGTTGCAAACCTTCAACTCCACTTTTGTGTCATTTTCAGAAAGAAAAAAGAAGACTATAAAATTCTTGATTAAAGGTGAGTGTTCTTGGTTTTTATTTTTTTCTTCAAAGACTGTATAGGTAGAGAACTGAAATAATATTAATTTGAACAAATTTGATTATGATTGTGCAGAGGGTATTTGTTAAGTATATAGGGGTATCTTTTAGCTATGCTTTTCTTCTTTTTGGTATGTGGTTCAACTTATAAGTTGCGCACGGTTTGTTTTTAACTCTGAAAATGCAATGTGTATTCTTAAATATATGTAATAAAATTGACACTTTTTTTTTTGTTTTTATAGACTTGATAGCAACATATGCCTATATAAACGACCATTTGAGACATGGACATACACATATTATGGACTTTATGGTATTCCTTCTTCATGGCTTCAGGTTTGTGCCTCAACTTATACAAATGATTTAAGTAATATATTCATTTTTATTATTTTAAATTTAATGGAAATTTGGTTTATGCTTGGTATTATTCTCATTTCCAAAGTTAACTATCATGCCTCTTAGAAGGTTAAGTTATCACCTATCGCTTCGTATGTAAATATTTCTTATTATATATATTACAATAAAAATTGAAGATAAATAGTTACTTTTTAGTTTTTAATAGTTTAACCACGTAAGTTTAGCACTTTGACATTTTTTACCCTTTAACTTTTATACTTATTTTTTAACGTAAAGTAAACTTTAGATTTTCATAGTTTAGCCACACATGTTTCATACTTTTATATTTTCTACCCTTTAACTTTTATAGTTTTTTTAAAAGTTTTGTGGTCTTCTATTTTGGCCACGAAACTTTTAACTTTTCTACTTTTATTTTTTAATATACTTATTTATTATATAAGAATGAAATTTGGTGATGAATAGTATTCTTTTTGTTTCTTTTAAATTGGCCACAAAACTTTAAGGTTTTGGTAGTTTCTACCCCTTAAACTTTTAAACATTTTTTTTTACGAAATAGTAAACTTTTGGTTTTTATAGTTTAGTCACATATGTTTCATACTCTTACGTTTTGTATCCTTTAACTTTTAAAGTTTTTTTTGTTTTAAGTGTTGTTGTCTTCTACTTTGGCCACGAAACTTTTAACTTTTTTACTTTCGTTTTTAGTATATTTTTATAGTTTTATACTTTCACTACAATACTTTTATACTTTTACATTTTATACCCCTTAACTTTTTAACCCTCTAACTTTTAAAGTTTTTTTTTTTGTTTTAAGTTTTGTTGTCTTCTACTTTGGCCACGAAACTTTTAACTTTTCTACTTTCGTTTTTAGTATACTTTTATAGTTTTATACTTTCACCACGAGACTTTTAGACTTTTACGTGTTATACCCCTTAACTTAGTATATTTTTATAGTTTTATACTTTCACTACAAGACTTTTAGACTTTTATGTTTTATACCCCTTAACTTTTTAACCCTCTAACTTTTAAAGTTTTTTTTTTTGTTTTAAGTTTTGTTGTCTTCTACTTTGGCCACGAAACTTTTAACTTTTCTACTTTTCTTTTTAGTATATTTTTATAGTTTTATACTTTCACCACGAGACTTTTAGACTTTTACGTGTTATACCCCTTAACTTAGTATATTTTTATAGTTTTATACTTTCACCACGAGACTTTTAGAATTTTACGTTTTATACTCCTTAACTTTTTAACCCTCTAACTTTTAAAGTTTTTATTTTTGTTTTAAGTTTTTTTGTCTTCTAATTTTGCCACGAAAATTTTAACTTTTCTACTTTCGCTTATAATATACTTCTATAGTTTTATACTTTCACCACGAGACTTTTAAACTTTTACGTTTTATACCACTTAACTTTTTGACTTTCGTTTAGTATACAAATTCAACCCCGCAGCAACGCGCGGGGTGGTAAACATCTCGTTAAACATAAATTAATTTATCAACTCGTCTATGGATTAATTTATAATTACCTCAATTCATTTCATTTTTTAATCTTTTTTGTAGCATATCTCAACCATAGTGGTTTGGCTACCCGAGCTTGAAGTTGGAAATAGTTTGAACGTTCGATTTGAAGGTGGTAAGGTTTCAGTGTTGGATGTTAGGACTGAGATGTGTGCAGCAGAATGTAGGAGGTAAGCTATATTATTTAAGTTCATCTTCCATATTATGTTTTTAACAATCTTGCATTGTGTTCTATTACAATATTCAATGGATCCTCAACATTAATTGGAGTGTTTATCAAATATAGACGAAAGTTAGGGAACCGGCTCGACCAATTTGGGGTCTCCGGACAGAAAAAATCAAGGTCATTTTTTAAAAGTCATTCAAAAACGGCCTATTGTGGTTAGTCCCAACTTTGATACTGGTTAGTCCCAACTTTAATAGAATGAAACAAAATATAAATGTGTATCCACTAATTGGCATATAGGTTTTGAAGTGGATATAAAAAATCGCAACTAAAGAATAACAAAACCAAAAGTCGAAAATAAATAATAGTTATAGTATTCTTTTTATTATACTGAGAAATTAAAGTGTCATAGAGAAGAAATGTTAAAAAAAAAAGAAACAAAGAAATGGGAAACAAATATGACTAAAATAGAAAGGTCAAACTACCTACTTACTTGGCGGCAGGTCTAGTAAAATGGTTTGGCATGTAAGTAAGTCTTCCTCGTTGCCAATATACAGTAACATCAGAAAAAATTAAGAAAAATAAAAATAATTCAAAATTAATAAATAATTCAAAATTAATAAATAATTCAAAATAATCAGAATTAACGACTGTAACTTTATCGGGTGGAATTTCATCAAACATCCTCCCTTTATCATCGATATAGGTCCGATAGTTTTCCATCACCATCATCATATAATACCTGCAATGAAATACAAATCAAAACTTAGAACTCATTAAAAGAAAATTTAACTAACGTATCTAAAAAAAGAAGACAAATATATACTATGCCAAAGAGACAATGATTCAAATATATATCTCATTCTAAGCACAAAATGTAGATCTTGAGGTACTCAATCACACCAAAAAAACATATCAAGTTGAGGTTATGTAGAATGGAAGGAACGTAATGTTTCTAAAGAAAGGGACAAAAGCCACAATTGTAGTCGACTATTTCTTAAAAGAATTGGGAGGAATCTGTTTTAGTAGCTGTGGGAATCAAAAAGAGTATTAGGCATATGTTTTATGTGGTTGCCGAAGTATCTATTTTACATGCTAATTTAGGTGCAATGGGCATTTAAAACCAAACCAGACGTGTATATGTTAGTTATCCCCTCACCCTTACCTAAACCAAAAGTCTTTTTTACTTGTCTGCAAACTACTTTGCATATATAAACATTTGAAGAACTAGTTAGTCAATTTACTTCATGCTTTATTGTGCCCATTCCCAATAAACATTTGCGTATTAGGATTTTGTATACTTATCTAATATTATGAATGTGAAATAAAAGTGTATGTGTATTTTTAAGTATTCCCTCATCCCTTACCAAACCAAAAGTTAATTTATATAGAAAACTGTTCCAAATAACCATAACTAATTATAGTGAGCTAACCTTGTAGCTTCTGTTTCACTAACAATGCTTTAAGAACAACTTGACACACATCTTTTAACAAACCTGCATAATGAAGAACAAAACAAATTATCTCCCAACACAAAAGACCATCCACATACACTTAGAAGAACACATACATTCATACCCACTCCCAATAGTTAAAACACTAACATGAGGCCTCAAGAAGATGAAGGGCATATAATTCTAACAAAGAAAATCCGGTTTCGGTGCCGTGCAAGTTGAATACGTACGTGGTTAGATAACATGAATTTCTGAAAGCTACATTCTTCATCATAACACCATCAGCTAACTAATCTTTAATCAAATTTGCATAAAACAATCAACATAAACCAATTAATACAATAAAATGACAAATACGACGAATTCTAAAAAAATAAACGTATAACTCATTAGCCGTCGACGTTACATTTTATTCACGCCGGACAAAGCTACAAAAGTCTAACGTTCCGACGCTACATTTTTTTCACGTCGGAATCAATATAATTCTAACGTTCTTCTTTTTTTAGATACGTTAGTTAAATTCTCGGGTATTAGCTTCCGGCGGTACATTTTTTTCCCGTCGGAAAAAAGGATATGGTCATTAACAAAGACTAAATAGCAACAAAATAAAAATTGAAAAAAATGAACTTACACGATTTTAGGAGATGGCGGGTGGGGGAACAAAAAATGAGGTTTGGATGCCTTTATATAGGATTAGAAAACATGTGTGAATAATTAACATAAAATTGCAAGAATTTCAAAAGATCCTCTTTATTATCTATATTAGGAGTTGCAAGAACTCCAAAAGATTATTATTATTATGCTATTTATGATATCAAATGATATTAACATCACATAATCACATTAATTAATCGGTGGAAGTTGAAAGAAGGCCATGAGTCCTTCTTCATGACGTTTAAACCCATGGTTTTCCTCTATTGATTACATCTACGAATTAAGAATAATTATATCATGATGATGATGATCATGATGCATCAACATGTATCATCTCTTGTATGTTTGCTTGATGAAAACCGTATTTATGATTTTACAATTAATATGGTGTCAAAATAGTGCCATTACTTAACTTTTATATATATATATATTTTTCGGCCGTAGAGGAAAAAACAACTTGTAGTAAACAAAGTAATGTGCGCTCAATTCTAATTCCCCAAATGGCCCAACTCTCATCCTATCCGTTCGTTTGGAAGCTACTAAAAACAAACAGCTTAAACCTCCAATTCAAAGCTAGTCGCAGCAAAGCCTCCCCCAAAATCCCATTTCTGCGAAGATGGATGCTGCTAAGATACAACAATTAGAACAATTTGTCAACAAGTGCAACTCCGATCCGTCTATCCTCAACGATCCTTCTCTCTCGTTCTTCCGTACGTACATCGAAAGGTAATCAATCTTTCCTCTATTTTCTTTCAGAAATGATTATGATTTAATCTACGACATTTTTAATCCTTTGAGTTTTCTTGGTTTCAGTCTTGGCGGTAAGGTTCCATCGTCTTCAAAGCATAAGGGCACGGAATCGGTACTTACATTTTACTCTGATTACGTCTTTTATTGTTTGTCGGTGGAAATCTTGGAACTTATTGGGGATTTCATTAGAAAAAGTCTCATCTTTTTCTACTTTTGAGGCCTTCCCAAAATTGCTGAATTAACCAAACATGTCTTTTAGAGTATATCTTGTTTGTTTGCTAAAAGTTGCTGTTAATGGAAATGCTGGAGTTTTATTGAAATATTCTGTTAAAGAACTGAACTGATCTTTCTGTGTTTTTGTTTGTCTAGCTGTTGTTATTGTTACTGATAATTTTTGGAACTTTATTATATATGGAATGCTGTTTTGAATACCAGCTTATATTTGATATAGTAGAGCTTCCATGTTTAGAGATTTGAGGTTTTGTGAAGAATAGTGTTTTTTGTAATCATTTTCGTCTCTACGATTGTAATCCGTGCGTGTATTTCTATAAATATGCATATATACATACATAGAGCCCCGTTCAGTGACGAACCAGGGATTTGTTTAACGAGTTTCATGTTTTGAAAATGTTTGGTGAATCTATTTCACTCGACTATAAACAAGACATGAAAAAAGGAGTGTTTGATACTGTATAACATATAAAATGGAGATTTATATCACAAAGATCCGCCAATGGCGACTTATAAACACTCCTACTTGTACTGTTTACTTTTACAGAAGCCTTATGTGGTTGAGGAGAGTGATGAAGACCAAGAAGAGGATTATATAATTGAGTCTGATATTGAGTTTGAAGGCGAATTCGTGGAGCCCGATAATGATCCTCCACAAAAGGTTTTTTTTTTTTTTTTTTTTTTTTAATTTTGATTTTATTGTTTCTAACTACAATGTCTTTAAATATGCTAGTCTTTGAATATAATTTTTTTTTTTGTTGTTATCTTGTTTCACATTGAATATGTAACATTTAGATTGGAGATTCCTCGGTGGAGGTCACTGATGAGAACCGTGATGCTTCCCAAGAAGCAAAGGCTAAGGGCATGAAAGCAATTTCCAACGGTAAGTTCATATTTCTTCTTGTAAATTGATCACCAAACATACAGAAAAATTGTCCTTTTTTGGGTAAAAAACATGTTCATAAATGCATGTCTATCTTTCTATACAAGGCAAACGTGGTAAGATTGATGATTATTTGGTGGCTGCGGTTGATTTATATCATATTGATCGTGTTATTTTGTTTGTGGTAATCAGGTAACCTTGAGGAAGCTATTCAGCATCTCACTGAGGCGATTCTGCTGAACCCATCTGCTATCATGTATGCAGCCAGAGGTAAATTCAAGGGTTGGAATTTTTCCATGTTTGTGTTATTATTGTGATTGATTTTATCTGAAATTTATATTGTAAATCAATCATATGTACAGCCGCTGTCTACATCAAAATGAAAAAACCAAATGCTGCCATTCGGGATGCTGATGCTGCTCTAAAGGTAGCATTTAATATATGAGAATTTATATATCAGCTGTTGATATGCTTTTGTTGGTTTGTGAATGTTTATGGTATTTTGATACTCCACTTGTTTTGCTATAAATATTTGCAGATAAATCCTGATTCTGCAAAAGGTTACAAGTCACGTGGAATTGCACAATCAATGCTTGGTCAGTGGGAGGAGGCTGCAAAGGATCTCCATGTTGCATCAAGGCTTGATTATGATGAGGAAATAAGTTCTGCTCTTAAGAAGGTAAAACTTATTAAATATTTTTCATAATTGCCAGTACATTTGTTGGCTAATTTTGTTTGAATCTAATTTAGGTTGAACCCAATGTTCATAAAATTGAGGAACACCGTCGGAAGTATGACAAGTTGCGGAAAGAAAGAGAGGACAAAAAATCTGAACGTGAGAGGAAACGTCGGCAAGCGGAAGCCAAGGTATTTTCTTTTTTGCTATTATATATATGTTCTATTTTTATTTGGTTGTCGATCTTGATGCCTTCTGCTTATGTTGTTAGGCTGCATATGAGAAAGCGAAAAAGCAAGAACAGGCGTCGTCAAGTGAAAGACCAGGTGGAATGCCTAGTGGCTTTCCTGGTGGTGGCATGCCTGGAGGTGGAATGCCAGGCGGCTTTCCTGGTGGTGGCATGCCTGGAGGTGGAATGCCTGGCGGGATTGATTTTACCAAAATCTTGAATGTGAGTTTGACCGAATTTATCTGAATATGTTATGTATTCATGCTTTCGTACTCATTCTTGTAACCATTACAGGATCCCGAACTAATGGCAGCATTCCAAGATCCTGAAGTTATGGGAGCTCTCCAAGATGGTATGTTTGTCGACCCAGAAATCATTATATTATGTTACTCTGATCGGCAATCACGACCAGCTTTAGTTTCATGTAAACTTTCTTAATGTGATGTACTGAAACTATTTAAATCATGTTGCAGTAATGAAGGACCCAGCTAATCTTGCAAAACACCAGGCAAATCCTAAGGTGGCTCCTATTATCGCTAAAATGATGAACAAATTTGGAGGACCCAAGTGAGACTGATAATGGTGATTTCAGGCTTTAAACGCTCCCCATGTAACTTAAACCAACATAGCATTTGCAGTCAGGTACAATTTTCATGTTCTTAGTCTTGTCATGTAGAGACATCAAATTTTTGTTTCTAGACTATGTTATCTTTTCATATAGAAAATAATTAATTTGACTAATTCTCCAGCATAAATCCCTAGATGCTTCTAATTTGACTAAAGTATTTTGAAAATCATTTTAACACGGATATTATTTTGTTGTTTATTTGTTCTTCTTAGTTATCTAGTTATATGCTTTTTTGTTGTCCAAGTTTAACTGTCACTAGTTAGGCATAGCATTTTCAGTTATGTTCATCTCTAATCTTTGTAAGCACTGTATATATTCAAGGTGAACCATATTATGATTAATCAATTGAAACCTTGCAAGTTTTCCATAGTATCATGGCGTTATTGCTTCTGATAAGCAAATAATTTTCTGTTTTCCTTAAACCATTTTCTCGTCATGTCTCTAACAAACTTTTTCGGTGTCATCTCACTTCTACACGCCCACAGGTCGAGTTAGTTGAACATTGCCTTCCCATTGTGTTCACATTACTCATTCGAATAAAAAACTCATGCTCGTTAAAAGTCAAATGCCTTGCCAAAATTGGAAATCTACTGTTATTCAAGACATTCAGCTGCGCTTTAACGACTAAGTCGACACCTTTGTGTTCCTTAGGATGTTGTAAACCATGTTGCAAACCGAACCCATCCGGGACCATGGCTCACTACTAGTATACCACCCCTTCTCACCACATATCATACCTCTCCATTCAAGCACCACCTACTTCCACAATCCCTATGCTACCAGCCATACGCCTCACCATATGGTCACTTGATCTCATACTTAACTCGGACCATGACCATGCTCATCTGAGCCCCCAAACACCGAGCTCACCACATTTCTCCAAGCATAGAACTGGTAAATTTGGTGGGATGCTATATGAAAGTAGACCGTTTCGCTCCACTCTAACCGTACTTGGAATATGAAGCCAATGCCTCATGCAAACATTGTTGGATGTCAATGAATTTATGTGATTAAGCGTAATCATGATATAGTTAGTTGACAAAAGGTGTCTTGTAGCTAAGGGATGTCATCAGACTAAGGATACCGACCACATTGAGACGTTTAGTCTTTGATTTTATTAGTTTCCCTCTCTCATGGTTGAAATATCGGTTGCCTTCTACAGCTCTTGGTTCATATGGATATGCGCAATGCATATTTAATTTCATGACTCAGTTATTTGTTATGTCTTGGTTTATCTAGATGACATTCTTATCACAAGGAACTCTTTGATATTTGAGAATGCTCGGACGACTTCACTCTCAGCTTGCTCTCAAAGATTTGGGCAAACGCAAACATTTTCTAAGGATGCATGCCACTTTCTGCGATTATACTTTACATTCATCTCTAAAGAGGTACTTGCATGATCTTTTATAGTGCATTGGGTTTAGTCCCTTTATTCCAGTTACTCCTAGGAAACAACTATCTCGATGTTCAAGGATACCCAAGGAGGATCCACTAATATGTTGAAGCACACTCCTTTTAAGTATCTTACATCGACTCCCCCAAAGATTTTTTATGTTGGTGGTAAGGTTTTATAGTTTCTTCAACACGTTGTTGATCGTTAGGTTGCAGTCAAACACATTATACGCTAAGTTAAGGGAACTATCACCCATGTTCTTACTTTTCTCAGACCCACTCACTCTACTATTTTTGTATATGTAGACGTTGATTGGTCTGGTTGCCCAAATGATCACTGATCTATCAAACGGAGTTCCAAGAATTCAAGAAGCATAATATTGCAAGATCCAATATGAAGGTAAAGTACATTGTCATTTCCACACCACCGCAAAGATTTGTTTGTATTATGTCTTTATTACATGACTTTACGGTCCACCCACTTTGTGTTGTGACCATCTTGGTGCCTACATAGTAGTACATGATGACATGTCGTTGGGATCATGCAAAAACCTTATTAACTAGATAGCTGGGGTAAGACTTGTGTCGTATCCACAAGGAGCGCGTGGTCAATATTACAAGTTTTGTCGGATTATTTAACTGAATTAAACTGAAAGTGTAAAAATTGACTTTTTGTTGGGTTTTGTAATTGAAAATATAAACGAGAATAATAATAAGTAAAAATATGATGACGCTCAGGGTTCAGGTTGACAATGGATAACGTAAACTTTTTTTAATTACATGAAAATTGTCTCATTGATGTTAGTTGATTATCACTTTAGTATGAATGTTTCACACAAGAAAAAGTAATTTGGCTTGTGAAACTTAACGAGAAGAAATCAAATAAGGGCCCTAGCTATGATGCAAGTTAGTTGGTGATAATAATAATTAAGGTACCATTAGCAATATAAAAAAAAACAATCA
This sequence comes from Deinandra increscens subsp. villosa, assembly GCA_039602395.1. NCBI lineage: Eukaryota > Viridiplantae > Streptophyta > Magnoliopsida > Asterales > Asteraceae > Deinandra > Deinandra increscens. The sequence continues at coordinate 30,861,356 of JBCNJP010000010.1, forward strand.
AACGAATCTCTAATCAACTAAGTAAATCAACGGTTTATCTCTCAATCACCAATTGAGTGATCAAGTAAATATAAATCTTATCTTGGCCCTACACTCATCTACGATCATAAGTAATTTAGCAAATCAATAAAATAATAAATCGAATACTATCACAATCAAATTATTCAAACAAATTACAAAATAATTTATCTACTTTGGCACTTTCTAATTATTAATCCTTGTCCAGCCCACTAATACAATTCGGTGGATTACAAACCCAATTTTTTAGTCCATTTAATAATGATTTTGATGTTGCACGTGGTGCTCACGTTCGAGTAGATATGCAAGATAAATGTAACACCCTCAATTTTCACCCGCGGAGTATCACCGCAAATGAGGGTGTGACATACCACGATCTGAGTCACCAGACACATCAAACATACTATATGCATAACAGACTTTAAAAGTTTAGATTTTAAAGTTCTTAATATTTAGCAAAACAGTTTTAGTGCGGAAGCGTAAAACAAACATAATAAGTTTCAAAAGTTTAACGTGTCACATCCCCGCAAGCCATTCGCATAAAATACCGTGAACAGGGGCGTGAAAAGACCAAGATCCGAGTCGTCAAACACTTCGAACATCTATATGCTCGACTCAACAACCAGCTTACGTTGTAAAATAGTTTATTAGAGTAAAACGTTAATATAAAGTTAAGCGAAAACATAATAACATCATTAAGTTTTAGTCCAAAAATAGCGGAAGCGACAAACAATAAAACAGTTTAAGTTATCTTTTCGCCTACGACGACAAAAGGTGTTAAATCATTACAAACCATGCAATAGACACCATGAATGATACCTAACGTGCACTCGTTAGCAAAGTTCCTAAGTACCTGAGAAGAAACATGTAAAGTGTCAACACTAGGTTGGTGAGAGTTTAAGCAGGTTAATAAATATCAGTTTATTTAAAACAGTAAGATATCCAGTTACCCCTCAGCGAAGCATAAACCCCCCCCCCCCCCCCCCCCCCAGGAATCACACATCCTGGAAAAGATAATCAGCATTTTGTATACTTGGGTTAGCTAGATCACGTTATTTATAACACTATAGCCCCCCCCCCCCCCCCGTGTCCCCATTCCTAACAGTTAAGTTTTGCCTTCCTGCCATGCTATACTGAGCATGATCTGAGTTAGGACAATATAATACCCCTTCTCCACCCCAGAAGGCGGTGGGGCTAGAGCAACCAGCCAGGGCAGTGTTTGTCAAGCCCAACAGATCTGTTTCATATTTCCCCGTTATAACATGATACTAATGGTACATGAATTGTGGAAGGACTCCCTTGACATGTTTTCTTCTATGGGTTACAAATAGTATATAAAACAAGTTTAGCATTTCTCAACAGAAATCGTTTAGTATTTTCTCAACAGAAAACAGTTTAGTATTTCTCAACAGAAATAAGTTTAGCATTTTCTCAACTGAAAATAGGTTACCACATGTCTTCTCCCCCAAAAGCATAACACGTTAAAAAGTGGGGCCGAGAACTCACTTTATCGTGCAATTAAGTTTCTGAATAGTAACGCTTGAACAGAGAAGGTAAATTCCTCCTAGACTCTACTTATGACACGTAATCGTGTGAATGTTGACTAAGTTTGACCAACCGTCCTGACAACGCGCGGACAACAGACAAGTGGACTCGAATACACACCAGTGATTGAATTTAGGTTTTCTATACTTAACCTAACATGTATTACACATACAACACATTGTACTATGATAAACATAACGTGTCACAATTACTTACGGCATTATCCCGCGTATACGATGTACGATCGACGGGGCAATCGCACAAAGTCTTGTCATTCCCATCGAGGCAGGAGACTTAGGACTTGTACACTCGTATAACTCATAACTAATTTGATTTATGACATGCAAACACGTAGCCAAGTAATCTCATGCCCATATTCATGCATTTCCATAGTTTATTTATTTTTCAATAAATATATATTTACCACATGTAGGCTAATTCCATGATTATACATCATCATCATCTCATGCAAACACATAGATCATCCTTTAACATATTTTAGGCCATGTCATAGATTCCTAACCACATGCATGAATGTATCTTGACCTAATAGGCCATTTTCGCCTTATTATCATGTAAATAATTTTTATAAAATAATCTGCATGCATTTGAACATCAAACTTTATACACTATCATACATCCATTAACCTAGATCAAGCAACCTCATAGTAGATCTAACACAAAGCATGTGCCTTTATTCAAGATCTAGCATTTATGACTACCAAAATCGAGTTTCCATCATAGATCTTACGTAAAGTTAGCAACTTTATTGCACATCAACCCTAGATCTATAATTATCAAGTCATTAGAACATAGATCTAATAAAAATCGTCAAGTTTTATTCACATGCAAGTATGTTTTCTCATGCAAAACCCTAAATCTAGCATGTATCATCATATCATGCACAAAAGCCTCTTTTTTTATTCAAAGATGCATCTTTATCATCCTAAACACTAGATCTACACTTGATATCATCATAAATTCACAAATCAGACCAAAACATAATGTAAAGCATAAATCTTGACAACTTTAAGATGATTAAAACATAAGAAAACACATACCGAAAGATGTAAGATGAAAAAAGATGATATTTTGGCTTGGATCTTGAAGAAAAGCTTTGATCTTGATGAGAAATGAGTAGGATATGAAGAGAGCATGAATTTGTAGCTGATTGGACGTTTTTGGGTGCACAAATGGGATAATGGTGGCTAAAGGTGTTTAAATAGAGGAGATTTTAGGGTTTGCTATAAAGTCCTCTCCAAGCGTATCGCTTGGAGGGCTGGGTAGCTCTCAGCGATAGCTAAAGCTCCCGTCCGGTAGCCCTTTGACTTTTGTTGACTTTTCACGTTTTTCGACATTTGGCCATGGTTTTCAATGATTTAGCTTTTCCTCTATTCACCATTGTTTTTATCACATCGAATCCAATGAAATCAAGTATCAACTTGCCACATAACAATTTACGATCATGCAATTAAATTCACGTATTAGTTTGCACATATTTTACAACAAATAGCAGTTTTCAGTTTATCATCAATGTTTTGAGACTCCAACTTGTGTATGATGTTTGTGAAGTGTTTTAAGGCTACTAGACTCTTCTAATACCTTAATTGACATACTACACATGCATACGCACCTCCCGGTTTGTCGGTTTTATCTGTTTGTAAGGCTCGGGTCCCACCCGGAGGCCCCGAATGTCACACACTTCCCTCGTTAAAGAATTTTCGTCCCGAAAATTAAGTTTGCAACCATGTTGCTAAGCGTGTGAGTTCCACAAGTTTTAACCATTACTCAACAATAAAATAACGTTTCACGCTTTACTCAATAGTAAAGATTAAGGTTTAACAGTTTACTCGATAGTTACAGATAAAAGTTTTCTGATTCTCACAAATTTTTTTCAAGTTATCACATAAGTTTTCGGATTATCACATCTAAGTTTTCAGGTTATTACACCTAAGTTTTCAGGTTATCACATCATCCCCTCCTTTAAAGAAATTTCATCCCGAAATTTAAGGAGTAACCCCGACCATCGGCACAGGTTGTCTAAACAAGTTTGGATACTTCCTCATCATCTGATCTTCGCGTTCCCATGTAAACTCTGGTCCACACTTTGAATTCCATCGAACCTTGACGATCCGAATTTTGCTTTGCTTGAGCTGCTTAGTTTCTCGATCCATTATCTCTTCTGGCTCCTCTACGAAACGCAATTGCTCATCAATCTCCATCTCCTCAAGTGGAACTACGAGCGGTTCGTTCAATAGACATTGCTTCAGATTAAATACATGGAATACGTTATGCACAGAACTTAGCTCCTCAGGAAGATTCAATCTAAAAGCAACTGGACCAATGCATTCGACAATCTCGAATGGTCCAAAGTATCTCAGATTTAGCTTTCCACGTTTCCCGAAACGAATAACTCCTTTCCAAGGCGAAACTTTCAGAAGAACACGATCCCCCTTCTAAAATTTCAATGGTTTCCTACACTTATCCGCGTAACTTTTCTGCCTATCACGAGCTGCTGCTAAGCAATTTCGGATTTGAACGATTCTCTCGGTCGTCTCGTGAATAAGTTCAGGACCAGTAAGCTGACTGTCACCCACCTCTTCCCATCAGATTGGTGACCTACACTTACATCCATACAATGCCTCGAACGACGCCACTCTAATACTTGTGTGATAACTGTTGTTGTTATAGGAAAACTCCACCAACGGTAGGTAAGATTCCCAGCTGTTACCGAAATCTATCACACAGGCTATGAGCATGTCATCTAGCGTCTGAATAGTCCTCTCCTCTGACCATCAGTCTTCGAATGATAAGCCATACTCATGTTCAGCTGGGTTTCCAGTGTATTCTGCAAGGACATCCAAAAGTGCGAGGTAAATCGCGTATCTCGATCAGATATAATAGATAAGGGAACACCATGACGTGAGACAACTTCCTTCATGTATAAGCGAGTCAATCTGTCCATCTTGTCAGACTCCCATATCGGTAAGAAATGCGCTGACTTCATCAATCGATCAACAATCACCCAGATCGTATCGCATTGACTTGGAGTCTTAGGCAATTTCGTTATGTTCTCGCATTTCCATCCTGGAATCTTTGGCTGCTGCAGCAATCCTGACGGTTTCTAATACTCAATCTTGAATTTCGAACAAGTCAAACAATTTCCCTCATAAGTGGCGATGTCAGCCATCATCTTCGGCCACCAATAAAGAGCCTTCAAATCGTTGTACATTTTATCCGAACCAAGATGTACAGAATACCGAGATTTATGAGCCTCATCCATAATTAGTTGCCTTAAGTTTCCGTGCTGAGGCACCCATAGCCTCCCAGCAAAGTACTGAGCTCCATCTGATAGGATCTCAAACTGCTTGTCTAAGCCACGCAAAGATCCAGATTCCAAGTTCTCATTTTTCAGTGCTTCTAACTGAGCATTCCGAATCTGATCTGGCAAACTTGAGTGAATTGTCATGGGCTACTACATTAGCTTTACTTGGATGATACTTAATAGCGTATTCATAATCATTGAACAATTCCACTCATCTGCGTTTCCTCATATTCAACTCCTTCTTGTCAAAGATATGCTAAAGACTCTTGTGATCGGTGTAAATCGTGCACTTAGTACCGTACAAGCAATATCTCCAGTCTTCAACGCAAAGACTACAACTCTTAACTCCACATCATGAGTCATATAGTTCTTCTCGTTATCCCAGAGCTGTCTGGATGCATAAGCGATAACCTTATCGCGCTGCATGAGCACACATCCCATGCCTCTGACAATGAAATTGTCGGTTCCTTACGGCAATGAAAGAATAGGTGCACTACAAAGCTTTTCCTTAAAAGTTGAATGTTGCATCCTGCTTTGCATCCCATTTATACACAATGCCTTTATGTGTTAACGCGGTCAAAGGTTGAGCGATTAAGGAAAACCCCTCAATGAATCGTCTGTAATAGCCCGCTAAACCAAGGAATTGGCGTACCTCAGTTGGCGTCTTTGGTACAGACCAACTCTTAATCGCCTCAATCTTCGACGGATCAACTTGAATCCGTGATTCATTCACGACATGACCCAGGAATCGCACTTCCCAAATCCAAAAATCACACTTCGAATATTTAGCGTACAGCTTCTCCTTTCTCAACAAATTTAGAATGATACGAAGATGCTCGGCGTGATCTTCTCTCGTCCTAGAATAAATGAGAATGTCGTTAATGAACACAATGACGAATCGATCTAGACACGGCTTGCATACTCGATTTGTTAAATCCATGAATACTTCAGGCGCATTGGTTAACCCGAATGGCATAATCAAAAACTCGTAATGACCATACCTGGTCCTAAAAGCTGTTTTCGCTACATCTTCATCTCGAACGCGTAGTTGATGATACCCGGATCGCAAATCAATCTTCGAGTAATAACTTGAACCTTGAAGCTGATCAAACAAATCGTCAATGCGCGAAAGAGGATACCGATTCTTCACGATGACCTTATTCAACTCACGGTAATCGATACACATTCGAAAAGTACCCGTCTTTCTTTTTAACAAACAGAACATGCGCTCCCCACGACGATGAACTAGGTCTAATAAAACCTTTCTCCACTAGATCCTGCAACTGAGCATACAACTCTTGGAGTTCGTTTGGGGCTAATCGATAAGGTGCTACAAGTAGGAAACATCGTTTTTCCAGAAAATATAAGTTTAATCAGTTACTCTCATCGAGACGTAACCCAGCATTTTATATACCTGGGTTAACTAGACCATGATATTTATAAAGTAGTAGAAATTCATAACCACCATAACTGATAGACTTAAGTTTTTGCCTTCCGGTTGTGCTATAATGCGGAACATAACATCGAGTTAGGACAACATTATACCCGTTCCTCTCCTACTAAGGGCCAGTAGGAGCTAGAGCGACTAGCGCGGGCAGGGCTTGTCAGACCCAGTAGATCTACGAAACATTTCCCCGTTATCACTTATATAAAATGACTTACGTTATTAGCGGAATGACTCCCTTGCATGTCTTTCGTCTACTATTTATAAACTAGTATATAAAACAAATAAGCAGTTCGAAAACTATAAAAGTTTACCACATGTCTTTTCCCCCAAAAGTGTTAAATAGTAAAAGTGGGGCCGTGAACTCACCTTCGGGTGCAAATAAGCTATTCCAAATCAACCAACCACCAAGAAGTAGTGAAGACCTCCTAGACTTCACCTACGACACATAACCGTGTAAGTGTTGACCGTGTTTGACCGAACATCCTAACATTCGCGGATATTGGGTGAGTGGGCTCGACAACATATTGGTGATCATATTAATGTTTTCTATATGTTTCCTAACATGTATAACACATATAACACCTTACATGGCAAACATATATGCATCACAATTACTTATGACGTCATATCACGTATACGATGTATGATCGACGGAACAATCATACAAAGTCTTATCTTTCCAACCGAGGTAGGAGACATGGGACTTGTATACCCGTATAACTCATAATCAATTTGGTTTATGACATGCAAACACATAGCCAAGCAATCCTCAAGTTCATATGCATGCATTTCCCTAACTTATTTATTTCCCGATAAATATATATTTATCCCATGTGAGCTAATCATATGGTTACACATCATTATTATCTCATGCAAACCACTTAGATTATTATTTAGCATGTTTTAATTCATGAAAAGGATTCCTAATCACATACATGCTTGTTATCTTGCCCTAATTGGCCATTTTCACCATATTTTCATGTAATAATTTTTATAAAATAATCTACATGCAAGTGATCATCAAGCTTGCAACTTTATACATCATCATGTACCCAATAACCTAGATTACCCATCCACATAGTAGATCTAACACCAATCATGTGCCTTTATTCAAGATCTTGCATGCATGGCAACCAAAATCAAATTTTCCTTATAGATCTTACATAAAAATCACAACTTTACATCATAGATACCCTAGATCTAACTTGATCTACCATTTAGCACATAGATCCATCATCAAGGTGTCAACTTTAATCACATGCATGCATGATTTCTCATTAAAACCCTAGATCTAGTAGATCTCAACACAACTTGCATAAAAATCACATTTCAAATCATAAAACTCAAACTTTATGCAATAGATCACTAGATCTATGATCATGATCATCAAACACATTCAAATCAGACCCAAAGAGAGCAAAAATATCAGATCTTGACAAGTTTTAACAAACCAAAACATGAAGAAACACTTACCAAATGTTATGGGATTGAAAAGGATGATTTTTGGCTTAGAAATCTTGCATAAAGCTTTGATGTTGATGGATTTTTAGTATGAAGAGGTTTAGAGACGTGTTATCAGCTATTGGGACGATTTAGGAGTGCACACATGAGGTAATGGGGGCTGCATTTGTTTAAATAGGGAGCATTAGGGTTTCTACTGAAAAAGCAGTCCCAAGCGTATCGCTTAGGGCCCTATGATGCTCTAGGTGATACGCCTAGAGCCTCCGTTTGGCAGCCCTTTGACTTTTGTTGACTTTTCACATTTTTTGATGTTTGGCCATGTTTTTCAATGATTTGGCTTTTCTAATGTTTTCCATTGTTTTTAATGCATTAAATCCAATAAAATCAAGTATCAACTTGCCATATAACAATTTACAATCATGCAATTAAATTCACGTACCAGTTTTCACATAATTCACAATATTCACCGATTTTCAATTAATCACCAATATTTTGAGACTCCGACTTGTGTGTGATACTTGTGACGTGTTTTAAGGCTACTAGACTCTTCTAATACCTTAATTGACATACTATGCCTATATACGCGCGTTCCGGTTTCACCGGTTTTATCAGTTTTATCTATTTCTGAGGTTCGGGTCCCACCTGGAGGGCCGAATTGTCACATCCTCCCCTTGTTAAGGAATTTTCGTCCCGAAAATTAAGGTCATAACTCAGTTGCTAACGTTTGAGTTAGAAGTATAAATCTCGCAAATTTAAAAGTTTCAACTCCGTTGTAAATAGTGAGAAATCAAATATAATCGTTTTGAGCTTCACTCAAAAGTAATAATTAAAGTCAACAGTTTACTCAACAATAAGAAAGAAAACTTTTTGATTTCTCGCATTATCTTTACATTAGTTTTCTCAGTGATCGCATTGGTTTTCTCTCAGTTTGTCACATCATCCCTACCTTTTTGGAAATTTCATCCCGAAATTTAAGAAGTAGATTCGATTCTCGTCGCAGGTTGTTTAAACAAGTTCAGATACTTTTTCATCATCTAATCCTCACATTCCCAGGTGAACTCTGGTCTACATTTCGAATTCCACCGAACCTTGACAATCGGAAACTTACTCAGCTTAAGCTTCTTAACATCCCATTCCATTATCTCAACTGGCTCCTCTACGAAATGCAATTTCTCGTCAATCCTTAGCTCTTCAAACGAAACTACGAGAAATTCGTCCGCTAGACATTTCTTCAGATTGGATACATAGAACACATTATGCACTGCGCCCAACTCCTATGGCAAGTTAAGTCTATAAGTAGAAAGTCCAACTCGTTCTATAATCTCGAACGGTCCAACGTATCTCGGGTTTAGCTTTCCTCTCTTACCAAAACGAATAACACCCTTCCATGGCGAAACTTTAAGAAGAATACGATCTCCCTCCTGAAATTCCAAGGGTTTCCTACGCTTATCTGCGTAACTCTTCTACCTATCACGAGCTGCAACTAAACGATTTCTAATCTGAACGATCCTTTCCGTTCTCTCATGAATAAGCTCCGGTCCATTAAGTTGACTGTCATCCACCTCTGCCCAACAGATTGGGGACCTACACTTACAACCATATAATGCCTCAAACGGTGCGACTCCATTACTAGTGTGATAACTATTGTTATAGGAAAACTCCACCAACGGTAGGTGAGATTCCCACTTTCCACCAAAGTCCATCACACAAGCTCTGAGCATATCCTCTAATGTCTAAATAGTCCTCTCACTCTGACCATTAGTCTGAGGATGATAAGCTGTACCCATGTCCAGCTTTGTTCCCAATGCCTTTTGTAAGGACTTCCAAAAATGCGAAGTAAATCTTGCATCTCAATTCGATATAATCGACAAAGGAACTCCATGACACGAGACCACATACTTCATATATAATCTGGCCAATTGTTCAGACCCATCTGATTCTTGAATAGGCAAGAAATGTGCAGACTTTGTCAATCTATCAACGATTACCCATATCGTATCATGCCTGTTAGGGGTCTTAGGCAATTTCGTCACGAAATCCATGGTAATATGTTCCCATTTCCATTTAGGAAGAACAGGTTGTTGAAGCAAACCTGGCGGCTTCTGATACTCGATTTTGACCTTCGAACAAGTCAAACACTTACTCACATACGTGGCTATATCGGCTTTCATCTTCGGCCACCAATTTACGGCTTTCAAGTCGTTATACATCTTATCTGAACCTGGATGTACGGAATACCTTGACTTGTGTGCTTCGTCCATGATGAGCTGTCTAAAATTCCCATACTTAGGCACCCATAACCTGTTAGCAAAATATCAACTTTCATCTGATCTGATCTCAAACTGGCTATCTGAACCACGCAAAGATTCTAACTCCAAATTCTCTTCCTATAATGCTTCGAGTTGTGCGTTCCGAATCTGATCCGGCAACTCTGAATGAATTGTCAACTATAAAGCGCGAACTCTCTTCGGCTTCGACTCTTTTTGGCTTAGGGCATCAGCTACCACGTTAGCTATTCCCGAATGATACTTAATAGCACATTCATAGTCGTTGAACAATTCCACCCATCGTCGCTGCCTCATATTCAACTCCTTTTGGTCAAAGATGTGCTGAAGACTCTTGTGATCGGTGTAAATTGTGCACTTGGTACCGTACAAGTAATGTATCCAGATCTTCAACGCAAAAACCACAGCTCCTAACTCTAAATCACGAGTCGTATAATTCTTCTCATTATCCTTGAGCTGTCTCGAGGCATAAGCGATAACTTTATCACGTTGCATAAGCACACATCCATCCCTCGAATCGGTGCGTCATAGTACACCATGAAATCCTTAGTCCCTTCTGGAAACGAAAGAATAGGTGCAATACAAAGCTTTTGTTTCAAAAGTTGAAAAGCTTCTTCATGCTTCACTCCCCAATTGTACACCACTCCTTTATGAGTCAGTGCAGTCAAAGGTTGCGCAATAGGAGAAAAATTCTCAATAAATCGCTTGTAATAGCCCGCTAGACCGATGAATTGGTGTACTTCGGTCTGTGTCTTTGGTGCTGGCCAATTCTTAATTGCCTCAATCTTTGACGGATCAACTTGAATTCCTGTTTCATTGACCATATGACCCAGAAATTGCACTTCTCGAATCCAGAAGTCGCACTTTGAAAATTTAGCATACAACCGCTCCTTTCTCAGTAAGTTAAGTATGATACGAAGGTGCTTAGCGTGATCTTCCTTTTTCCTAAAATAGATGAGAATGTCATCAATAAACACTATGACGAACTGATCGAGTTACGGTTTGCAGACACGATTCATCAAATCCATGAATACTGCAGGTGCATTGATTAATCTGAATGGCATAACCAAAAACTCATAATGACCATATCTAGTTCTGAACGCTATTTTCTCAACATCCTCCTATTAGACCTGTAATTGATGATAGCCAGATCTCAAGTCTATCTTTGAATAATAACTCGAACCTTGAAGCTGATCAAACAAGTCGTCAATTCGTGGAAGAGGATATCGATTCTTCACGGTAACCTTATTTAATTCCCGATAATCGTTGCACATCTGAAACGTACCATCCGTATTTTTTACGAACAAAACAGTCGCTCCCCACGACGATGAACTAGGTTTTAATTAAACCTTTCTCCAACAACTCCTGCAAATTGAGCATAGAACTCCTGAAGTTCACTCGGGGCTAATCGATAAGGCGCTTTAGCAATAGGCGACGCTCTAGGTGCCAAATCAATTTTGAACCCTATCTGCCTATGCGGTGGCAAACACACAATAAGTTTGGCTAAGGCCTTAAACTTAACAATTGGAACTTACAAGAGGGCCCACGACGTCTAGCTGTTGCATGATTAGTGTAAGAGTACAGAATCCCATGTTGACTACATACACCTCACATTAAGCTTCAGAACCATTCCCAAAAATAGCCGTTATGACTGGCAGTTACGCGACATCGTTAAGCTACAATCAAAGAACAGTCTTTGGCGAACGGGAGGTAGCATATGTATCTCAGGTCAAAGGATACTATTGAGTATACCATTTAATCAAACCAGTCTTATGATTAAATCCATGAAGACAATTTGATGCGAGTTACGTCACAACATCATTCCATAATGAGGTCTGTGAGTCTGAATTGTCAACCATTTGAGTTCATAGTCAGAATAGTCTTTGTTCAGAATTGTTCCCACAATTCTGATCGACTATGGACAGTTTTGAAGATTTTAAAATATTCATGGATATTTAAAACGTATAAAATTCGAACACGTTGTGCAGAATTCGAACTCTGCATCTAATCATTTAGATCAGGTCGAATGTTTTGTGCAAACGTCGAAGTTCGACATCCCAACACTAAAGTAGAACATCAATGTAGCGCTGAATTCAAGTACTAGCTAGTAGCATTAACTCATTGATCAAACTTGATCAATAGACCTGTGAACTCTGTGCTACGTTCTTGACCTGTGTTTCGGTTTTGCCTGTGGAAGTTGTTTCATAAGTTTTGGTGTTTCTCATGAACAGCAAAAGTACTTAAGTGAATTTGAATGCGTGATAAAACTTGTGCCCTTGGTGTGCTCATGGATTACTGTGTTATCACATGAGCACGTTAATGGATTGATTTAAGGAATCCATTTAACTTTCCTGAGTGTACCATTACAATCATGATTCAAATTCTACTTAAGGTGAATTTCATTGAGTATGATGCCATGCTCTTTTGAACAATTTTGATGTCATCAAGATTAAGTCATGATGATGTGCTTTCCAGCTTATGTCCTCGTGTAACCATTTACAGTGACATCATTACAATATCCATATATTGGATTCCTTTTTTTTTTTTGTAACAGCCCAAGCCCGTCGCAACCAAGATATTGTCCATTTTGGCAGCCGGCATGCCCTCAAGCATCCGCCCCTCACGGATTTAAAATGCGTCTTGGTAGGGGAGGTATCCACACCTTTATAAAGCAGTGCGTAGTTCTCCTCCCCACCAATGTGAGATGTTACAATCCTGCCACCTTAGGGGACCAGCGTCCTCGCTGGCACACTGGCCGACGACTGGCTCTGATCCCATCTATAACAGCCCAAGCCCATCGCAACCAAGATATTGTCCGCTTTTGCAGCCGGCATGCCCTCAGGCATCCGCCCCTCACGGATTTAAAACGCGTTTTGGTAGGGGAGGTATCCACACCCTTATAAAGAAGTGCTTAGTTCTCCTCCCCACCAATGTGGGATGTTACAGTTTTGGTACTTTCTTCGATACAACTCGTTTAAAGAAATTGATTTAAATTTGTGGATGCTCTTCCATAGCTTATTTCAATTATGAGTTATCTTAGAACTTTGGAGATATTTTGAGATTTCATTTTGAGTTTAATCTAGTAAACTTATATGATTCTCGGATCAACACTTAATAGTTATCCAAATAAGGATTAGTGGTGATTCTCCCACTTGCTTTATGTAGACCAGGCATTCTGGTAATCACCTTTTCTTTCAAACTTCACAGATATAAATTTGCTAAAGAGATTGTTCAGCAAATATAAAATTCGTTTCCAAAAATGAGATCATTTAGTTTCATAAACTTAGTATGAATCTAAATTGATTAACATCCAAATGTCATGTTTGTCCATGAGATAGTGAGATGAAATCAAACTACTTGAGTTTGATGGTATTCTTGATACGGTCATCTTTATGTTTGAAAGGGATTGGGTATTTGGCCCAAAGGTGATTACCATATCAGAATATACAGTATGATTTGTTATTGATAATATAATTAAATGACTAATTAATGAGGGAGGATTTCAAACAAGTGAAATCGTCATTAAATTTCAATGGAAGTTGATAGTCATTTGGAATGCCAGCATGTTCTCATTAAAGCAACAACCTTTTGTTGATGAAAAGATGTTCGTCCAATAAGTCTTGAATGTGTTCAAGAGTTAATTTACATTTACCCATTAGTTTCTTATGAAATACGTGTTTCATGAAAGCTAATTTAGATCTCTAATGATTTGAATATGGATAATTGTTATTCAAGTCAGTCTACCACAAGATTTCATCTTGGAACTGGCTATGAGTATGCAAGTGAACAGAAGAAAACAATTTATGGGTGTGAGGTGTGAGCAGTGATCTTTGGCATGTCATAAGTCTTGTGTATTATTGGCTTCAATCTTGAAATCTTATCCTTAAGTCATGAGCAACAGGTGCTTGTAAGGATTTCTACACATATGAGTACAATATTAGAGTAGTCAAAGACTTTCAAGGTGTTCTATGTGTATATATTAGTGACTATTACGGTCACACGCACAAGTCTCAGTGCGCTTATATCATGATCATACAGGTGATCATTATGAATTTTCATAAACAAGCATTTGAACTTAGCAAAAGCCTAAAGTTCAAAATGACGAAATCGAAAGTTGCGATTTCATGAAAAGTTTAATGTTTGATTTGATGAATAATTGAGCTAAGTGATCCTAAACCATAAGGTTTTATTAATCATAATAGGTCATTATTCTCATTGTAGCAAGTACTATAAGAATTAGAGATATCATGGCCTTAATAGGATCTGCGAAAATAAACGTCCTCGCATTCGCATTTGGACTAATCTCGTGTTCATCAAAACAAGTATGCCAGGTATAAAGTCATGTTATTTGTGTTTGAATCTAATTTTAACAATCAAGTGAAACCATTTTCAAAAGTAGAAAATCCATGCATACCAAACAAGTTTAAAACGTAAACCATGAGCATGTCAAGATCCAAGCCAAAGCAAAATGTATCCTTCCTGGATCCCGCCAGGGAAAAACAAAACAAGCTAGATGTTTGAGGATACCACCAAGATGTTTAAATTGTTCTACATGAAATTATTCAAAGTTCACAATCATGCGAAGTTTCACGTCTTCTTGGGTCATTGCTTCCTTTAACTTCATGTTCCTACAAAATGTGAAGTATGTAAAGCATATATTTTGAAGGATTGAATGAAGTAGTCAATAATATGAGGTTATAGATATATATACATCCAGAAGTGCCAACATCGGCCTTCTTTCCTTTCACCTTGGCAAGATACTCCAGGCAGTTTCGCCTCCAGTGCCTCATCTTGTTGCATTCGTAGCATTGGCGCTGGTCTGGCGGCGGTGATTTCGATGCTTTAGACTTGCCCTTACCAGTGCCACTAGAGTTCCTAGCTGCAACGTTCTTGTCCTTCCTCTTCTTCCCCGCTATCTTCTTGCTAACCTCAGGTTTCTTGACACCAGCTGACCGGATTTCGAGCACATAGTTCGCCTTGGCAAGATACTCCGGGCAGTTTCGCCTCCAGTGCCCCATCTTGTTGCATTCGTAGCATTGGCACTGGTCTGGTGGCGGTGCTTTCAATGCTCTAGACTTTCCCTTACCGGTGCCACTAGAGTTCCTAGCTGCAGCGTTCTTGCCCTTCCTCTTATTCCCCGCTTTCTTCTTGCTAACCTCAGGTTTCTTGACACCAGCTGACCGGATTGCGAGCACATCGTTCACCTTAGCCTTGTTGTTATTGCTGTCGTTGTTAAGAAAGTTAACCTCAGTAGTTTTTAACATGTCGTGAAGCTCGGTCACTGTCTTAACCAGATTGTTCATATTGAAATTAATCCTGAAAGGAGTAAATGCACTAGATAGAGAGTGAAGAATCAAGTCCGTCGCCATTTCCTGAGGAATGACGTAGTCGAGCTTCGCAAGGTGATCGATGAACCCTTTCATCTTAAGGACATGAGCACTGACCGGAGTGCCTTCAGGCATGCGACAGGTGATCAATTTGATAACCGTTTCATAACGTTCCTGTCAGGCCTGGGTTTCGAACATGCCCTTAAGTTCCCCGATCATCTGAAAAGGAATCCTATCTACCATGCTCTTCTGAATCTCAGTAGACATGGTGGCCAGCATGAGACAAATCACAGAGTTGGCATCCTTCCTCAGTGCCTCATGTGCAGCGCGAGCAGCTGCGGAGTTATTTGTAGGTGCTTTGCAGGACTGTTTTCAGATTTCGATGCTAGTCAAGAATGTCACACCCCCAAATTAACCACTAGCGGAGTTTATACCGTTAAGGGGTGCGAGCAAACCAGGACCACAACCATTAGTTACAAATACTAAACGAATCAGAGTAAAGTCCAAACATTCATCATAAAACAGTTTAAGAGTTCGCAGCGGAAAGAAAAACATGAGTATCTTAGCAATAACCACGTGCTTTAATTACAAAACATAAATTGTTGTTCAATTCCCAAATTTAAGTTCAAAATGAAATAAGTGACTTCAGGTGCCATGCCAACCTCCGGTGGATACTCCTCAGCGATCTGCAAAAGTGAAAACCACACAAGTGTCAACCTAACGGTTGGTGAGTTCACAGTGGGCGTGTCATGTAGCGGCCCGGTCTCATAAGCGTATGTATCAACATATAAATAGGTAATAGTTTTGCAAAACATTTTCCAAGTGTTGAATTATCGAATATGCACTAGTTAAGTAAAGATTAAAGCGGTCAACCGATATCGCGGGTAGCTAATCCGGTTTCCATGCACTAAGGAAGTTCGTACCAAAGCTGACGTAACAGAGTTCGGCATTTGCCGATGGTTTGTGCCTCCAGTTGTGTTCCTCATGGGAACCACAACTAAAATAGGCTGATATTGTACTCCGTTCGGCCTCCAACCGGTTGGCTACACATTTGTGTACCGCGGAGCAGGGTTTGTCAAACCCTCAGTAGATCTACCCAACATCCCCTCACTTCGCAAATTAATGGTACTAAATTGTTTAGGACTTTTAAGTTTTAAGGCATCCTTAGAAATCATGTGATATCATTTGGTTTAGACTTTAACCTACACTAGTTATATTAAAACCGTTTATTCTGGATTTCATTTGAAATCCCAAAAAGAGTTTAAGTGTCAAAATGATTGTTCCGGATTTCATTTGAAATCCCAAATGAGTTTAAGTATTAAGTGGTTGGTTGCGGATTTCATTTGAAACCCCAAGGATGGAAAGTTGCAAGTGTTCCCATAAAACACTCCAACTTCCTTAACAGATATCCCATTTGGCAATACCTCAAAATGTCAGCGTTGTTTTCCGTTAAGTATATTCGTTGTGACCCAAACGGGCTCACAATTAAAGGGTTAGTGAAACTCACCTTAGGTTGCTCAGCTTACACTTCAAATAATCCAATTATGATTGCTAACGAAGACCTAATAATCACATTAAGGCCTTAGGTGTTAGGTTGTGTCTAAACTTTAACTACGTCACTATGGCCCATAACATAGCACGTTGGAACTATGACTCGACATACCGACACACGACACTGATGGTTGATCATAAACAAGGGTTCACATTACTCAGAAATCAAAAGCATGTTTCATTATTGCATAATCATGTAAGTCATGGCATAACATTCAAATAAGTTGCACAAGTTTGGGTTTTGGTCTGGTCACAGTTTCGCTACACAGTTTCGCTACACAGTTTCGCTATGTGCACGGGCAGCACTTTCGCTAGGGTATACCCGATGACACAGTTTCGCTGGCTAGATTCGCCCGAAACTGGTTTGAACTTTCGTTCATATAAGGCACAGTTTCGCTAGATAGTTTCGCTCGAAACTGATGGCACAGTTTCGCTATCTAGTTTCGCTCGAAACTGATTTGAACTTTCGTTCAGGAGTCTATGGTTGTTTCGCTCGGTAGTTTCGTTCGAGCAATACACTTAGTTTCGCAGGCGACACTATAGTTTCGCTGTATAGTGTCGCTGTTTGAAGATTCAAACAGTTTGCGAAACTACAGTTTCGCCTAACGAATCTGTTAGTTTCGCTGGTCGCAGAAAACTCGTAAATCAGCCCAAAAATCAATCTAACAGCTTCCATACTTCATATAATTCAGTATCTAGCATGCATAAACATTTACCAACATTAAACAAGCAAAGTTAACACCTTAAACATGGATTTTCACCATCAAATCTCCAAGAACACTTTTAAGCATAAAATGACCTAACTAGCATGAATCTTCATTATGGCATGATTTTACACGTAAAGTTTCAGTCTTTATGCTAGATCTGACATTCCTAAGCATCATATCAGAAGATCAAACGATTTCATGAAGATCTAAGCATGCTTTTTAAGAAAACACATAGAAAAGGCATAAAAGGTTCATGGGACTCACGGTTTGGTTTCCAAGCTCGATGGATGATGGTTCAAGGCTGAGATCTTGGTGATTCTCAGCTGTTCACGGCTGACCAGAAATGGTTCAAGAGAGAATGGGAGTGTGTGTGTGTGTTTTTGTGTGATGTATGTAAATGAGAATAATTAGGTTTTATTTTTCTTAAATACTAAGGCCTTGGTGGGCTTATCATTGGGATTTGGGCCCCAATGATCAGCAAATGATTAGCCCAAGATTAACATGTATGCATACACTTAATTACTTGATTAATCACATAAATACACAATTAAGCAATTTGTCACATAATTCAACAAGTAAACAAATAGTCATGCTTTTTATAATAATCATGCATTTAAATCACGTTGCACATAATTCCACATAATGGTAATAAATAAATAAATAAATAAACACATATGGACGGGTTCGGTGATCAACCAAAGGTCGTGGACGTATTCGGCCTAGTTAAGCATTAGTTACTAAGTTAACACTTATAACGTAACTAACGGAGATTGTCTAACGGAAGTTAACCTTGGAATTCTTGGATGTCACATCATCCCCTTGTAAATGGAATTTTCGTCCCGAAAATTATTCTTGCGTCATAGCGTTCGCAGCCTCAGCTGTCGTTGTTGCTGTCGTTGCTGGGGAAAGAAAGCAAAAGTTTTAGGGTCGCCACATCCTCCTCCTGTTAAAGGAATTTTGGTCCCCAATATTAAATCATACCTTGAGTTTCCGTGGACGTTTGCCCGAACAAGTGAGGATACTTTTTCTTCATTTGATCCTCCCGTTCCCAAGTATATTCAGGTCCACGCCTTGAGTTCCATCGGACCTTGACGATCGGAATCTTGCTACGTTTGAGGGCTTTCTCCTCGCGTCCCATGATTTCCACCGGTTGCTCAATAAATCTCAGATGTTCGTCAATTTCCAATTCCTCCAAGGGAATTATTTCAGTGTCTTCAGCCAGACATTTCTTCAGATTCGAGACGTGAAACACGTTGTGAACTCCATCGAGTTTTACAGGGAGTTGTAGTCGGTAGGCCACCGGGCCTACTTCCCCAATGATTTCAAATGGACCGATATAGCGAGGATTCAGCTTTCCACGCTTTCCAAAGCGTATGACTCCTTTCCAGGGAGATACCTTCAATAGTACTTTGTCGCCTACCTCGAACTTCAAAGGTTTACGGCGTTTGTCGGCATAGCTCTTCTGTCTGTCACGTGCTGCGGCTATCCGCTTTCTGATTTGAATAATTCGTTCCGTTGTATCATGGATGATTTCCGGTCCGGTGAGTCCTTTCTCACCCGTTTCGGCCCAACACACGGGCGATCTACATTTTCTGCCATAAAGAGCTTCAAAAGGTGCTGCACCGATGCTCGTATGATAACTGTTGTTGTAGGAGAACTCCACCAACGGAATGTGAGCCTCCCAGTCTTTACCTAAGTCGAGAACGCAAGCTCAGAGCATGTCTTCCAAAGTCTGAATAGTTCGTTCCGTCTGACCATCGGTCTGCGGGTGATAAGTTGTATTCATATCCAGTCTGGTTCCCAGTGCTTCTTGCATAGATTGCCACAGTCGGGAAGTAAATCGAGGATCTCGGTCGGAGATAATGGTCTTAGGCACCCCATGAAGTGCCACAATTCGGTCAATATACAGCTTTGTTAACTTATCCATATCGTCACTTTCCCTCATTGGAATAAAGTGTGCAGATTTGGTTAGTCGATCAATGATAACCCAAATCGCATCCGGTCGATTCGATCGATGAGGTAGTCCCGTTACGAAATCCATGGAGATATCCTCCCATTTCCATTCCGGGATCTTTGGTTGCTGCAATAATCCAGAAGGCTTTTGGTACTCGATCTTAACTCTTGAGCATGTTAAACACTTAGCCACATATCGCGCAATGTCGGCTTTCATATTCGGCCACCAATACAAGTTCTTCAAATCTTGGTACATTTTGTCCGATCCAGGGTGCACCGAATACCTTGATTTGTGAGCCTCGTCCATCACTAGCTCACGGAGATTCCCAAGTAAAGGAACCCAAATTCTGTCATTGTAATATCTGAGTCCGTCGGACTTGATTTCAGAATTTCCATCCACCCCTCGCAGTGCTTCAGCTGCGAAGTTTTCTTCCTTTAAAGCTTCTTGTTGGGCATTGCGGATTCGATCCGGCAGTCCCGTGTGAATGGTAAGTTGCAGCGCTCGTACTCGTCGAGGCTTTTCGTACTCTTTTCGGCTTAAGGCATCAGCCACAACATTGGCTTTTCCCGGGTGATACTTAATCGCTAAGTCATAATCATTTAGTAGCTCGACCCACCTTCGTTGTCGCATGTTGAGGTCCTTTTGTTCAAAGATGTGTTGTAAGCTTTTGTGGTCGGTAAATATCGTGCACTTTGTTCCGTAGAGGTAATGTCTCCAAATCTTGAGTGCAAATACAATGGCTCCCAATTCCAAATCATGTGTTGTGTAATTCTTCTCATTAACCTTCAGTTTCCTGGACCCGTAGGCAATCACTTTGTCTCGTTGCATCAATACGCAACCGAGTCCTTGAATGGATGCATCGCAGTAAACCACGAAGTCGTCAACCCCTTCGGGTAACGAGAGAATCGGAGCTGAACATAACATGTCCTTAAGAGTTTGAAACGCGTGTTCTTCTTTTTCACCCCATCTATATTGCACTCCTTTGTGCGTTAAAGCTGTTAAGGGTTGAGCCAATTGCGAGAAACCCTTGATGAATCTTCGATAATATCCGGCAAGTCCCAAAAACTGTCGGATTTCGGTCGGCGCTCTCGGAGTAGACCAATTCTTGATAGCTTCCACTTTAGCTGGGTCGACATGAATTCCATCCTGATTAACAATGTGTCCAAGAAACTGGACTTCGCGAATCCAAAAGTCACACTTTGAAAACTTAGCGTAAAGCTGTTCCTTGCGGAGTAATTCCAAGATAAGTCGTAGGTGATTCTCGTGTTCTTCCTTTGTCTTGGAGTAGATTAAAATATCGTCAATGAAAACTATCACAAACTGATCGAGGTACGGCTTGCATACCCGATTCATCAGATCCATAAACACAGCAGGCGCATTAGTTAGCCCAAACGGCATAACTAAAAGCTCGTAATGACCATACCGAGTTCTGAAAGCAGTCTTGGGGATATCCTCATCACGAACACGAAGTTGATGATATCCAGACCGTAGATCAATCTTTGAATAGTAGCTCGAACCTTGTAGTTGGTCGAAAAGATCGTCGATTCGAGGAAGTGGATACCGATTCTTGATCGTAACCTTGTTAAGCTCTCGGTAGTCGATACACATTCGGAACGTTCCATCTTTCTTCTTAACAAACAATACCGGTGCTCCCCATGGAGACGAACTTGGACGAATAAATCCTTTGTCGAGTAACTCTTGAAGTTGTGCGGAGAGTTCGTTGAGTTCGCTTACCGCCAAATGGTACGGTGCGCGTGCAATCGGAGCCGCTCCGGGGGCTAAGTCGATTCCAAACTCGACTTGTCGAAATGGAGGCAATCCAGGAAAATCATCAGGAAATACATCTTGGAAGTCGCGGACTATCGGGTAGTTGTTGATTCTACGCTCGGGAAGTGTCGTGTCGGTGACGTTTGCAAGGATCGCGAAGTGTCCTTTACGAAGGCAATTTTGAGCTTTAAGAAACGAAAATAATACCGGTGACTGTTCCACCTTTCTCACCTTGGACTGTTAACACTTCGCCTTCTTTGAGTGGGATACGAATCACTTTTTCTTGACATAAAATTTCAGCTCGGTTTTCAGATAACCAATCCATTCCTACTATGACATCAAAACTACCAATCGGGAAAGGCATACGATCGATTCCTAACGTATGGCCAGCTAGTTCTAACTTACAGTCCTTAGCTATCTGAGTCATATCATGAAGTTTACCATTCGCTAATTCTACCACATATTTAGCATCTAAGGCAATCGGTTTAGCATTAATTAGCCTAGCAAACTTAGTGGAAATAAAACTTCTTTCAGCACTAGAATCAAACAATACAGTAGCGAAGTAACCATTAAGCATAAATTTACCGTTAATCACGTTGGCATCGTTGCGAGCTTCTCCTTGACCCATAACGAAGGCACGACCTCTACCATTCCCACCATTACCGTTTCCACCATTACCATTCCCACCGTTACCATTTCCGTTGCCCGGGTTTCCACCGTTGCCATTGTTACCATTCCCTTGTTTGCGCAGTTGCGGGCAATCTTTCCTCATATGGCCTTGCGCACCACATTCATAACAGCCACGGGCTCCACCATTGTTGTTCTGATTGTTTCCTTGCCCGTTGCGGTTGTTTCCGTTTCCCCTGTTGATGTTATTTCCTCCTTGGTTTTGACCGTTGTTGTTCAACCTTTGCAAGTTGGTCCAGCAGTTGTTGGCCTCATGCCCCGGTTTCCCACATCTTCCACACTCCAGACCTTTGCTACACATACCATTGTGGTGTTTCCCGCACTTGTTACAAAACGGAGCTTTTCCCTTGTAGTTTCCATTCCCGCCTTGGCGGTTGCTACTTCCACTGTTGCTGCCATTGTTGAAATTGGACCTTGTGTTGTCAGGTCGCTTGTTCTGATATTGGGAGTTAGAGGATCTCCCAGATTTATTCCCAACAGTTTGATTGTTCACAGATGTTGCTGGAGCTTCTTCTTCAGCCTTACGCTTGCCACTTAAGGCAGTCTTCACGGTGGTCTTTGCGGGTAGAGTACCCCTCTCGATTTCCTGATCGGTTAACTTATGAGCCAAACGGATGGCTTGCTGCACGGTTGTTGGGTTGCTAGCTGTCACCAAGCTCTTGATTTGGGGTGCGAGACCCTCCAGATAACGCTCAATGCGTTTAAATTCAGCATCAACCATTGTTGGACATAGTACCGCGTACTCGTGGTAACGCGCAGTGTATTCCTCAATTTCCGACCCAGACATCTTGGAGTTCAAAAACTCTCCTTCCAGCTTCTTGACTTGATCTCGAGGGCAATACTCTTCCATAACCAGTTCCTTAAACGCTTCCCATTCCATGTCATTAGCCGCATCTAACCCAATCATCTGGATTTCGGCATTCCACCAGGAGAGTGCAGCTCCCTCGAAGGTACCAGTCGCATATTTCACTTTGTTCTCAGCGGGGCAGTTGCACATAGAGAAGACCTTCTCAGACTTCTCGATCCACCTGAGGAGTCCTACCGCTCCTTCCTCGCCGGAAAACGTCATCGGCTTGCAGTCCATGAAGGACTTAAACGTGCAGTGATGGAGGTTTCCTGATGCATAAATAGTTCGGGTTTTAAGTTGAAACAGGTCAAAATATAATCACTTTGTGCCTTAACCGGCATAATAATTACCCTGCGCGGCGAATGCAGCTTGGGCGGCTGCCACTGCGGCTTGCACGTGTTCGTTTATCATAGCTTGCAGTTGTGCAGGTGTCAGGTTAATGTTGTTCCTTCCGTGTCCTCTTCCAGTCATTTTCTGGACAGTTAAAGTAGCCAGTGTTCAGTCACAGTTATACTCTATACATATCCCATAATATGTATATTAACAATTTCCCGTTATCCCACTATTAGTCCAGAAAAATTTTTGTGTAAAATTGAGGCGTCGTCGGAGAACGTCGTAAGTCGTAAGTACTATCGTCGAAAGTCGGCTTTCCCATAAAAGTCACCGTCGGCGTAGTCGTCGTATCAGAAATCAGGACGTAGCGTGTAGCATCGTTTCGTTGTCGCTTTCCCCCGGAATAGTGTGCGTATCAGCGTTCGCATTTCGTATTCGTGTGTGAAATTTTTCCTAAGGTTTTCCGTTAGACTACTTAGACACGGTCTATATATATTTATGTAGAAATATATAGATATACATATGAAGTATATACTTACACAGCAGAGTGAGTATCCCAGGTTGGCACGTAAAAAAAATTTTGTTTTGGGAATTTGTTTGTTCGTTTGTAACTAAGGTTTCAAGTTGCAGTTTCCAAATCGTTTTTTCAAAAATGATTCCAGTTCTCTGCAACTTATGGCTCTGATACCAATCTGTCACACCCCCAAATTAACCACTAGCGGAGTTTATACCGTTAACGGGTGCGGGCAAACCAGGACCACAACCATTAGTTACAAATACTAAACGAATCAGAGTAAAGTCCAAACATTCATCATAAAACAGTTTAAGAGTTCGCAGCGGAAAGAAAAACATGAGTATCTTAGCACTAACCACGTGCTTTAATTACAAAACATAAATTGTTGTTCAATTCCCAAATTTAAGTTCAAAATGAAATAAGTGACTTCAGGTGCCATGCCAACCTCCGGTGGATACTCCTCAGCGATCTGCAAAAGTGAAAACCACACAAGTGTCAACCTAACGGTTGGTGAGTTCACAGTGGGCGTGTCATGTAGCGGCCCGGTCTCATAAGCGTATGTATCAACATATAAATAGGTAATAGTTTTGCAAAACATTTGCCAAGTGTTGAATTATCGAATATGCACTAGTTAAGTAAAGATTAAAGCGGTCAACCGATATCGCGGGTAGCTAATCCGGTTTCCATGCACTAAGGAAGTTCGTACCAAAGCTGACGTAACAGAGTTCGGCATTTGCCGATGGTTTGTGCCTCCAGTTGTGTTCCTCATGGGAACCACAACTAAAATAGGCTGATATTGTACTCCGTTCGGCCTCCAACCGGTTGGCTACACATTTGTGTACCGCGGAGCAGGGTTTGTCAAACCCTCAGTAGATCTACCCAACATCCCCTCGCTTCGCAAATTAATGGTACTAAATTGTTTAGGACTTTTAAGTTTTAAGGCATCCTTAGAAATCATGTGATATCATTTGGTTTAGACTTTAACCTACACTAGTCATATTAAAACCGTTTATTCTGGATTTCATTTGAAATCCCAAAAAGAGTTTAAGTGTCAAAATGGTTGTTCCGGATTTCATTTGAAATCCCAAATGAGTTTACGTATTAAGTGGTTGGTTGCGGATTTCATTTGAAACCCCAAGGATGGACAGTTGCAAGTGTTCCCATAAAACACTCCAACTTCCTTAACAGATATCCCATTTGGCAATACCTCAAAATGTCAGCGTTGTTTTCCGTTAAGTATATTCGTTGTGACCCAAACGGGCTCACAATTAAAAGGCTAGTGAAACTCACCTTAGGTTGCTCAGCTTACACTTTAAATAATCCAATTATGATTGCTAACGAAGACCTAATAATCACATTAAGGCCTTAGGTGTTAGGTTGTGTCTAAACTTTAACTACATCACTATGGCCCATAACATAGCACGTTGGAACTACGACTCGACATACCGACACACGACACCGATGGTTGATCATAAACAAGGGTTCACATTACTCAGAAATCAAAGCATGTTTCATTATTGCATAATCATGTAAGTCATGGCATAACATTCAAATAAGTTACACAAGTTTGGGTTTTGGTCTGGTCACAGTTTCGCTACACTGTTTCGCAACACAGTTTCGCTACACAGTTTCGCTATGTGCACGGGCATCACTTTCGCTAGGGTATACCTGATGACACAGTTTCGCTGGCTAGATTCGCCCGAAACTGGTTTGAACTTTCGTTCATATAAGGCACAGTTTCGCTAGATAGTTTCGCTCGAAACTGATGGCACAGTTTCGCTATCTAGTTTCGCTCGAAACTGATTTGAACTTTCGTTCAGGAGTCTATGGTTGTTTCGCTCGGTAGTTTCGTTCGAGCAATACACTTAGTTTCGCAGGCGACACTATAGTTTCGCTGTATAGTGTCGCTATTTGAAGATTCAAACAGTTTGCGAAACTACAGTTTCGCCTAACGAATCTGTTAGTTTCGCTGGTCGCAGAAAACTCGTAAATCAGCCCAAAAATCAATCTAACAGCTTCCATACTTCATATAATTCATTATCTAGCATGCATAAACATTTACCAACATTAAACAAGCAAATTTAACACCTTAAACATGGATTTTCACCATCAAATCTCCAAGAACACTTTTAAGCATAAAATGACCTAACTAGCATGAATCTTCATTATGGCATGATTTTACACGTAAAGTTTCAGCCTTTATGCTAGATCTGACATTGCTAAGCATCATATCAGAAGATCAAACGATTTCATGAAGATCTAAGCATGCTTTTTAAGAAAACACATAGAAAAGGCATAAAAGGTTCATGGGACTCACGGTTTGGTTTCCAAGCTCGATGGATGATGGTTCAAGGCTGAGATCTTGGTGATTCTCAGCTGTTCACGGCTGACCAGAAATGGTTCAAGAGAGAATGGGAGTGTGTGTGTGTGTTTTTGTGTGATGTATGTAAATGGGAATAATTAATTTTTATTTTTCTTAAATACTAAGGCCTTGGTGGGCTTATCATTGGGATTTGGGCCCCAATGATCAGCAAATGATTAGCCCAAGATTAACATGTATGCATACACTTAATTACTTGATTAATCACATAAATACACAATTAAGCAATTTTTCACATAATTCAACAAGTAAACAAATAGTCATGCTTTTTATAATAATCATGCATTTAAATCACGTTGCACATAATTCCACATAATGGTAATAAATAAATAAATAAATAAACACATATGGACGGGTTCGGTGATCAACCAAAGGTCGTGGACGTATTCGGCCTAGTTAAGCATTAGTTACTAAGTTAACACTTATAACGTAACTAACGGAGATTGTCTAACGGAAGTTAACCTTGGAATTCTTGGATGTCACAAAGAAAGTTGGTGTCATCAAGTTTCTCTTTCTCAAGGAGAGACTTGAGCTAAAAAACCTCGTTATTAGTAGGAGGAACAACCATCTGAAACAATAGGCAGTTGGTTTTAGTGTTTTGATGTTTGTATTCGTATTCAAAGATGGCAAGCAAATCTTGAATAGGAAAGTGGGAACCCAATAGTAGTTAACCAACAAAGGCAGCGTTAAGTGCAATCACCAGTCAATTAAGTAACTGGATGGACAACGATTGTCTATTGTGAATACGAGTCACAACTCCCCTTTATGAGGCTTTCGCCTATTATTGTGCGAAATACGTTTAGCCTCATCTGTGCCATTTTGTCTACGAGTGACTAGATGTACGGTGTTGAACTTTACTCCAATACATCAAGCACTCGCAAAGAAAATGATAGATGTCCTCAGTGGTTAGTGTGTGCCCACGGTGTTGAATTTTACTCCAATACACACACCTTGGAAGATACCCTGAACATCAAGTGCGGTGTTGAACTTTACTCCAACACTGATGCATCGGTAAATATGTTCCAAGTTAGACTTGACTAGGATGGAAAAATCTACCAAATTTAAGGCATACCAGATAGGATTATTAGGTCAAATTTTAAACAATTAAATGATTTGACCATTAATATATAAACCCTATCTCACTCGGGACAGTCAATAACCTTATTATTAAATGACTAGGTGTCACGCGGTGATAACCAATTAATTTTATCGTTCGATTTTACGGATCGAAAAATTCAAGATTTTAGTCGAATGAAATTGGTTATTGTTTTAAGTCGTAAATAACTTTAGGACTCATTGTCAATTGATTGAAAAAGGGTTTTAAACGTTTAAAACTTGGTTTGGGGTTTTAGTTGGCGCATTAAACAAGTTATACATGCAACCAAAACAAAACATGCAACATAACACATATTCGGCTTTAAAGAGGTTTTGACATTGTCAGAGCCTTATTGACAATGTCGAAGAAGGTCTGGGGCGTAAAAGTTAAAATCAACCACAAGGATGAAGAATGCATACGGCCGACTCTAATGCTCCCACTGGCTTCAATAGCTCATTTGCGTCGATTGATATTCTTCGGTCCACCGGGCTTGGTTACTTGCCATGCTAGGAAGTGTTCTTGAATAAGAACACTTTCCATGATGGGGTAGTCGCATCAAGGCTTGTTGCGTTCGTCTAGAGCGAAGGTCCGCAATTACAAGAAAATTAGAAAATAAAACTATATCTAATTATGATACAACTTTGAACCCAAAACGAGGGCCAATCAAAACCATACTAATGGGGAAAAAACGGGCCAAAACATGACACGCCAATCAATCACAACCTTAACAATTCAATCAAATTATCGAATTGAATAATATTTGGTGGAATTAAATTGAACAAATATATAATCAAAGTGATTCGAATAACTTTCACGACTTTTGAGTTTTAACCCTAGTTCGCGAAATCCACCGGTTTAAAATCGACCGGTCAGGGTTTGCGTGTGGTGATCAAGGCTCTGATACCACTGTTGGGTTACGACAGTGGTATACGGGTGCTCGGTGACAACACAAAATTATCCGATTACAATTTAATAATCATTACCGAACGAGCTTAGTCAAATCAGAGTTTTCAAATTAACGAGTAATTCGATTAAGCAGCAGAATTAAAACGATTTAATCATTAAAACGCGTAAACCCTAAAGTGTCGTAGTCATGTCAAACAGGATCACGATCACTATATCACACAAACACCTTGATCGCATTTAAACGGAACGCGGTCGTAATCATCGAAAAAATAATCGAAATAAATAATTAAACAATTAACTCTAAAACGAGTTTGGATATACCTGAGCGGTGCTCTAACACACGTTAAAGACACCGAGGAACAACAAGCGGGTCGCTAGGGTTCACAGAAATCATGATCCGACCGTTCAGATCAAATCGGTTCGTGTATCACGAAACCTTCTCTGATCGATTCGTCACGGTACGCGATGACTCAAGTGATGGCGGTTACGACTAGCGCCGAACGGAGACGGAACGTAGATGGCGGGACGGCTACGGTGGTTCACAGCAGCGACGACGGGTGACGTGGCAGCGGCGGTGGCAGTGGGTGTCGCTTACGATTTGCGGCGGCGTCTGCGTCTGCTTGCGGCTGCGGCGGGGCTCCGGCTTCAGCTGCGGTTCACGGCGGCGACTGTGGCTACGGTTGCGGCTGAGGCTGTGGCTTCGGCTACAATTTGCGTTGGTGGTTCGTGAACCGCCAAAAGGGTGGCGATCGGCGATGGCTTGGTCAAAAGAGAGAGAGGAGGCCGACGAGAGGGAAAGGCCGCGCGCGCGAGAGAGAGAGAGAGAGAAAGAGAGAGCGAGACGACAGGGATTTCTTATTAGGGTTTCCTAATCTCTAATCACCTATTAATAGGCTGCTTACTAACGCTTAGGTCCCTCCACAATCTCTTTTATTATTACGAACCACTAATTACGATTAATTAATAAATCGAGTTTATTAATTTACTATTCGTAATTTTGAGAAGCGTTGAACTCAAATAACCTTTTATTTGATTCTATAAATGGCCAAAAACATTAATATGTAATGTTGCGTTCCGCGTATTTATCATTTGACATAAATGTGTAATTAATTGCATGTTTATTTTATTGAAAATAAACAATGATTAATTACTAGTTTTCATGATATACTGGTTAATCAATTAAGTGGTTTTTTAAGCTCGTTGCCCTCAGTGTAACTCTTACAGGTCTTAACTGGGTCGGGTTCTTGATGTTGTCGGGTCTGGACACATAATATCCAACAATACCGCGTATACGATGTACGATCGACGGAACAATTATACAAAGTCTTGTCTTTCAAACCGAGGTAGGAGAATTGGGACTTTCTATACCTGTATAACTCATAATCAATTTAGTTTATGACATGCAAACACATAGCCAAGAAATCCTCAAGTTCATATGCATGCATTTCCCTAACTTAGTATTTCCCGATAAATATATATGTATCTCATGCAAACCACTTAGAGCATTTACAGTACATTCCATATAATGGATGTGAGTGTAATCTGTAAAATTTGAGGTGTAGTTGTGAGTGGTTGTGAGTAGAGGAGAGAGAAAAATTTGAGGAAAAATTTGGTGAATCCCTATATTTGATGAAAAATTTAGTAAATCTGTAAAATTTAAGGTTTGAAGTGAGAGAAAAGGTAATGATAAAGGTATTAAAAAATATTATTTAATTGTGGTTGTGAGTGGAAGAGAGAGATAAAGTAATGATAAATTCATAAATTATAGTGATAAAGATAGGGAATGGACTGTGAATGCGCTTAGATTATTATTTAACATGATTTAAGTCATGACAAGGATTCCCAATCACATACATGCTTGTTATCTTGCCCTAATTGGCCATTTTTATCATATTTTCATATAAATAACTTTTATAAAATAATCTACATGCAATTGATCATCAAGCTTGCAACTTTATACATCATCATGTACCCAATAACCTAGATTACCCATCCACATAGTAGATCTAACACAAATCATGTGCCTTTATTGAAGATCTTGCATGCATGGCAACCGAAATCAAGTTTTCCTCATAGATCTTACATAAAAATCACAACTTTACATCATAGAAACTGTTGGTGCAAAAAATGTGTGTCGTGTGTGTATCAGTTATTCTCGTTAGTTTTGTTAGTTGTTTAGTTAGAATGGTAAAATCATGATATAGGGTAGTTTGTGTCATTCTATTAAAGTGGAGGGTCTTGATTGTGTTTTTGTAAAATCACATAAATGTGATACGTAGACATGAGTTCAAGACTCGGATTTGAAGACAACAGAATGAGGTCCGAACTTAAAGTTCGGCAATCTGCCGAACTGTCACCGAACTGTCACCGAACCTGGAGTTCGCACTCAACTGGATCTCCCACATATATGTGTTTTAGAGTTCGGACGGAACAACATCTCTCGAATAATCGTTTCAGTGAGTTCTATCTTCTAGAGGAGGAGCTTTCGATTTTGTTTTTCTGAGAGAATTGATGTTAGGATCATTATTATGAACTGTTAACGAGTCTATTCATGTAATCGTTGATCCAATTCGAGCTATAAACTGGGTTTAATTTACGATTTTGTGTTCTTGAGTTCGGGGTAAGTTTCAGTCCTATTTTCGGTGTACAAATCACTAGATCGGGATGATTCGTGTTTTCAATTGGTATCAGAGCATTCCAGGCGTGATTCTACACCTGTTTTGATCGAAATCTGCTTCAATTTGATGAAATTGGAACGAGTTTGACTTTTTAGAAGTCAAACAGTGAACTTTGATTCAAAAATTGGATGTGAATTCGAGTGTGTTAATGATTTTTATTGACCTAATCAGTTTTGTTATGATCAAAAGAAGCTAATGCAAGTTATAGATTCAACTTTGGTGGAGATTTGATCAATTCGCAATTTTACAAGACGTTGATATGTTCTTCATGGTTCTTCAATGGTGATTTTCGAAATACTCAATCATTTTGTGTAATTTTGGTACCTCGAAGTTTTATTCGATCATACAAAGCTATTACAACAAGCAGAATTGGATCTCATCAATGTTGGAATCGATTTCTATTTTGTAAAAAACGTGACTTCGCCGGAGTTGTTTGTTCATGGTCTAAACCAACTTAAAACATAGCAACAATGGTGCTAGTTTGATTCCTTTCGGTCTCACGAATCCATAGTAACTTTCGGATTCGATTTTCGTTAAGATTTGAGCAAGATACGGATTTTTGAAGTTTGTGGTCGATTTGGGTTTTGGTCGCCGGAAAATATGGTTGTCACCGGAGAGTTTGCCGGCCGATTGAGGAGAAATGGAACGGGTCGACTATTTTGTCTTCTTTTGTTAATTTTCACTTTTAACCCCTCTAGATCTAAATTTTTTAAATAGATTACATACTTAAAAAGTTCCATAAAGTCTAGTTTTCTAAAAACAAATAAAACAAAACAAAATCAAATTTTTAAAAATAAAAAAAAACTACAAGAAAAATTACACAAAGTTTAGTGTTCGTTGAATTGTTTCATGAACTCAAAATTATTTTGTGTTTATTGAATCGGTTTACAAACATAAACTCTTTTGTTTTTGTTTTTATTACCGTGTTATTTTTCCGTTGCTTATTTCTTTTCTTAAAAACAAAAACTTTAAATTTTCTTCCCCTTCTTTCAAAGTTTATTTTTCTCAAAAAAAAAAAAAATATCAAAGAAATATACAAAAATATTTTTGAAGACTTGGTCTTGAGATTTCAATTCAGTGATTTTACAAAATTCAAAGTTCAAGGTTCAACGATTTGTATATCACTGGGTTAGTCAAAATGAGTAAAGTTCAAGCGAGTTCGGTGGTTCCCAAATTATTAAAATGTGAAGATTATCAAGAATGGAGAAAAGATTTTGAGATTTTTATCAATGCTAACTTTGATGAATTTTGGAAGGCGATTGATAAAAAGTATTCTTATCCAACTGATTGGCATGGTGTTCTTAAATTTCAAATAGATCTTTCATTTGAGGAAAGGGAATGTTATGAAAGAGAATTAAAAGCTTATGATATTCTCACAATGGCATTGTCAAAAGAACTGCTGCCTCACTTTAAGACTTGCAAAGATTCTAAAATGTTATGGGATTTTCTTGCTCATAAATATGTTGAAATGAATAAATCTAGAAATAAGATTGACATTGAGGAATCTAAATCTTATGCGAATTGTAAGATTCTGACAAAAACGTGTACTGAATATACTACAAAACTTGACAGTTATCAAGAACAAAACACAAACTTGCTTGCTGATCTGAAGAATATGAGTTCAACATACAAAAGATTGTTGGAGGATGAAAAAATTATACAAAGAGAAAATTGATGCTTTGACAAAAGAAGTGTCAGAATTGAAAGTCAAGCTTAAGATCAAGAACGAGAAGATAAAATGTGTCATTCTGGAAGAAACAACGATGTTTCCATCTCAAAAGTCATCTTCTGACATATCATTGACATTCTCTGAAAGGATTGCATTGAAAGAGAACAAAATTCTTCAGAAAATAGATAGACTTGTCAATGGTATTCAAAATGACAAGGAGAAGATCAAGATAGAAAAAGTGTTTGAGGATGTCCAGGTTTACAAAAACAAAGACATTCCAATTGAAGAAGTTCAAAAAGATGGTTCTTCAAAATGTGAAGCTGCTGAGAATGAATTGAAGCTTAAGCATGAGAATGCGAAGTTGATTGCAAAAGTTTCAAAGCTGACTGAAACAAATGATGATTTGATAAAGGAAGTTGAGAAATGGAAGAAAGAAGCAAATGATATGGATGTAGTTTTTGATGATTTGTTTGCCAAATCAAAGATCAAACTTGAAGGTCTAGAAATGGAAGTTGCTGATCTTACTGCTAAAGAATTAAGTCATCAAGAGGACAACACGAAGCTGTTAGATGCTAAAGCAGAATTGTTTCGTGAAAACAAGCTTTTGAAGCAGAATGTTGAGATTTATAAACAGAAATGGGAAAAGGTTGTTCAAGAAACATATGATGCTCATGATCGGTTAAGGAGAGAAAAGTTTGCTCTGAATAGAACAACAGAAGAACTTATTGCAACACAAAAAGAGTTGGCTGAAGCGCAAAAGTAAACTGCAGACATGAAGATTGAGGTTCGTGATTTCAAAAGACAGTTGCAGAATCTCAATAATTCATCGTCTTTCACAATTTTTTTGTGTAAAAAGGAGAATTTTCAACATATTTTTGGTGATGCTATTCTGAAAAATGTTCCACCTCCTGTGGTCATTGATAATTCTATCAATACTTTGAAAGCAACGGAAGAAGTTCATGATTATTCAAAGTTTGCTGATAATACTTCTGAGAAGAAAAAGTCAAAGTCGCAGAAGAAGAATGAAGAGAATTTTGATGCTAACAATAGAACTAAATTTGTTTCAAGTTCCATATTGCTTGATAAGGAAAAGTTTTTTGATGGCAATTCAGGAAAAGTGAAAGTCGACAAATTTTCGGAGATTGTGATTGATGAATCTTTGCTTTCCAATAAAGATGATTTAAATGCCATCAAGGATGAGTTTTCTCGACTTGCTTCACAAGGTCATGAGAAACCTAAGTCGGTACCAGATAAATCTAAAAAGAATGGTGGTCTGGGATATGAAAGCAAAGACGAGAACGTGAATGTTGGAAATGATCTCCAAGATGTGCTTGAGATAGAAGAAATTGTGGAGGATATCAAGGTTCACAAAGAAAAGGAGATTCCACTTGAGAATCATATCTTGTGTGAACCTGATGCTGATTTTCTGTCAACAAATTCTAAGTTAGAGAGTCTAGAGAGTGATTCTTCTCAACATTCTACAATGTCAACATAATCCATGTCATCTCCTAAGTCGGTTGATAGGAGAGCTTGCTTTTACTGCACAATATGGGGCATGTGATTCGTGATTGTGCTACTCGAAAAAGGTTTTCACGTGGTTCATTTCGATCACCATCATCCGATTCGATGATTCTAAATGAGGTACCTGTTAGACAAATTCAGCAAAACTAACGAAAACCAGCTTATAAGAAGCCGTTTGTTGGTAAAACCTCAAATTATGATGATTGGTCACCACAATTTTTAGATCAAAAATAACTTTTCCAAAATGATTTTAAAATGCCTTACTCAAATGATTTTTCTTACTATGGGCCTAGACAACATCACCAACATCATCCAAAATCTGAGAAAATGTTAGTTGGTGAGTTGTTAAATATTGTTTCCAACTTGTCAAGGTATGTAAATAGTTCTGATTCGCATCGGGCGAAATCGTCTAAACCATTTTGTTCTTAGAGACAGCAAAATGGCAACCTCGGAGGGAAATGATTTTGTTGAGGATACGGGACGACCCAAGCCGGTTTGGGTTCCCATATTTAACTAAAAATTGTTTAAGGTTGTGTGTAGGATGCTTCAAGAAGGCCTATTAGTGATTGCAAAGTTGCTGATAGTGGAATATTTTGCCTAAGCTAGCGTTTAATAGAGTTAATATTTCACAAAATTTTTGAGAAAATGGTTTTCAACATGTAAAAATGCGAGGTATCCGTGTTGATCGATCAATTTTATTTTCTTTACTTTTACTTTCTTTCATATTTTTAGGGGGAGAAAAATTTGGAAAATTCAAAAAATAGAGTTTGTTGAATTTTAGGGGGAGAAAATGCAAAATATAAAAAAATGAAAAATGAAAAATGAGAAATTGATCCAACACAAGATGAGAAATGATGGTACATCAGCATACATCATCTGCCGTGAATAAAGTAGAAAGAAAGGCTGTAGGTACTTGCTTGACTTGACTGAATGTCCTGAGTAGTTTGCTATATGCGAGTATGATTTAAAGATAACGCTTGCTTGATAATTGTGGTTACAAATCATGATGGGTACTGTGCATATCTGGCAAAATAAAATGAGAAAATACCAAAAACAGAATAAAGAGATGTTCTGGTGTACGCTGCTTTATTTTGAAATATTTAAACTTGTTTGATTTTCTTTATTTTGTCAAATGATCGGACTATCTCTGCGTATCCACAAGATCGACCTGATAGTTGTTCACTTGATATTCTGCTTTATTTTCTTTGGTGTTTCGTATAATCCATCGGACTTTCTCTGCATTCCCAAAAGGCCGACCTGATTGTTGTTGGATTATACAACTTCAACTTGTTTGATTTCTTTTAATTTATTTTCTCAATACTTATGCATTCTCTGCGTGCTCACAAGGTCGACCTGATTGCTAAGTATTTGAGGATTATACTTTCTTTTTGCAAGAAACACCATGAACTTGATATCTCTGTGGCATTTGATTCTGTATAAACAAGTTTACAATATCAGTATGAGAAATCTGTTGCAAGTAACTTAGCTTGAATAAAAGAAAAAAAATATAAAAATATGAAATAAACGGATTGCCAGTATTTTTGATTGTGTGGGTACCATGTTATCAATGCTCAATAAATACACTTAATTTGATATCAGAAAGCTATAGATAATGACCTGCTTTAGCTGAAATAAACCAAATGGTTGTATCCTCAGTCAGCTTGGCTTGCATGCTTAGTATATTGAAATTGCAGTGTGTACGATGCGTTATGTCTGATATGATCTCATGTTGTGATCTTTCTCACCAAAAACAAAAATAGAGTTTAATTCTATATTGCATTTATGTTTTAGTTTATAAAAAATCAAAAAGATTTTCAGTGTGTTTTGATATAAATTCTGTAAAATCCAAAAAGATTTTCATTCTTCGTTGTTTTTGATCTGATCGACACGGGATATAACAAATTTTTAAAACTAAATGTCTTGATTTCTCCAACGGAGGAGTTTTGCTTCCAAGATTAAAGTTACGCTTGGAAAAGAAAAACTGCACTTTTGTCTTCTGAAGGTTGCAGGTTGAAATCATCAAAGTCTTTCAGATAAAGATCTCAGAATGGATCTCATTCATGGTTGCAACGTTGTCAAAGAGTTTATCACTTTCAGAAATGGTTCAGTTGACTTAGTCTTGTTCCTGCCATGCCTACCCTACATCAACTAACAACAGATTCAATGAGGTTGAAGATCTGATACAGCACACGTCAAGGGGGAGATTGTTGGTGCAAAATATGTGTGTCGTGTGTGTATCAGTTATTCTCATTAGTTTTGTTAGTTGTTTTAGTTAGAATGGTTAAATCATGATATAGGGTAGTTTGTGCCATTCTATTAAAGTGGAGGGTCTTGATTGTTAGTAAAATAAGATAAATGTGATACGTAGACATGAGTTCAAGACCAGGATTTGAAGACAACAGAATGAGGTCCGAACTTAAAGTTCGGTAATCTGCCGAACTGTCACCGAACCTAGAGTTCGGCACTCAACTGGATCTCCCATATATACGTGTTTTAGAGTTCGGATGGAACAACATCTCTCGAATAACCGTTTTAGTGAGTTCTATCTTCTAGAGGAGGAGTTTTCGATTTTGTTTTTCTGAGAGAATTGATGTTAGGATCATGATTATGAACTGTTAAGGAGTCTATTCATGTAATCGTTGATCCAATTCGAGCTATTGACTGGGTTTCATTTACGATTTTGTGTTCTTGAGTTCTGGGTAAGTTTTTCAGTCCAATTTTCGGTGTACAAATCACTAGATCAGGACGATTCGTGTATTCAGAAACCCTAGATCTAACTTGATCTATCATTTAGCATACAGATCCATCATCAAGGTGTCAACTTTAATCACATGCATGCATGATTTCTTATAAAAACCCTAGATCTAGTAGATCTCAACACAACTTGCATAAAAATCACATTTTAAATCACAAAACTCAAACTATGCGATAGATCACTAGATCTATGCTCATGATCATCAAACACATTCAAATCAGACCCAAAGAGAGCAAAAAGATCAGATCTTGACATGTTTTAACAAACAAAACATAAAGAAACACTTACCAAATGTTATGGGCGTGAAAAAGATGATTTTTGGCTTAGAAATCTTGCATAAAGCTTTGATCTTGATGGATTTTTAGTATGAAGAGGTTTAGAGACATTTTATCAACTGTTGGGACGATTTAGGAGTACACAAATGAGGTAATGAGAGCTGCATGTGTTTAAATAGGGAGCATTAGGATTTCTGCTGAAAAAGTAGTCCCAAGCGTATTGCTTAGGGCCCTATGATGCTCTAGGCGATACGCCTAGAGCCTTCATCTGGCAGCCATTTGACTTTTGTTGACTTTTCACGTTTTTTGATGTTTGGCCACGTTTAAAAAAAAATTGGCTTTTCTAATGTTTTCCATTGTTTTTAATGCATTGAATCCAATAAAATTAAGTATCAACTTGCCATATAACAATTTACAATCCTGCAAATAAACTAACGTACCGGTTTTCACAATATTCACCGATTTTCAATTAATCACTAATATTTCGAGACCCCGACTTGTGTGTGATACTTGTGAAGTGTTTTAAGGCTACTGGACTCTTCTAATACCTTAATTGATATACTACGCTTATATACGCACGTTCTGGTTTCACCGGTTTTATCAGTTTTATCCGTTTCTGAGGTTCAGATCCCACCCGGAGGGCCGATTTGTCACATCCTCCCCTTGTTAAGGAATTTTCGTCTCGAAAATTAAGGTCATAACTCAGTTGCTAACGTTTGAGTTAGAGGTATAAATCTCGCAAATTTAACAGTTAGAACTTCGTTGTAAATAGTAAGAAATCATATATAATCGTTTTGAGCTTCACTCAAAAGTAATAATCAAAGTTAACAGTTTACTCAATAGTAAGAACAAATTTTTTTTTGATTTCTCGCATTATCTTTAAATTAGTTTTCCTAGTTAACGCATCGGTTTTCTCTCAGTTTGTCATACTTATGACTTGTGGTCATTACACATCGTGAGAGTACGTCTCGATTAACGTTGCGTCTCGCGAGACTACGAGATAAATCAGATTCAGATCTGAATGCAATCGGAGATGGCGCACGGCGAAAGGCGTCGGAAGCACGTCGACAGGCGACGGTCGTGCAGAGGCAGGCGAGCGACGGTAGTGGCGGTGAATGACGACGGCGACGGCGGGTTCCATGGTGGTGATCAGCGGGTTTTACGGCGGCGATTGGCGGCGAACCGAGCAGTGGATAAAGGCGTACGTAGAGGCGATCTCTAGTCCTTCCAGCGGTCTATGGGAGTTTATCGACGGAGCACCCTGACTAGCAACGACCACCAAGTTATGGTGGTGCAAAGGTGGCCACCGGATGAAATCCTGTGATGGCGATCGGCGGCAAACGGCAATTGCCGTTTTTCTTTTGGGGTTTCGTCGAGAGCTCGGAGATTTCTCCTCTTTTTTCTTTTCTTGCCATCACACCATATGATCATTAGGTGATTAGGGTTTAATCCCTAATCATCTAATATCTATTAGTTAATCGGGCACTCTCGAATATTAAGCCCATCTCGTGCGCGAGCCCACAAGCCAACGTTAGTAAAGATTTCACTAAAGAATAACTCGACCGTGAATTTAAATAAAACCACTCTTATGTAAATATTTTTCACCCATTATTATTAAGTTCGATAATAATAATAACAAGATGCATACTACCCGCGCGTTGCGGCGGGTAGTTTATTTTTCAGAATGTATTTTTTTTTTATGTAATTATGTTTTCCTGTCATATCAAGCAAATAATGATAATAAAAGGGTAGTCAAAATGATTTATTAGAGAACTGCGTCATAGTCATGACAACTAAAATTGTTCCTTAAATCAAACATAAGATCACTTTAATGTTAAACTTAAATTACACTTAAAATCAATAGGAAATTTAACATAAATACAAATACTCAAATAATTATAGTGCAAAAATGTTCAATATATGTGAGACTTTAAATAAAATTCATTTGAGAATTTCTATAGATCTTGTGATTGATTATATATTTTTAAATAATTAGAATATCAAAATCATAATCAGTAGTTTTAGAGAACATCAGATACTTTTCATGTAAATTAATTTTACATGTTTAAATAATCTATAGAAATGAACAATTATAATAAAATTTTCTAGGGTACTGCTGATCCTAATAGTTGCTTAAGCAAATTAACTTGTTCCTGTAACACCCAGAAATGCATCCGAGTTGGCAGGAAGCATAATGATTTTGATGATGTTTGCAGCGACATATATCATCATACATTTTTTTGAAATGCTTGGTAATTGGTCATTTGGTGATTATTTTAAATAAGAGGCAAATGGTTGGGCTTAGGAAATTGTCATAGTGGTAATGTTATAAATCTTTTTCTCATGTTAAAGTTTTCTCGTGATTAAACTTACTTTTAGGACACTTTGTGTTTTAATTGTAGAATATGGAGTTGTATTTGTACAGTTGTACTATTCTATATGGTTGTGCTTATGGTGTGTGGCTGTACTGTTATATAGGTTGTTAATAGAGTGTATTATTTACCCGATATCTTGTAGCTTTATTTGCATAAGATTGCCATGCCTTTGAGTTTCAGCACTCTCCAAGAGCAGCAGATCAACTTCCCAAGCAGAAATCCACCTATGATTAAGCAACATAAAATTATTAAGACACAAATGGAAACAAATAGCCAAAACCACTCATGTCAAAAATCGAATACCCCAAATTCATCATAGCCTTGCATCAAGTAATTTGTGAAACCAATTCATTGGTTTAAGAAAGATGTTCTCAAACTCCCATTGAAGTAAAAGATATGCTGTAAAATGAGAGATTGTCTAACGGGTCACTCAGGTCACATGGGTCAAATGGGTTTGGGTTGGGTTGACATTAATGCAGTTAAGTTTGAAGATATTACCTTTAATATCCCATGTTGAGTTCCAGTGTGCTAAAATTGAATTCCTTTAGCAATTTCCATGGTGATTGCCATTCTTTGTAGTCATTTAAAGATTTCTTTCTTTCTCCAATCTGTCAATAACCCCAAAAGAACAAAACAAACAAATTCGATAGCAGCAAGTGTATAGGAACAAAATTTTACATGAGTCTCAAGTAAGGGACGAAATGTGCTCAGAAAATTTTCATCATAGCCTCAAAGGAACAAATAAATCTGATAGCAGCAGCGTCTTAAAGAATAATTTATTTCATAACATGCTCAACTCAGAAAATAACCAACAGAATAGCCTCAAAAGGACAAATATATCTAATAGCAGCAACGTCTGTAAGAACAAAATCTTACAACATCCTCAATGAAGGGACATATATTTTACAGCAATCTCAAGTAAGGGACCAAATAGGCTAAGAAAATTTTCATCATAACCTCAAAGGAACAAACAAATCATCGAGCAGTAATGTATCAAACAACAATCCATTTCATACCAGCCTCAATTGAAAATCAGACCATGTAAGGAAACTATTGGACAAAAACGTTGTACAGTGAAATGAGAGAAGGCATCAACAATTCCAAAGTCTGATCAAGATCACCTCCAGCCTCACCAAAGGCCAAATATGTGCAACTACAAAACTAAGCTTCTAACACAAAGTGTGACTAAAATCCAACCAAATAATAAGTTACCGTTTTTAAAGGCTCAGAATATAAGATGTATCATAGCAATAATTGCTCAAATTGTATCCGGGACTCAAGTGGGGTAACGACAACAATTTGAATAAAGTGTCGCTGCCAAAACCTCTTATGTCTAAAACCGAATACCCCAAATTCTTCATAGCCTTGCATCAAGTAAATTTGTGAAACCAATTAATTGGTTTTAGAAACATATTCTCAAACTCCCATTGAAATAAAAGATAATGTAAAATAGGAGATTGTCTAACGGGTCACTCAGGTCTATAGGAACAAATTTTACTCGTCTCAAGTAAGAGACAAAAAAGGCTCAGAAAATTTTCATCATAGCCTCAAAGGAACAAATAAATCTAATAGCAGCAACGTCTTAAAGAACAATTTATTTCATAGCGTGCTCAACTCATAAAATAACCAACATAATAGCCTCAAAAAGACAAATATATCCGATAACAGCAATGCCTTTAAGAACAAAATCTTACGGCGTCTTCAATGAAAGGACATAAATTTTACAGCAGCCTCAAGTAAGGGACCAAATAGGCTCAGAAAATTTTCATCATAGCCTCAAAGGAACAAACAAATTCAATAGCAGCAATGTGTCAAACAACAATTCATTTCATACCAGCCTCAATTGATAAAATAACCAACATAAAAGCCTTGAAAGGACAGATAAATCCGTTAGCAGCAATGCCTTTTGAAAATACTGATCCTTTGCCAATGAATTATAACGTATAATTTTGGCTCAGATCTGTAAGTGATACATGGTTGCAACTAAAATGCTAAATTTCCAGCAGGGTAAGGTATATTACACCAACATATTCTAAACATTAAAAAGTCAGGTCAATCGTAATGATAGGAAATCCAATACCTAACCTCTTATTCTTAGTACAATTTATTTCAAATTGATTATAAGAGCCTTCATGTGCTTTTATTGTTTGTAAAATAAAGGGCTGGAAAACTATTAACACCTACATTTATAAGGATAATCTACTGACAATAAACTGACTTTTGAGACACACAGTTGAGAAGAGAAACTTAGGTCATAAACTGACTTTTAAGGATAATCGTAATTGGTTTTACATAGATAGACACACAGTTGAGAAGAGAAAATTAGGTCATAAAAGAACCTAACCAAACTCAAACATGCAAGGCCAAAGAACAAAAATCAGATGAAGGAAAAACCCAATTACAACACTAAAATAATCCTTGTTATACAGAAAAAATTTCCAATTGATTATAAGAGCCCTCATGTGCTTTTATTGTTTGTATAATAACAATAAACTATAGTCGTGACTGCTTTTATATAGACGAACTCACAGTTGAGAAGAGAAACTTAGGTCATAAAAAACCTAACCAAATTTGAACATGCAAGGCCAAAGAACAACAATCAGGTGAAGGAAAAACCCAATTACCAAACTACAATCAGGTGAAGGAAAAACCCAATTACCAAACTAAAAGCAATGGCATTCATCTAATGACAGTCAATTCCAGCCAAAGCGTGTAATTGAACGACAAAAAGGTAGTAGTGAATCATACCACCAACAGAGGAAACACGTAATGCAAGGTCCAGAAACAACAACCTACCAACAAATGGATTTCAAATCTTAAAAGAAATGTGCTATGTGATTATTTTAGATGTCTAAAATATGTCATTTTGATAATAGGCCACAAATTATAGAAGAAATGTGTAAATGGATTTTTATGACATAAAAATCATTTATTTCATGAAATTAAGCGAAATTTGTCACGACAAGCCTTATGACCACTTAGGACTTGTAATATTTCATTTAGGGCTGCCAAAACAGAATTTCAAAATTACAAAGTGACCCGGGTAGTTAAACAATAAAAAACGGAGTAATCGGAAACCGTAACGCGACTTTTCGACAAAAAATATAACACATTTTTGAGCTAGAATGAGTTCTGGTCTAGAACATAAAATATACTCATTTTCATGTATAAAAATGTTTCATGAAGTAAAAAAGTGGAAAAATATGTTTTAGAAGCAAACCGGACAAAAACTGTGACTTTCGGTAACTCGAAAACGTCAAATTTACATGTTAAAGTTCCACCGGCACAATTGACAACTTAAAACCCTAAACCACATTAAAACAGGCCCAAATACAATTCCTAAGTGTTAAGGAAACTTAAAACATCATAAAACAAGTCAAATCGGTGAAACCGGCTAACTACAAAACGAAGCGACACTTAATTTTACCAAAATATAACTCCATATATTTTTGGGAGCATTTCTTCATACAAAGGGACATATTTTCAAGTGTCAAATTTTTTTCGTAAAACGCGACAAATACCGTGTATTGACGCACGGTATAATACGCGCGTTCGAACCTTAATAAATGAAAGATTTTATTTATTATTTTATGGAGTTCAAAACCTTACAAATATTTAATAAACTAAATATTTATATTTTCGTGACGCTTTATGGAAAAATAAAGTATATTATATATATATATATATATATATGGGTTAGGATCCTGCGAAAACACATCTTTTTGTGAAAACTGCGAAAACACATATTAAAACTCACGTAACTTTTTCATACGTTAACGATTTTTTATAAGATTTGCGCCAAAAGTCTTAGAATTACGTTATCTTTAAATCTGGAGCAAAATATTAAAAAAAAACTGAACGTTTTTTTTCCCGTGTGATGCACATGTGCATCATATAATTAAAAAAAGTTATAAAATGCTATTTTCTTCTTTAAATCTAAAGATAACACAACTACAAGATTTAGGGTGCAATTTCTTTTTAAACTATTAATGTATATCACATGTATGAGCGTTTTTTTTGGTATGATGCACATGTGCATCATTCAATAAAAACGCAAAAAAATGATGAAAATATATGACATATGGTGCGACTAAGAAAAAAAAAGTATAAACTCATACTAAAAGTATGAGTTTTTTTTGTGATGCACATGTGCACCACACAAAAAAATATTTAAAAAAATAAAAAAAAGCGTTAAGTTTTTTAAAACTTTTATAGGATTAAAGATAATATAA
The DNA here is from genome assembly GCA_039602395.1 of Deinandra increscens subsp. villosa. Taxonomy (NCBI): domain Eukaryota; kingdom Viridiplantae; phylum Streptophyta; class Magnoliopsida; order Asterales; family Asteraceae; genus Deinandra; species Deinandra increscens. The sequence goes on from JBCNJP010000010.1 coordinate 30,905,011, forward strand.
TTTTAAGACTTTTGGTGCAAATTTTTAAAAAAATATTAAAGTATGAAAAAGTTATGTAGGTTTTAAGATTTGTTTACGCAGTTCTTACAAAAAAAAGGTGTTTTCGCAGGATCCTTCCCCTATATATATATATATTTATATATATATATATATACTTTCTAACATGAAAATTTAAATATTATTTATTTATTCAAATAAATAATAAATTCCATCAAACTTAATATTATTTATTAGCCAATAAATAATATCCTAGGATTTCCATCACTATCATTGGGTAACAACTGTCGAGACTTAGCATTGGACATTGGGTGACGTATTCACTAACCCAAATAGCCAAGCCCTAATACGTCATAACATTACATTGTAAACGTTTGCTATGCTACGTTCAACATTTCATATCTGTCAGTCCATCTTCAAAACAAATGAGTTTTCACGGCCCCTTTTACATTTCTGTTTTCTAAACTTGGGGGAGAATTCAACGAATGCCAATTCTAAATTAATTTTGTCTAATATTATGCTAACTGTAACACGTACTGATTGCATGTTCTTTTCATTTCCCCAATCTGTGTATATTCATGCTATATGCCTAAATTCCCGCTATTAATTAAATTCAATTAGTTCATTCGAAATGATATCTTCTGAATAGATCTATTTGGGTTGACGGCACTGCCTTGACTTAGTCGCTCCAGTCATGACTCAACGGTTATAGTCAAGGGGTACATTAGTTATTCCGGTCATTCGGTGTTCTTGGGGAAGAACATCCGAAGTGGGTAAACAGTTAGTTTTGAATTCAAGGTTCATGTTCGATCCTTACAACAACAGTGTCAACAAATTAATATCATGACTGGCCAAACATTTTCAAACACGTAATTTCAAACAATTCAAGTGTCATTAAATCTGTGAGCTCACCAACATTTCTGTTGACTTTTTAAATTCTTTAATTCTCAGGTGATTAAAGTCTGGAACTCCATGTTTTTCTGTTCCCTGCTTGTCACATCATGGTCTGCCTGCTGTGTGTTCTTGCATTACATTTTGGAGATTAGACGCATTACGCCTTAGGGTAGTTATGTTTATAAATCTCTTGACCTTGTCTTTGAAAACTTTATCATGTAACCACTACTACTTTTCCGCTGCCATGGTTTTAAATAAATGTTTGAGACTTATATTTTCGAAAGACAAATGGTTAATTAAATGTACACTTAAACGTCAATCATTCGTAACCATGACCATGATGCCAAATCAGTCATATGTCCACGTTCAGCCATTCTCGGTGTGTGACAATTTAGGTGAAAAAGCAAAAAAGCAAACCTAACTGTACACCACCAAAGAAGCGGAAACTCTGTGACAACTGCCAAATCCCCAGTTAACATCGTTAACTTTTCTCGTTAGTTCCGTTAGCAAACCCGTAGTCTATTATTTAAATGTTTATATATTTATTTATATTAAATTACTAATTAATTTTAGTAATCTATTTCGTGAGTTTATGTGTTTATTGAAAAATTGCATTTCGTGAGAAACTAGGTTTCGTACACAATTTGAGTTTTATGTGTGTAAATGATAATTGACTTTTCCCGAATAAACTTCTCATGTTAAATGAGTTTAAAACATTTAGAAACATTCCTAGTGTTTTATTTTACAAGTATTAAGTTTAAAGCCCATTTATATTGTGTTTTGAGATGCTTATGCTTATAAAGAGTACTAGAGGGACCAGATGTGTAATTTCACAAACTTAAGAAATATGCCCTAACTCCTCCCCCCCCCCTCATTCACGCATTTTCTCCCCTCTCCTCTCTTCTTTACGGTTCTTCACGCACACACACACTTGGAGATTTTCAAATTCCACCATCAATCAAGCAAGAAATTGGGTTTATGAGCTCAAGTAAACTTCAAGAAAGCTAGAGTAAGCTCCAAATCCATCTCATCATCATCATCCGTCTCCTTCTTCTTCACCTAGTAAGCCCTAGAAATCTTCATGTTGAAATTTGTTGAATGCATGTGTTAATCTTGTGATTATGTGCAATTTGGTGTGTATGTATGCTCATGAATCATGTTCTAGGTTGGGTTAAGTTAAATTATGATTTGGGGCTGATGTTGGGTGTTATAAGGGCTATATATTTGAGGTAAAAATCTGCGATGGGATGTTCTTGTAGAATGCTTGAGTGGTTGAACATGAATTTTTAAGTGTATGTGCTTTTATGCAAGCTTCATGTTTTGATTTTCTATGATTATCATATGGGTATTATGAAGGCTGTGATTCTTAGGTAAAATGTAGTTTATGGTATTACAATTCTCTACAAAAAGTTTGAAGATCAAAATGTTAACCAAAACCTTTGAAGCTCAATTTTTGCAATTCCCGTTTTTGGACAGATTCTGTCCAAAATTTGGGTTATTTTGTACAGGTCATAACTTGCTCAATATTTATCGAAATCGGCTGATACTTTTTCCGTAGCAAATTTCCATGTCCTAGCTTTAATTCTCCTACTCGCACGCATTCTAAAACCTCCGTTTGGTCACCCAAAACACTGCTGCAAGTTAGGTGTGCAGGGCTGTATTTTTCAGTTAAAAGTAAACTTTGCATTTTGGTTGGACATGATTCTTGTGTTTTATTGGAGGGATTATTGAATGAATAATGTTGTTTATATATTAAAACTAAGATCTGGATGTTTTGGTAACCAAACTTCATGTTTTGATCAAGTTATGAATTTATTTGGTTCAATTTCACTACTTTGACTTTCTGCAAGAAAGCTGATTTTTGGTCAACTTCAGACGCGCATAACTTCCTCAATTCTTAACCTTTTGAGCTGATTCTTTTTGCAACATGTTTTAAACATTGGGAAGTATATGCCGGTAAAATATTAGAACCTAACTCCAAGTGTGGAGCAAATTATGCGTTTCTCCAAATGGTGTATTAAAGACAACAAAAGCTGATTTTTTCAACTTTCGACGCACGTAACTTTCTCAATACTTCACTTTTTGACTTGATTCTTTTTGCAACATGTCCTAAATGTTTAGTAGTTTGTGTCTACAAATTTTTAGGAGTTAACTCCAATAAATGAGTAAATTAGGCGTGCCACCAAACGGGTGTTCTATGTTTGACTTTTAAGGCATGTATGTATGCATTTTTTACTTAGGATGTGAATCTATGTTTTTATCCTAGTTTAGGACTTGTGATTAAGTATTAGGACCTAAATGATTGCATGAAAACATGATTGATTGTTGATAAGCTATATTTGTCCTAGAGACAACCTCTAATCTGGTTAGACCATATTCATCAAAATAGGTCATTCACAACCAACCGTTAAAGTCAAGTGCTGAGTCCTAGTGCACCCTAAGGTGAGTTCACTACTTCTTTTAGTTATATCCGGTTGAGGATGATAACACACAACTAGTTGCATCCGGTAAGGGATGGCAATGTTATGACAAAGGTATTTTGTCCGTTTATATGAATATCCGTTAAATATCACATAATTCACTGAATTGCATTTTTTACTACAAAAAGTCCCTACTTTCTCGGGCCGTTAATATAAAAATAGCGAGGTAATATTGAGTAGTACTACTGGGGATTGACACCCCCGCTCAGCGGTGCATAGGATGCACCCTCCCGACTGGCGGTCGGACTGAGATAATATTAGCCTGGAACTACCGTGATCAGGAAAGACACGGGCAAGGCAAACCGCAGAGGCAAAACCTGTGACACATAGTAAGCTTTGGTCGTGAACATTCAGGTGAACATAAGCATAGGCTAGCTACCTAACGATATGGATATTACTCGTAGCTTATGAATTGGTCTTTTATTATTCGTATACATTCTTGGTCTACACGGTAAAGTGTAGACTGCTTTTGTGAACTCATCATCTTTTGCTGACATTTAATTGTTGAATGCTTTTCAGGTTGCTTGGAGGATCTTAGAGGCACGGGCATTGGCAATACTTTTCTTTTGTGAAACCTTTTGGGAATTGTATTTCAAATACTTTAGTAATTACTTTTGCTAAATCGTAACCATGTAAACTTTTAATGCTTCCGCTGAATTGCAAATGTAAACTCTGATTTATTAAATGTAATACACGACTGGTTTATCCTTTCACTATGGCTTCATTGTAACTAAAGACTTGGATCCTGGTCTTGATCACACCCCACACGGTTATACTCCGTTAGTGGAAATTGGGGGTGTGACAGAAACTGTCTTCAAAGGAAGATGATGATAAAGTGATGAGAAAGGGTAATTAAATGCTTAATCTATATTACACACATTAGGAAGGTTTATTAAATTTGTTGTGAATTTTATTAAACATATTTTAAAACTCACAACAGAATAAAACTCAATTAAGTAATTAATTTATAACTCAAATATATTAAGCAATCCATATATGCGCAATAAAACTCATTTAAGTAAGAATTTATACTAGAAACTGATTTTTATTTTATAATGTTTATAGGAACTAGAAATAGTGTAATTTTTTTTTATAATATATATTTTCGTACTTTCACAAATGATATTGATTATCCAGTTAAAATAGATTGTGATGATGAGGTTCAGGGTTAGTATAAAAAAATTTGAGTGAGTTTCAATATTGTATGTTAAAACTGTTTAAAAATTAAATTTCTAATATTTTATAACTTTTAAAAAATAAAAAATAAAACTCATATTTCTAATGTTTTCAAGTCTATATGTGATTCATATTTTGATGGATGATGATTCTGTAGAAGAAAAAGATTTCAAAAAGGAAAAGTTATCAAAGATAACAAAGAAATCAGGTAATCTAGGTTTTTAAATACTTTATTTTATCATGTAATTGGTTAAGAATCTTCTTCATCATATATTTAATAGGTTTTAAAAAAGAAAAACTCTTTGAAGAAAAATGTACCAATTATTGAAGTGCCTTTCGGTGAGTAAAAAAATTGTTATAAGACAGTTGATTAAAAAAATTAAAATGAAGTAAATGTTATTTGTTTGCTTTTTATCAGTTAATAGTTTATGATTGATTCTCAGATGATAATCTTAAAGAGAAAGTAGAAGAAAGAAAAGAAGAGAAGTTGGGTAAGAAGAAGATTGAGCCAAAGAAATCAGGTAATGTTATGATTTGATAATGTGACAACCCGTATATTCCAGGTTAACTTTAGTATTATATTCACGTGCAATTATCTGATTATCTATGTGCATTAGGCTTCATTTATTCAAATTAGGTGAACTTGCATGCCAACATAGTCAAACTAGGTCTGACAACCGTACCCGCACTGGAAATCGTTCAGAAAGTTTTACGTTTGTTCAAACCGGAACTTTAATAACAAGAATAATTTCATAAATGTAATTTGTGAAACTTCAATAATAAAAATATAAATTATTCATTTTATATTTACATAACCTTACGTTACGTCAAAACATGTTTAAACCAAGTCGTTCATTCAAACGACAAATTTATTTCGGAGCAAAAGTTTTATGTTCATAAAACTTAGTCATTCATTTCAAAACAATACTTTATTCTCATTTAATAATCTAAATATTCATTTAGATTTAAATGTCAAATTAAATTCAAAAGCATTATATTTTCGTCAAACGACGTCCTTAATTATAATCAATCGAAAACATTCAAAGTGTACATTTCAATCATCATAACATCAAGACATGAGACAATCTAATTCCGTCCGTTCGAATAAGACACGATGTTTTATTTTATCCGTTTTATATTTATAAAATTCGTCCGGATATGCGTCAAAAATCAAATTTCTATTCGTTTATCATTTTGACTCAAACAAAGTATCATTGGACTCATTAGATCGAACCGGACTCACCTCGACCCGACCCGAGACCCGATTCGGCCCGCTGAGCCCAATGGGCCTACCGGCCCAATTTTCTTTTCCTTTTCTCTTATTTTTTTCTTTCCTTGTGGCCCAACTCATTCTTTCTCTCTTTTCTTTCTTTCTCCGGCCTGATAAGCCCAACCCGCCGACCTGCCTCCTTTTTCTTTCCCATTTCCGGTTTGGGCCACCGGCCCAAGTGCCTTCTTTTCCTTTGGGCCACCGAGCCCATTTCTTTCCCCTCTCTTTTCCTAGTTCGGTTTCAAATAATCCTCAACCTCCCCATTTGATTTTGGTTCCAATAAACACATGTGTAGAAGCATATTCCTATGCTAGCGTGTGTCTCGTGTATTGTATCTAATCTAGAGCATCTGTGTGAGTAATATAGTCACTGGCCGTACCATATGCACCGCCGGACCAGATGGTCCGGGCGGACCAGATGGTCCGCAGGTGGTACGCTGGCCTGTTACTAAGTGACTATAAATAGCTTGTTAGAGAGAGTGTTTAAGAAGTTCTGTCATTTTCATATCTCTTAACTGTGTGTAACTCAGGGTGTTTCTCTCTCTAGCTTGTATTCTCTAAGTGAATCAATAAAGCAAAGCTTTATTTACATCGTGTTCATTCTCTGATTACCGAATCATGCAGTAGTAAGATCGTCTCGTGGTTTTACAACATGTCTATTACCTCCGTTGTCCCTAGTTACTTCTATCATGTAGCATTGATATGGAGCAAATTTGTCTCAAATAGTACATACAAAACACAAGACCCATTGGGTAATACTTGTAACCACTTCACAAGTGACAAAAATTGTCACCTTGTCCCCTCTTTTCTTTCCTCTCTTGTTATCAGTTGAGTGCACCTCAAAACCACCACCATTTGACAATTTGCTAGCCATCTAGTAGGTGAGTTCAAGGGTGGTTCAAGCAAGAACCAAGACCAAGTGCTCAAGACCCCCATCTTTCTTCTTCTTTTGGTTCGGACCCGACCCCATTCGGTCACACTAAAACTGAACCTAAACCGCCTTCTTACACCATTCTATAAACTTCATAACCCACCTACACTTATTCATTTTCACTCAAACCCACAAACACATTCTCCTCACTCTTTCTCTTCTCCCTCTCAGCCTAGACTAAACCGCCACCACCACCTTCAATTTTCCATCATTCTAAACATTATTCAAGCTTCTATTCACTTCTAGTTTACATCTAAACTCAAGGTAAGCTTGTGTTCATACTCATTTCTTAACCATCTCTTCTTTATGATCATCTAATTTAATCTTTCTAAACACTTTGTTCTTCATCATATCCATGTTATTTTCTTCATTCTATCATCATAACCTTCCATATTCAAGCATTTAAGGGTGGGTTTGGAGCTTAACCCGGAAGCTAATCAACACCCACTTACGTCATTAACCGATCGTGTGGAAGCTTTAGTGAGATTCTAACTTCCTTTATGTTTCATTTCATGATTTCATTTTTGTCACTAGCTCATGTTCCAAGCTCAAGTCTTGATGTTAATATATGATGATGTACTAGCAACCCTTGTAAGGAAATGAATTTCTGAGTCAACCGGTTCAAGATGAAGATTTCCGGTTGAAGACATGTTCAAGCGGAAGAACGCTCAAGCGGAAGATTTGTCAACCGGAAGATTTGTCAACCGGAAGATCAACCGGAAGAACATTTCCGGGTGAACTCTTTTAACCAACAGTATAAAGAGTTCAACCGGAAAAGTACTGAAAGATTACTTTTGCAGAATTCAGACCTGCAACTGCTTCTATTCTTCCAAAGTCACATCCTAGCCGTCTCCTACTTATAGATAAATGCATTTTGCACATTTCCTCTTTTGTATGTTTGCTAATGTTATTTTAGTAAGTTTATTGTTTGACTTTCATGTACGGTTAGATTAGCCCGTATGAGATCAACGGCTGTAGTTGATCTCCTTAGTACTATTTATAGTTGTTAGCTAGTTCATTCACATGTACCCGTTTCAGTGCTTACACTTGTAACAGTTTGAACTTGAGTTAATGCAAATAGTACCGAGAAATTTATTATCTTGTGTTCACTAGTTTATGCAATCAATACAATCAAACTACAAGTATAAGTAAAACAAAGCTTAGGTAAAAACAAGTATGATACAACTTTATTCCGCATGGTTGTGATCTTCAAGTAAAGAGTTCTTGTTTTGATTATTTCTCTGAGTAATCAACGGTCCTACAAGTGGTATCAGAGCTTTGGCTCTCCACTTTGAAGACTTCTAGTGCTTCAAAGTTGATACTTTACTTGCTCACTTGAGTTTTTATAAGCTTTTCTGTTTTATAAATTGTTTTTCACAATGACTGACTTAACTCTTGGTTCACTAAATGGTAGCTCTAACAAACCACCAATTTTCACTCCTGATGACTTTGATACTTGGAAACTCAGGATGGAAGGTTTTGTTAGAAGCCTAGACAGACGCATTTGGAACAGGTTGACTGTAGGTCCTTACAGTCCAACTGTTCAATCTGCTGATGATGCCGAAGTGTACATACCAAAACCACTAGACAGATATGTTAAAGCTGATTATACTGAGCTTGAATATGATCACAAGGCCTACTGGACACTCCAGGCTGCATTACCCAACTCTATACTTGTAGGGTTCAAGGGATATAAGACAGCACATGGCTTGTGGAATGCTCTCAGTGAGATGTATGAAGGGTCTAGTGAGGTTAAGGAAAACAAAAAGGATGTTTTGAAACAAAGATATGAAAACTTCATTTACAAAACTGGTGAATCTATGACCAACCAGTATCTTAGATTTGTTTCACTTCTTGATGAATTGCAAAAGGTAGAAGTAACAACAGAACAGGCTGATGCCAACAGGAAGTTCTTGAGATCCTTACCTCCAATGTGGACTGTCTATACAGTAAGCATTAGGGAGTGCAAGGACCTCAAAAAGCTTAAACTAAGTGAACTCCATGGAGTCCTTAGTGCTTATGAAATGGAGCTTAATCTTAAGCAAAACAACTTTCCTGAAGCATCACCACAGTTGCAAACCACTGCTTTGGTTACAACTGATTTTCAAAAGATCTCAAATTCTTCTCAATATCACTCACCCTCAGTCAGTTTCAATGAGTCACCTAGATGCTCAGAGAGTTCTTCAACACTGTTTGACAACTCTCACTCTGCCTATGTGGCAACTGACTCATCTCAAGGATTCACACGTGAAGACTTGGAATGTATAGGGGCAGATGATCTAGAAGAAATGGACATTCTAACTCAATTAGCTATGGTTTCTGTAAGGGCCCAAAGATTTTATAAAAGAACTGGAAGAATTTATAAAGGGTCAAAGGGATCATCAATTGGGTTGGATAAATCTAAAGCTAAATGTTATAATTGTCACCAACTTGGTCATTTTGCCAGGGAGTGCAAGCAGCCAAGGAGAGATGGACAGAATAACAACAACAATGTCCAACAAAGATCAAATCATGGAAGCAACAACAACAGCAGTCAACATAACAACAGCAACAGCAACCAACAGCCAACACAACCAAAACCACTTGGAAATCAAAATGTGGTGGCAGCTGTAGCTAACCAGACTGAATGCTTTGAGTGGGATGACTTTGTCACTGAGTTTGAGCCAATCAACCATGCTTTGATGGCCAAAGAAGATTCAACTGAACAGGTAAATGAGATTCCTGAAAAAGTTTTGGAAAATCTATGCAGCCCTGCATGCATAGAACAAGTGTCAAAATACAGGAAACATAACACTGATCTAATTGATGAAGTTTCTAATTTGAATGAGTTAAAGAATTGCTTTAAGAAAACTGAAAACGCATACATCACCAAAATTGAAAATTTAAACAAAGAATTTGATGCTTTAAAGCTAACTAACTCTATTTTGGAAACACAATTGGAGGATCTGTTGAACAAACTAACTATTTCAAGACAAGAAACAAAAGATGCAAAAGCAGAAAATGATGTTCTTGAAATTAAGTTAAAAGATGCCTTGTTCACCTGTGACAAATTCCAAACAGCTAACAAGAAAGCTGAGAAACTTTGGAATGGGGTAATGCATGGGAAAACAGGTATTGGGTACAACAATGTTGAACCACCCAAGGAATACTCACCTGTTATTGCTCCAATTCAAGCACTTCAGAAGGAGTGTAATGTGAGTCTAACTGTTGATAGCACCACATCTTCTTCTTCTGAAACAAAATCTGTTGAATCATTATCAAACTGTGAAGTCAAAGATGCTAGCACATCAGCATCTGTTGACCAATCCAAGGTTTTAAAACCAAAAGTTGCTTTTCCACCACCAACTATTTATGAGCCCAAAGACTCAAAAGTTAGAGGTAAACTACCTAAGCAGCCAAAACCCAGTGAAACTGAGAAAATGGGTAAGCTAACTTATCACCAGGTCACAAATGAAGAATCAACCAAAAACACAAACACTTACCAAAGAAAAATGTTTGAATGTGTTTTCTGTGGTGAGAAAGGGCACATGGCTGCAATGTGCAAATTCAATCCTTTGAGTAAACCTCAAAACTTGTTAAAACCCAAAACTGTTTCTACTCAGAAAAAATCTACAGGTAGAACCTCACCTGTAAGAAGTAACACATAGAAGTATTTTGATACTGAGTCAAACAAAGTTTTAATTGGGAACAACAAAAATGGAAGTTTTTCAGTCCTAAAACCGAACAGGGTTCCGGCTAAACTTCAACCGGAAAAACTTTCAACCGGAAATGAAGTTCAACCGGAAATCTCCAAAACACTCAGATCAGTTACTGCACCTAGACAACGACCCAGGGTTCAGTTCACTGATAAGTATGACCATTTTGAAGGTCAAGGAAGGAGAAACCCATCTAGAGGCAAGACCACCTCTAGAGAAAATTTTGTGAAAAACAAGCACAACTCTCAACCGGAAATTCCCTTTAGTTCAAATGGAAATGTCACTGCTGCATTTCACAGTGAGAGATCTAGCCAGTCAAACAAATTTTCAAACTTTAATGCTAGAATCTCACCAGTGACTGGTGTTGATCAGACCTACACCTCACCCAATGAGTTGCCAAAGGTTTTGACCAACAAACAAAAGAAATATAGGGAATACAGAGAGAGGAAGATTGCTGAGAGAAGGCTTAGCAAAACAAACAGACAATGTCAATCAAGTGAACAGTCTGAACACTTGAATATTGATCAAGATGATCTGTTGAATGAGGATCCAATACAAAATACTTTAGTACTTAAAGAGTACAAGTATTATGATGCTTCTGGCAAGCCCAAGACCTCAAAGGCTTGGGTTCCCTTTAGAAATTAACCAACTTTCTCTGTGTGTAGGTGCATAATAAAGGCCAACAAAGCCTATGGGTTGTTGATAGTGGATGCACTTGCCACATGACAGGAAATAAGTATGTATTGGAAAACCCCAAAAACATAAACGGAGGTCCTGTAGCCTTTGGGAGTGCAAAAGGACACATTACTGCACAAGGTGCTGTTAGTAATGGGAAGCTTACCTTTGACAAGGTAAATTTTGTTGATACATTAAATTTCAATTTACTTAGTGTCTCACAAATGTGTGACAAGAATTTGAATTTGACGTTCACTGAGAGAGAGACCATAGTCTTAAAACCTGGTGGTAACATCCCTGAGAAACTTGTATTGCTCAGAGCACCTAGGAGAGAAGGACTATATATTTTGGATTTATCTGCTGCCACTCCAGCAAGTGGAATTGCATGCTTTATATCCAAAGCCTCAGTGGATGAATCTGATTTATGGCATAGGAGGTTATGTCATGTTAACTACAAGAACATGAACAGAATAGTGAATCTTGGCTTGGTTAAGGGTCTTCCTAACAAGCAGTTCAATTGTTCTGAACACTGTGTTTCTTGCCTCAAGGGTAAGCAACACAAGACCTCCTTCAAGCCAAAAACTGAGTCTTCTATCACTCAACCTCTAGAACTCTTGCATATGGATTTGTTTGGTCCAACTAGAGTGATGAGCTTAGGAAAAAGGTCATACTGTTTTGTCATTATTGATGATTTCACAAGATATACTTGGGTGTTTTTCTTAAAATCAAAAGATGAAACTGCTGAATTGTTAAAAACACTAATTGTATCTTTAGAAAATCAAGCAAAATTGAAAGTTAAGACAATCAGAAGTGACAATGGCTCTGAGTTTAAAAATCATGTTTTGAACTCATTTTGTGAGGAAAAGGGAATTCTTAGACAATTCAGTGCTCCTAGAACTCCACAGCAAAATGGTGTTGCTGAAAGGAGAAATAGGACATTAATTGAGGCTGCTAGAGCAATGCTAGCAGATTCTAAGTTACCTGTGATATTTTGGGCAGAAGCAGTAAACACTGCTTGCTATGTCCAAAACAGGACTTTGATTGTTAAGGGTAAAAATAAAACTGCTTATGAGCTTTGGAGAGGTAGAAAACCTAACATTTACTTCTTTAAATCATTTGGCTGTCCTGTTACTATTTTGATAACTAATAGGTTGTTGCCTAAGTTTGCTGAAAAGGCAGATGAAGGATATTTTGTTGGATATTCTGGTGTGTCAAAAGCATTCAGGGTATACAATAAAAGTACTAAAATTTGTTGAGGAAACCATTAATGTAACCTTTAATGAGAAATCTCTTAACAATTTTGTATCTCAACCAGATTGGTTATTTGATATAGATGCACTAACCACTGCTTTCAATTTTACCATTGAGAAGCCATTGAGTTCAACAGTGCAGGAACAGGAACTTAAGCAGAATCACATGAGGTCAGCTGATAATATCTGGCAGATGAACACCAAAGGACTGCAAATGCAACCCACCTTCTTTTCATCGATCAGCACCAAGCCTGTGAAATCCAACAATTCAAAGAAAGCCTCTGAAATTGTTCTTGCTGATGCAGAAGTTCATCCGGTTGAACTTCCGGTTGAAGTTCAAACGGATCCTGTAGCAGTAGAATCTCCGGTTGAGACTCAACCGGAAAACAATTTTTCAGAAAATTTTGAGAACAATGAATCCAATGATTCAACTGATGCTGGTTCAAATGAGTACAGTTTTGAGCATCTAATCTCAGATTCAGTCCCTAGTTCTCAAGAACCAACTGAAGTTTCAGAACCTGTTTCACAAGCCAACAATATTGAGTTATTACCTCAACTCAATATTCCTCATAATGGAAGAAGCCATGAATTTCCAATGTTTACTGATAGAAGAGTTAGTAAGAATCATCCAAGGGAGAATATTATAGGAGACTTATCAGCTCCTGTGCTGACAAGAAGCAAGTCTATTGATGCAAACATTTGCCTACATGCTGCATTTCTGTCTCAAGAAGTACCCACAAAGATCAATGATGCATTGGAAGATGAAAGCTGGGTAGAGGCAATGCAAGAGGAATTGTTTCAGATCAATAAACAGAAGGTTTGGGAATCGGTGAAGAACCAATTGGAACCAAATGGGTATTCAGAAACAAGAAGGATGACAGAGGAATTGTGATAAAAAAACAAGGCCAGACTTGTAGCTCAAGGCTACACACAGGAAGAAGGCATTGATTATGATGAAGTTTTTGCTCCTGTGGCCAAGCTTGAAGCAATCAGAATATTTCTTGCCTATGCTGCATTCAAAAACTTTCTGGTATTTCAAATGGATGTCAAATGTGCTTTTCTGTATGGTCTTTTGGAACAAGATGTGTATGTCAAGCAACCTCCTGGCTTTGAAGACCCTCATCACCCCAACAAGGTATGCAAGCTAATTAAGGCTTTATATGGTCTCAAGCAAGCTCCTAGGATATGGTATGAAACTCTTTCAAACTATCTCCTAGAGAATGGCTACAAGAGAGGAGCTATTGACAAAACACTGTTTGTGAAATCTGATGGCAAAGATACTTTGATGGTACAAATCTACGTTGATGACATCATCTTTGGTTCATCCAATGCTGCCTTATGCAAAGAGTTTGAGGGATTGATGCAATCTAAGTTTGAAATGAGTTCAATGGGTGAACTGAATTTCTTCTTAGGCCTACAAGTGAAACAAACTGCCAATGGAATTTTCTTGAATCAGTCAAAATATATTCAAGATATGCTAAAAAGGTTTGATATGCAGTCTGTTTCAACCTCAAGAACTCCTATTTCCACTTCCCACAAGTTAAACAGTGACTTAAGTGGAAAACCAGTGGATGTTCATCTCTACAGGGCAATGATTGGATCACTGCTCTATCTCACAGCAAGCAGACCTGACATCATGTTTAGTGTCTGTTTATGTGCTAGATACCAGTGTCAACCAAAGGAATCACACATGTTAGCAGTGTAGAGAATCTTTAGATATCTTAAAGGACAACCAAAGCTTGGGTTGTGGTATCCAAAGAATTCAGATTTCTCCTTCAAAGCTTACACTGATAGTGATTATGCTGGCTGCAACTTGGATAAAAAGTCTACTACTGGAGGATGCCAATTTTTGGGAGAAAGACTTGTGTCTTGGCAATGCAAGAAGCAAACCTGCGTATCTACTTCTACTGCTGAGGCTGAATATATTGCTGCATCAAGCTGCTGCAGTCAAGTCTTATGGATTCAAAATCAAATGTTGGATTACGGCATCAAGTTCATGGAGACTCCAATTCTAGCAGACAACAACAGTGCTATATCAATCACAAACAATCCTGTTCAACACTCAAAAGCAAAACACATTGATATCAGGTACCATTTTATTAGAGATTGTGCTGAGAAACATTTAATTAGAATGGTTAAAGTTCATACAAATCAACAATTGGCTGATTTGTTTACCAAAGCATTTGATGAAGCTAGATTTTTCTATCTCATTAGTGCCATTGGTATGATGAACTTTGACTGATTAAACTGTTTTCACAAACTTAATAAAAGAGACCAATCTGTGTTAAAGAGCCAGTCTCTTGATACAAAAAGAAAAAGAAAAAGAAAAGTTTTTGTATCAGTTAGACACCTTTTCAGTCATAGTCAGGTCATACTGTTAAACTATGATAACTGATACATGTAATTTTCAAAATCAAGTGTTTTTCTGTCTTCCGGTTGAACTTTCCAGTTCAACACATCCGGTTGAATCTCAACCGGAAAGTCATCTTCAACCGGAAACTCAATTTTTGATCACACCATCCAAATTTCTGAAACTGGTAAAAGGAACAACAATTCTTTATTAGAAAGTTCAGATTAAAATTGAAAATTTTTTCAAACGGAAATTTTATTTCCTGTTGACAACCTCAACCGGAAAAATTTTCAACCGGCAAAATCTGTCCGGTTCAACTTTCAAACGGAAAGAAATTTTGTTGTTTGGAGAAAAAAACTCTCCGCTTGAATCCCAACCGGAAAAATCTTTTGTCTTAAATGAATCATTTAATTCACCGGTTGAGGCACATATTTTCAAGCGGATTGTGCATTTAAAGTGTTTTAATTTATTGTCCGAATTAAATTCAAAAGACACGCAACAGGGAGTTGTATTGTACAACCACCTGAAGCACACTTTTTGCGGACCCACTTGCACTTTTTCTTTCTCTCTCCTGTGACTCAGCGCACTTTATCCCATCGCTGATAACTGTCACCCATCTTTAAACCCACCAGTTAAATACCCACAACCCCTTCAATACTCCTCATAATCCAAAAGCAAGAAATCGTTCAAAATCCGAAAACCTAGAAATTTTCAGAACCATTTCTTTCTACTCTCAAAATTCTCTCATAGTAATTCAACAATGTCACCAAAGTCCAAAGCAAAGGGGAAACAACCAGTGAAGAATGATCCTTTCCCACTTGAACACAACCTAGTTGCGTTTCTTGACGAACCAGTGAACTCTACACATGCTGAAACCTTCACCGGGATGATCAATTTCCTCAAAACTTCATATCTGAATGACGCACTCACTGTTGTGGTTTACTTATATGAGGAAATTCTCTCTGAGTTCTGGAAGAACATCCAACTGCTCGAGAAGGATGTAGACGATGTAGAGGAAGATACGCTGAAGTCAACTGTAAAAGGGGAAACTGTTTTCATCACTGAATCGATGATTAGGGAATTGCTGAAATTGAATGACAAGAATGGGTATGTTCGCAGAACCCCCAAGCAATACATGGCTCTGCTCAAAGCAATTGGCTATGGTGGTGCTACTGAAGGAACTGCCACTGTTAACAAGGGTCAACTGCCCTACAAATGGAGATTTCTGGCTCACACCATCATGGTATGCCTGTCGCCAAAGAAATCAGGATTTGATGAAATGGCCGTTGAGCAAGCTTCTGCCTTCTATGCTGTGGTGAAAGGGGAGGTATACAATTTTTCTGCTGTAATTTTTAATGCTTTAAAGGGTAATGCAAAGAACTTTGCTTTTTACATGTACCCTAGATTTTTAACTTACATTTTGCAAGAAAAATACCCCAAAATTAATTTGGATGGAAACATGATGCTGGTTCCAAGAGCTTTATCTGAAAACTCATTTTCCAAATTAACCACCAACAAGAAGCCATTCCTTGGGAGGGACACTGACCATCCCATGCCAATCCAAAGGGTGATTCCGGTTGAACAAGGAGAACCTAGTTCTCAACCGGAAACACATGCTTCTGAAGAGCAAATTGCTCCAGTGGACAACACTGTACCATCCACAGTAGTTGAACCCACCACTGATCAACCACCTTCTCCTTCTGATACTTCAACCATATTTTTTAAAAGAAAAAGGAGAAGAGATTCAGACCCACCATCAATTCCCATCATCCCCCCTTCCCCAAAGCCTACAAAGCTCAAAAGGCTCAAAAAGGTTGTGCAAGAGCCTACTCCTCTCTTGCAACCCATTGCCTCCAGCCCTGAACCAGCCCTTGGCACAAAGCCAACTGGGTCAGCCAAATTGGGATTTAAACTTGTTGATGAACCTTCTTCTGAGGGGGAGTCATTTCATATGGATGTACAATCCCCATCCACTTTCTCACCCTACACTTCACACTTCTCACCCGTGAATGATGATGTAGAAAGAGATGTCACAGATGATGGTGTTATTAACCCACACACCACATTACATGGGAACATTCTGAGTGACACTCACACTGCTACATCTAACCCACATTCACCCCAGGAGGTGAATCTCAGGAGTTTAGATGAGATTCATGTGGAAAGGGCTGCTGCCACTCAAAGTTTCTCATTGAACTTTGATGATGGTAGTAACATTCATAAGACCCAATCCATGGTAACCCATACTATAGTTCAACCGGAAGATCCCCTAGTGGATCCTAAAGGGAAAACTGTAGTTACGGGGAATCCCAGGCGCCAAGAAAACCAGGGTGGTGGACTTGATCAACATAGGGTTGATGGTCCATCTTTTTCCTATGATACTGGTAAAACTCCAGTTGAGGATAGTTTAACACTTACAGAATTGACGGCATTGTACAAATCACTACAGGCTCAGGTAACCAGTCTCAATTCGACTATTGCCAGCCTTGTAATGACCACTCCTGCTGCTGCTCAAGCTCAAGAAGTTCCTGTTGAAGCCTCAACTGCTCAACCGGAAACTTCCCCTGCACCAAAGTTTCAACCAGTTGCATAGCATACTGCTGAGGTTAGTTCTTTGAACCCATTTCCTTTTGGAGGTCAGGCTGTAGAAGCTGATGCTGCCAAAAAGGGGGAGAAGACTAATCCTCCAACACCTATTACTACTGCTGCTGCAACCACAACTGAAGAAGAAGAACTTGATCAAACAGTGCCTTTACCTGAAGAAGTAAGGCATACAGCCTTCAAATTGGCTAAAGTTGATCCCTTTTCAGTTGCTGATGGGTTAACCAAGGTGAAGATGAGCTCACTTATGAAGGTATTTCCACAGGATCCAAGCCTGTTGGGAATGATTGAAGCAACAATGTTAGTTGCAGGTGCTCAGCCAGAGAGCATTCTGCAGGTCAAGTACTTCTTGACCAATGTGATTATCCCACAAGAGGAGGCATTTGCCAAATCTAAAGTGGATGAGGTCACAACTAACATTGTCTCTGAACCAGTTGTTGATGTGGTTCATGAAGATGTGGATGATGATGCTTCAGTCACTCAGACTGAAGAAGTTGAAGGTGAAAAAGAAGGAGAGGATATCAGCACTGTACTGAAAGAACTAAGTACAAAATCTCCGGTTGATGTTCAACCGGAAGAGACTCAACCGGAAAAAGTTCAACTGGAAGAGACTCAATCGGAAAACTCAACAGAAGCTGAGATTGCTGAAACATTGATTCAACTGCACTCCACCTCCGATTCAGAGCCTCCTTTGAGCTTCAAAAGAAAGAAACAAACCAAACCTAGGAGGATGATCAGACTGAAGGAGAGTGAAGATTGCATAACTCCTCAACCAAGGGTAATAGATACTATGGTTGATTCTGACCAGTCAGAAGAACAAGAGACTATGGATGACCTGAATGAAGAAGAATTCATCCATGACTGGGAAGATAATCAAGCCAGGATAAGATCAGAGGAAGCCAAATCAAATTTGCAATACAAACAATTTTTGGCAGACCTGGATCTTCTATCAAATGACTTTGTGGTTGAAGGATTGATAGATGAAGCAAGGAAGAGATCGATTGAATGGAGAATGCAGGTCTATGACCTTGTCAAATTAAGTGAACAGGAGAAAAACAGGCTGATCAACATAACTTCCAAAATGCTAACTGTCTTGAACAAAAGTTTAGACAACCTAGAGCTATTGGAAAGGATCAAGAGATGTGCTATCATCAGATGTCTCAAGCCTGCTGCTGAAGTAGAAAAGATGAAGGCAAAAGATACTTGCAAAATTGTAGATGAGCTGCTCAAACAAGTGAAAGGAGCAGAGTTTGCTGTGATTCCAAGTCTCCAAATGCCTTTGCCATCTGAGACAGTCACAGGTAACCCCTCATCTACATACATTAAACCTGAACCATTTGATGCTTCTGACCTACTTGCTGAGTCTCTCCCTTCCAACTTGTTGGAAAGACTCAAGCAACCAGCCTCCCATGTTCCCACTCCATCTTCCAGATTTTACTCCCATAGACCCAGGGGAATGAACCCAAGGCCCAGGGGATCCAGATCTACCAAGCCTAAATACATTCATCCAAAATTTAGGATAGATAACTGGACTGATATCACCCCTGCCAAGCCTAAACCCTATCCATCTATTTGGAAGTATAATCAACCTTCATCTCCACCTAAAAACTCCACCTCTTCAACTCCACAGCCACAAGCCATGAAACCACCCACCATATCACCAACAAAGCCTTCTGAACCCACTGAGTTAGCCGCAACCAGTTCTGTTCAAGCATCGTCTCAAGCAGATAAAGGGAAAGAAAAGGTCCCAATTGAAGCTGATAAATCATCTGCTGATCCTGCCACTGGTGCTTCACCTGGAAGAAAGAAGTCCATTGCAAAAAGACCTCTTCTTTCAACCTTCAATTTTCAAACCAGGAGGATCATGAGACAATTGAACAAAACAAGAGTTCAATTTGAAAGGCCGCAATCTCCAGAAGAGTGAAGCTCTTGGAGATAGTCAATTTTTGAAGAACAACATACAGAGGATAAATTTTGGCAGCATCATCTTAGGGGGAGATTGTAAGGAAATGAATTTCTGAGTCAACCGGTTCAAGATGAAGATTTCCGGTTGAAGACATGTTCAAGCGGAAGAACGCTCAAGCGGAAGATTTGTCAACCGGAAGATCAACCGGAAGAACATTTCCGGGTGAACTCTTTTATCCAACAGTATAAAGAGTTCAACCGGAAAAGTACTGAAAGATTACTTTTGCAGAATTCAGACCTGCAACTGCTTCTATTCTTCCAAAGTCACATCCTAGCCGTCTCCTACTTATAGATAAATGCATTTTGCACATTTCCTCTTTTGTATGTTTGCTAATGTTCTTTTAGTAAGTTTATTGTTTGACTTTCATGTACGGTTAGATTAGCCCGTATGAGATCAACCGCTGTAGTTGATCTCCTTAGTACTATTTATAGTTGTTAGCTAGTTCATTCACATGTACCCGTTTCAGTGCTTACACTTGTAACAGTTTGAACTTGAGTTAATGCAAATAGTACCGAGAAATTTATTATCTTGTGTTCACTAGTTTATGCAATCAATACAATCAAACTACAAGTATAAGTAAAACAAAGCTTAAGTAAAAACAAGTATGATACAACTTTATTCCGCATGGTTGTGATCTTCAAGTAAAGAGTTCTTGTTTTGATTATTTCTCAGAGTAATCAACGGTCCTGCAACCCTTGTTGTTAGTAATGAAGTGCTTACTTTAATGGAACTACTTCATGAATATTCAATTTGGTTTTTGAAAAGTTAATTTTGCTATAGTTATATTTTAACATAAGTACCATTATGTGATAAAAAGACATCAAAAATCATCATGAACTATGGATTTCTAAAAGTGCTAGTGTGTATGTCTTGTTAAAATGAGTATTCTTCATATGCAAGGACACTTATTTTGATAAAATATAGTTGTTTCAAAAGTGTCATATTATGTGACACTAGAAAATGTGTGTCATAAATCATATGTGTAAAAATTCATAAAAAGTTCATAAACTATTATTATGGTTAGTAAAATAAAGTATTAATAGTCATTTTATAAACATAAAATGCTATTTTGTTAAAAGAATTACTAAACATGAAAAGAGATTTAAATAATTATTTTTATGACTTAAAAATCATAAATTATGGATTTTTAGTAAAAATTCATGTGACTAAAGTTATGATGTTTTGAGACCTATAAAATGTGTGTTATTAAGTTTCCAAATCAGTTTTCAAAGTCACATTTAAGCCCGAGCCGTTAAACGTTCAAAAACGGAATATTCGAAATCCGTAACGTGACTTTTCGAACTAAATATTTATTGTTTTTGCACGAAATAAGATTCTGGTCCAGAACCTTAAACGGAATCATTTTTGTATATAAAAATGTTTCATGAAGTTCAAAAATAGAAAATAATATTTTAGAGGCAAACCAGAAAAAAACTGTGACTTTCGTTAACACGAAAACGTCGATTTTCACAAGTTAATCTCCCACCGGCACACTTGGCAACTTAAAAACTATAAAACACACCAAAACAGGTTCATAAACATTTCCTAAGTGCTTAGGAAACTCAAAACATCATAAAACGAGTCATTACGGTCAAACCAGTGAAAACTGGCATCCTAACGGATAAGCCGACATTCAAATTTTACAAAATAAAAATTCTTATATTTTGAAATCATTATTTCATAAAAATGAATATATTTTTATGTGTCAAATGAGTTTTTTCATATAACGCGACAAATATGGTGTATTGACGCGCGGTAGAAGACGCGCGTCCGAGCCTTAAATAAATGAAAGAATTTATTTATAATTTCAAGGGGTTCAAAACCTTATAAATATTTAATAATAATAAATATTTATATTTTTCGTGTCATTCGTGAAAATAAGTATATAATTCAATATAATATTTTCTATACGCGAAAAACCAAATATTATTTATTTATTCAAATAAATAATTATTTTCATAACTTTATAATATTTTTTTCCAACAAATAATAATTCAAGATTTCCATCAATGTCATCGGGTAATTTCTGTCAAGACTTAGCATCGAACATTGGGTGACGTATTCGCTAATCCCAATTTAGCCAACCCCTAAGACGTCTTAATATTATATTGTAGACGCTTGCTAGGCTACTTCATTCAGTTCATATCTGTCAGTCCATCTTCATATCAAGTGAGTTTCATGGCCCCTTTTACCTTTCTGTTTTTCTAACTATGGGGGAGAATTCAATGAATGCCTTTAAAATTTCATTTTGTCTGATATTATGATTACTGTAATACGTATTGATTGCATGTTCTTTTCATAAACCCCAAATCTGTGTATTCATGTTGATTCATGTTATATGCCTAAATTCCCACTATTAATTGAATTCAACTAGTTCATTCGAAACGATAGCTTGTGAATAGATCTATTTGGGTTGACGACCTTGCCCCGACTTGGTCGCTCCAGTCCTGACTCCATGGAAATAGTCAAGGGGTACATTAGTTATTCTGGTCATTCGGTGTACATGGGGTTGGACACCAGCAGTGGGTAAACAGTTAGTTTTGAATTCAAGGTTTATGCTTGATCTTTACAACATCAGAGTCAACAAAAATAATATCATGACGGCCAAACATTTTAAGCATTGTTTCAAACACTGATTCAAACATTGTTCAAACGTTTTCATGTGTCATCAAACCTGTGAACTCACCAACAATTCTGTTGACTTTTTAAATTTCTTTAATTCTCAGGTGATTAAGGATGCAATTCAATGTCTTTCTGCATAGATCCTGCTTGTCTCATATCATGGTTTGCTTGTCGCGTGTTCATGCATTTCACTTGGGAGATTTAGTCACATTACACCTTAGGGTTGTCATGATTTAAAATCTCATAACGTTGTCTTTTGAAACTTAACATGTATTTCCACTACTATTTTCCACTGCCACTGTTTTAAATATTTAAATAAATGTTTAAGACTTATGTTTTCGAAAGACAAATGACTTTTCTAAACGTTCACCTAGATGTCAATCATTTATAACCATGACCATGATGCCAAATCAGTTACATGCCCACATTCGGCCATTCTCGGGGTCTGACAGACGTGGTATCAGAGCCATGGTTATAGTGAATTAGGATGCATCGGTCTGCACTTAGTCTATAACCTAAGCTCTGCATCATTTATTCGTGTGTGTGCATTCATGCATTGCCTATACTTAGTTTATGACCAGATAGTTTTATTGTGCAGTCCTCAACTAAATGAGTGGTGTCAAGAAGCTTACAATTTGCTAATTCAACCGTATACCTAGCGTTTAGTGGAGTTTAGGTAGCCTTAATCAATTTACAGAACTTAGTCGAGATAAAACTTTTCTCTGCACCCGTATCAAATAAGACATTTGCGAAGTAGTTGTTTAGAAGAAACTTACCGGTAATGACGTTGGCATCGTTTCTTTCTTCACCAGAACCCATAACGAAAGCTCGCCCTTTGGCGCCATCTCTGTCGTTTCTACCACCATCACCGTTGTTGTTATTGTTGTTATGGTGGTTATTGTTGTTGCCAGCATTGTTGTTATTCTTTCGAAGTTGTGGGCAGTCCTTCTTCAAGTGCCCTAGCTTTCCACATTCATAACACCCCCTCGGGCCTTCGTTATTTTGTCTCTGGTTCTGATTTTGATTTTGATTATGATTCTGATTAGGACGGTTTTGTAGCTCACCCCAACAGTTCTTAGCCTCGTGGCCCACTTTACCACAACGCTCACAGGTGAGTTTCTTGCATGCCCCATTGTGGTGTTGGTTACACCAATTGCAGAAAGGTGCTCGCCCCTTGTACCCATTGTGATTTTGATTACTACCACCTTGGCGATTCTGGTTACCACCCCCACTGTTGGTATTACTATTGTTATAGTCACCCCTGGAATTGTTATACCTCTTGTTTTGGTTGTGAGAGTTAGAGGATCTCCCATTGTTGTTTCCACTACCATTGTTGTTGTTGTTACTAGAGTCGTTATCTCTCATTCTTTTCCCATCTAGGGAAGTTTTGGGGACCTTCCTGGGTGGCAACGTTCCTTGCTCTATGGCCTGGTCAGTCAGCTTATGGGCCAACCTGATAGCATTCTGCACATTTGCAGGGTTTGAGGTAGTAACCATCCCCCTGATCTGTGGAACTAACCCATCCACATACCTTTCTATCCTTTTAAAATCAACATCAACCATCTTAGGGCATAGCACCAGCATACTCATGGTAGCGAGCGGTGTACTCTTCAACCTCAGAACCTACCATTTTTTAGTTCTGGAACTCACCTTCCAACCTTTTGACTTGGTCGCAAGGACAATACTCCTCCATCATGGCATCCTTGAATTCCTGCGAAGTCATAGCATTTGCTGCATCGAGCCCTAACATTTGGATTTGCGCGTTCCACCAAGTGAAGGCAGCTCCCTCGAGTGTAGCGGTTGCGAAATTGACCCGATTCGTAACTGGGCAGTTGCACATTAAGAACACCTTTTCCGATTTTTCGAGCCATCGTAGCAGACCCACGGCTCCTTCATCACCCTTGAACGTGAGCGGCTTACAATCCATGTAAGTTTTGAAGGTGCACTGAGTTGGGCCTGTAATTGTTACATGAAATTATTTTTGAGAATAATTTTAGAGAGTGAGATAAAAAATGTAGTCAATTTTTCTTCTCTTTTACTTACCAGCGTTATTGTTTCCTTGTGATTTGAGCCGCAGCGAGTGTTGCCGCAACGTTTCCTTTATCAAAGCCTAGATCTGAGCTGCTGTGAGGTGTTCAGCCATGATTTTGTTTCCATGCAAATCATTGCAATGATTAATATACCCAATATTAATTTCATTATATACGTTAGAACGCATACAACCAAAAAAAATAAAATTAATATATCCAATATCAATTTCATTAAGCACTAAACAATTATTCATGCATCCATCCATCACACGACATAATTTTTAGAAACACATTGGAAAAATAAAGATATAATATCCATTACAAAATTTAAAATCCAACCACAATGAATCTCAGCATTTGAAACATTCAAACATTCAAAATAAAATGAACACCCACTCAAATTTATTTCAAAGTAACAAAATAGATGAAAAGAAGACAGATTAGATCATGGATCAATAATATCTGGTTCTTCCTCCATTACCTCTTGAGGCTCCTCCTCAAAAGGTTCTTCTTCGAAGGGTTCCTCCTCTTCTTCCTGAACAGGAGCACCTTGAACTTGCAGGGCTGCCATTTGAGCTTGGAGGGCGGCGACCTGTGCTGCTAGTGCCGCGTTGGAGTGTTGAAGCGCTACATTGGAATGTTGTAGTGCAGTAATCTGATGTTGTGCTTGATGCAGTCTATGCTCCAAATCTGCTGGATTGGGTTGCGACTCAAGCTTGGTGAGCCTGTCACGGATACCCATTACCCCCTGAGACAGGTTGTAGTGGTAGGTATCTCTCTCCTTCTGTTCATCCCGCACTCGCTCGAGTTCCCTATCGCGGGTGCGATTGGTGATGGAATTATGCTCGAGTTTTCCAAGTGTGTCGTCATAAGCTGTTATCAGTCCCGCAATGACCCTCTGCAAATCAAAGGATAGGTCGACCCTGTTCGGCACATGATACCTGATGAACCATAAAATCCCACTGTATGTAAATGAGAGATTATAATTCAACTAGGAACAAGCTAATCTAAGAAGAATAATCGATGAATCAATGAATTTATTAATATCTCAATTATTTGGGTACAAACAAGGAAAACACACAGTAAATATGTGGTTTTCGGAATCCAGAAGTTACATTGCAAGTGAATGAAAGAACTATTTATAGAGCTTCCGAAGTCGCATCTTCGTAAGTTGGTCAGATGCACTTGCATCTTGTTCATCTGCAACTGCATTGGTTCCAACTCATTTTCTGTGCGACACTTGCTCTCGAGGTTTTCACCATCGGAGATGTTGATGTTGAGCCCTTTGCATGTCCGGTCTTGACCTATCCTCATCAAGTCCCCCTAGTCCATTGATTATTCAAGCAATAATTATTGGACTAGAAGTTAAAAGTGTCTTGTACTTCCGACGAGTTTTGTGAACTTTTATTGATCATCTTTATTGAGCTCGCATATGCTTTTGATTTGTTACCTCATTAAAAACCTTGTTCGGAAAAACCCTGTGGGAAAAAACCAAAACTAAGGAAAAAAGAGTGTAACACACACCTCTCTTTTGTGTAAATCATAAGTTTCAAAGATCAGAAATTTTCCAATTTTTTAACGATTTCATAGATCTGGTCATCAAGTCCCCCTAGTCCTTATGTTGTTTTGTAGAAATGACTAAGGACTAGAGTACAAATATCATCATAGGAAGTGCTTGTGAAGTCAGTTCTGATAGATCAAAAGACTTTATTTGTCTTTAAAGCAAAATGCTTCTGCAAATGTAATCGTCACATCCTTACGAGAATATTAATGTATTTTTGCAAAGAGACGCTTCTGCAAGTGTAGAATACTAACTGACTTGTCAGGCGTGTGTTGCATGTTGATTTGCACTCGAGTACTTTTGATACCCGCCAGTACACGTGTCAGTCGAGGATTAATTGACGAGACAGTTTTTTGCTTTTTGAATTTTCTAAATTCAAACGGTTATTTCTATCCGAGATTTTTGCCCCATATATAATCCTTACTCATTTTCCATTTTTACATTCTTTACTACCGTCACTCTCTTTCTTCTTCAAGCCCTAGTTTATCTTCGATCTTTTCCTTTTAAAAAAGGTCAGTCGATTTCCTCCCTGCTTTTTACTGCATTTTCATGGCATCTCCTTCAGTTAGGGCCGATGACGATTCGAGTAAGCATAATATGCACATCTCGTTCTCATCTATGTCGCCTCGTGATTTAGATGAGGTTATTGAGCGATACCATATTCCTCTTTCACTGAATCCAACTCTTCCATTGCCAAAAACTCCCATTTCCCCTTTTCCAGATGGTAAAATTGGGGTTTATGTCGATATGTTTAAACTTGGGAATTATCGTCTCCCTTTTACCAAGTTTCTTATAAGAATTTTGATGTTTTTCAAGATCCATATTTCCCAGATGCATATCCAAGGGTTTTCGCGTTTAAGTCATTTCGAAGCCACTTATAGGGCTGTTAATGTGTCTCCGAGCGTCAATCTTTTTAGGGCTTTTTATCGAATCACGATGGCTGGTGATTGGTATACTTTCGAACGTAGGAGAGCCGTTAAGAGGATTAGCACTCATCTCCCGCCCAACCCTCGTTCTTGGAAATCCAACTTTTTCTATATCGATGATCGATGCATCCCCCTTCAGATGGAGTGGAGGGATGTGGAAGATGTAATTCATGATCCAAACCCAAGCGATGGTGATTATAGTCAGGAGTCTTTTGATAAGTTAGTATCATGTGCAAGTCCTATCCGAGAACTCCCGGAAGCCATTCTCCTTTTTTGTAGAATGAGTAGGGCTTGGTTTACCCCTGAACTTTGGCCAATTCTGACAAATCAAGGGAAGGGTAAGGAATTACCCTTCAATCACTTGTGATCACACCCTTAGAATGTCTCAACAATTTTTGACAAATTCTTATTTATTTTGCAGAGATGGATCTTTTCGAAGCTATGCAATTGAAAAGTTTTGATGATATCGACCTCAGTGCTGAGGTTATGGAAGAAGGGTCTATGCCATTTCTTCGACAGACTGCCAGCTCTTTTTTGGATTACCGTCCCGAAAAAACACAAGATCAAGTTGAGCCGCATGTGGATGTGCAATCGGATACCATTGTTTTTGAAAAAATGTCTGAGGTCGAATCTGGGGGTAGCGATGCTGCTGACGTTGTCAAAGTGATCAAGGATGGTGCCGGAGGAAGTGGGGAAAGTATCCTCAAGAGTAAGAAGAAGGAAGTTGTTGAAGGTCATGCTAATGCGTCTTCGAAAGCACCACTACCGCCCAAAGGTGGGAGCAAGATAAAGAGATCCGCTAAAGCATCTGTTACCAAGGAAGTGAATGAGCCCCTTGTGTCCAAAAGGAAGTCCCCTCGTTGGAACTTAAAATCTTCACCTCACCAATCCAAGGTAAACATTTCCGAAACCACTGAAGTCACCTCCGATTCTATGGAAAGTTTTGAAGTGGTTGAACAGCTAGGAGAGGGTGTGCAGTCAGAAATTGATGTTGCGGTAACCCCTCCTCCTACTGATGATTTTGATATTGATGACTATTTATTGAATTCACCTGATATGTCACAAGACCCAGGTTTTTCTGATGTAAGTATTTTGCAGAAAGGTACCACATCTTTGATCAACTTGGCCAATTTAGCTCATGCGTCCTCTTCTTCGCAGAAGGATGCTCCGAACTTTGCTGTGCCTACCTCTGAATGGCTGAAGAAGGAGATAGATTTGGTCACTCTTAGAAACAATGTTGGTAGGGGTTTAGAGTCTGTTGATGTAAATGCTGTCTTTGTCCCTCAATGGGAGATCAAAAATGGTGACACTTGCACCGAAAGTTCAATCGCTAAAAAGATCATCCTTCTTGGGAGTACTCCCGCCGACATTTTCAGCCTTCAACAAATTCCTAATGAAGCTTTTTCAGATGAACTCATGCATGCACAAGCGAAGCAACAGAGCCTGGTAGCAGATGTGTATGGTCGATGGATCATTGCTGAGGCGAGAGTTGAAGAATTAACCAAGAGACTGTTGGCACATAAGGCCTGTTTCGGTTCTGTAAGTGATCAAATGAAGATTAATGATTTACATGCGAAGATCGAACTCCTCACAACCAAGAATCGGAAGCTGGTATCACTTGATCAGGAGGTGAAGAGAGATCTCAAACAAGCGCAAGATGATGCGATGGCTTTCAGAAGCCAGTTCTTGGATCAAAAGAAGATTTTTGATGAACAAGCCATCAAGATGTTGGAGATCACCTCTCAATGTGATGCAAAAGTTGAAGCTGTTAACAAAGGTACAACTTATATTTCTTTATTTTCATAATTTCCCACTTGCACTTGCACCGTCTTTTGTTATTTTTAACATTTGCATTTTAATTCTTCAAAGAAAATGCTACCCTTGCTGAGACCGTCAAGGCACTGACTGAAGAAAGAGAGCAAATGCAAAGGGAGCTGATATCTGTGAAGGAAAAAAGGCAAGTGGTTGATTCAGGAAGGTTTTGGTCTGGTTGCTAAGCGTGTGCATTCCGAAATGATCCCCATGACTCTCAAAGTTAATTCTGCTGCCAACGCTATGGGCTACAATGAAGGGATCAAATGCGGGTTAGCACATGCTGTGAAAGGTGAAGCTAATTTCCTATCTTTCAAAGAATTCGATCATAAAGCCAGTGAGAAGCTATTGACGCAGTTAGATGCCTTGAAGTCAATGACGTTCCATTCCATTGACGAAGTTTCAAAGTTGAGCCTGGATGATGTAGAAATAATGGGGAGTATGCTGGAACCAATTTCCTTAGCAAAAAGTTCTGCCACCCCAAAGATTGATGCTCCTTTAACTTCAAAGGCAGATGCTCCAACCACCACTGGTAATTGATCCTTTTATTAATTGTGATCTTTTGTTGAACAATTTGACCGTTTCTCAAAGTCCACTTATGCTGTGGCACCAAACAATTTACTTTTTATCTCGCACTTGACATTTTCTAGTACTTTTCTTAACCATGGATCCCATCGGAACTGCATCTGTTTGCAGTTTCGATTATGTTGACGTATATGATAATGCTTCTGGATGTTTGCTTTACTTATTTTTGCTTTGAGTTTTTGAATTGTGTTACCACCTTATGGTTCATAGGATGTGAGTTATGCTTGATTATGTTTTGGTATGTCACTCGCAAATGAAGTGTATGGTTGTTTGCACTTGCAATTGCAATAATGATCATACACAACCTTTCATACTTTGAATCATTTGCATGTTTTTCCATTCGATTTTTGACATTTTCCATTTAAACTTGTGAAATATTTTCTTACAAGCTTTTGAGCAACTCTACGAGTTCTCCTTCACAAGTACTTTGACAAGATTCTAACAAAATCATTAACTTTTAAAGAAAGCTGTCATATGCGTTTCCCCCCTATCAAATGCGTCCATCTTCAAAGGGTTTTAACAACATAACGTCAATACCACCTTTAGAGCTAAGTATTTTTTGTTTCGAATACGAATCTTTTCCTTATGGAATATAGAGTCCTTACTTCTTTTGGTAAGGTTCAGTTGATCTTTTTTCTTTGAATGATCACCTTCACAAGACCACTTTATAACATTAGTTATTCAGCAGCACTTGCGACCCTAAGAGAGCTTAAGTTGGAATTTTATTAATAATCATAGCATACCTTTATCCACTTAAGTTTGGCCATCTCTCTTTTGGGCTTTTGTTAGCAACCATTGTACTAACAAGGTGTCCGGCCTGATCACCTCTTCCCAACATGCACTCTTAAATCGTCAATGAGACAGTTGGGGACAAGAAAAGCATTTTTACCTTTTCTTGGGTTACCCTTTATAAATAAAGGAGTAACAGCGATACTGCATTAAGGTATTGGTATGTAATACTTTTTGGAAATGCACCCGCTAATGACTCATGAACCATATTATAGAAAGTGAATCGTATCGCATGTGAATTCTGTATTATTTAAAGAGATCATTTGTATAGCATATGCATGTGTTTATTGACAACATTTTTAAGAAAACATTCACAATCAACATTTTGCATAAAAGCGATCAAATATTTGTATAACCTTTTCATACAAAATGAAATAAGTATCTCAATGGATCCTTGTAAGTACTAGAAGCAAAAGTATCTTATTCTTCATCAATTTACTACAAGATCATAAATGCAGAAACAAGAACATAAAGATCAACATTTTCTAACTTTCATTTGAATTTGCATTTGCAACTTCACATGTAACATTTGCGAAGATGAATTCCATTCCAGGCTCGCACTAGTTTAGTTCCATCAAGCTGCTGGAGTATGTAAGACCCATTTCCAATCGCTTTTTTGATTATATAAGGTCCCTCCCATTTGGGAGACATCTTTCCGAGCGGAAGTGCTCTGCTCACTTCATTGCTCCTTAGCACATATTCTCCTTCCTTATACTGTTGGGTCTTGACTTTGGCATTATAATACTTTGCCATCTCTTTTTTGTATCTGCTTTCACGTATAGCCGTGATTTCCCTTCGCTCTTCCAAAAGATCCAGATTGGTTCTTAATTCCTCATCATTATCCGTCACCCGCACCTGCAAGCGGTGACTAGGTATTCCGATTTCAGCCGGAATGACAGCTTCAGTTCCATATACAAGACTGAATGGTGTTTCTCCATTGCTAGTTTTAGGCATGGTTCGATGCGCCCACAAGACATGCGGCAATTCATCGACCCAACTACCCCCATACTTTTCCAATCTCATTTTTATACCTTCCACCAGACTCCGATTTTCTCTTTCAACTTGGTCGTTGGCCTGTGGATGTGCAACTGATGTAAATATCTGATTTATATGAAGCTCTTCGCACCATTCCGCAAATGGGTTCCCAGCGAATTGCTGTCCATTATCCGTTATGATATAGAGAGGTAGACCAAATCGGCATACGATATGTTCCCATACGAACTTTTTGACTTGTTTGCCAGAAATACAAGCAAGTGGTTTTGCTTCAATCCATTTTGTGAAATAGTCAATTGCAACCAATAGAAATTTTACCCCTCCACTTGCTGGTGGAAAAGGTCCGACTATGTCCATTCCCCACTTCTGGAAGGGCCACGCTGACGTAACAGGGATCAATTCATTTTTTGCTCGCATACTCACCGGAGCATGTGCTTGACAAGCTTGGCACTTGCGAAGTTCTTCCCAAGTGCTTTGATACATGCCCGGCCAAAAGTATCCAAGACTCATGATTTTAACAACTACCATCTTTGCACCAGCGTGAATACCGCATATGCCTTCATGTACCTCCTTAACGATCTTTTCAGCTTCACTTGGTGTTAAACATCTTAACAAAGGTCCCAAAAAGCTTCTTCTATACAAAATATTATTTTACATTTGATACTGAAGCGAATTTACTCGTATCTGTTAGGAACAAGCTAATCTAAGAAGAATAATCGATGAATCAATGAATTTATTAATATCTCAATTATTTGGGTACAAACAAGGAAAACACACAGTAAATATGTGGTTTTCGGAATCCAGAAGTTACATTGCAAGTGAATGAAAGAACTATTTATAGAGCTTCCGAAGTCGCATCTTCGTAACTTGGTCAGATGCACTTGCATCTTGTTCATCTGCAACTGCATTGCTTCCAACTCATTTTCTGTGCGACACTTGCTCTCGAGGTTTTCACCATCGGAAATGTTGATGTTGAGCCCTTTGCATGTCCGGTCTTGACCTATCCTCATCAATACCTATCAAGCAACCGATACGTCGTCGGATTCAGCCAACTATAATTGTCTAGTGCACACCTATCAGGACGTAGGTGCTGATCCCGAAGGAAGTCCATTATCGTGTACCCCGGATGCTTAGGCTCGCGGCCTTGTTGGTTGGAGGATGATGACTGTTCGTTGGCAATTTTCTTTCCCTTACCCCTCGTGTTGTCGTGTGGTGCCATATTGTTAGAACCCAGATAGACACAAACAAAAGAAAAACAACCTAATGTGAGTAATCGATTTTTAGCACGCGAAAAGAAAATGTTTTTGGAAACTGTTGTAACTAATGTTCGAAAATAGTTACAGTTTAGAATTTTGAAAATTCTAGTTCTCTGCAACCAAGGGCTCTGATACCAATCTGTCACACACCCAATTTCCACTAACGGAGTTTTACCGTGTGGGGTGTGATCCAGACCAGGACCCGAGTCATTAGTTACATCAAACATAAGTTAAGGGTTCAAAATGTAAATATATTTCCAAACGGGAAATATCAAAAGCGGGATTAAAGTTTAGCGGAAGCTCATGAAAGTTATGTTGCGCAGAACAAGCGCCCGATAAGTAAATAATAGTTCGAGTTAAAGGTTTTAAAAGCAAGTTCCCAAAAATAGAAGTTTTAACCAACGTACGTGCCCAAAAATCCGATACTCCTAGCGTCCTGCAAAGCATGCATAAGAGCAAGTGTCAACTAATGTTGGTGAGTTCACATAAGCACATAAGTATAACTAGTATAATTATGCAGTACGAATACAACAGTCTTTATTCGTATGTAAGTATGTATATTACAAGTACAATCCATATCGTAGGTAGCGAGCCTAAGTTCATGTCACTAAAACGTTCGCAACCGAAGCTGACCAATTAGTTGTAGGAATAATTCCTTACGTGTTTTTCCTTCCCCGTGTCTACTCGATCACGGTAAGTTAGGCTGACATTGTCCTTAGTCTGACCGCCAGTCGGGTGGTGCATCTCGTGCCCGCTGAGTGGGGTTTGTCAAACCGCAGTAGTACTACCCAATATCCCCTCGCTATATGCTATTAACGGTTCGATAAGTAAGAACTTGAAAGATAAAGCATTTTACGTGAACATGTGATATATACTGGATTTCTACTTTAATCATACATAATAGTTGTCGTGTTATCACCCTAACCCGGGTGTAACGTGTTTGCGTGTGTTGTCGTCCAAAACCAGACGTAACGTAATGGTTGTGTAACTCACCTTAGGGTGCGCTGCTACAATTTAGTAAGACCTTGAGTCTTGCGTAACTACCGATCACCTATCGATTTAACATATGTAAGTGTGTGTCCGAACATGCGTGACATAGCCTAGACGACGGTATGTATATCAAGTAATTCCAAATATGACGTAGGTGATAAATCTCCACACGTGATAAAAATCGTTTATTCAAATCGAGTTGGTGACGACATTTAACCGAAATCACCAAAAGACAATAAAAAAAATGCGGATAAAAGTATAATCTTTTACAAACCCTGAATAGTGGAAATGCATGCTTATGTGTATAGGTAGATGTATTTATAGATATTAAATATGTGTATATATATTTATGTTTATAAACCCGAGCACAAGAAATGTTTATATCACGAATTGCGACCAAATAATATCCGTATACGTATATATATATATATATATTCATAAACATAGGGGTTGATAAAACGTTCGTTTCATTTTTATTTATTATTTTTTTCTCAAATACGTTTATTTATATATTTTCTCAAATAGGTATTCTATTCCTTATGGTTTTATTATCAAATAATCAATATTTTATATAATAATCAAATTATATAAACTGACGAGAGAAAACGGAGGTAACGATGTTTACGAGGTTTTTTACGGGTCCAAAATCATAAGAGGAGATGAAGATTATTCACAAGGATTTTTAAATTCTTTAAAAAACAAAACAGTGAAAATGGTGGTCATGGGACTCGAACTCATGACCCGATGTTCAGAAATGCAACGCCTTAACCACTGGGGTAAGGGCTTAGTTTGTAAACAAACTGGAAAATAATGATTTTATAGACACAGTAGTACAGAACTGGTTCATGAAGCATAACATAAAAAAAATTTGTAGTGGGTGGGATTAGAACCCACGACCCCCTAGGACCCAAACACACGCCCTTACCATTGTGCTGCACCCTCCTTCTGTTTCAAAATGGTGCAAAGAATATACGTATTCAGAAACCGTCGCGAGTCCATCTTCTTCCCCATAGTTCCGGTGGCTGGAGTTTCATTCTGGTCACCGGAAAATCGTGAAACCAACAACAAAATGAAGAAAAACATGCGAATAACATAACAAAGTGATTACCTTGAATCAAAGATGAGTTTTGATGCGTTTTAGATGCCGAAACGAAACTGAAGACCTCGACACGAATCTCCTGATGGTGCTCCGTTTCCAAATCCGTCGCTACTGGGTTGCTCAGCAGAGGGAGGCGACCACCGTGGTGTGAGAAAGGTGGTGAACCGATGCTTGGTTGGCCGGAGTTTATGAGTTCTCCAGGAAAAAAATGAAACGAGAGAAACAGTGGGAGAGAGTTCGAGAGGGTGAGTGAGATTACAATCCTCAAATGATTGAACGCTATAACCGATCAATAGGAACAAGAATGTGTAACCGACTGAGCCTTGAATTCGGCTTAAAGGAGAAGCGTTTACCAGAAGATATCGATCGTCACCGACGGTTTCATATGACTTCAAATTTAACTTTCAACAATTGGCATAAATGATCCCTCCACATCTTACAAGAATATAACCCGACTTTCAGTAATTACAGGATCGGCCCTTACAGGTTTGATTAATTAAAATAAGTTTAGAAAATGGCAAAATAAGCTTCTTGAGTTTAACGGAGGTTTAACTAACTCTAACAGAGTTAACGGAGAACACCCTAAATAGCAAAATAAGCCTTTGGACTAACCATCGAATCTAACCTCACCTCTCTTAGTTAAAAAGCCTAACGTTGCATTCTACACCAAGGACAGACTCTGGATGCCAAATTTCGGTTCTGTAAAGAAATTGGTCCTAGATGAAGCCCATAAGTCTAGGTATTCTATTCATCCCGGTCCTGATAAGAGGTATTATGGTCTAAAAGAATTGTATTGGTGGCCTAACATGAAAGCTGAAATCACCACATACGTTGGTAAGTGTCTGACTTGTGCAAAAGTCAAAGCCGAATACCAAAAGCCCTCTGGTTTACTCGTTTGTAAGGCCTCAATCCCGTTTAACAAGTTTAAATGTCATTAGAAAATCAGAGTTAGAAAATTTCTTCATTTAGTTAAGAAGTTCCACCAATCGTTATACATCATTCCCATATCATAGTGTTAAACACAATCAGTTTCATCACCGTATGGTTACAAAACATTCATTACATCAAAACATGACATGTAGTTCCCAAAATATGTGGTGTTCGGTTCCATAGCCCTTTGATTCGATCTTGACCCGTTAACTATGTTCTACCTGCCAAAAACACTAGTAATACATTAGCATTAATGGCCTAAAGCAATAAACCGCATAATACAATACATTTCATGAAAAATTCTGAAAAATGGCTCAGGGGAGTATGCAGACCCCAAAAATGGCGTCCAGACTCCCATGCGTCTGGAAAAGGGCGTCCAGACTCCCCAGGCGTCCAGACTCCCTTCTGGGCGTCCCAGACTCCCCCACCTACACATTCAATTAGTTTTTCGCTTGTACTTTGCCCCATTCATTGTGCTCTTTTAACCCGGATTAACCAAGTTATAAAAACACCCATATATATATATATATATACATATGTATATATATATATATATGCTATTAAACCATTCTTTAGCCATCCACACCAATTTAACAGGGTTAAGGAGTCATTTACACTACCCTCCTAACCCGTTTGACCCGTTAACACCCTTTTACAAAAACAACTCTTTAAGTATAATTCCAGCTGCAATTCCTTCAAAATATCATTCTCTTGCCACCCATACGTTGTGCCAAACCACTTGATTTCTTGTTGGGGCAATTTGAGGACTATAACCCCCATAGTCCTTAGCCTTGTCTCAACTCTACAGCTCAACCCAAACGGGTCATAAACACTACATCTCAGCTTGATCATATATCATGACCATTACTTTATTTCTTCTAAACAATCCAAACTCATTATGCCACTAATGCTATAACCAATTTCAATTAAAGATCATAATTCATATCGACTCCTTGCACATAATTATCTAACCGCTAGGTGTTACCTTTAAGCTTTATTCTTGCCTTCTCGTTGGTGACCCGAGCTTCCTCCCGTTTCACCTATAATCATAACATGATTAATTACACCACACGACAATCATAGTTCACATATTTCACATTCCATACCAAACCTAGTTAGTGAATTCAACCTACACAATCTTCCACCTTCATTTAAGCATTTCATCGAACACCTAGTATGCATACTTAGTGTTCTAACTAACAAATAACATATAAGACATCCATTCATCCCATTCTTGATTTTTAAACACATCACATTCAGATTTCATGCACCATTTAACAATTTTCATCATATCATCAAACTTTCTCATGCCAAATAACCAAACCAATCAACCCATCCCCATAGCCATCGTTTTCTAGGAGGTGGGGTTTAACCTGTAACACCCGTATACAATTTGATGTCAAAGATAACATTTTATAACATTCAAGGTTGGTCCCAAAAAATTTTTGTTCAAAATTACATGATTATTAACCCTACAACCCGACACTTGGGCTTAGCTTTTACAAAATATATCATTTATATAGTAACTAGCCTTCACAGGTTGATAAACAACATTTACTAGAGTTATAAACAAAATACGGTACGGGTCGTTAGCCTTTATGTGATCGGTTCTTCCAAGTCTTGATGAGCATCCTTTAAGCCTTCCCTTTACCTGCAACATACTCACATTCAATAGTGAGCTTCTATTGCATAACCATTCATTACAATATCAAATGATGAAGAAAAATGATAAAAATCTGGTTTTTCATTCTGGGGCGGTACGCCCAGAATAATTAATTTCTGGGTGGTACGCGCTGGACCCTTTTTGACAGAATGTTGGCTATTTTCGGCCAATTCTATACTTAGCCAAATTTTTGGCTTTCTTACCCAATTTTGCCCAGATTTTCCAACCCAACTTTCCTACCTTATAACAAGTGCTTCAACACTTATAATTTGACTCTAAATGCAAGTTTTAGTCATTTACACATACCTTGGTCAATTACCAACCCAATTTGCACGAACGGGATCCATCCGACCCATTTGACCCACTAAGGAATCTCTTGTGACAACCATCAAGGATTGTCATCCAGAATTCACCCAACACATGTAACTCACATCTAAGTTCATAATGTAGGTAATATAGCAATGTGCTAATTATATGTAGAACTATCAATTAGTCCTACACAATCGTTATGAGTTCAGCCTTATGCATTACCGTTACTACAAGTTTTGTGCATAGTTCACATAAATTCCACTATACTTATAGTTAGTTCACTAAATCATTACAGAAATTGACCAAATAAGCCTTGTACCATTATTTGACCCGTTAAGACGGGTCATCGCCTTTGGTTTACCCCAAATGCTTCACTTGACCATATTTAAGCCTTGGAATCTATGGTTCTCTAACCTTTTAAGATTTCCATTCTTTTGTTACTTGGCATAAGCTCCTACAAGCCCATTTTAGCCATTATAACTTTCATACGTTCTTTGATTCATCCGAATCCTTTCTATGGTCAAGTTTATCATTGGAGGACCTATTGGCTTTGAGCTTCACGGTTCCTAGAACCATTCGTCGCCCATTATATACTTCATAGTTTATTATTCCAAATAACAAAGACACATTTACTTATCTACATCATGTAACATAATTAATGTTACCTTTTGAGCTTGATCCACTACTTCCTCCAACACCGGCGCTATTCACTTGGTCACCTTGATTGCCTAATGGGTCACTAACCCGTTAGGATCATAATCATAATCATAGTAGCATTTATCACATTTCAATCACATTGTTTCTATGCTACATATATAATCATAAATTCACAAGGAATGGTAATCAAGTATATTTAACAAGTTTGCACCTAGCATTATGATTTCATTGACATCATCTTGTTGATTGTGGCATACAATGTTCATGCTAGCAAATGTACCTAATTTTCATCAAGTTAGTCAATTTTGTGAACTTATAGTTCCCCATGACCAATTAACATCAAAACTAGAAATTTGGTTGCATTTATCATATTTTGGCTCTTTTAGGCATTTCATCGAACACCTTGTGTGCATACTTAGATACACACATAGAACTAAACTTCCATGACTCTCAAGTAACCATTTTACATGTTGTAGGTGAAATTCATCACCAACCCATCATCAATAAACCATTTAACACCAATTTCATACATGAATTCAAGAGATGGAAGCAATTACACAAGTATCATAAGTGGTTACTTACATGAAGGTTCAAGAATGGGTAATTGGTGACTACACCACAAATTGTTAACCAATTTAGAAATTCATGCCACATATGAGTTCTCTAGCATCATGGGATTCATATAACATCATAAATTTGCAGATTCAAGGCCCTAATTTCGTGACCTACACATGCAATGTTCATAGGGTTTTACTTACTTGCCACACTAAGGATGATGGGGGGTGATTGACTACTTCAAATCCAAGATTGCATGCCAAAATCGCAGCTTAAATCCCTTGATTGCAGAAATTAGAGAGGAGCAAGGTGGAGAGGAGGGAGTTCGATCTCCAGGTCGTATTCACGACCTCCTCCCCTTCTTTTTTTCCTTTTTGTTTAATTCTAGTTTAGGCTTATGCAATTCTGGCCCCTCAACTTAGTTAATTGTTTATATTGCCACTAAAAACTTGAATTTACCCATTAAACCCCAAAATTTACATAAAGTAAGTTCTACAATACTTAGGGAGATTTTCAACTACGAATAGGATTTTAATTGACTAGACGTTGACAGGAAATTTAACTATTCAAAATTTGGGATGTTACAACTCCACCCCCCTTAAAGGGGTTTCGTCCCCGAAACGATTTTACGTACCGAATAAATGAGGGTAGTAGCATTGTATTTCATCCTCTAGTTCCCACGTCAAGTCGGAGCCTTTTCTATGCTCCCATTGAACCAATACTTGGTTCACTTCTTTGTTTCGTAGCTTCTTCACCTTGCGATCAAGGATCGCAATCGGCCTTTCTACATAGTTAAGCTTCTTATCCACAACCAAATCATCTAGAGGCACATAAGCGCTTTCATCCGCCAAGCACTTTCGTAGGTTGGACACATGGAATGTGTTGTGGATTTCGCTCAATTCTTCCGGTAATTCCAATTGATAAGCATTATCACCCACTCGGGCCAATATTTTGAAAGGTCCAATAAACCTAGGACTTAGTTTACCCCGCTTTCGGAAGCGGATCACACCCTTCCATGGGGACACTTTCAACAAGACCATATGCCCCCTTTTTGAATTCAATAGGCCTTCGTCTCTTGTCCGCGTAGGACTTTTGTCTATCTTGGGCCGCTTTCAAACGGGCCCTTATCATGTCGAGCTTTTCGGATGCTAGTTTAACCACTTGCTTACTAGCTAGCTCTCGTTGACCCACTTCACCCCAACACACGGGTGTTCGGCATTTTCTACCGTAAAGCATTTCGTAAGGCGGCATCCCAATGCTCGAGTGGTAGCTATTATTGTAGGAAAATTCAACAAGTGGGAGGTAGTGGTCCCAACTCCCTCCAAAGTCAATTGCACATGCCCGCAACATGTCCTCAAGTGTTTGGATGGTTCTTTCACTTTGCCCATCCGTTTGTGGGTGGTAGGCAGTACTAAGTAGCAGTTTTGTACCCAACCACTCCTGGAATTCCCTCCAAAACTGGGAGGTGAACCGAGTATCCCGGTCGGACACGATCGAGATGGGTACTCCATGGCGTGATATAATCTCATTAATGTACACATCCGCCATTCTTTCGGAGGAGTAAGTCTCCCGGATCGGTATAAAATGTGCACTCTTGGTCAATCTATCAACCACCACCCATATAGCATCATATCCCTTGGGTGTTTTGGGTAATTTGGTCAATAGGTCCATAGTTACGTGCTCCCATTTCCACATTGGAATTTCTAAGGGTTGGAGCTTGCCATAAGGCTTTTGGTGCTCCGCCTTGACTTGTGAACAAGTCAAACATTTCCCCACATATTTGACTATATCCCGTTTCATTCCGTGTC
>JBCNJP010000010.1:30945380-30970380 GCA_039602395.1 Deinandra increscens subsp. villosa
GTATTGCATTTAGGGCTGTGCATTTGGACCGAATTACCCGAGGAACCGAGAAACCGACCCAGTCCCGAGGAGAACCGACCCGGTAATTGTCTAACCGGTCCAGGACTCGGTTTTCATTTTGGAAGGTTGGCGGTATTCGGTCCGGTCCGGGTAAAACCCGCCAAATCTAGTTAATTCCGTGGAACCGCGAATTGTGGTATTTTTAAAAGTTTTAAATTTATATTTTATCTCTAAATTGATTCTTTCCTTCCTAAACGACCATCCATATTCCAATTCCATAACTTCCTTCCTAATTTCTAGCCTTCCAGTTCCATTCCAGTATTCCACAATTCGCATCGCAGAATCGCAGGTCGCTATACCAATTACCAAACCCAGGCCAAGAACACGCCGGCAAAAACCCTAGGAAATTTCGTTGAAGATGACAGGTGAAACGATTAAGAAGACTACAAGCAAGAAGCCAATCAAGCCATCTTCCTCAAAAGATCCACAAGAAGAGGTTAGTATGACAACTTGACAAGTAAACTGTTGGTTATTGCTTTGCAAGTTTTGATATTTATTTGTTCAATTGTTTGTGATTTGTGACTATAGTTAGATACTAATTACTAAATGTTGGTTTATTTGTTCAATTTTTTGAATGGTTATTGGCTTATTGCTTTGGTTTTTAATATGAAAGTACGATGGACTATAGTTAGATACTAAACTGTTGGTTATTGCTTTGCAAGTTTCGATATTTATTTGTTCAATTGTTTGTGATTTGTGACTATAGTTAGATACTAATTCTTGTATGTTCCCTGCTAGCTTGTTTTCTGTTGAATGCGTTTGACGTTTCAAAAAAAAAAAACTAAATACTATGGTTATTTGTTTGTGAAATTGTGTACAGATGGATGTAGAACTAGAAGATGAATATAGTGACTCGAACGAGAACGGTTACGAGGAGGGAACGGAAGAAGACAACGTCTCTGACGTTAAACAAGTCGGTGAAAAAAGGAAATACAAACCAAGAGCTAAAAAAGCTGGTTGTTGGAAGTATTTTGGCAAGCAATACAAAGATAAAGATGGAAAAATAAAGGCAAGGTGTAATTTTTGCCATAAACCTATGGCAGCCGACTCCACATTAAATGGAACAAATGGTCTAAACAAACATTACAAAAGATGTCCGTCAAACCCGGATAATTTACCAAAAGATCAACCAGAAATGAGTGCGCAACAGGATGAGGGTAGTCAACCTACTTTTACTGCATGGAAGTTTAATCCGACAAAGGTTAGACTTGCTTTAATTAAGATTTTTATAGAGTGTGAGTTGTCATTTTCGTTTGTTGAACAAGAGGCGTTTAGAAACTTTGTTCACACTCTTTGTCCGAACGTAAGGATTCCCTCTAGGTATACGATAGCTCGTGATATTGCTGCATATTTTTTAGAAGAGAAAAAAAAATTGAAGAGTTATTTCATTAAAAATTGAAGAGTATCATTAACTTGATGGTTCAGGACGGGTTAAAGGCAGAACATTCTAATGTTGAATGTATTCGAAATGCGGTGAAATTTGTAAGACATAGTTCAAAGAGGATTTCGGCTTTTAAGTCTTGTGCACTAGAAAAAGGAATACAATCGAAAGCTTTTTTAAGCCTTGATGTCCCCACGCGGTGGAGTAGCACGTATGAGATGCTGGCAAGAGCTGCCTTTTTTGAAAAGGCTTTCGACTTATATGCCGTTAGGGAAAAGGACTTTCGTAAATCCTTAGATGTAGTCCCTTGTTCAACCGTTTGGACGTATGTGGAAAAAGTTACAGAATTACTTCAAATTTTCAGCGTGAAAACTACAGAAGTGTCTTGTTCGACGTATGCCATTGCGCATGAAAATTATTCTCAAGTTAAGGAAATTTCTCACAAGTTAGCCGAGTTGACTAGCGCATGCGTGGAGAACACTCCTGATATAAGGGATACGTTAAAGGCGATGAGTTTAAAGTTTGATAAGTACTTTGAAGATGTCGGAGGAAAGATTAACCAAATCTTTGAGTTTGCAGTGATACTAGACCCGAGGTTCAAACTTCTTCCTACAACATGTGCTTGTATGGAAGAAATTGAAATTAGTTACCCGAACAGAAAGGATATGTCTGATAAAGAATATCAAGAGATTCTAGATAAAAAGGTTGGTGTAGTGACATCCGAGATGCAATTACTAGTCACTGAGTATGAGAAAATTTATCAAACGTGTACAAGTATTCCCATTCGGAAAGAGAATGTTGTTGGTCCTATTCAACCGGGTAAAAACTCATGGATGAGCAAGTTTGCATCGAGTCAACAACTAGGTACTCAAACATTTGGAAAGAGAAGTGAATTGGAAAAGTATCTCAAGGATGCGGTGGAAGAGCAAACCGAAGATTTTGATATACTTCAATGGTGGAAGTTTAACGCGGCTAGGTATCCAACATTGGCTAAAATGGCTAAAGGTACGTAATCTATTTATATTTTTTCCATTTTAAAATTTAAACTATTAATGTAACAAATTAAATCCTTTTAGATATATTGGCGATTCCGATTTCAAGCGTGGCTTCCGAGTCAGCTTTTTCTACGGGCGGTCGGGTCATAGAGCCATGTAGAAGTTCCTTATCTCCTCAAATCGTGGAAGCATTAATTTGTTCACAAGATTGGATCCGAAGGGAAAGAAAAGAAACAAAAGGGAAAATTGAAAGTAATGAAGAAATGGATGAGTTGGAAAAATATGATGATATTGATAAAGGTAATATTTTTTGTGATTATTTACTTACGTTCAAAATTGTTTGATGTTTTACTAATTGTTTAATTATTTTTAGATGTGAATGAGAAGATAGAGTCAATGAGATTGGAATGAAGATTCGAGACATTGGAATATTGTTTATGAATGTTTGTGACTTTTTTTAATTTGTTCTTGATGTTTTTAAATGTTCTTGGGTGTTTTTGATGTTACTAGACTTGAATCTTTTGGAATGTTTTGAAATATTAGTTGCATATTTCAGCACTCAGCAGGCTATTTGGATTTTGGAATGTTTTGGTTATGTTATTTCAGCAATCAGCAGGTTAGCATTTACCAATTTCAGAATTCACTCGTTACTCAGCAGATTGGGCCAAAACAAAAAGCAGCCCATTTAAGTTTTTCACGGGCCACATAAAACAACCGAGAAACCGAACCGGAATCCCGGTTTTTGTCCCGGACCGGTTTTCATTTTCACGGGCCGGTATTCGGTTTTCATTACTAGTCTTTCACGGTTCATTTCACGGGCCGGTCCGGGCCGGGCCGGTCCGGTATTTGAGGTTTGCACAGGCCTAATTGCATTTATGTTTCATATCTGAAATGTCCAAAAAGATTTTTGGTGTGTTTTGACATAAAGTTTCAAAAAGCCAAAAAGTTTTATTTCTTATTTGTTTTCGACCGATCGACATGTGATACGAAATCAAATTTCAAAAACCTATCTTGGATTCTCAAAGAGAAGTTTTGACTAAGCACACATACAATCGATCATGCAAGAGGAAATTAAGCATCAATTAAACTCATAAATACATAACAAACTAGATTTCAACCTCAATTTAACATCTAGGTGAAATCTATAAAATCACCCACATCAAGTTAGCAACTTACTTGCACCAAAATGAGAAATTAAAAGAAGTATGGTGATCTAGAAGCCTTCTTCTTCCTAATTTCGGTTTCCTTAAGCTAAATCCTCCACAAATTCCCTTGGATTGAAGAGGATTGAACGAACTAGGGCTCCTTCCCCCTTCCTTCTTCACGTTCGTGATTTCTAAGTCTGGGGAAATCCCATACTTGTTTTTTCCCCTTAAAAATTTACAGCTAAGGCCCCTCAACTTCGTCCTTTATGAAAATCTAGCCAAAAAACTTTATTTACACAATTAACCTCTAACTTTCTCTAAGTTAGCCATCTATGGATAAAGTTAACTTGATAATTAGAAATCCCCATTAAATAACTCGGTTAACCTTCTAAACCCGCTTATTACACTAAAACCCAAGTAAATCATAATTAGAGTTAAACACCCAATTTATTACGAAACTCGGGATGTTACAACTCCACCCCCCTTAAAGGGAGTTTCGTCCCCGAAACTAGAAGTACATACCGGAATAAGTAGGGGGTAGTATCTCCGCATCTCCTCCTCGGACTCCCATGTGGTGTCCGATCCCTTCCTATGCTCCCATTTCACCTTTACTTGATCGATTTCTCTGTTTCTTAGCCGCTTAGTCTTGTGGTCAAGAATTTCAATCGGCCTTTCCACATAATTCAGCTTGTCATCAATCATAATATCATTCAATGGCACATAGGCGGTCTCGTCTGCTAAACATTTCCTCAAATTTGACACGTGGAATGTATCATGGATTCCACTCAACTCTTCGGGTAATTCTAATTGGTACGCCGATTGACCCACTTTGGCAATGATTTTAAAAGGCCCGATAAACCTTGGGCTCAGCTTTCCCCCTTTTCGAAACCTGATCACTCCCTTCCATGGGGATACCTTTAGCAGCACGCGATCCCCCTTCTTGAACTCAATATCTCTACGTCTCTTATCGGCATATGATTTATGTCGATCCTGGGCAGCTTTTAAACGTGCTCTAACTATGTCAATCCTTTCAGCAGTGGCTTTGACCACCTCCATTGGAGCCAGCTCCCTTTGACCCCCCTCACCCCAGCATAACGGGGTTCTACACTTCCACCCATAAAGTAACTCATATGGTGGCATTCCAATACTAGCATGATTACTATTATTGTAAGAGAATTCCACCAACGGTAAATGAGTATCCCAGCTTCCTCCAAAATCCAACACACACGCTCGCAACATATCCTCAAGTGTTTGGATTGTTCTCTCACTCTGCCCATCGGTTTGAGGATGGTATGCGGTACTAAACAGTAACCGAGTACCCATACATTCCTGAAATTCCCGCCAGAATTTAGACGTGAAGCGGGTGTCCCTATCTGACATGATTGACACCGGGACTCCGTGTCGCGATACTATCTCTTCCACATAAACATCCGCCACTCTCTCGGATGAATACGACTCACTAATAGGCAAGAAGTGTGCAATTTTAGTAAGTCGGTCCACTACCACCCAAATAACATCGAAATTTCTCCTCGTTTTTGGCAA
Organism: Deinandra increscens subsp. villosa; assembly: GCA_039602395.1. NCBI lineage: Eukaryota > Viridiplantae > Streptophyta > Magnoliopsida > Asterales > Asteraceae > Deinandra > Deinandra increscens. The sequence goes on from JBCNJP010000010.1 coordinate 30,950,504, forward strand.
CTTTGTGAGCAAATCCATCGTGATATGCTCCCACTTCCACTCTGGTATCTCAAGTGGTTGTAGTTTACTTTGACTTGAAGGCAAGTCAGGCATTTCTCTACATATTTCACTATATCCCGCTTCATGCCCGGCCACCAATAATCACGTTTTAGATCATGGTACATTTTCGTGGCTCCCGGATGGATTGAATACCGAGACTTATGAGCCTCGTTTAAAAGCAATTACTTCACCCCGCAAGTGTTAGGGATCCATAACCGCCCAAACCGATATTTAAGACCGTTGTCCTCGTGGACTAAGTCTTTCACCGCTCCCTTTATCCACTCTTTCTTCCAATTTTCTTCTTTCACCGCTTCCTCTTGTGCACTCTTTATTGAATCAAGAATACTTGAGGTTACAATCAGCTTCATCGATTTCACCTTAATAGGAGTGTAATCTCCTTTTCTGCTTAAGGCATCTGCCACCACGTTGGCCTTGCCCGGGTGATAATGAATCTCACAGTCATAGTCTTTAATCAGCTCCAACCACCTTCGCTGCCTCATATTTAACTCCTTCTGATCAAACAAATATTTCAAGCTTTTGTGATCAGTATAGATTGTGCATGGGATGCCATACAAATAATATCGCTAAATCTTTAAGGCGAACACCACCACTGCCAGCTCAAGATCATGAGTTGGATAATTAACCTCGTGACTCTTCAACTGCCTTGAAGCATAGGCTATAACTCTACCTCGCTGCATAAGTACACATCCCAAGCCGAGATATGACGCATCCGAATATATCACCAAGTCTTCCGTCCCATCAGGTAAAGCTAACACGGGAGCATGAGTTAACTTTTCCTTTAGGGTCCGGAAGGACTCTTCTTGTTTTTCACCCCATTCGAATTTCACATCCTTCCTTGTAAGTCGTGTTAATGGTAAGGCTATTTTGGAGAAATCTTGAATAAATCTCCTATAGTAGCCTGCCAATCCTAAGAAACTCCGGATTTCAGTCGGGTTCTTTGGTGTTCTCCATCCCGCTACTGCTTCGACCTTGGCCGGGTCTACTAATACTCCCTTAGAATTCACCACATGTCCCAAAAATTGTACCTCCCGTAACCAGAAGGCACACTTTGAGAACTTCGCGTAAAGTTTTTCCCGCCTCAAAGTTTCCAACACCTCACGCAAGTGTTGGGCATGCTCTTCCTTGCTCCGCGAATATACCAAGATGTCATCAATAAACACAATAACAGATCGATCCAACATCGGCTTACACACACGATTCATAAGGTCCATGAAAGTCGTCGGTGCATTAATCCATTCGAAGGACATTACTAAGAAGTCGTAATGCCCATACCGCGTTCGAAAAGCTGTCTTTGGGACATCCTCCTCTCTCACTTTCAGCTGATGGTACCCCGATCTTAAATCGATCTTGGAGAACCAACTCGCCCCTTGTAACTGGTCAAACAGATCATCAATTTGGGGCAAGGGATATTTGTTCTTCACGATCAGCTTATTTAGTTCACGGTAGTCCATACACATCCTTAGACTACCGTCTTTCTTCTTCACAAATAACACCGGTGCACCCCAAGGGGATACACTTGGTCGAATGAATCCCTTATCAAGCAATTCCTGCAGCTGATTCATTAATTCTTGCATCTCGGTAGGAGCTAACCGATACGGAGCTCGAGCCACTGGCTTAGCCCCAGGTACCAAATCTATCCGGAATTCCACATCCCTATCCGGTGGTATGCCCGGAAGGTCTTCAGGAAAAATGTCTAGGAATTCTTGCACAACGGGTACCGCTTCAGCTTTATTACTCTCACGTTCTGTATCCACCACACATGCCAAATAGGATTTACACCCGTGCTGGATGTATTTCCTTGCCTCCACTACTGAACACAGCGTGATCTCATTCTTTCTTTCTCCTTGAACTACAACATGCTTTCCGCGCGGCGATATTAATTCAATCACCTTGCGGTTACACACCACATTGGCTTGGTATTTAGATAACCAATCCATTCCCACTATCACCTTGAATTCACCCATCATCATTGGTATTAAATCAATCGAGTAATCTTCATCTTCTATAGAAATCTTACAATTACGATACACATCAAAGACTAAGACACTCTTGTTATATGCTATTTCTACTTCTAGGGGCACAGACAGCTTGTTAATAACAAAACAAGGGTGACGGGTAAAATCATAAGAAACAAATGATCTACTCGCCCCCGTATCAAACAATACATATGTAGGGATGGAATTGACAAGAAAGATACTTGTCACTACCCCTGGATCCACCTTTCCTTCCTCCACAGTCAGCTGATAAGATCTTCCTCTCGCCCGAGGAATATCCGGCTTTGCTCCGCTTTGACCCGTCCCTAAACTCGGGTTTGGGCATTCACTCTTCTTATGGCCCGTCTTTCCGCATCCAAAACATAACCTTGCAGGGCTAGGACATTGTGCTATACTATGCCCTGTCTTTCCACAACCATAACATTGCTTTGTTAAAAAGAAACACTCTCCCTTATGCGCCCTCCCACAATGTGGGCAATCAGACGACCCACTCTTCTTGTTTTCAGCTTTCTTGGGTGATTCATTCACCTTTGGTTTCTTATTTGGGGTAGAACTGCTTTCTACTCCCCTCTTCTCGCCCCTTTCCACTTGCTTTCTCAACTCCAATTCTCTTTCTCGACAAGCATTGATTAGCTCCTCGAGAATCACACATCGGGAAGCATTAATGAATTCCCTAAAATCAGCATTCAACATATTGTTAAACTGGTAGATCTTTTGCTTCTCCGTTCTCAACAGCTCTTTGCAGAATTTCATTCGGTCCAGGAAGTAACTGATTACTTCCCCGATCGGTTGTCCCTTCTTTTGGCGAAACTGCATCAACTCATCTTGTATTTTGTTCACTTCAGACTCAAGACTATGGTATACTGCAAACACCACTTTAAACTCTTCCCAATTCATGGCCTTTATGGCCTCCTTCCCTTTTTCCTCACGTGTCATATCCCACCAGTCTTTTGTATGCGACCGGAGTTGCCTGATTGCAAACATCACTTGATCCTCCGGTTCACAGTGACTCCGCTCGAATACCGCTTCAATTTCCGCTAGCCATCGGTAACAGGCTATCGGATCCGCCTCACTAGTGTATAGGGGAGGCTTACACGCCATAAAATCTTTGTAAGTACACCTCCCCTTATCTTTCTTCCCGCTTCCTTCCGCTATAATATCGTTTCTCATCGATTCCAGTTTCTTCTCCAATGCCTCCATCAAGGCATTTTCCATTTGACCCACAAGGGTCCGTACTGCTGCTTCCACCGAGGTCTCAATTTCATCAGAAATCAGCTTCTTTACCTCTGCAATCATGGGCTCTGTAAGAGCCCCATCTGGGTTGTGTTCATCCACCATAGTAAACTGAAAGTTTACAATACGTTAGCATCATAATCACATACTTCCGCTTTTCAATCACTCGAGATTTTCAGCTTAACCATTTAAAATGGTCCATACCGCACATTTCATCATTCAACATCACAATATACAAATTAAATCACTTGCTGAAGTCACTTACCGGGTTAGAAGATCGAACCTTGAACCGAACATCCTTTCCCCTCATGAGCACTTGGTTTGAGTTCAAGTTCCCCCACGACACTTGAATCCCTCAAACCGTGGCTCTGATACCAACTTGTAAGGCCCCAATCCCGTTTAACAAGTTTAAACGTCATTAGAAAATCAGAGTTAGAAAATTTCTTCATTTAGTTAAGAAGTTCCACCAATCATTATACATCATTCCCATATCATAGTGTTAAACACAATCAATTTCATCACCATATGGTTACAAAACATTCATTACATCAAAACATGACATGTAGTTCCCAAAATATGTGGTGTTCGGTTCCATAGCCCTTTGATTCGATCTTGACCCGTTAACTATGTTCTACCTGCCAAAAACACTAGTAACACATTAGCATTAATGGCCTAAAGCAATAAACCGCATAATACAATACATTTCATGAAGAATTCTGAAAAATGGCTCAGGGGAGTATGCAGACCCCAAAAATGGCGTCCAGACTCCCATGCGTCTGGAAAAGGGCGTCCAGACTCCCCAGGCGTCCAGACTCCCTTCTGGGCATCCCAGACTCCCCCACCTGCACATTCAATTAGTTTTTCGCTTGTACTTTGCCCCATTCATTGTGCTCTTTTAACCCGGATTAACCAAGTTATAAAAACACCCATATATATATATACATATATATATATATATGTATACATGCTATTAGACCATTCTTTAGCCATCCACACCAATTTAACAGGGTTAAGGAGTCATTTACATTACCCTCCTAACCCCTTTGACCCGTTAACACCCTTTTACAAAAAACAACTATTTAAATATAATTCTAGCTGCAATTCCCTCAAAATATCATTCTCTTGCCACCCATACGTTGTGCCAAACCACTTGATTTCTTGTTGGGACAATTTGAGGACTATAACCCCCATAGTCCTTCGCCTTGTCTCAACTCTACAGCTCAACCCAAACGGGTCATAAACACTACATCTCAGCTTGATCATATATCATGACCATTACTTTATTTCCTCTAAACAATCCAAACTCATTATGCCACTAGTGCTATAACCAATTTCAATTCAGGATCATAATTCATATCGACTCCTTGCGCATAATTATCTAACCGCTAGTTGTTACCTTTAAGCTTTACTCTTGCCATCTCATTGGTGACCCGAGCTTCCTCCCGTTTCACCTATAATCATAACATGATTAAATACACCACACCACAATCATAGTTCACATATTTCACATTCCATACCAAACCTAGTTAGTGAATTCAACCTACGCAATCTTCCACCTTCATTTAACCCTCTTCTTCGTCCCTACCCTCCTTTTTTTCCGAAGGAACCACCTGAGACGCCGCCGGCTTCTCCACCCCACTTTGATCAAAGAAAAAATCTTGCGCCCATTCCTCTTTCAACTCCGTAATCACACACCTAAACCGTCTCCCATGCCATTCCAACACTAACGAATGATTAATCTTTACCCTCGAATCCACAAGAATTTCCCATTCTTTTAGTTAATAGATTTACGTCGAATTTGTTGGCTTCCGTAGAATGAACAACCTCCCCAATCGACCTCCCAATCTTATCAAACACCATATTATCCCAACATCGTGGAGGTACTCCCGAAACCCTTACCCATACAATCCGCTCCAAGGGAAAAGATTGAGATGTCCACACTTTTAACCTCTGAAAAATTCCCCCTTCTATCTTCATGTCATTTAGACATCTTGTTGCCTCATTTTCTGTAGGGAACGAGAGCAGCACCTGCATTCCTCCTAAATAACGCATACGACACTCAGAGAAACCGAGTCTCTCCGTCTTCACATGTAACTTGTTTAGCACATTAGCATCCACCACTCTACCCAGTAAAGACTTTGACTCCCACTGAGCCGTTACCGAGAATGATTCATTCCCAAGAATAATGGACTTCACTTCATTGGTTCCTCCTTTCGTAACCTTAACTACATCCAGAAACTGATCTCGCATCTTCAAACCCTTGCCGAAAAACCCTAATCGGATTTCCCCCTGAAGGCACACCGTCCCCTACCCCTTTTCCTCTATCGATCTGATTCACAGACCGCACATTGGATGACACTGGTACACCTGAACGATCAAATCAATCCAGATTCACCTATAGCACTCTCCCTTCGGGTTTGATCTTTCCCAACACCCTCTCAAGCAACCATTTGTCTTTTACACCGAAGAATTTCACAAAACCAAATGAATCTCCCGCCTTAAATCTTTTGGCAGAGATAAACACAAAAACCACTCATCCAAAACTTGAGACTTCCGATCTAAGTTTCGTAACCGAACAACCTTCAGGCAGATTAGACATGTAAAAGGATACTGTATCTTTCGGCCAAGATAACCATCGGCTCCCCATGCCATTCTTCTTCTTCTTTGAACTCCAATCAACGATCCGCCATTCCCCTTGATTTCTCGTCGTCATCGTTGCCATATAGGGTTACGTTAACCAAAGTTGTTAAATAAATAAATAAATAAATGAAAGAATGACCAGTTAACTGAATTGATAAATAAATTATTTAAATAAATTATTATTATTATCCTACATAACAAATAACAAATTACAACTTCTAGTACTTAAAAATTAATATAGTATTATCTCTCACGTTATATCTCCCTCACGGCTAATCACAAACCGGCACCTCCAATACGAACTCACGCCCCTACTCCGCCTTACGCTTCTGTTCTGAACCATAACGTCATCTTCACATCCTTTAACCGGAACCCACAAACCGGCTGTCCACCGGAACTTTAACTCCTTCGCGAGTGACGTCAATAACCGTTTATAATAACTACCGTCGTTTGGCTTCTCCAACCGATGCCTCCCCTCCCTTTTCCATGAAAAACAACTGCCATTTTCCTCTGCAATAAACCACCACGAAAAAATCACTTCCGCATCCACACATGAGTCGCTGACTCGCTTCTGCCCTCTTCCTTTCTCGGGTCTGCATTTTCTTCCCCACTACTTAATTTGCGACATCTTCATGGATTTAATTATATTGTTGGTAAGTTAGGGTTTTAGATCTGTTACTCTTCTAAATTGAAAATTTAAGTTTTATAGTTCCCAATTTTGGACAATTGATGTTGTATTTTGTTTCTGTACATGAATTTTTTTACTCCCGTTGTCTTTCACATCCTCTATTGAACAATTGATTTCATAACAAATTCCTATTCTTTTTTCATCAATAATTGAATTGATTTTGCTGTTTCTTTTATCGTTCTTACTCTTCTTTTCTTTGATTTTGCATATTATAAGTTCTTTATTTATCTTTGCAGAAATTATCCAGAAAACAGACAAAGGCAATTCAAGAGGTCGGGGTTCATTTCCGTTTTTAAGGTAAGTTAATCCATGGCCCGAACTAGATCATCTTTCTACGATATAGTGTTAGGGAAAGGTTATTGGCTATTTTAACCAGTGATACAATTTTAGTGAAGTGACAATATGCTCACAAACAAATTGAATATAGCAGCCGGCTGTCACCGATCCAGTTTGCTTGATGGAGTTATGTTGTCAGGGCACACGGTATACTCTTCTTTCACGGCGCCAACTTTTACTTTTGGCGGCGCCATCGGCGCCAATACCGCCCCCCTAAGGCGTTAAGGGTCGGCGCCATCTCCCCCCGTGAACTCTTTGGCGCGCGTTAAAGGCTTCAAAGTGGGCCTGGCCTAACAGTCGATTTTTTGACCGTTGTACCAAGGTTTTTTTTTTAAAAAAAGGTTTAACATCACAGGGAGTATCCCCCACTTTTATCATGTGGTGTTAAGATCTACGTGGCGCCTATGTGGCGGTATTAAACATTAACATGGCATGAGGTATCATGCCCTCATTGTTTGAATTAGATGGAGAAGATGGTTAATTTCTTTCTAAATTTTATCTATCAAAAGTCAAAGGTAGACCTTTTGGCAAATAATTTGTTTGAGAAGTCACAAATGTTTGATCCTTAAATGTGTGCTTAACAAAATTGAGGAATTTTGTTTCCGTAAACCAAATTTCATTTATGTATTAAGATAAAAACCCTATGCAACAGAGTGATTACATAAAAAACCTTAAAGATAAAATTAGTTTTTTTTCTTTAAGATGAAGACGCAAAAGTACAAAGTAAACAAAATATTTTGAGTGCGCCATAAATGAATAGATTTCATAGATGCAAACAAATTCAAGAGTGATTTCCTTTTTAGGTTACACACACCGTGCAAAAGTTCCAGTAATCAAATAAGTAGGAAAACTTCTACTTCACATCATTATCTCTCCTTGAATAAGCGTTAATGCTTTTGGGTATTCAAAATGCAACCACAAAGAAAATTCTATGAGTGATGTTTGAATGCTAGGAGATGAACTTCATCAGTTGTTCTTGAAGATAGTTTGAATTCACAAGTTTGCTCTCTTCAACTGTTGGCATTCTGCATTTTATTATTTTGTTAGAAAACTATAAACAATAGACCATAGAACATAAATCGGCAAAATGCAACTTTAATCAATGTTGCCTCATTATATGAATTGAAGCATAACATTATTAGTTAATCTAAATGTGATTCGTGGACAATGCTTATGCTATTCACACAAATTAAAACATCATTCAAGAAGTCATTATGTGGCTATTTGGTGTTCTAGGAAACGTTGACTGCAAACTCATAGGATTGTGTTTGCATTTAGTTGTCTGGATTTGGTCCAAAAATATTATTAATGGTCAAAAAAGTTTGATCCACACGGTCAAACTTCAAGGTTGGAAGTTCTTTCATTCTACCAGTGAAACTACAATCCTCTTTTAAATTCATTTATGGAACTAATATACTTTCGGTTGTATACATTAATCTGCACATCCAACACATAATCACAATGATCAAATCAAAATCTTTTATCTTTTCAATTCCATTTCATGTTCTTTGATGATTAGATTTCTATCTGCATGTTTCATTTTTCCTCAAAAAAATTCTATACACTGATAAAGTTTGCAAAACTGTACCTCTTTTCATTGTGGCTTACCAAATTATGTAATTTTTTACACAGTACATAATTTAACCCTATGTTAATTTAGTTACAACTCTGTTCTAAAACACAGTTATATCAAATAATAATTACTCAACATTACAACCCCTAGAGTTGTGGTTTCCATCAAAATTTGTACATTATCCCCATTTTAATTAGAATACATGTAGATGTAACATGTTAAATTACATTAATGTGGAGATTACATGACAATGTTTACTAATTGATTGCTATGAATCAACTATTCATGGAGGTTAAAGCTCTCAAGTTCAAACTTCAAGTCATTAAATGAGTGAGGTATTGTTGTAACTTTCGAACCAGAATATATAACTGTTCTATGCCTAGGCTTCAATAAGAGCATATTATATTAAATAAGTTTACATTTTACTACTTATTTCAACTTTTTTAATTTTGTAGACCCTGTTTCTCTCGGACACTATGGGATCTCAGTGCCTTACTCAGTTGGTATCAAAGGGAAAGCAATGTAGGTGGTTATCTTCACCCTGTTACTAATGTCTACACACTATATAATATGATTTAGATTGTATCACCTTTTACTAAACAAAATTAAATATTTTTATTGAAAATATTAGGCTACTAGATGATGTTTAGTAAAAAATATCCGGCTATTATATATAGCATTTTTGTAGAAATCAAATTCATTTTACAATCATGAACAAATCTTTTATATGTCGATGAGGAGCAGCAAATAATGCTAATAAATGTAATTCGATAATTGAAACCCGTGCATCGTACGGCGGTATTTAAAAAAATCAAAACTAAAATGTACTAATGATTCTTTATATCATCTAAGAAATTTTTTTATTAGAAATATCCAGTTAAAAGTTTCAATGGTTTTTCTACAATGAGCCACTTTCACTTCCTAGTAAAATATAAAAATGATATAAACATTAATATAATCTCTAAAACTTAAGAGAAAATTAAAGTTTGTATCATACCATTCTTCAATTATAAAAACAAACACAAAAACAAAACCATTTGATTATAATCGTGCATGAATAATCTAAGAGTAGTTATAAGTATCACTCAAGGACACCCTTATGATACATATATTTGGGAATTTGTGTAGCTAAACAATAAAAAAAATTATTGATATTAATTATATTGTTATATTTATTTAAGAAATACTTGTTTGTAAAAAATAATAAAATTAAGAATGCAATTATAACGATAATATCTCTATTAAAAATTCATAAGAATTAATTTAGTTGTTTGAAATTACAATATTTAAGGCTCATTGGATTTAAAATTGATTTTTTTTTCAAATCCAAATTCGTTATTTACGATATATAATTCAATCTTTAAATGTGTTTGACTTTTTTAGAATATAATTAAAGACGTAATTATACAGTTTGTAATTAGACTCTTTCTATTTTTGAATAATCATAACTATATTATGAAAGTCAAATTTCATTTATTAGAAAAATTTTGAGCGGGAAAACCACAAAATGGATTGTTGTGGTGATGCCATGTGGCATCCAATCTTTTCATATATATATATTATATAGAAGATAGATGAGGAGCAGCAAATAATGCTCTTTAGGCATGCAAATAGTTGCTTATCATCGCATATCTTCCACATGATGCCTACTTTTGTCAATCGATTCAGGCTGCATTTAGAATTAATTCCGAGTATCTTTATGAATCATTAGTATAGTTAACACAAACAATTGATGAGCAATAAACAATACCATGGACTCAAGATATGAGAAACATCAAAAGAGGCAAAAGAACAAAAATCAACACACATACACACACTAAAAACATAAGAAGATGTGAAATAAGCCATCGGTTGCGATGTAATTCAAACAAAAACCCATTAAAATTGCATCAGAAAAGAAAGATAAACGAGCAACGATTATGTCAACATGAATTCATGCAAATGTTTGCAATATATGTGCTACCAGAAAACCTGCTGGGAGAAACTAAACGAAAGCTTGGTTAAGTCCATCAATTAGTGAGATATGTTGGACTGCACTTAATCAAGTAGGCATACTGTTGTAGCTTTGATTTAAGAATTAATATATGTAGATTTGAATACTATAACTATCAAGGTGAAAATATATTCATTTCAATCTTGAACTCAGATGGGTTATATTGACCAACCAAGTCAGAGTATGTGATTTTTAATGTATTTTATCAAAAGCTTTATATACCCATTTGATGAATAGTAACAAACTATGAAAACCATTTGTCTATAGCAGAAAAAAGACTGCAAAAAAAAAAACTCACAGATGCGGTATCTTGAGACATATTTTCAGCAGGTTGTGGTGTAGATAGACCATGATGCAGTCTCAAAACACCCTGCAACCAAGGAAAACACCTTGATGATTCAACACATCTACGTCCCAACCAAGACCTTAAAGCAAAACCCTAATATTAAAAATCCATTACAAATGACAGACGTATCAAGATACAAATCGAACGAACAATAACTAAATCACAATGCACAACCAAAAACAAACGAATAAAACCCTAAACTAACATGTTTCATCGATGCAAGCATGAAAAAAGTGGCTTGATTCCGAGAACGGCCTTACGGAGAAAGCCTGCAAACGATGGAAAGAATAATATCAATCAGAGAAGTACTCCAAATTAGATCAAATCAGCACCATCGCAAAACCCTAACCACGGAGGCATAACAACACAATCGGAAGGGAAAATAAAGCGACGATGGTGAGAAAGATATCGGTGAGCACATGAGAGACAGAGAGCTGATGATCCGGATGTGTAAGAGAGATGTAATATCCAAGAAAGAGAAAATGGAAAGCCACAGCAATAATGAAGAGGGATGGTGTGAACAGATAACCACTGTAAAGCATACAGGCATTGGCATGAATTGGGGTAGATTATATGTTCAGAGAGAGGACAGGGTAAGAGGGTTGAGTCAATCCAAAGCAATCGACGTGTAGATAATTCATTAGACTATACTATTCTTATGAACAGTTACATATGAGTCTTGATGGACTCATTGCTTTTTGTATAAATATATAACTTGAATACATTTCAGTTTATTTATTTTTTTCTGAAACACCAGACTGAAAGAAGTGATAATGTTTGCCCCCAATGAACAAACACAAATAGGTTGTTACAGATAGGCACCAATGTTCAGGTTCCACAATGAATCATATCATTGTTTACATTTTGACCCGTTTTCACTACTGAAAATTGATAGAACATTCTAATTTACCATTCTTCATAGGGACAACATCTACATACAATGGGTTGCAAATGGATCTCCGAGTTACGTTCCAGTTAAACGATAAATCAAATTGAATTTCCCTTTGATACCCACTGACTTTATGAAGGAAATATTGTCCAAGTGAAGATATATGGATTTGCTGTAATTCCTTCGAATGGCATAACAAACTAAGAATCTAAACATATTGTTATTCGTAATTGCTATCACTCTCAATGTATGTATTATTACTGAATGCTTTGTATACATCAATTTCTTCATCATTTAACGTGAGTTTTAAAAACCGATTCAATTAGCGGCCTAGAACACAAATGAAAGAATTTAAAATAAGTGAATAATTTGATAATTGAATGATCAAATACATGAATAAATGTGTCTAGGTAAAGGTTTATAAAATTTTAATCAAAGAACAAAGTTTATGAACATTAATTTATGTAAATGAATACTTATAACTAATAAAGGTAAATTGAAAAATGCTTTGGGTGATTTGTTTAATAGATAAGTTTTCAACAATTGCTCGAATTAATAAATATTACTAAATAAGTTGTAAATTGTTTTGGTCAAGAATTCACAAAGGAATCTTGTGTTCTAAACTTTGAATGTGAGGTAGTGTGCTTGTCAATATGCTTGAAACGTAAAGTTGAACACAAGGATGTAACGAGGGGAAAATCCAGGATCCTTCGAGTTGCCTCTAGGAATCTTAGCAAAAAAACCTCGAGAGCCGGCCTGAAGAGCCTGCTGCCTAGCAATTTTATTGATACGAAATAAAGAATTACAAGGGTTTTGGAGGTTTGATCGATCGAGCTAAGTGTTACAGTGATAATATGCTATCAGAGTGTAACATCCCGAATTTCATAATAAATTGGGTGTTTAACTCTAATTATGATTTACTTGGGTTTAGAGTAATAAGCGGGTTTAGAAGGTTAACCGGGTTATTTAATGGGGATTCTTAGTTAAAAAGTTAACTTTATTAATAGATGTTAAAACTAAAGGAAAGTTGGAGGATTAATTGTGTAAATGAGGGTTTTGGCTAAATTTTTATAAAACATGATATTAGAGGGACCATAGCTGAAAATTTAGAGGAGAAAACAAGTCTGGGATTACCCCAGACTCAGAAATCGCGACCAGGAGGGGAGGAGAGGGAGAAAAACCCTAACTCTTGAGAAATCCTCAAATTGGAGCTTGTGGTTTGGATATTTTGGAAGGGGAAGTCGAATTTGGGCTTGGGAGACCTTCTACATCTCGATTTCTACCTTAGATTTCTGAGTATCTTGTCAAGTAAGTGAAAACTAAGTAGGTTGATCTTATGAGCTTTAGCTAGATGTCAAATTGATGCATGAAATCAGTAGTACATGTGTTAGTGAACCTGGATTATGCTTAATTTCTTCTTGCATGACTGATTTTTGTGTGTAATTAGTAGAAATTGTGGTGGGTTCAAGCCCCACCCTATGGAATTCGAAACCCATGGTGAATGGGTGATTTGGGTTGGTTAATTGTGGTCCATGCATGTTAATAGACTTGTTGAAAGTATTTGATTTAGTGTAAAAATTGAATTTCTTGTTGTGAAGTGATCTATGGGTAGAATGAACACATGAAAGCTTCTAAACATTTAGAACACCAATTATGCATATAAGGTGTTCGATGAAATGCTTGAATGAAAATGATTATGTGTATGAGCTGGATTTTTGATGAATTAAGTAGTGATGGAATGTAGAATATATATATATATATATATATATATATATATATATATATATATATATATATATATGATTGTGTGAACCAAAGATGTGTATGGTAATCTTAACAAGATAATGTCCTTAGGTGACGCAGGAGGAAGCACAAGCCATCAACGTGAAGGCAAGAACAAAGCTTAAAAGGTAACATGTAGTAGCTAGTGGTTGGCGTTAAATAGTTGGTTATAATTTGATGTTAAAGCGGAAATTTGATGAACTATATGTGTCGAGGGTAATGGGAAATCAAATTGAGAAGTTGGTTATGTAAATGACTAACTAGGACTGCAATATATGACCCAATTTGGGTTGAGCTGGATGTTGTGGCAAGACGAGAAACCATGAGAGTTTTGGGATCTCGGATTGTCCCAACATCGAATTTAAATGGATTAGCACAATGTGTGTGTGCTAAGGGGAATTATAATGAAGGAAATTCTAATTGGAATCATAATCCTAAGTTGGTTTTGTGACTAGTGTGTTAGCGGGTCAAACGGGTCGGGTAAGAAGTTGTCATTATCTTTATCGGAATAATGAAATCGGATATGAAAATTTGTGATCTTGGGTGAAGTCTTCATATTGCAGGTAACTATGAGTTCATGATGCTAAAAATTCAGGTTTGATAGTTTGGAGGTAGACCAAGCTGAAAAATGCAGAAAAATGGCTAAGTATGGCAAAATTGGCCTGGAGCCCTGGAAATCAGGCTCCAGGCGTATCGCCTGGAAGTCCAGGAGCTCCAAGCGATACGCTTGGAGCTGCTGTCCGAATTTTTGTTTTGTTTTCTTGAATTTAAATGATGTATTGTGTTGATTGCTGCTATGTGCCATCAATACTAACGTGTTACTAGTGTTCTTGGCAGGTAATCGATAGTTGATGGGTCGGGATCGAATCGAAGACTTTTGGAACCGAACATCATGTATTTTGGGATTTTAATTTATATGTTTGCAGTAGTAAATGTTTGTAAGTAAACTATCATGTAGTTAACGGCGTTAAACGTATGATTTTTGTAAATATTGCTTATGTGATGGATGAAGGTCTAAGTATAAGATGAAATTTCCAAACTCTGATTTTTGAAACGATGTTAATACATCAAAATGGGATTGGGGCCTTACAAGTTGGTATCAGAGCCATGGTTTGAGGGATTCAAGTGTCGCGGGGGCACTTGAACTCAAACCAAGTGCTCGTGATGGGGAAAGATGTTCGGTTCAAGGTTCGATCTTCTGACCCGGTAAGTGACATAAGTAAGTGATTTAAATTATATATTGTGATATTGAATGTTGAAATGTGCGGTATGGATCATTTAAAACGGGTAAGCTGAAAATTTTTAGTGATTGAAAAGCGGAAGTATGTGATTATGATGCTAACCTATTGTAAACTTTCAGTTTACTATGGCGGATGAAAACAACCCAGCTGGGGCTCTTACAGAGCCCATGATTGCAGAAGTAAGGAAGCTGGTCACAGATGAAATTGAGACCTCGGTGGAAACAATGGTACGGACCCATGTGGGTCAAATGGAAAATGCCTTGATGGAGGCATTGGAAAAGAAGCTGGAATCGATGAGGCATGACCTTATGGCGGAAGGAAGCGAGAAGAAAGATAAGGGGAGGTGTACTTACAAAGATTTCATGGCGTGTAAGCCTCCCCTATATACTAGTGAGGCGGATCCAATAGCCTGTTATCGATGGCTAGCAGAAATTGAAGCGGTATTTGAGCGAAGTCACTGTGGGCCGGAGGATCAAGTAATGTTTGCAACCGGGCAACTTCGGTCGCATGCAAAAGACTGGTGGGATATGACACATGAGGAAAAGGGAAGGGAGGCCATAAAGGCCATGAATTGGGAAGAGTTTAAAGCGGTGTTTGCGGTATATCATAGCCCTGAGTCAGAAGTAAACAAAATACAAGATGAGTTGATGCAGTTTTGCCAAAGGAATGGACAACCGATCGGGGAGGTGATCAGTTACTTCATGGATCGGGTGAAATTCTGTAAATAGCTGCTGAGAACAGAGAAGCAAAAGATCTACCAGTTTAACAATATGCAGAACGCTGATTTTAGGGAGTTCATTAATGCTTCCCGATGTGTGACTCTCGAGGTGCTGATCAATGATTGTCGAGAGAGAGAATTGGAGCTGAAAAAGCAGGTGGAAAGAGGTGAGAAGAGGGGAGTAGAAAGCAGTTCTACCCCAAACAAGAAGCCAAGGATGAATGAATCACCCAAGAAAGCTGAAAATAAGAAGAGTGGATCATCTGATTGCCTACATTGTGGGAGAGCTCATAAGGGGGAGTGTTTCTTTTTAACAAAGCAGTGCTATGGTTGTGGAAAGACGGGACATAGTATAGCACAATGTCCTAGTCCGGCACAGTTATGTTTTGGATGCGGAAAGACGGGCCATAAAAAGAGTGAATGCCCAAACCCGAGTGCGGGGGCGGGTCAAAGCGGAGTGAAGCCAGATATTCCTCGAGCGAGAGGAAGATCTTATTAGCTGACTGTGGAGGAGGGAAAGGTGGATCCGGGGGTAGTGACAGGTATCTTTCTTGTCAATTCTATCCATGCATATGTATTGTTTGATACGGGGGCGAGTAGGTCATTTGTTTCTTATGATTTTACCCGCCACCCTTCTTTTGTTATTAACAAGCTGTCTGTGCCCTTAGAAGTAGAAATAGCAGATAACAAGAGTGTCTTAGTCTTCGATGTGTATCGTGATTGTAAAATCTCTATAGAAGATGAAGATTACTTTATCGATTTAATACCAATGATGATGGGAGAATTCAAGGTGATAGTGGGAATGGATTGGTTATCTAAATACCAAGCCAATGTGGTGTGTAACCGCAAGGTGATTGAATTAATATCGTCGAGCGGGAAGCAGGTTGTTGTTCAAGGAGAAAGAAAGAATGAGATCACGTTGTGTTCAGTAATGGAGGCAAGGAAATACATCCACACGGGTGTAAATCCTATCTGGCATATGTGGTGGATACCGAACGTGAGAATAATAGAGCAGAAGCGGTACCCGTTGTGCAAGAATTCTTAGACGTTTTTCCTGAAGACCTTCCGGGTATACCACCGGATAGGGATGTGGAATTTCGGATCGATTTGGTACCTAGGGTGTTGGGAATCGAGATACCGAGCCAACAAGATTTGGATAGATGTGATTAATATTCAACGACCACTTATTATATACCGTCCTACAACACGGTGAAGAACATGCCAACTCAAGTTACAAGACTCAACTAAAGAAAAGGCTCTAGTGAATATTATTTATTGTTTAAATATTGTCACTAGTTGGTAGCTTACTTTTATGCCCTTAGTGAGTTTGTATTAGATATAGTAAGTCTTTCTCATGTGAAAGACTTGTTGATGAGTGTTAGAGAGAAAGTTAGTCATGGTTCTTTGAAGCTTGTAAGGGTTCATGAACTCACCTAGTAAGTTCATGATACCCGGGAATGCGTGGGGTAGGTAAAATGTAATCTTTCGGTTATTATTATTTATCTATCATTCCATGTTGTTTATCATCGATCTATCTTGTTCTTCATATCCATGTTTATGCTAGCTTTGCTCATCATCATCATCATCACATCTCAAACACCAACGATGTTCATATTCAGGTGTTCATTTGTTTCTACAAAAACGAGTTACACAAAGACTCGATCCGCTTCCGCAACCAAGGTATTTGCCCACCACCTCGGTTTTTCAATTGGCATCAGAGCCATGGTCGAGATTATGCAACCTTACGGTTGATATCTCAACTTTGTGTTCATATGCTTGTTTTTGTAAACAAATGGAGATGTTAAACTTTTTAGAAAGATTTTGAACTCCCCTCCATGTCTTTCAAAGTTTATGAAAAAGGTTTTTGAAGTTTTCTTTCTTAGATTAGTCAAACCTATTTATTCATATATTCTTGAGTTGTTAAAAGTAATTTTGTTGAGTGTTTGTGTTTTTGTCCAGTAAACACAAATAGGTTTATAAACTTATCCAAGTTGTGTCTAAGCCTAACTCAAAACATGAACTCCCTGCATATTTCACGTATGCATAATCTTAAATGTTAAATTCATGGTCAAAATTCCTTTTATTAGTTAATCTCAAGACTCTCTTGAAAAGTGTGTGAATACTTCTTTCACATCACACTTTATTCTTTGTGTGTAAAATTCAACTTGCTTTATTTGACTTTAGCTTTCTTGAGTTCCACAATAGTGTGTCCTTTTTGTCAAGAGTTATCTCTGATGGAGTGCAAGTTTAAAATTTCTTTCACTTTAGCACTTGACTTTATTGAGTCCCACATTTACTTTGTACTTTATTCACTTTCCCTACACTTTCTTTCTCCACACGTATCAATACTTTCTTCAAGATTCCATGACACTACTTTCTCTCTCTAAAATCATGAGAGCTATACAAAATATTTAGAGTGCTTACAGGTTGTTCTTGAAGATGTTTGTGTGAAAGAACTCAGAAAATGAGAGTAAACGAGACTGCAGCTCGTACTTCACAATAATTTCATGTCCGTTCTCGATCGAAAGATACTGTTGCAGGTTAAAGAAAATGGAACTCGGTTATGGAGACTCGATGATTCTTGAGTCGATGGTCCAAGAAGTCGGTCACATCTAGGGTACGTAAGCGACCCAGTTGACACGAAGTTGACGATATATGGCCAGTCACATGAAGATGGTTAAGAGTTTGCCTGAGTCGTCACGATGGGTTTTTTGTGTGAATCGAAGTCGTTGATGACGACAGCTACGGATGAGGACAGAAAAGAGTACTGCATGCATTCTAGGAGGTCTATTCTCTTTGTCAAAGGACAAAGTCACGTTCTACATTTTTTGTGAGTTACGAAAGAAAAGAATAGGCTGCATAAACTTTTTTTTTCGTGTGTCAGAAACGGGTTCTCCATAAACCCTATTGATCATCTCTCTCATCAAAACCTTATGAACCCTAAAGCTTCAACCGAAAGTTCTTCTAAAGCCATCACTCAATCGAAGGTCCAGACAACAACCGGAAAAGAACACGATTCCGTCTCAGTATTCAAGCGGATGTTGCAAGTTCAACCGGAATTTTGAAGTTCGGCCGGAAAAACGTATTCAACCGGAACTCTCGGAGTTCAACCGGAAAAATGGTTTCAACCGGAAACCAACTTTCAACCGGAATCGTGGTTCAAACGGAAAACCTTCACCGGTTCCGTCTCAAGTTCGAGCGGAAACTTCGACCGGAAAAGGAAGGTTCCGGCTCATCACTATTCCGCTTCATAGTTCAAGCGGAACTTCGATGATCAACCGGAAATCATGTCAGCTCCAACTTGAACCGGAAATCCACACTTCAAGCGGAAATCCGTGTTCCGTTTCAACTGACTTCAACCGGAAGTTGTTCCAACCCATTTCAACCGGAAATCTCAACTTCGACCGGAAAAGCCTCTGACGTGGTTTTGATCACCGGAATGTATTTCTCAGGCCACCGGTGATGCTCCTTGCCACCAGAAATCGCTTATATTTGGTCCTGATCAGTCTAAGCTTGCCGGAACTCGCCTCAAATCGCCGGAAAAATGTATCCGTTCAGGTCAGTTCCGATCATGTTCGAACTCTCTTTTGTCATCGGACTAGGCTGTTGTTAAGTTGTTACAGTAATGTTGATGAAGAAAAGGAATTTTCGTTCGAGTATGTGATCTCGTGTCCGGCTTCTGATTCGTATAAGTGTTTGTGTCTGGAGGACGTAATTTAACAAGTTGGAGTATTGAAGTTATTTTAATTACATAAGGCTCATGTTCAATATCCGATTCGGTTTGACGACGGGTTTTGCTCTATGTTGCTTATGTTTGGGTTTCGATTATGGGTTCGGGTCCGGTTATTTATTCTTGTTGTCAACCTACAACCACAACAAATCTCAATGAAGCCATGATAATCCATTGCAACCTTGATGAATCGTACAAGCAGGTACATCGTAGTTACCAAACTATTCTTATTTTTGATTCTTGCTTCGTTATAAGCAGACGTGTTTAGAAGCAATAATGAAGACTAAGGATGTGCACAAGTTTGTGTTATCTACATTAAATTGAAGACGGGTTAGCCACTGTTGGATTTTGGATCATTGAAATTCAAGGATATTTCGTTGAAAAGGTTGTTTTCGGGTTTTGACTACAACAACAACATGCTCATTTATTTTGCTACGGGTTGCAAAAGTCTAGGGGGAGAAAATGTGATGATTTGATGAGACTTTTGGCAACGGGTTTAGCAAAAGCAAGTAACGTGATTTTTAATCTTTGAAGCGTCCTCAAGCCGTAACAGTTGCGACATTGCCATTGCGGTAAAAATCGAAGGCAAGATTATTAGCACAAAAAGAAGTGGTTTATCTTCGTGCAAAGCATTGGTTTGGTATTCAGCCAAGT
>JBCNJP010000010.1:30978546-31157408 GCA_039602395.1 Deinandra increscens subsp. villosa
ACATTTTCAAGAATCGGTTATGGGAAGAAGATCAAGGCTCTTAATTGAATTCAAACACCGTTTGCCCCACGGTGGGCGCCAAATTGTTTTGGTCAAAAACTGCCTAAGCAATTAGGGATACCTGTCATGTCTTCATGCTTCCAGGCGAAAGTTGAAGTTCTGGCTTGGAGAAGCTGAATTAATTGTTCTTCAACATTCGCTGGGATGGATGTTCCTACGAGAACCTTGATTTCAGGATTCTCAGGGTCTAAAAAGACTTCTTTAACATCAAGCTCCCTGTCTTCCTGCACTTCAAGTGCCCTTTTCTGTAATTGCTATCCCTTCGTCACCTTAGTGGTGTTTTTCATTGACGTTCATAGCAGTTCTTGGCATCCTGCTGGCCGCTTTCAATCCTCACAACTCCCTAAGGTGTAGGAAGCTTGATGCATTGATGATAGGTTGAAGGGACTGCTTTCATCTCATGTATCCATGGCCTGCCAAGAAGTATATTGCAAAAAGAAAGAGAATCTATACCACAAAACATTTGCATAGAATTTACCTCTTCTATGTATACTGGCAACCTGATATCCCCAATGGTGCTTTTAGTTTCACCGCTGAAACCAACTAGGACTAAGGATCTTACAACTATCTCAGTTTCCGGGATCCCCATCTTCTTGAGCACATCAAGACGGATTATGTTTACTGAGCTTCCATTATCGATCAGAATCCTGCGGACAAATGGTTAGCAATATATAAAGTAACTACAAGACTATTATGATGAGGATCCTGAACCTGAGAACGGTCGCTCTCATCAAAGGATATGAGCTTGTCTTGGGTTAGGGTGGACGTCCGAATAGGTCTGTCACCCTGTTCAGATTTAGATTCCCTAGCATGCTTCTTGGCTGAGGAATACGAAGTGCCGCACATTTGTGAGCCTCCTGAGATGAAGTTGATTATTTGAGCATCCTGAGGTGGAGAAGCTGCTCTCTATGGCACCTTGTCAGCTTCCTTAGTCCTAGCCTTCTTTCTGCCTATCAATTCTTTAAGATGCCCCTTACTGAGTAGATAGCTAATTTCCTTTCGGAGCACTATGCATTCATCTGTTAGGTGGCCAAAATATTCGTGGTAGGCACACCACTTGGTCTTGTCTTTCCAAGATCCCTGTTTATCATTTTTTCTAGGCCATCTTGCCTTTTCACTAAGATCCTGCATTGCACACATTAGGCCACCAATGTCAACAGATAAACAATACTTAGATACCTTAGGATACTCCTCATCATCATCATCCTGCTCTACAGCATTGACTTTGTGATTATCTGGTTTGGAGTATGGACGGGATCTATACGGCTTCCCGATGGATTCCGCCTTCTTATTGTTAGGATCATATTCAGGAACCTACAATCTTTGGTGGATCTCTTTGTCATCTTCCAAACGAATAAACCTTAAGGCTCTACTGCGTACTTCGTCGAGATTCCTACAAGGAGTTATGACAAGATCATCATAAAAACATGAATCTTTAGAGAGCCCCATCTTAAAGGCTTCGACGGCTGCCGCCATATATAGATTAGGGATCTCGAGGGATTCTCATCCGAATCTAGCAATATATTCTCTGAGCGGCTCATCTGGCTTCTGAAATATTCGGTACAGGTCACCCGTGAGCTTCTCAAAGGTTCTGCTGCAAGAAAACTGATTGTTAAACATGTTGACTAAATGAGTAAATGACGTAATAGTGTTAGGAGGGATGCTCAGTAGCCATTTAATGGCTGGTCCTGTTAAGGTTGAACCAAAGCCTTTGCTAAGACAGGCTTCTTTGATTTCTATCAGAATGGGGTTGATCTCCATACGCTCCCTGTAATGTGCCACGTGTTCTTCAGGATCCGTAGTTCCATCGTAAAGCTTCATGCTTGGAGTTTGAAAACGTTTCGGGATCTCCACTTGAGAAATCGGCCAAGTAAATCTGGAGATCTTGTGGCTTTCCAAAGGAACCTCAGGTATAGGTTTTAGGATCCCTGGAACCTTTGATATCATCTTTTTTAACTTCTGGAGCTCCCTGGCGATACTTGGATGAATATCTGCATCATAAGGAGCACCCTGGTTAGAAACGACAGGAACTGAATTTGACACATTACCTGGGCCAGGATTCTGGATTGGGATCTTGGGAGTGTATCCACAACTCGTTGGGATGCTCGGTTCCGTAGTGGCTACTGTTTGCATGGGGATGAAGTCACCATCATGCACATCTGAGGAACTGGTCTTGAAGATTCCTGCAGAAACAGAAGGGTTAGAATGTTGATATCCTTGGGGATTCTGGCCTAGGTTTCCAGCAGATAAAGGATGTCCTTGAGATGGCGTGGCTAGGGATCCCAACGATAGTGGAATCCAAGGATCCTTGGAGCGCGACTGCGAGGATTCTGGTGGGACGGCTCCTGAGAATCTAGCAGTACTCCCTGCATATCCAGCGACCTGAGAAGTCATTGTAGGGGCTGTAGTGAAGCCTGGTGCTGATTTGTAATTGTAGCGAGCCAGATCTGAGGATCCTGAGGCGTTGAAGTCGAGATGACTGGGAAATAGAGGACTTTGTTCCTCCACAGGTTTCTTAGACTTCTTAAGTTCCTCAATTTCCTTCATCACTGTTTGATTAGTCTTTTCTTGCTGATCCATCTGACTTTTCACCTGCCTGATCAAAGAAAACAAATCATTGTTAGTAATTGTTTTGGTCAAAAACTGCCTAAGCAATTAGTTGATCAAACTTTGTAAGTGAGGTAGCGTGTTTGACGTAAATAAAGATGGAAATGTAAATTTGGAGATTGACACGAGGATGTAACGAGGGAAAATCCAGGAATCCTTGAGTATCCTCAAGGAGCCTAGCAAAAAACCTCGGGGGCCGGTTCAAAGTACCTGCCTCCTAAAACTTTTATATAATAAATGTTTTGAGTACAAATGAAATGAGCTCGTAATCTAAGTGCTGTAGAGAATTGTGATCGTAGAAGGAGGTAAGAAAAAGTGTGTTGTGTGCAAGCCAAGAGCTCAGTTTAAATACAGATTACATCGTAACAATATTCCTAAAAACTAGCAACTAACTCCACGTCCCTTATACGTCCGTTAGAAGTCCGCTCAGTCCACGTTTCCGTTAGTTGACCGGGTCTTTAGGACACGTGATCCATGCTCGAGCTAACCTGCGAATAATAAACAAAAAGGGGAAAGCAATAGTTAGTCAAGAAATTTAATTCAGGATCCTTACAGTGAAGTGCTTGGGAGCTGATGCGAGCTGCTCGGTATCTCCTGAATTCTAGTACCAACAGTAATAACAGGATCAATAGATTGAACCTAGGATCCTGTGAAGACAGGATAGTCAGTTTTTCTCGGCTGCTCGTCCAGTTTCTTCTGACGATCATTATTTTTCTTCTGGCTTCCGGGAGCGGAAGGAAGAGGAGGAATGGAGGACGATGTAGAGGCTAAAACAGACTTTTGTTGGTTCGACATCTTTCGGATTGGAGATCAAATGGAGTGGATGGAGAATGGAATTTTCTTAGAATGAAGCACCACTTGCCCCACGGTGGGCGCCAAACTGTTTTGATCAAAAATTCACAAAGGAATCTTGTGTTCCAAACTTATAACGTGAGGTAGTGTGCTTGTCAATATGCTTGAAACGTAAAGTTGAACACAAGGATGTAACGAGGGAAAATCCAGGATCCTTCGAGTTGCCTCTAGGAATCCTAGCCAAAAAACCTCGGGAGTCGGCCTTAAGAGCCTGCTGCCTAGCAATTTTATTGATACGAAATAAAGAATTACAAGGATTTTGGAGGTTTGATCGATCGAGCTAAGTGTTACAGAGATAATATGCTATCAGAGCTCAAGTGTGAACGAGTTGTGTGTCCCTAATTCGATCGAATCCTCAATTATATAGAGATTACAAAAATAACAAACTTTTCGAGAATCCCGGGATCCTATCGCCCAACTAATATAACCGTTAGAGCCACTTTCGTCCACTTGGTCCACGATCTCATTCAGCTGGAACTTGAATCTCGGAGGTAGTTGATGACTTCAACGGTACCTGGTCAAATAAACACGTGGCAATTATAAGGGTTAGTCGAATAAAACAAATCAGGAAACCTGAACGAGTGGGATTCCCATACGGTAATAGGATTCCTGAACTATGTGAGCTTCCTGCGAGCATCCTGAAAATATACCCTCAACAGGTATGTTCTTCAGTTTCTTAGTTTTGTCTCCGAGTCAATGGCATACGTTAAGTATGACTTACCTATTAACCCATGTACTTCCATGTTTTGTAATCTTTAATGTCGAGCCCTCACGCTCTTTGCATATGAAGTCGGGCCTTCCTCCAGTTACAATCAGTTTGCACGTAGCATCCCTTGAGTCAATTTATTCAACGTCTAAATTTATCTATCGTTATCCCTAGCTTGACATTGATCTTAAGAAGAACATTTGTCAAATACTGATCATTTACTCGCATCGGTGCCTTATATGACAATTCCTAATATCGAAATCAAACTTCTAAGTTTGCCATTGCTTCTAGTTTCGAATCGTCAGGCTCATCCGCGTATCAACATTTGTCTTGAGGTCATCTATTTTGATGGTTTTGCATTTTTCCTAAGGAAGACGTAATCCTAAGCTGTCTAAGGTAGCTTGACTACGGGATTCCTTGACAATGCTTTGCCTCTCCTTATGTTGTAGCTCATCCAATCATCATGTGGATTTTTCTTGCCATTTTGTTGAAGGAATAACATCTCCTGGAACATAAGTTCTTCTTGGCTTACTGTGGACCTCCATACGCCTAAGCTTGTGGACTCTCAATCCATCTTGTGGTAACCTTCGTCATTCTTCTTTGAACTATTCTTAACTTCAACTGCTAGCTTATGCTTCGAGCCTTCCTGCCTATCACCTATAGTGATGGTCTTCTGAAGGTAGCAACGTAGCTTAGAACGTTGTTTCCAATATTCTTGCCATAGCAACTCTCATTTCTCCTTCACCGTGACTGCGTCTATCACGTCTTCAGTTTCCTTGTTTTAAGGCGACATTTAGGTTTGTCTACACCTCTTTTTATTTCAATGGTTCCTGAGTTCTCCACATGCAATTCCTATGATTACGTTTCTCACACATCTGGCATATCGGCCTTCTTTGTTCAGAAGCTCCTTTAGCCTTCTTGTGGAATCTACCGTCATTGTCTTTAAGATCTTCTTCATCATCGGACCGCTTCCATTTACCTTTCATCGGGAGTCTATTTCTACCAGAAGATTCCTCGGGACCAGCTCCACTAACGGTCGATTTATTGGACATTCTTCTCGTTGAAGGTTCCGGAAGTTGATTAGCAATCGATAGCAACGTAACCTTCAATGCTTCTGCCACTATTATAACATAACGGCTTTCATTTCTTCACTGAAGGTGTTCGTCTTTATATTTTTACTGACATCAGATTTAGTATCGGATGTTCTATTCGCATTCCTATCATGACTATGATTTCTAATCTTCTGATCCTATGATCAAAATAGTCCGACACTTCAGAACTCATGTGAAGTCCGCAAATTTTGAATTCATAATAATTAGATATTGCAAGCGCTATACAATTATATAGTTATGATGCGTTCAAAACCCAGTTATTCTTATCACAGTCATCCTTGGTGTCCGTACCTTTCCTTTTTCCTTTACCAGTAATAAAAAACGGTCTTTTAAATCTACCTTTCTTTAGGCATTCTTACAAGTTATTGACCACGTATCTCACTATCAATTAACCTACCCTGCACTAGGCCACACAATAGTTAGAACCTATGATATGTACATTTGGGTAAAATACCAAATTGTAGTAGCTAATTGCAATCGGGTAGTCTCCGCACTTGCATACCCTAAGTCCTACCTCCTATGTTCCTCGTGCAACATTTTTCCTATGGGCATGACTATCTTGACTGGCATTTACAATCCCTATCTTACCTTACTTTGTTTACCAAGAGTCCTAGTTTAAGTCTAGATACTGTGCTAGTATCTAAATCTCTTAAACCAAGGCTCTGATACCAACTTGTGACGCCCACTCCCAGTCTTGGCTCCAGGAGGGTATACGTGTCGGATTTACTCATGAACACATGGTACAACAGAGATAACTAAACAGCGGAAATTAAAAAAATTCATTTATATATTTGTTAACTACAATAGTAAGAAAGATAACAACATAATCTAATACTATGCCAGTCTACTACCAAGTCTTTCCTGATAGCTTGCCCATCTAATCAGCCCTTGCTAGAGCCCTTCCCTTGCGACTTTAAACATCACCGATACCTGACATACATGCTTTTAAAGGTCAGCTTATGCTGGTGAGTTCTAAGTATTTAAAACTTTTACCTTTCCTTGAAAGGTTACCTTAAACATTTGGGGCCTAACAACTCCTATAAACATTTAACAAGTATAAAACAAAACAGAGTTATACCAAAACATTTTGCCTATAAACCTTTATCAGGTATAAGACACAACTGAATTATACCAAAACATTTTAACCATTCATCTTTTACCAGGTATAAAACATAACAAAATTATACCAAATTATTCATTCCTCTAAGCATTGTCTATTGGAACCACGTTAGTTCCTCGGGCAATCGTTGCCACCCGAAACCTTTTCATAGAGTAACCATCGTTACCCCGGGGAACCGTCATTCCCCGCTTCTAGTTGTATAACCACCTTCTTCCTTCATACATAGACAATCTTTTGCTTAGATTAAAACTAACCCCAAGGGTTATTTTCTTTTCTGGAAAACTTAGTTTCCCCTTTTAAACTTTGCTTGAAAAAGTTTAACATCTTTATTACCCGTGCATTATAACCTTTCCAAAAAGAATTTATAACAGGTAATAACAACTTTAAAATAGTCATAAGCATTATAACATTTCACGTATGTGTATTAACACAAAACAGGCACAAGGCATTTCAAATACTTTAAAGTAATAACTTTCCTTGTATATCAGCCCGAAAATAGTAAAACATTTAAAATATTTAAAAGTGGGCTCATAGAACTCACCCAATTCTCTTAAGCAGTTAATTCAGGCAAAGTCTCCGCAATGCGTTCCAATTAAACTTAATTGCGTATTGTACGGCGTTAATGAAAGGTTTAATATAATAAACACTTTCTTTGTTTATTTTAATACCTCATTATCTTAATAATATTAAATTATTAAGTTCATTCCGTTTAAAATGTTAAAATGACCAAAATGCCCTTTAGGCAGTTATTCTTTTTCTTTTAACGATAATACGAAGACACGCATTCCTATAAGTAAACGCTCACTCCGGGATCGCCCAGTGAGGGATGCCATTTCCCAGTTGGGATTTATGCGACACCCTCGCTTTTGCCAGAAATCCCAGTGTACAGGCGTTTACCCTTCCGGTCCGCGCGAACTTCTAAATATCTGATTAACTCGGTATTTTAAATACTTTATCATTTATCCATTTTAAGTATATACTTATTATACATAAAGACGTGTTACCATACCAAAAATCAAGTCCCCATTCCCTCCGGATTATTTTATATTAAATAATCATATTTTTTTTTTGGTAAAGGGTTACCCCGGTGATTTTATATATTAACAGAAACGTTCAAAGCACAAGTAGTAGAGTGAAATCTCTACTAGTTATCTAAGGGGCATACCCCAAAGAGTAAAACACAAATAAAAAAACACAGCACACCCAGCTAAATACTGGTAAGAACAACAAAGGAACTAGACTCAACACTAAACAAATTAGCCTCCATCATCAAAAACCAAGCTTCTAAAAGATCTCCAGATGGGAAAGACGTTTCTACCCCGATCACCAAACTTGCACTTTAACCCCAGTAATTTGTAGCGGACATCATACATAATATCCCCAACAACCTTCTCAGGCTGCCGATTTTTGTTACCATGCAGCCGATTATTTCGTTCCCTCCAAACGTGATAAACAGCAGCCGCCACAGAGAGCTTAAAAACGACACTAGACAGAGCCTTTGACTGCGAATTCGACTCA
Source organism: Deinandra increscens subsp. villosa (assembly GCA_039602395.1). Taxonomy (NCBI): domain Eukaryota; kingdom Viridiplantae; phylum Streptophyta; class Magnoliopsida; order Asterales; family Asteraceae; genus Deinandra; species Deinandra increscens. The sequence goes on from JBCNJP010000010.1 coordinate 30,986,522, forward strand.
TAGCAATTGACAATAATAGACCAGTTACTCGGCATCTGAATCGGAAAGCTTCTCCTTACCATCTCCCAAACCTTCTTGGAGAAAGGACACTCGAAAAAAAGATGGTTATGAGAATCTATATCAGAGTAACATAGATGACAACACATCATGTTCATACACCCCTTCTTCCAATTCCAGCGTACCAGCTTATCCTGGGTTCGAAGTTTACCATTAATAACCAACCAAAGACAAAAAGCATGTTTAGGAATGCAAGTCGTGAACCAAACAAGATATTTCCAAGGGACTTCATCGTGGGACTGCCTCAGAGAGTTCCAAGCCGTATTCGTGGAGAACTCAACAAGTGTATCTTCCACTTTCCACCAATGTTTATCAGCAACATCATTGAGCTCCGGGATATGAACATTGCTTAAAATCGGAAAACGAGAGACCCAATCCAAAGGCCAATTCCAACTGGGGCTCACAATAACATCAGCAAGACAAGAGTAGATATTAAAACGAGAATTATGAATTTGTCTAGAGGAGAGAATATTAGCCAAGGGACCAATATCACTCCAAGTGTCATACCAAGCAGACGTATCAAGGCCATTCCCAACAGTGATATAGATGTAACTCTGAATAAGAGGCCTAATTTTCACGAGGTTTCTCCAACACCAACTACTAGATACATCATTCTTACAATTCCAGAAAGTGCGGTTTTTCAATCTGTAAGTATAAATCCATTCAACCCAAAGCGAATTCCTTCTAGTGAGAATACTCCACACATGCTTAGCAAGGAGAGCCCGATTCATATCTGAAATACATCGGATTCCAAGCCCTCCCTCGCTTTTAGGCAGACAGACCACATTCCATGAAACTTTAGCAGTCCCCTTCACACGTTTTCTTTGGGACCACAAAAAGCCCCTCATCTTAGCCTCTAACTCACTTACAACTCTAGCAGGAAGAAGAAACACCGAGGCCCAGTATATATGCATAGAGGAAAGTGTCACACCCCACTCCGCGGCCGCCACCGCGGGGAGAGTGTGGGACCGGCTGCCCGTATCAGAACACGCGGAAGCAAACAGATACCTTATCTTAGAACGGGCTGACCAGTCCAAACAATGAAACGACGGGACATACCCAAGCGTCAACCACCTATGAGGGGGTTACTTATATTCTATCTCATTGGTGCACTATTGTATTCTCTGCGTTTCATTGGGCCCAGGTTCTCTAAGACTGGTACAACACCGTAGACCGTGAACTTAGGCTACCCCAACTGCTAGGTCTTGCACAAATCAAGTCTAGCCCATCCCCGCCTATCCTTCAGATCAACCCAGTAGTTACTTACCTGCATATGAACCAAAAACACGTCAACAACAAACGTTGTTGGTGAGTCGTAGCAATTGACTCCAAAATAGTCTAAAATTATTTCCAATACATAGTGCCTGTGATAAATACCATTAGGGTCAAACCAGCAATCGGAGGAAACTCGGAGCGACTTTCCCGAGCCCCTCCCTCTGTCACGGCGGAACCCTAGCGAGGGTTGCGGCTGCCGCCGCTTTTTTTTCGTAGATCGGGATCTGGGAACGACTCGGGGACAGTGGGAACGAGTAGGGGAATGAAAGGGAGAAGAGAGGAGAAGATTTGGGGGTCGAAACCCTAGCGCCGCCATGGCGCCGCCGCATCTCCGCCGGAGACCGTCGCTGTCGGCCGGAAATGGTCGCCGGAAAACCGGGGGAAGCCCCCTCTTGCGGCTGCCTTCTCTCAAACACACACTCTTGTGTGTTTTTTGTGTTTAGTTGAAATGAAGAGAAAAAGACAAAGAAATGTCTTTTATAGTTAGAGATTTAGAGTGGAGACAAAAATCAGATTAGCAGGTATTATACCGCGATATACGAACCGATAACCGTCAAACATCCCGTAAATTATCCACGATACTTTCATAATGACGGAAATACTATAAAACCCTCATAATCATTCTTGGAATACTTAAAACGTCAGATTAAATATAACCTGGTGAATGTTCGGTTAAACTCGCGGTATAAAGCGCGTATACGGCGCGTGTACCGTTTACCTTTGTTTCTTGAACCGAATATATCGTCACGACTGTAATTCTCAATAAACACTCAGAAAAATATTTACAACTCCTCAGAGTCGTTAAAACCATCTTAAACAATTAAACGATCAATTTCGGTTATTCTCACATAACCGAACGATTTACCAATTTCACTATTTCTCGCACCGTTTCCTATAGTTATCCTTTCTAACGATCCGATCACCAATGATCAAGTATCTGGCACTTCCAAACACTCTAATCTGGTCTCAGTGACCACTTTGTCACTGCCGGTGACTTACGCGCGTTAAGCGTCGTTTGTCGTTTCTGTTCGCACAAACCACGTGTGTCCATCAGAATAGACTTTCTGACAATTATTAAAGTCCATGTTAATATAACCATTATCATAATCACTTGAACAAACACATTCACTTGAATGTCCGGTTATTCGGCACGTTTACCGATTAAACAACGAACTTAGTCGGTTTACATCGAATTCAGCTTTTATTGCTCCACAACATTTCTAATTGCATAACAATCACCCAAAATACTTCTGACAACTTATCCGGACATCGGGTATTTGAATTTGGCCATTGTTGGGCCGAAAATCTCTAAATGGGCCTAACGGGCCTAACTGGACTCAACAATCCAGTTCATTAATCGGAAAAATTTCCCTCCGATTTACCGGAATTAACCAGGTGTTACATCCTCCCCTCCTTAAAGGAATTTCGTCCCGAAATTCGCCACAACTAACAGGACGGGGAGTAACCATACAAATGCGGATCACATCACGCGGGATGTTCTCCGAGGGACATCTATCTTCTTTGGGGCTACCACGTAACCCTGATGCCTATCATGGCATCCAACCAAATGAATTATCTCATTTGATCAGCAAACTTTTCTCATCACCCAACTTGGTGATAAATAGGAAGTCATGTTCCTGTTGCTGCGATAAGTCACAGATTGGACAAGTCCAATCCCACTATCAGATTCTCCGAAGGGAAGGTTGGGGGTTTTCTGCTAGAACCGAACACAACTAAATCGAATGCCCTCCGCGAGGGACTTACATCCAACGTGACGAATCTGTCATAACTCACGGTTCTAGCATACACAATCCCTATATGCGTCCTAACGCAAAGGTCACAACTATCAATTAAGGGACCTAGCTTAGGTCTAACAAATAAGTTGTGTAGCACAAATACACAACAGACACACATAATGTCAACATATCAAGACATCGCAGCTGGTTCCATGTCATACGAACCTTCGAGTCAACTTCACAACATCCTCGTCACAACAACTCAACATCCTGCCAGGGCGACGTGCGTTCGTTTCGGGCCGTCCCAACAACACGAACCCAAGAAGCACGCAGCTTCAGAGGCGTTCCAACAAAACGGAATCACGAAGCACACGGCTTCGGATCTATCCCAACAAAGCGGACACACGAAGCACACAGCTTCGGGTATGTCCCAACAAGACAAAACGGACACACGAAGCATACAGCTTCGTATCTGTCCCAACAAGACAAAACGGACATACGAAGCACACAACTTCGGATCTGTCCCAACAAGACAAAGCGGACCCCCGAAACTAGGCAACGTCATTTTTAAAGCAGTGGCCGCACCCTGACCCACAGAAATCCAACAGTCCTATTAACCGTATGTCAATATGATGGACTCATTAATTCAATATGATCTATTATTAATTCCAAGGATGCTCGAAGTACTCGTCACCGGTCTTTGCCATTAATGGCGACGTAAAGACGCGTTCCACAATTTCAACATTCCGTTACAAGCCAACCGGCTACACTAGCCAAGGATATTAGATCCTTACACAACGAAAATCAACGCACCTTGCTCTAAACAACCGATCACGACCATATGAGTCCGGAGAGATCGACGTGTTACTAGTGGATCGCAACATCGCTTTACAACATACAACTTCTACTCACAAGATTAGCACATACTCACAAGATTACCACATACTCACAAGATTACCACATACTCACAAGATTAGCAAGTCTTTGTCCGATCGGTCGAGCAATACGAGTGCATATATCAAGGAAACTTTACGTCTCTCCCCTCCTTCGCGTAATGCGAAGGTCTACAATATTTTATGTCGTGTGCCGATTCCCATATTTTTCGTCACTTGAAGACCACCAATTTTATAACAATTTATGCATCACAACACCCAGCATAATAGGCCTCAAAGTTATTTCAAAAATAATCCAAATTAACACGTATATCTCGCAACTTTTCAAAGCTACTCATAGCTATTTCCAATCACAAAAGCTATGTTGACAGCTTGTCAACCACATGAACTCATGAGTTCAATTCGATCCACCAAACCATAAATCCTGATGGATACTCGAAGCACTTTGCTCAAAAGTATTTGTCATCCCTAAATTAGATCAACTAGAATCCTTAAACATTAGTTTCCTTTTACTAGTCAAAGTGCGTACTTAATGGTACTCCTTGCAACCCTATTTCGAAAACCAACAATTCATTACCTTACACTTTCAAAGTGTCACCTATAATCTTCTTTTAACGCGTGTCAAAATTCCAAGGTAAATGTCCTCATGAATGTATCGCGTTACTCCCTATCAGTTTCCACAAGTCACGATCAATCTTAACATTTACTCACCAAATTCCACACTAAAATTTATAACCACCATAAAACCTCAACATTTCCATATGTATTGGGTCTAAGCCAACAAGTTTTCATTTTTGATGTAGGGTTCAATCCTATTCTGGAATATCCAAAATCTCTACGTGTTCCACTACGCACTTAGTTGGATTAACGCATCATCACAACTATATCAAGTCTTTTTTTTTCACATAAGACAATCCACCAATATGTCTTCAGACCACACTCATAACCATCGCGGTTATATTCGATTCATCCTACTTGATGATGCATTCTTGCCATACTTTGGGCGACTATCTTGCCTTTACTTGGCAGTTTAATCGACTTAATACATTTTCAACTTAGCACAATTGACATCACATCAATCACCACACACGTGTGGTCTCCACGCCTACTATCCGCACCTATCCGGTTCAAGTGCCGTAAACCATTATGCCAAAAGTGCTTATATATAGGGCTTACCGCAGCTATCCCACCACACCTTGGACACAACGCTAAATGCACCATTACCTGGCACGTGCATGTCCACATATTCGCATTTCAACCTTTGATCCACTACCCTTCAGTAGTGTATAAACAATACAAACTTCAAACACATATTTACATTTGTACATTCACGTACGTCCACAGTTCCTGCCTAGCCTTGTATAACTCTATGCGCTGCCAGATCCAACATATGGTTACACCAAAATCCTTTCCTTACCCTTACTGGTAAAACTCAAACATTTGCCATCCTTAGGTCCTGCTCTGTAGCAATTATACTACTAGACCTTACTATCCCGCACCACGACTCATCATCTGAATCGCTAAACGAATCGACATCATGATGTCTCACGAAAAATTAAATCTTTCATGACAATCACTATCTAGTCACTTAAACCTCATCGGGCGAAGCAACAGATTTAAGAGGGATAATTCTAATCATGGATGATCCACGTCTCCGTCGAGGAAACTAGCTAAATGTTTATCAATACCCAATAGCTCCAGGATTCTCCTCCAGATTTAGAATATGAGCACAATATTAGAGAAAGCACGAAGTTAGTGTCACATCTCAACGCTTGAGATTACGTGACAATTACTTGTGTGAAAATTTTCCACGATGATCGAATGACTTACTTGTCTCAGCTTCCAATCCTCTGCACTTTAACGATTGCTCACACAAGTATGGAGACTGTACGAACCAGAATACCGTACATTAGGATAGAAAGCAGAGCATTTTCACCGATGGTGCCACCTCTGCTGAATCATATTAGAAAGACCAACCACGAATGGTCGTGCGACAAATGAAAATTTAATCAGCTATACAAAGCTGATAGAATAAAGGGATCGGATCACGAGTCGGATATGATCTGAATGTAACAACGTTACACAAGAGAGCTTTAAGATGAACTATAATATAAAAGAATGACCGCATCAAAGAGAAGGGGAATTAGAAGAGAGGAAGAATTTGTAGTCGTCTGTTGCTGCTCCACTCCTTGTCGCCGCTGGGTTTATTGGTTGGCTCCTGTGTTACGCCACGTTGAGTAAAAACAGGTACGGTCGTCATGTCGTTGTTGGTAAGCGTCCTCCGTTGAGCTTTGTTATATCCTCGAAATCTTCAATGTATCAGTCTTGATCTTCATTTGCAATCCACTTTGTCTAACTACTCATAGCCAACCCGCTAAGAGTTTAGTTAGATTATACCGCCCACTGCTGGGAAATTTATCTAAGGAGGGTATGTTAAGCCTTTCTTCAACTTGGAACATGCGAGGAAAGATTCAAACGCATGAATCTGGAACGTAGCACCAACATATTCCAACATCGCATATACTTGTGACCCATCACTTTGCCAAAATCCTTTTTAATCCGGCATAACACCCTATTCCAATTGAGGGTGTCCTTCCGACATCCGTCTCAGCCAATCACAAACAGTGATACTTCTAGAGGTGATTTACATCACCACAAGGCACATAATAAAATTCATAACAAAGCAGTCAATCAAAGCAAGCCCTACTGGGTCAAACTACAGTGCACAAGAAACGTAATGAGGCCCTTCCTATGTACTATCGCCAGCACCAAATGTGAATTTATACACAGCATCATGCAAGCAGTCATATAATACAGTTATAACACATAAGCATACGTAAAACAAAATATCGTTACTCATGAAATAATTAAATCTCTGAAATACGAGTCCAAAAATTTACTCATTTGGGCTTTAACTATTAACTATCTGGTGTTTTCCTAACCCTGGTCGTAGTCTTTGCAGCTGGTCATGCAACCCATACTACAAGACTGTCCAGGTGACTTGACCAATCAGGTACACCAAAAGAATCCTCAAGTCCTAGGGGAAACATTACCTTAAATGACAATACCCTTAGCATTAATCGATTAATGGGGTTCACTAACGCCTTCGCACACCTGTGGGCTCAGTAGTTAGGTTGATCAAGTCTAACCCCTGCCGACCTTGTACGAATTCGTAGTAGCCGCCCATATGACCTAAAAATGCCTCAAGCATTGCCAAAGGTACTAAACCACAATTATACCACGCAACTCTCACCAGTGCCAATGTGTCATATACTAATGAAGCACAAACAAGGACCTCTACAGACTATCGACAGCTATATGCCTGGTAGGGTTCATCAAATCTAGTGCACCTGTGGGTACGGATGACAGTTTGCGAGGCTGCAACCCGCACCGACCTTACACTAATCTTTGATCGCTGCCTAGCACACAGATATCTGCCTAAGTCTCGTAACGTCTACTTACTAGCCTTAGAGCCGTTATAGGTTCAAGCTTAGGGGTTTCTATCTGAACACCTAATCTGCTGAAACCTTGGGCTCTGATACCAACCTGTCACACCCCACTTCGCGGCCGCCACCGCGGGGAGAGTGTGGGACCGGCTGCCCGTATCAGAACACGCGGAAGCAAACAGATACCTTATCTTAGAACGGGCTGACCAGTCCAAACAATGAAACGACGGGACACACCCAAGCGTCAACCACCTATGAGGGGGTTACTTATATTCTATCTCATTGGTGCACTACTGTATTCTCTGCGTTTCATTGGGCCCAGGTTCTCTAAGACTGGTACAACACCGTAGACCGCGAACTTAGGCTACCCCAACTGCTAGGTCTTGCACACATCAAGTCTAGCCCATCCCCGCCTATCCTTCAGATCAACCCAGTAGTTACTTACCTGCATATGAACCAAAAACACGTCAACAACAAACGTTGTTGGTGAGTCGTAGCAATTGACTCCAAAATAGTCTAAAAATATTTCCAATACATAGTGCCTGTGATAAATACCATTAGGGACAAACCAGCAATCGGAGGAAACTCGGAGCGACTTTCCCGAGCCCCTCCCTCATGTTTCAAACATATACGACATCACCCGTTCAACCAACACAAGTAACCAAAAGGGGCCCAAAACAACGGGTATGCGACACCTTGATCTACCTACACAGCTGTGAGGATACGTATATGCCTCGTGGCCTTGCTCCTCAATTCCAGGAACAAAACAAGAACGGCCTAAATTGACCCTATGCTTCCCAAACGCGGTAACACCGCAGGTACCGAAACATAAACGCGGTGGGATTCCGCCGGCACCTCAAGTCACGATATATAACACAGCACAGTATTGAACACAAAAACAATGTTTAGACACAGTTCATATGCACCCCAAAAACATGATAAGTTAAAAAGGGGAAACTACAACTCACAGTTGGTCCAGCATACAAATTGAAGGTTAGGCAACTTGACAATGCATCAAGCTCGGAGAATCTGATGACCTAAACAAACATAGGTACCTTTAATTTAACACAGCAATAATACTGGTTAGGCTCGGTTGTGCTCCGCGCCCAAAATATACGATGCATCCGTAGGTTGAAGTTCCGATACAACCGGATGTCCCAATACAGTCATACGGCTTAACCCGGATGCAATCGCATTTATCTGTCTATTTCTAAATAGACAGTTTCTGTCGGACACAGTGGTATTGCCCTTAGTGGCAATACGACCGTGTGGCTTGATGACAGATTGTTTATTCTAACGAAACGCTCGGATCTCGAACGATTACATTTTATTATCCTTAGAATATTCCCTGAAGTCATAACTTAAATATCTATACATAGATACTTATTCAATTACATTTCTCATGATGTTATGCCTTTTGTAAAGGTGAAAGCGTAGCTTTTGTCCACATGAAATCATAAGCTTGTTTACATAAAATCTTAACTTTGCTTACATAAAATGATAACTTTTGTTGCATAAAATCATAGTTTTGTTTATACAAAATCATGACTTGTTTAACAGAAAATCATAACTTATATATTCTCCGAAACCGGATGTCATATATTTATAAAATCTCTCGTTTCCATTTGGTTTTATCTTCTATAAAACCTTATAGAGTTTTACATAAAATGATAGCTTTTATATATAAGTTTACTCAGTTTATACTTCACATGAAATGATAGGTTTCATTAACATAAAATGATACATTTTATTACATGAAATCATACATTTCATTAACATAAAATATACATTTCATTAACATAAAATGATATTGTTCATCTACATAATCTTATAATATTTGTTATCACAAAACTATAATTTTATTGCATAAAATGATAACTTTTATATATATATATGTTAACCCATTTATAATCCACATAAAATCATAGATTTTATTACATGATATCGTATATTTTAATTTCAAAGGCTCATAATCTGTATTATCAATAAAACCGTAGATTTTCTTTACATAAAATGATAACCTCAATTAATCATAAACTTATGAATTTATTATCCTTAAACGACAACCAATACTTTATATATATTTTTTTTTGTTATCATCTTTTTAAATACAATATACTTTTGTATTACTAAACGTTCCTCACACAACGCGTATCCAATATTACTAAAATGCGAACCAAGTAACGAGCACGGTTATACCTTCCGGTTGGTTTGCAAACCCGGACCCGGTTAACCGTATAACGCAACGTTGTCTGAATCAAACGAGTAGATAGTCCTTTCCACACGGTTTTTCGCAACGAACAATAATCCGAAGTCGGTTTCTGAGTTTGACCATGTTTGACCAGTCAAACCTGTTGACCAGAACCATTTACTGAGTCGACTCTGTTGACTCACCACTGAGTTGACTCGTTTCTTCTCAAAATCCATTCCCAAACACTCCTAAAGCATTTTTAGCCAAACACCACCTAACCATCATCATCCAAGACCATTTCCGGCGGCCGGAGGCCATGGCCGCCGCCGGAGTTCGGTCACAGTCACGAGCCATCACCAAAACACACTAATCTAGTTGAATCTGCAACATGCAACCATAGATCGGAGTTCAAATGGAGGAAAAACGATCCGAGATGAAAAGAGGTACAAAAATCGGACCTTACCGTGGTTGTTTCCGCCAGAAAACATAAGAAGAACAAGGAGGAGGAGCCGCCGCCTCTGTCACGGCGGAACCCTAGCGAGGGTTGCGGCTGCCGCCGCTTTTTTTCCGTAGATCGGGATCTGGGAACGACTCGGGGACAGTGGGAACGAGTAGGGGAATGAAAGGGAGAAGAGAGGAGAAGATTTGGGGGTCGAAACCCTAGCGCCGCCATGGCGCCGCCGCGTCTCCGCCGGAGACCGTCGCTGTCGGCCGGAAATGGTCGCCGGAAAACCGGGAGAAGCCCCCTCTTGCGGCTGCCTTCTCTCAAACACACACTCTTGTGTGTTTTTTGTGTTTAGTTGAAATGAAGAGAAAAAGACAAAGAAATGTCTTTTATAGTTAGAGATTTAGAGTGGAGACAAAAATCAGATTAGCAGGTATTATACCGCGATATACGAACCGATAACCGTCAAACATCCCGTAAATTATCCACGATACTTTCATAATGACGGAAATACTATAAAACCCTCATAATCATTCTTGGAATACTTAAAACGTCAGATTAAATATAACCTGGTGAATGTTCGGTTAAACTCGCGGTATAAAGCGCGTATACGGCGCGTGTACCGTTTACCTTTGTTTCTTGAACCGAATATATCGTCACGACTGTAATTCTCAATAAACACTCAGAAAAATATTTACAACTCCTCAGAGTCGTTAAAACCATCTTAAACAATTAAACGATCAATTTCGGTTATTCTCGCATAACCGAACGATTTACCAATTTTACTATTTCTCGCACCGTTTCCTACGGTTATCCTTTCTAACGATCCGATCACCAATGATCAAGTATCTGGCACTACCAAACACTCTAATCTGGTCTCAGTGACCGCTTTGTCACTGCCGGTGACTTACGCGCGTTAAGCGTCGTTTGTCGTTTCTGTTCGCACAAACCACGTGTGTCCATCAGAATAGACTTTCTGACAATTATTAAAGTCCATGTTAATATAACCATTATCATAATCACTTGAACAAACACATTCACTTGAATGTCCGGTTATTCGGCACGTTTACCGATTAAACAACGAACTTAGTCGGTTTACATCGAATTCAGCTTTTATTGCTCCACAACATTTCTAATTGCATAACAATCACCCAAAATACTTCTGACAACTTATCCGGACATCGGGTATTTGAATTTGGCCATTGTTGGGCCGAAAATCTCTAAATGGGCCTAACGGGCCTAACTGGACTCAACAATCCAGTTCATTAATCGGGAAAATTTCCCTCCGATTTACCGGAATTAACCAGGTGTTACAGAAAGGACATAAGGGATGAGTTGGAAACGACCAGCAAAAGAAAGATTTTTGTTCCTCCAGCTAGAAATGCGGTTATCAGCCGCTTCTAATAACAGATGGCAATCCCGATAACGTAAACCAGACGACAGTAAAGGCACCCCAAGGTACTTAACCGGAAGTTTTCCCTCAGTAAAGGGTAAACGGCTTAGGATAGCAGTTTTAGTATCATTCCCCACATTACAGGAAAATATAGTGCTTTTCGGGAGACTGCAAACTAAACTAGACATCTTTGAGAAATCATCCATAGACCGCATCAAACAGGTAGTAGACCTGGTATCGCCATGGGCAAAAAGAAACAAATCATCTGCAAAACAGAGGTTAACAATCTTATGATCCTTACACTTCTTATGATACTTGAATAAAGGATCCCTTTCCACATCACATTTAAGCATGAGAGTTAAGACCTCCATAACTAAGGTAAATAGATAGGGGGACATTGGATCACCCTGCCTTAACCCCCGCTTGCCTCTAAAGTAACCATGGAGGTCACCATTTAGGCATATCGAGTAAGACACTGTAGAAATACATTTCATAATCCAATTCACCATCAAATCCGAAAATCCAAAGCAGCAAAGGATGTGATTTAAGAAATCCCAGTCAACAGTATCATAGGCTTTTTGAATATCAACCTTTAAAGCACACTTTGGCTCACCCACATTCCGGTGGTAGTTATGCATAAGTTCTTGAGACAACAAAATAATATCCGTAATGAGCCGTCCGGGAACAAAAGCAGATTGATTAGCCCTCACAATGTCACCCAAAAAACCCTTAATCCGATCCGCTATAATTTTGCTTATGCACTTATACAATACATTGCAGCAAGCAATAGGACAATAATCAGTAATATTAACAGGGGTAGTCACCTTAGGCACCAAGGCAATGATAGTATGATTGAGTTCTTGCAGAAGCTTACCATACTGGAAAAAATCACGAATGGCCTGCATAACATCCTTCCCCACAATCGGCCACACACTCTTAAATAACGCCGAAGTAAAGCCATCCGGGCCCGGAGCTTTATCACTATCAATCCTAAACATCGCATCCCAGATCTCCCAGTCCTCAACTGGACGAATCATGTGTGTAGCAGCCCCGTCATCAATTCTTTTAGTAAACAAAGAGGTAGGCGGCATAATAGAGCTCGTACCATGGGCACCAAAAAATTTGGTATAGTGCGCCACAAAAATGGTAGGAACCTCAGTACCTTCATGAAGAACACCAGAAGTGTCCTTTATAACATCAATCCGACCCCTGTGGTTTCTTATCTTTAAAGATTTATGAAAATAAGAGGTGTTTCGATCGCCCACGGCAAGCCAATGAACCTTGGATTTCTGTTTTAAGAAACTCTCCTCATCAAGACTAGCAGTTTGGAAGTCATCCAGAAGTGTAGCCTCCTTCTCTTTTAGGATCATGTTAAACGGGTCCTCATCCCTAGCCCTTTGAATCTCGTCCAACTCCTCCCTTAACTTACTAACTTTTTCATGCAGGTTCCCTTGTTTAAAAAGCATAGACCGAAAAGGGGATTTCAAGTGTCTAAGCTTTTTAACAACACAAAATTGAGGAACTCCAGTAACGTTAATATCCCAAGCTTTTTTAACCGTTTCCATGAAACCAGGTTTGGACGTTAGGAAGTTCGCAAATTTGAACGTCCTCGGTTTTGGAGGCCTGTTACAAGTAAATTTAACAACACTAGGGCAATGGTGAGACACTCTATATGGCTGAAACATAGCAAAGGCAGTAGGGAACTCCTCCACGAATTTATCGTTCGTCAAGACTCTATCCAGTTTTTTAAGCGTCCCTATCCCTTTTTTTGGTTTTTGAGTCCACGTATAGTGCATTCCCATACCTTTAAGATCCGTTAATTCACACCGAGTGACACAATCTCTGAACTCACGCATGCTAATATCCAGGGATGAGGAGCTCGTAACCTTAAATAATCATATTCCAAAACCCTAATTTCCCATTTTTCTCATTTCTTTATCAAAACTCATTTTTAGTTGAAACCAGCTTAGGGTATTATCCATTATAACATTTTATAATATACTTTAAATTTTCAAAGCTTAATTCATCACCATTTACTCGGGTTTGATAGCACAACGTCTAGAAAACCCTAATTTCAATATTAACACTTTAAATATATATTAAACATATTTTAAATATGTTTCAAATATATATTAAACATAAATCTTAATCCATAATGATTTATCATTATCATTAACTTTTATATTAAATATATAGATATATATTTAATATTAAAATTCATATACTCTTTTAATTAATTTTATTTAAATAAAATTAATTAACATATATACATATATATATATTCATATATATATATATATATATATATATATATATTCGTCTCAAATATTATTTTTATATAATTTGACCAAATTGAATAATGATATTTGAAAATATAACGAATAATATAACGTGTTTACCTCTTTGATGAGTCGTGAGACGAGTCCAAAATAACTAAATAATAAAGTTGTCCGATTTGGAAAAATAAATAGTCTTTCCCGACTAGTTTCTCACCACGAGCATTTCCCCGTTATCGGTTCATCGTTTGGACCTCGTTACGCCACCGAAACATTGACCGAAAGTATAGACGGGTTTAGATCGGGTTTACCCGGTTTTAATCTGGTTTTTTGTTAAAATGCAACCACCGTCGTATACTGCCAATAACTGATTGTCACCACTGGCCGCTACTGTTCGCCGTTGTCCGGTAGGTCACCACCACCACGGTCACCGTTTGCCGTCGCCAATCACCAAAAACCTGACGCCAAGCACCCACATAAACATCAAGGTACATCATCAACAACCATATTGATATTAAATCGAGATGTAACGGGGTTTTAGAAACCTGGAAATATAAACTAACAAAACCCAGTTCGGGTTCCTTACCAGGGTTACCGGAATTGCGCGGAAAGAAGAAGCAGAGCGGGAGGAACCGTGGCGGTGCTGCTGTAGGTTCGCCGGAATGTGAGCGGGCCGCCGCCACTGGTTTAGCCGGAACAGAGAAGAGAGACGGTTCGCTAGTGCTGCTACGAGTTCCAAAGAACCGGTAGCTACAGGCCGCCGCCGTTAACTAGCTGGTTACGAGCCATAGTCGCCGTCACTGGAGGCGCACGACGGTCCCTGGTGTCGCCGCTGTGTTTGGACAGGCGGAGGTTCGTCAGAGCTAGGCGGAAATGGGGCTGTTCGGTTGCTGCTGCTGGGTTTGCTGCTTACGCCTGCCAGAGAGGAGGTGCGAGGTGTCGCCGGTTTCTGGTTAACAAAGAAGAGATGGAGGATGTCGAAGAATCGAGGGGGGGGGGGTGCTGGGTTTTGTCGCCAGAAAGTTGAAGTGAGGGGGAGGGGAGTACGACTGTCTCTCTCTCTCTCTCTCTCTCATAATTCTTTCGTTATTTCCTTTTCTTTTGTCTGTAGTGCTTCTAAGATTTCGTTTGATTTGTGAGTTGTGTGTTTCAATAGGCATGTATGTATGTCTACTTATACTATACAATTAATTGAAATGGTGAATGCTTTCAATTGAATGAATTGAGCACGTATACGATTGTAACATTTTGGTTTTCAAATTGTTTGTACCCGGCTTGAATAGGATCATGTTCTATTTCATTTTATTATTCTCTTTTATCATTTGAATAAGTTTAATTATGTCATTTAATGTATCGTTCGTGACTTATTTTAATGTCTTGCATTTTGCATTTTAAATCGCTAATTTAATCGTTTTCGTTATTTAAATCAAAGCGATTGATTTCGCGAATATGGACACGTATAAACTTGTGGGTAATACTAGTCACGCACACAAGTAGGTCCGTGTGAAGTTTCATGGAAACCGAGTCATATGCATGCCGGTTCATAAACTCGTTAATGTGCACACTGGTTAACTTGTAAGCGTGGACTCCCGTAACCACGCAACTTATAAACTTGTGAACACATCAATGGGGACTCGTCAACATGGACTAAAAAAATATTGATAAGTGAAGATCTTTGGGAAGTTGTACGTAAACCATTTTGGGTCTTCTTATTATTGTTTGCCAAAGAAACGTAATATGTCAAATGATGAAATTTTTAGAGGCTAGAAAAATGAGATTTTGTGGATGCTTGAAAACTGAATGGCTAGATTTACGAAGCAAGTTTAAGGTTGTGGGTTCGGGACAGAACCAAGCGCAACCTGATTGACTAGTTTGACCGACGCATAGTTTGCATGGGCCGACCCAAGGTACACCCTTCGTGAATCACCACGTTGGTGGTGCCCATTGGGCATTGGTACAACAGGTTAGGCTTGTGGTCTAGAGCCATGAGACATTTTGTTGGGTCCAAATGAGTTGGCAAATATGGGAGACAATCATGTCCAAAAATACATACACGAGTACATGTGTGTTCTATGGATCCTTGGGATGCTGGTTCAAAACGAGGTGGTACAGGTGGTGGCGACGTCGAGTGATTGGTAACCTAAGTGTCAGGATTGGTTTATGCACTCCATTTGTACTTGCTTTATTACATTACATGTTCTTTCATACTTATGCATTTCACGTAACGTTAGATCGCATGTTTTACTTACATTCAGTGCCCAAACCTATGTTTACTCACCAACTCTAGTAGTTGACTTTATTATGTTGTACATGTTGCAGGACATAACTGATGATTTATCGTGGACGCTTAGGACACGCTTTTGGACCTAGATTAAGATTAAAATAAAACTATCTATTTGTTTGTTTGGATATTACTAGTTGTATGACATTATTTATGTTTAATGAGTGGCATGTTTAAATTTGGTAACTATATTAGTTGTCATGAGCATCTGAACAATCCTCATGCCCCAACGTATTCCGCCGTTGGTTGGGGTGTGACAGATTGGTATCAGAGCCTTGGCTATAGGGATTTAGGTTATTAGAAATGGATAACCTAGACTATACCTTAGGTGTTCCACATGACTAGCTCATGTTAGAATGCCTTACTTTGCTATTTGTTCTTGGATGCTTCCTAAACATGCCTTCTCGAACTCACACATAACACACACACTTATGCACTAACACTCGAGGCTTCCTAGCCTTTTTCCTTAGTAATGGTGGCTTACGTACCATTTAGGAAATTGATTTCTTGATTTTGTACTCTCGTCGGGGTTAGGTTTCTAGCAATAGACATGTAGTAACTGGAAGGGGGAAAAACGCCGTTGGTTGGGGTGTGACAACGATGAGTAAGCTTTTCAAAGTTCTGAATCATATGAAATTTTGACAGCAAACATTTCATAGAGTAGGGAACAAGTAATAAGATATTTTCTTTTAATATGGTATAATATTTAATGAGTAGGTATTATACCCGTATTCTAAACCTGTAAAATAATATAATATTTCATGAATGGTTATATAAATTCCCGAACATCTAAAATATAACGGGAATCTAATTAGTATATTTATTCTTCGGTTGAAACGTTAACTGGTGAGCGTTCAGTTATTACGCGATAGAAAGTGTGTCTAATCAGTGTCGCGATCTCGGCCGTTTGACAGACCGAATACGTCTTCTCGACTGAATTTTTTCATAGATATTATAATACTTATTTATACTTTGTCGAAGCGTTATAATCATCTCGAACGGCTAACCGAATTGATTTCGGTTATTATCGCATAATAGCAACGGTATCGATTCTACCATTTTTTGGGCCGAACATCGCAAATAAATTTTATAACGATTATAAATCAAGTATTTAGCAATACCTGATATTCTATTTTCGCCTCGGTGCTATTTTAGTGACGTTTGTGCTTAAATACAGTTTATTACAAACCGAGCCTAAATCACTATTTTGCGTTTTGTCGCTTCGTCATAACTCGGATTTGAGATCCGTCTGCGCCCACGATCTTTATTTTTCGTTATCTATCATATTCTATAATTTCGTCTTGTGACGTTTCCTCAAATGTCGTGTCGAATATTCGTATGCGAATCGTGATGTTTCTCTATTCTACGTATATATTACTTCACATGTATTTTAGCTACTTAACAGATATAGCACACATATATAATTATAAATCATAAAATTTTGGGGTGTTACAAGATTAAAAGCCCTATGTTAATTTTATCGTTCGATCTCATTCAGAGGTTCAATTTTTACGAATTAAAAACTAGGGTTTCGGGTTTTCTTGAACTGGGGGAAGAATATGCACAACACTCGCATGTTATTAAAAATTCGTTTGGCTTGATGGCCACTTAGCCGAGTAGCCCAGATGGTCCATTCGTCGTAATACAACCAAAAGGTTCCGGGTTCGAGACCGCAGACCCCGCAAACACTTTGAACAAATAAATACTTAAGAAAATATATATATATATATATATATATATATATATATATATATATATATATAGGGTTAGGTTCAAATGAGAACTAATTGCTTTTGAGAACTTCTGAGAACATTCTGGGCCACTAATTTTCATGGGGGGACCACTCAAATTCATGGGGGGGGGGGGGATTTCCTTATAGATAACTAGTGGCTCATAATGGTTCTCAAAAGTTCTCAAAACCATTTAGTTCTCAAATGATCCTCTCCCTATATATATATATATATATATACACATATATATATATATACATATATATATATATGGAGATGATCATTTGAGAACCAAATGGTTTTGAGAACTTTTGAAAACCATTCTAAGCCACTAATTTATATATATGGACCCCCCCTGAATTATAGTGGTCCCCACCTGAAATTAGTGGTTAGATTTGGTTCTCAAAAGTTCTCAAAATAAAAAATTCTCATTTGAACCTAACCCTGTATAATATATATATATATATATATATATATATATATATATATGTATATATTTATGTTGGGGTATATTTTCAGGATGCTCGCAGGAAGCTCACATAGTTCAGGAATCCTATTACCGTCTGGGAATCCCAGTCGTTTAGGTATCCTGATTTGTTTTATTCGACTAACCCTTATAATTGCCACGTGTTTATTTGACCAGGTACTGTTGAAGTCATCAACTACCTCCGAGATTCAAGTTCCAGCTGAATGAGATCGTGGACCAAGTGGACGAAAGTGGCTCTAACGGTTATATTAGTTGGGCGATAGGATCCCGGGAATCCCGGAAAGTTTGTTATTTTTGTAATCTTTATATAATTGAGGATTTGATCGAATTAGGGACACACAACTCGTTCACACTTTAGCTCTGATAGCATATTATCTCTGTAACACTTAGCTCGATCGATTAAACCTCCAAAAGCCTTGTAATTCTTTATTTCGTATCAATAAAATTGCTAGGCAGCAGGGTCTTCAGGCCGACTCCCGAGGTTTTTTTTGCTAGGACTCCTAGAGGCAACTCGAAGGATCCTGGATTTTTCCCTCGTTACATCCTTGTTTTCAACTTTACATTTCAAGCATATTAACAAGAACACTACCTCACTCTAAGTTTGGGACACAAGATTCCTTTGTGAACTTTTGACCAAAATAGTTTGACCAAAGATGTCAAACCAACAAAAGTCTGTTTCGGCCTCTACATCGTCCTCCATTCCTCCTCTTCCTTCCGCTCCCGGAAGCCAGAAGAAAAATAATGGTCATCAGAAGAAAGTGGACAAGCAGTCGAGAAAAACTGACTTTCCTGTCTTCACAGGATCCCAGGTTCAATCTGTTGATCCTGTTATTACTAACAATGATTTGTTTGCGTTGATCAGGCAGGTGAAAAGTCAGATGGATCAGCAAGAAAAGACTAATCAAACAGTGATGAAGGAAATTGAGGAACTTAAGAAGTCTAAGAAACCTGTGGAAGAACAAAGTCCTCTATTTCCCAGGCATCTTGACTTCAACGCCTCGGGATCCTCAGATCCGGCTCGCTACAATTACAAATCAGCACCAGGCTTCACTATAGTCCCTACAATGACTTCTCAGGCCGCTGGATATGCAGGGAGTACTGCTGGATTCTCAGGAGTCGTCCCACCAGAATCCTCACAGTCGCGCTCCAAGGATCCTTGGATTCCACTATCGTTGGGATCCCTAGCCACGCCATCTCAAGGATATCCTTTTTCTGCTGGAAACCTAGGCCAGAACCCCCAAGGATTTCAACATTCTAACCATTTTGTTTCTGCAGGAATCTTCAAGACCAGTTCCTCAGATATTCATGATAGTGACTTCATCCCCATGCAAACAACAACCACTACAGAACCGAGCATCCCAACGAGCTGTGGATACACTCCCAGGATCCCAGTCCAGAATCCTGGCCCAGGTAATGTGTCAAATACAATTCATGTCGTTTCTAACCAGGGTGCTCCTTATGATGCAGGTATTCATCTAAGTATAGCCAGGGAGCTCCAGAAGGTAAAATAGATGATATCAAATGTTCCAGGGATCCTAAAACCTATACCTGAGGTTGCTTTGGAAAGCCTCAAGATCTTCAGATTTACTTGGCCTATTTCTCAAGTGGAGATCCCGAAACGTTTATTAAACTCCAAGCATGAAGCGTACGATGGAACTATGGATCCTGAAGAACACGTGGCACATTACAGGGAGCGTATGGAGATCAACTCCATTTCGATAGAAATCAAAGAAGCATGTCTGTGCAAAGGCTTTGGTTCAACCTTAACAGGACCAGCCATGAAATGGCTACTAAGCATCCCTCCTAACACTATTACGTCATTTACTCATTTAGTCAACCTGTTTAACAATCAGTTTTCTTGCAGTAGAACCTTTGAGAAGCTCACATGTGACCTATACCGAATAGTTCAGAAGCCAGATGAGCCGCTCAGAGAATATATTGCTAGATTCAGACGAGAATCCCTCGAGATCCCTAATCTAGATATGGCGGCAGCCGTCAAAGCCTTTAAGATGGGGCTCTCAAAAGATTCATGTTTTTATGATGATATTTTCATGACTCCTTGCAGGAATCTCGATGAAGTACGCAACATAGCCTTAAGGTTTTTTCGTTTGGAAGATGTCAAAAAGATCCACCAAAGATTGGAGGTTCCTAAATATGATCCCAATAGTAAGAAGGCGGAATCCCCCGGGAAGCCGTATAGATCCCGTCCATACTCCAAACCAGATAATCACAAATTCAATGTTGTAGAGCAGGACCAAGAAGCCGTTTGTTGGTAAAACTTTACATTTTGATGATGATTTTCCACAGTGTTCAAAACCAAAACAATTTTCTAAAAGAAAACAATTTTTCAATAATGATTTTGAAATGCCTTATTCAAATGAATTTTTATATTATGGGCATCGACAACATCACTCAAAATCTGAGAAAATGTTAGTCAGTGAGTTGTTAAATATTGTTTTCAACTTGTCACAGTATGTCAATGGTTCTGATTCGCATCGGGCGAAATCGTTTAAACCATTTCGTTCTTGGAAATAGAAAATGACAACCTCAATGGGAAACGATTATGTTGAGGATCCGGGACGACCTAAGCCGGTTTGGGTTCCCGTATTTAACTAAAAATGGTTTGAGGTTGTGTGCAGGTACTTCAAGAAGACCTATTAGTGATTGCAAAGTTGCTGATAGTGGAGTATATTGCCTAAGTTAGCGCTTCACAGAGTTGATATTTCATAAATTTTTTTGAGAAATGATTTTTCAAAATCTAAAATTCTAGGTATCCGTGTTGGTCGATCAATTTTATTTTCTGCTCTTTTACGTTCTTTCATATTTTTAGGGGAGATATTTTAGAAAATTCGAAAATAGAGTTTGTTGAATTTTAGGGGGAGAAAAGGCCAAAAATAACGTGTTTTTCATGTAAGGGGGAGAAAATGAAAAATATAAAAAATAGAAGAGTGAAAAATATTAAAAAAAATCAAAATGAGAAATTGATCCGACTATGTGAGAAATGATGGTACATCAGCATATACGTTATCTGCCATGGATAAAGTAGATGTAAAGGCTGTAGGTTATTGCTTGATATGTGTGATGTGCATGACAAATCTGATATATGCAAGTATGATATCAACACAATGTTTGCCTGATAACTGTAGTTTATCATCTTGATGAGTATTGTGTGATAAATCTGCAAGAATAGAATAAGAGATATCCTTGTGTATGCATGCGTTCTTTTGAAAGATTTAAACTTGTTTGATTTTCTTTATTTTCTCAAACGATCGGACTTTCTCTGCGTGTCCACAAGACCAACCTGATTGTTGTTCGTTTGAGGTTCTGCTTTATTTTTCTTGGTGTTTCGTATAATTCATCGAACTTTCTCTGCGTGCCCACAAGGGCGACCTGATTGTTGTTGAATTATACAACTTCAACTTGTTTTATTTTTCTTATTTTGTTAAATCCGTGGCCTCTGCGTATCAAAAGATCGACCTTAAGGTAGACGATTTAACATTCTTCTTTCTTTTTGCATGACACAGAATGGATGTTTATATCTCTGAAAAATAAAGTCTATAAAGCGAGCACAAAGATGCGTATGATTGAAAATATCTGCATGATATGGCTTAGCTTGAAAACATGATGAGTTGCCGATATATTTGAAAAGTGTGAGGACCATGTTATCAGTGCTTGAATAATATACCTTAAATATATCAGAAAGCTATAGAAATTGATTTGTGCATGCTGAAATAAATAAGAAATTATTGTATCTGCTATTATCTTTGCCTGCATGCTGACTAAGTTGAAAGTGAAGTGTGCTAGATGCGTTATGACTGATATGATCTCATGTCGTGATCTTTCTCACAAAACCAAAAATAGAGTTTAATTATGTATTGCATTTATGTTTTAGTTTCAGAAAATTGAAAAAGATTTTAGGTGTGTAATATAAACTTTGTAAAATCCAAAAAGAGTTTCTTTCTTCTTTGTTTTCGATCTGATCAACACGCGATGCATCAAATATTCATAACTGATTTCAAATCATCTTGGTTCTCCAAAGGAATTTTTTTCCCAAGATTAAAGTTATGATTGGAAAAGAAAAATTGCAACTTCTGTCTTCTGAAGCTTGCAGGTTGAAAAGATCAAAGTCTTCCAAATACAGATCTCAGAATGGATCTCAAGCATGGTTGCAAAGCTGTCAAAGAGTTTATTACTTTTACAAATGGTTAAGTTGACTCAGTCCTGTTCCTGCCATGCCTACCCTTCATCAACTAACAACAGATTCAAAGAGTTTGAAGATCTGATACAACACACGTCAATTGGGAGTCTGTTAGAGCACTTTTGGTGTGACGTGTGTGTATCACAGTTAATATCGTTAGTTGATTAGTTAGATTTAGTTAGCCTACATAGTTGAGGGTAGAAAATGTGAATCTTTATATCTCATATATATGAGATATATTGATATCAGATTCTACATCTTACATGGGAGTAACTCATTTCTGTGTACCATGAAGTGAAGGTTCAGCGTTTATTCTGTACCTATTAATGAAGGAGTAGCGTACCATACATCTATATATATATATATATATATATATATATATATGGATTGGTTTGTAACAGAAAAACAATCTCACAAGAACAGAAGTACGTACCAACAAACCCCGTAACCATTTCTCTGAGTCGATTCTGTGGAGAGAGTTTTTTATCTTGTTTCTTAGATTACAAAGAGTTTATTGAGTCAATCATTCATTGTAATCATGATCAATTCGTGCTATAAACCGAGTTTTATTTAGTTGATTCATGTTCTTCATTTTCGGTTAACTTTCGATCCAATTTCGGTGTACAAGTCACTAGATCGGGACAAATCGGTTTTACACGAAGAATCATATTACCCTTATCAAGAACCTCTACAAGCAGGGATGTTCTCAATCAGGGAAGCATGACTACTTAACACAAAATATATATTCTAATAGTTATTCAACTGATGTCACGTCTTTTGCAGGCTACCAAGAAGGCTACAATCTTCACTATTCTCGGCCAGTCTATGAGTGACAAGAGTAACCTTAGGTATCCCCAGTATCCCCAATATCAGTCACAACAGAATTACAACCAACCTCCTTGGGGTGTACCATAATTCCCTTACAACCGAGGAGGGAATCAGGTACGGTTTGAATGCGGGGTCCAAGAGTTGTGACACCAGCCGAAGTTCAAAGGGAGGAAGAGTATACAGGCAGAAGAGAAGCTGCTCAAAGACTTTTACGAACGAGAAATGAACATGAATATTCAGTTTACTTGCACTTTAAAGCACTTCCATTGGATTCTCAAAGATGTTACCAGTCATGTTATCGGGACGAGTGCAATAACTCTTATCAGGTATACGGGAACCGTAAGGTGTATAGTCAAGGGAATTATTATGAATATTTAAGGCAACAACTGAGATCGTATACAACATTTCATCAATCTGAAGGTATTGAGGCAGCTCGAAGAAGATCGCATTTGTCCTGTAGAGACCGTAAAAATATGAGGCTTTTGCATTAGATAGTTTTTGGGTTTGTTTTAATTGTAATTGGGCTAACAAGTATGGGTTTAGTGGGTTGAGTGTGGTCCGGCCGAAAATAGGACATATGGGCCGAATTTTGAGTCTTGTTTTACAAGTTAGGGTCAACTATATAAGGAACAGGTAATTCTCTAGTTTAGGGTTGTTGATTTTGGTGCTCTACTCAAGGTGTAATCGAAATTCTATAGAAGAGAATTTCAAATTTCTCAAGGTGTGTGGTAATCGATTTCATTCAAGCTTTCTACAACCGCTTTTATCATGAAACGGGAAGTGTTTTTACAGGTTACGCTTAGGACAGAAACCAGTTGAGAGAGACACAAGGGGGTTTTTCGGTTTCTATCAAGTTTGTGTACCAGACGATTATTTAATCGTGTGAACGCATCAAAGGTGATTAATATCATTTGTTTGTTTAATCGTGTTCTTCATCGTTTACTATTTTCATCTTTATTCTTGAATCAATCAATCGTTTGGACTCCGCACCTTCGATTAATCATTGATATCGTGTTAGGACCGTTTTCGGGACTTACAAAAGATTTACCAAAAAGACTTCGGGAACTTGGGGAAAGAAAATCACTGTCCCAGATATGACAACATCAAGGACATACTCAGTCCAACCAAAACAGGCCCACCTTCACCCAGACCCATTAAGGCCCGGGTACCCAAAACTAACTGATCTCCTTTAAATGCAGGAACAGCCAAGGAGGACTGTTAACAACCTTTAGTATGTAAACAGTGGTTGTTCCAGGCATATGACGGGCGACATATCTCTACTACAAGACTTGGAGCAATTTGATGGAGGATATATGTCGTTGGCTGGAGGAGTTGGAGGATATATCAGTCAGAAAGGAACACTCAGAAATGGATATCTCACCTTCCATGACGCCAACTATGTCGAGCAGTTAAAACACAGTCTGTTAAGTGTTTCACAAATATGTGATAGGGAGTATCCGGTACTTTTTAACAACAAAGAATGTCTAATTCTCAAGCCTGGATACTCCATCCGTGATGATTGGGTGTTAATGCGAACACCAAGATACGACAACTCCTATGTACTCAACATGCAGAAACTGTAACATCTTTCCATTTGATTGTACCCGACCCGAACTTGTAATCCTGATTGATAATCAATGAAGAATCACGTTTCATTTGATTATCTCTTTTTATCATTTGGATATGTTTAATTATGTCATTTAATGTATCGTTCGTGAGTCGTTTTAATGTCTTGCATTTATTGCATTTTAAATCGCTAATTTGACCGTTTTCGTTATTTAAGTCAAACCAGGTGATTTTGCGAATCCGAACACGTATTAAACTTGTGTGAAGTTTCGTGGAAATCGGAGGTCGAAACACGAATAACGAAATCTTGGTTTTCGTGCGCGTTCGGGAATTAACCGGACGATCCGTGAATCTCGAAAATCACATTTTATGGTTTTACAATGTTCATTTAAGTATTTTATAGTTTTGTTTCAAATTTGAAGTCCATCTGATGTGTAACGAAAAAGTTGGAGCAAAAAAGAAAAAAAAACAAATAAAGAAAGAAAAAAAAGAAAAAAAAAACAAATAAAGAAAGAAAAAAAAAGAAAAAAAAAACAATAACAAAGGAGTTGAGGTTGCCCGGATTCGAACCCCAGACCTCCAGGTCTGAGATCAGCGACCTATCCATTGCAGCGTGATAACTTTTGTGATATGTATCAGGTTTCTCAATTATAAAGCTTCCTTATCAGACCTGATCTTTTAGGCTAATTTTTGCCTAAATCTTCATTTTAAAGTCGTTTTTCGATCCGTTTTCTCCTGTAATTTCATCTAAACGTCCCCTAAATTATTCTCCAAGTCAATTCCATATTTACTTCGAAATAATTAATCAATTTGATTCATTTCCATACTTGAAAATATTGACTTTTTCTTCAAGACTTACCAAAATCACCATTATGCTCAATTAAAACCCTAATCGACCATCTACCCTATAAATACCAGTTGATATTGCTCCTATGAACATCCCTCAAGATTCTTGAAGCCTCAATTTCGTGCCTTGTCCAACCGTTTGTGTTTTGAAAAGTCAAAGTCCATCAGTTTGACCTTCCGATTTGACCAGCTTCCTTTGACTTTCACGAGTAAGTTTCTTCATCAAAGTTTCTTGTTTTTGTGTGCTTTACAATACCTCATTGCTGGATTTGACCAAAAGTCCTCTGTATCAAAAGTCAAACCTTAAACGCACACTTTAATTGGGGAAAAACTACCAAAAATCATAATTACCATTTACCAAGGGTTGTAATCTGTCCAAAATAATCTTTTATGTATATTATGATGTTTCCAAACCATCAAAACTGAATTTTCATCAAAAATCCTAAGAGTTATGCGTTTTGACCCGTTAAAGTAAGTGTTTTATCACATAGTTTTCTAATCTAACAATTTTGTAGTGAATGAAACTTACTAACCCACTTCTGGGATGTTAATAATCATATGTTAAGGTTTTCATAAGTCTAAATATGACCGCCGCAAAACATTACAACTTTTGGGCCATTTATGTAATTGTTAAAATTTAAGGGGTAAAAAATGCAATTTTACTAAAGATATGACATTTTCAGAATATTTATGATGTTTTAGTAATTATATAATAAACCTAAATTCTGGAAAAATTATATTTTTAAGACTTTGTTGAATTGACATAATTAACCCCTAAGTTTGAGAAATTATAGTTTTAACCCTAAACTTTGATTAATTATCAAAAATGATATTTTGGTCATAAAAGGGTCTTTTAGTAATTAAATATAATATTCTTAACATAAACAATAAATAAATCTCCAATTAATCTTTGGTACCCCAGTTTTTTTGTTCCCCTTCTTTCTTGTCACCCTCGTAAACCCATCGCCGTCAACTGCATCAGGGGTGGCATTAGCCACCGTGGGGGGCATTTTTGGGCAACTAGAATCTGTATGTCCAAAAACCCCACAACGGTTGCACCTAGGGGGTTTCCATTCATATTCCACCTGAACATTAACAACCGTGTAGTTGCTGTCGTCTGACTCCGGAATTGCAATGGAAACCGACTCTTTAAACTCATGTTGAGATGATATTTCAATAAGTGCCCTGGCCTAACTACTCCTACCCCAATTATCATGGCACATAGACTCCGTGTATGAGTCTAATAATTTTGGCTTACCAACTTTAGTAGCAAGCATGCTTAGGCCGTCTGCAGAATACGCCGCCAAAGGCACATCGTGGAATTTTACCCAAACAGCTAGCTCTTACATATCCTCTTTCTTTAGCCTAGCAGCCGGAGTCCAGATATTAAGGAATATGGGTCTATTGCGAATTAGCCATGGGCCCCCTTTAAGAACCTCCATCATACCTTTGTGATCAGCAAATCGAAAGTAAAAGAATCCGCTCTCATTCATCATCAATTTTTTAAGACCAAATTTCTTCCAATTATTCTTCGCAAAGAACTCCATAACCGGAAAAGCAACCCTCTCACCCAAGAAGTAGCCATAAAGAATAAATTCCAGCTTCTTTTGGAGCGTTCTAACTGATTCTTTTGAAAGGACAACGTCCACCCCAGGCAGAGATGTTTCATTCGCAAGAGGTCGGAAGTTTATCGTTTTCCTAGGTTGGTTACCTACCACAGTGGCTGCAAAACTTAAGGGTTCAGTTGTGGCACTTAGAGGCTTAGTACCAATGTCCGGAGTTTGAGGCGGAGCATCCTTGTTAACGTTAGCATGCAACGGGTTGACGTTTTTTTGTTAATCGAGTCAACAGGAGCTCCATTGGTGCCGTCGTCATCAGTGATGCCAGCCATAGGTACCGCAGCAGCAGCCATGACGTCATTAGGGCTGACGTCATTCAAGGGAACTTCATACGATGAGATTTTTCCCGAAGTAGGGTCAGTTGTTTGTGAATCTGAGAACGCTGATCCTTTCCTTAGAGGAGGTAGTTTGGTGCCATCAATATTTTTGAGTTTGGAAACCAACCCCGAAGACGCTAAGGGCGGTTTCAAGTTCATGCTTAACAGAGAAGAAAACCAGTCCACGTTAACTTATCCAAACTAAGATCAATGGGATTAGGGGAATGCAGTTCGATCCAACAGTCAAGGAAGGGACCAGTAGATACTGATGTAGCCTTGAACAGTTGGAGAAAAAAGACCCGTAATCTCGTGATGATGAGATATATAAGAACGAAATAGCAATAGAAAACCCTAATCGATAATCCTGTCCCACGATAGAGGAAACGATTGCGAAGATCGATTAAGGGATAGATAATCGATCTAACAATCGAAAATGCTAAAGCAGTTGGATTACAACCAGGATGGAATACGCAAGAATGTAGACAAGACTTGCCGGAATAAGGCCGGAACCCTAGCCGAAAATCGCCAACCCTAGCCGGAAATCGCCAACCCTAGACGTGTAACAAAAGCATTTTTATGAAATTAAAAATAGAAAAAAATAAAATAAAAGTTGAAAAAATGTCTTTGGATTAATTGCAAAATCATGGAAAATGATACAACAATCGGGAATTGGTTTTGAAAAAGTGAAAACATGTTAATTGGGATGTGTTGGTAGGCCTAGCTGGTAGTAGGCTTAAATATCCTTAAGGATTGAAAAATGAATAAATAATTTTATGAGACATAGTGGGTTCCCATCTTAGGAGGTAACGAGGAGATCGAAACTCTCAAAATTAGGTTGAGAGGACCACTTTAGGCTAAATAGTCGTATATCTTGGAAATTACTCGGCACATTATAATCTTTTTGCGAAAGCAAATCCGATAAATAATGGCGCCCCATCATTTCATTTTCCACCTTTGAGCTTTGTTTTGAGTAGTTAGTAGTTAGTTAAATAAGTAGGTAAATAAATAGGCAGCAATGAAAGGGCCAAGACTCTACGTGCTACCTCTCGGGTTACAAGCTCGTTTGATGCGCCTATGGATGAAGTTTTGAGTCAACACCCAATGTACTAGAAAGGAGGATAGTTGTGACATCCGAGAAAATCAAGGTTTACTTCCGTTAGACAATTCCCGTTAGTTACGTTATAAGTGTTAACTTAGTAACTAATGCTTAACTAGGCCGAATACGTCCACGACCTTTGGTTGATCACCGAACCCATCCATATGTGTTATGTGTTCATCGAATTATTGTAAATATGTGCAACGTGATTTAAATGCATGATTATTATTAAAAAGCATGACTATTTATTATTTGTTGAATTATATGACAAATTGCTTAATTGTGTATTTAATGTTTAATCGAGGAATTATGTGGGAAACTAGTAATTAGAATGTATGCATTTGTGTTAATGATTGGGCTAGTAATTAGACTAATCATGGGCTAATGATGGCTAATCATTGGGGCCCAAATCCCAATGAAAGCCCATGAGAAAAGCCTTGGTATTTAAACCCTCCAAAAACCCTAATGCTCCCATAATCTCCATACATCACACAAGAAACACACACACACTCTCTCCCTCTCACTCACGAAATCTGGATCAGCCCCAAGAGCCATCAAGACCAGCCATTAATTCTGTTGGTGAAGATCATCCATAGAAGCTTGATCAAACCGTGAGTCCCAAAACCATGTTTCTTGCTTTTCTATGTGTTTTCTTCATAAAGCATGCCTAGATCTCCATGAAATCGTTAGATCTTCTGTTATAATGCTTAGGAATGCTAGATCTATCATAAAAACTACAACTTTACGTGTGAAACTGATCCATACTGAAGATTTATGCTAGATTAGGTTATTTTGGGTAAAATGTGTTCTTGAAGATTTGATGATGAAAATGCATGTTTATGATGTTGAAAATGCTCCTGTGATGTTCCTAAATGATTATGTATGCTTGAAATTGAATTACATGAAGCATGGAGGCTGTTAGAAAGATTTTTAGTCAAATTTACGGGTTTTTTTAGCGACTAGCGAAACTGTGCCTTCATCAGGCGAAATTATGTGGCGAAATTATGTATATCTCCTTCCAGCGACACTATACAGCGAAACTATAGTGTCGCCGGGTAGACCAACCAGACCTGTCCGAACGAAACTACCGAGCGAAATTCCCTGAACGAAAGTTCAAACCAGTTCGGGCGAAACTAGGCTAGCAAAACTGTGCCAACAGTTTCGAGCGAAACTAGCCAAGCGAAACTGTGTCATCGGGTATTGCCTAGCGAAAGTGCTGCCCGTGCACACAGTGAAACTGCCTAGCGAATCTATACTAGCGAAACTGTGACCAGACCTAAACCTAAACTTGTGCAATTTACTTGAATGTTATGCCATAACTTCTCCCCCAATTTGACAGTATCAGCTTCATCAGTTACAAGAACTTCTTTAGCATCTCTGGTAGGGTTTGAAGGACCTGCTTCAGTTGGAGTAGGATCATCTTGAACCAGTTTGGCAACAGTTAAGTTTAGAGCTTCAACCTGTGCTTGCAGAGAAAGGTACAGTTTCGTCAATTCAGGTAGTGTAAGACTATCCTCAACTGGCTTTTTGCCAGTATCCTTGGAAATAACCAAGCTATCAATCCTAGAATGATCAGCATTGGTACCCATGGCTTCTTGGCACCTGGGATTCTCTTCTGTTGTTTCAACAACCCTTGGTTCCAATGAAGGACTTCCGGGTGCTGATTCAGAGAAGATTGCGCAGATTGGGTCTTATTTATGTTACTGCTGACACCAAGCTCCAGTTGGGATACTTGGGCAGCAGCAGCCCTTTCTGCATGAATCTCTTCAGAACCACTGAGATTCACCTCCGGTGAGGAGTGGGGTTGCAGTGCTACAATGTCCTGGCTTATCAGGATGTTCTCATGTAATATGGTAGGTGAGTTAATAACACCTTCATTTAAGCCGGGATTGAGAGCACTGTCACTCCTGGGTGACAGGGGTTGCAGGGGTGAAAAATGTTCAGATGGGGAAGCTACATCTGCTTCTAATGACTCCCCCTCAACAGAAGGTTCATCCCTAAGAGATAATCCCAAATTTACCAGTTTCCGTTTAGGCTTTTTGCCTAGAACGAGGTTTGAAGCTTCAGGTTGGTTGGTGGTGCTAGGTGGAGGAGACCTAGTAACCACTTTTCTCTGTCTTTTGAAAATGACAGGAGGTGAGTTTGATGAGGAGGTGGCAGTGGAAGTGATTGTGGTAGCTTTCCTCTTTTTGGATTGAAAAACTATTAGTGAAGAGGAAGCTGGGACAGATGTGGGATCAGAAACTGTTAGGTCTACAGCTCTGTCATCTTGAGCAGGGAGCTCAGTCACTCCTACAATTTCCGGTTGAACCTCTACAGTAGCAGGTTCATCGGGAAATTGCCTTGGAATTGGTAAGGGGTGGTCAGTGTCCCTTCCAAGAAATGGAGATTTATTTAAAGCAAGATTTGAAAATGTTTTCTCATTCAGAAGTTTTTGGTGCAAAATTGTACCAAGCCATACTATATGGGGGTACTCTTCTTTGAGAATATATGTCAAAAATCTGGGATACAAGTATACATATTCAGAATGAACATTGGATTTTAGGGCTTGAAAAATTTGTTTTGAAAAATTAAAGTTCTCACCCTTGACCACAGCGTAGAAGGCAGAGGCTTGCTCACCGGAGAGCTCATCAAAACCTCCCTTCTTTGGAGATAAACACACCAGAAGTGTGTGTGCAAGAAATCTCCACTTGTATGGTAACTGCCCCTTCTTGATAGTTTTGCTGTGCAGGGAGCCACCATAACCAATGTTTCTGAATAGGCGGAGATATCTCTTCTGATCTATTTCTCCGTATCCACCTTCATCCCTCAGTTTCAACAGTTTTCGAACCTTTGCTTCATCAATTTCAACTTCCTTCCCTTGGACAGTTGACACAATTTTATCACTTCCGCTAGCCTCGTCGGTAACCCTAGCGTGAACCCAAAAGTCTTCCATCACCTCTTCAAAGATTTCGGCTTCTACAGTAAGCGCATGATGGAGGTGAGAGCTTTTGATGAACTCGATCATTTCATTGTAGATTTCAGTCTTGGATGGTGGTTCCAGGTATGCCATCAAGTTGTGTTCTACCGGAAATTTTGAGTCACCAACTGGCTTTTTGCCACTGGCCTTTCCCTTCGGAGCCATTGTTGACGGAATTTTGAGAATGTCGACGGTTTAGTGGGAGTTAATCGGAGATGGTTTGAGAGGGTTTTGGGAGTAATTTCTGAGATGTGTTGCGAGAAATGGGGAAAATGACGGTAATTTAGGGCTTTTTACCTTTTCGGAGATGACGTGGAGGAGAGAGGTTGTAAATCGACGGTTCATTGACAGATGGGACAGGTGCTTTAGGGGTTATATAGTACAACTGGTTAAAGCATGCCCTTATCCAAAAGTTAATTTACTGAAATCTCGGAATTGAACAGTTAAAAAATTCAATGGGTAAAATAAATGAATATCCGCTTAGTAAATTGTGCATTCCGGGTAATTAAATGACTCATTGACTTTGTTGACCCGGAAGTTCAAGCTGAATTCATTTTCTCCTTTATTTTAAAAACCAAATTTCTTCCGTTTGAACTTCAAGCGGACAAGTTTCCCGCTTGGAAGAATTGTTTTCAAAAATAAGTTTTCACGTCAAATTTAAAGCATTTTTCCGGTTGAAGTTCACCCGGTGAATTTCAAAAGTTATTCTTTCAGGTTGAACCTGAGCTTGAACCGGAAAATCCAAAACACATAAATTTTGAAAATTTATGTTAATTTTGCATAGTTTTAACAACAGTTATTGACTATGAACTGAAGAATTCTTCAATTAACACAAGAGATTTTCTTTTTCTTTTTCTTTTTGTATCAAGAGACGGACTCTTTGAGCATATATTTTTCTTTTATTAAAGTTGTGAAAAATTTTATTCAAAGTTCATCATCCCAATGGCTGTAATGAGGTAGAAAAATCTTGTCTCATCGAAAGCTTTTGTAAACAAATCTGCCAGTTGATGATCAGTGTGAACTTTAAATAATTTGATTAAATTCTTTTCAGCACAATCTCTAATAAAGTGATACCTTATGTCAATGTGTTTGGTCTTAGAGTGCTTCACTGGATTGTTAACAATGGAAATGGCACTGTTGTTGTCTGCAAGAATAGGAGTCTCCATGAATGTGATTCCATAATCAAGCATCTGATTTTGGATCCAAAGGACTTGGCTGCAACAACTTGAGGCAGCAATGTACTCAGCCTCTGCAGTTGAAGTAGAAACACATGTTTGCTTCTTGCATTGCCAAGAGACAAGCCTTTCTCCTAGAAATTGACATCCTCCTGATGTTGATTTCTTATCTATATCACATCCTCCATAATCACTGTCTGTGTATGCTTTGAAAGAGAAGTCAGAGTTCTTGGGATACCACAAACCCAGTTTGGGTTGCCCTTTTAGGTACTTGAAAATTCTCTTAACAGCGAGCATGTGTGACTCTTTTGGAGAAGATTGATATCTAGCACACAAGCAAACACTGAACATGATGTCAGGTCTACTAGCTGTGAGATACATCAGAGAGCCTATCATTGCTCTATACATGTGCACGTCCACTGGCTTTCCACTTAAGTCATTAGTTAACTTGTGGGAAGTGGAGATTGGAGTCTTGGCACTTGAGCATGATAACATGTCGAATCTTTTCAGCATGTCTTGGATGTACTTTGATTGATTCAGAAAGATTCCGTCTGCAGTTTGCTTTACTTGAAGCCCTAGGAAGAAGGTTAGTTCTCCCATGGAGCTCATTTCAAATTTTGACTGCATCAAAGTTTCAAACTCCTTGCACAACAAAGTGTTAGATGAACCAAAAATAATATCATCAACATAAATTTGTACCATTAACATGTCATTACCAACAGTTTTAACAAAAAGAGTTTTGTCAATTGCTCCTCTCTTGTAACCATTCACTAGAAGGTAGTTAGAAAGAGTTTCATACCAGGTTCTAGGGGCTTGTTTGAGACCATACAAAGCTTTGATTAGCTTGCATACCTTGTTCGGATGGTGAGGGTCTTCAAAACCAGGAGGTTGATTGACATAAACTTCTTGTTCCAGGAAGCCATACAGGAAAGCACTTTTCACATCCATTTGATATACTTGGAAGTCTTTAAATGCAGCATAGGCTAGGAAGATTCTGATTGCTTCCAACCTGGCTACTGGTGCAAAGACTTCATCATAATCAATGCCTTCCTCCTGTACATAGCCTTGCACAACCAGTCTTGCTTTATTCTTGATAACAATCCCCCTGTCATCTTTCTTGTTTCTGAACACCCATTTTGTTCCAATTGGTTCTGCTCCATCAGGCAGATCCACCAATTCCCAAACCTTTTGCTTGTTTATCTGAAATAGTTCTTCTTGCATTGCCTCTACCCAGCTGTTGTCTTCTAAGGCATCTGCTACCTTCTTGGGTACTTCTTGAGACAAAAATGCAGCATGCAAACAGATATTTGCATTTGCAGATCTACTTCTTGTCAGCACTGGAGCTGAAGCTTCTCCAATAATATTTCCTGCTGGATGATCTCTGTTGATTCTTCTATCAATGAACATAGGAAATTCATGGCTTCTTCCATTTGAGGGTATGTTGAGCTGAGGAAGTCTGTGATCAAGCTCAACATTTTCAAGTTGTGATGTAGAATCTGAAACTCCAACTGATTCAAGAGAATTGGTATCTGAATTGTAGATCAGATGATCTAAGTTGAGCTCATTTGATGTGTTATCATGTGAGTTTCCAGCTTCATGAGACTCTGATTCAGTATTCTCTTCAGTTTCTGAAATTTGATTTTCCGGTTGAACTTGAACCGGAGAAATATGTTCAGCTTGAACTTCAAGCGGAACAATTTCTTCTTCAATTTGAATTATTTTAGTCAGTTTCTTGTCATTTCTTGGGAAAACAGGTTCAGAACTCATTGAAGAGAAGAAGATTGACTTCTCATTAACATTTTGATTTTTCTTCCAGTGTTCATCAGCAGACCTGTTAAAGTTTTGTTCCTGCACTAGAGAGCTCACAGGCTTATCAACAGTTATGTTGAAAGCAGTAGTTAGTGCATCAATATCAAATAACCAGCTTGGCTGAGACTTAAAATTGTTGGCAGATTTCTCATTGAAAGATACGTTTATGGTTTCCTCAACAATTTTAGTTCTCTTGTTGTATATTCTAAATGCCTTTGACACACCAGAGTAGCCAACAAAATAACCTTCATCTGCCTTTTCAGCAAACTTAGGCAAAGATTCACTGGTTATTAAAATAGTGACAGGACAACCAAATGGCTTAAAGAAATAAATGTTTGGCTTCCTTTTTCTCCAAAGCTCATAAGGTGTTTTATTCTTTCCCTTGACAATTAAGATCCTATTTTGGACATAGCAAGCAGTGTTAACTGCTTCAGCCCAAAATATCACAGGGAGCTTAGAGTCTGCCAACATTGACCTGGCAGCTTCAATCAATGTCCTATTTCTCCTTTCAGCAACACCGTTTTGCTGTGGAGTTCTAGGAGCACTAAATTGCCTCAAAATTCCCTTTTCCTCACAAAATGAATTCAGAACATGATTTTTGAATTCTGTGCCATTGTCACACCTGATTGTTTTAACTTTAAGATTGGATTGATTTTCTAAATTAATGACAAGAGTTTTCAACAATTCAGCAGTTTCATCTTTTGTTTTGAGAAAGAAAACCCAAGTATATCTAGAAAAATCATCAATTATAACAAAGCAGTATGACCTTTTTCCTAGACTCATTACTCTAGTTGGGCCAAATAAGTCCACGTGCAAAAGCTCTAGAGGTTTTGAGATTGAAGATTCAACTTTTGGCTTGAAAGAGGTTCTGTGTTGCTTGCCCTTGAGACATGGCACACAGTTTTCAGAACAGATAAAGTGCTTGTTAGGAAGACCCTTAACCAAGCCTAAATTTACAATTCTGTTCATGTTCTTGTAGTTCACATGACCTAACCTCCTATGCCAAAGATCAGATTCGTCAACTGAGGCCTTGGATACAAAGCAAGCAGTGCCACATGAAGGTGTAGCCACTGACATATCCAGAATGTATAGTCCATCTCTCCTAGGTGCCTTAAGCATTATCAATTCATCAGGAATTTTAACACCAGGTTTGAGAACTATTGCCTCTTTCTCATTAAACATTAAATTTAAATTCTTGTCACACATTTGTGAGACACTAAGCAAATTAAAATTCAATGTATCAACAAAATTGACTCTGTCAAATTTTACCAGTCCATTTGTCACATCACCTTGTGCTGTGATATGGCCTTTTGTGCTTCCAAAGGCAACTGGTCCTCCATTGATTCTTTTTGTATTTTCCAGAATGTGCTTATTCCCTGTCATGTGGCAAGTGCAACCACTGTCAACTACCCATAGGCTATTCTGGCCTTTATTTTGCACCTGCACATATCAGAAATGATTAATTTCTATGGGGGACCCAAGCCTGAGTGGTCTTGGGTCTGCCATAAGCATCATTATACCTGTACTCTTTGAGTACTAGAGTATTAACAACTGGAGCTTCATTTAACAGATCATCATTGTCCAAACTGAAGTTCTCATACTGAGCGCTTGTTTGACTAGACCTTTCATCTTTGGTGTTTCTTTTTGCAGCAATTTTTCTGTCCCTATATTCTTTAAACTTTCTTTGCTTGTTAGTAGTTTCTTAAGTTTTTCACTTTCTTGATTAACTAACTTAGTTCTTTCAGGTGATTTTGAAAATCTTTGGGGAAAATGTTTGCTTTGATTTAAACTCCCTCCCTGAAGTGGAACATAATGATTTCCACTTGAACCATTAGCAAATACAGTTTCAAATTGATTGGGTTTGCTGTTTCTTGAAAAATTTTCTCTAGAGGTGACTTTTCCTCTGTAGGGGTTTCTTCTTCCTTGAGCTTC
This sequence comes from Deinandra increscens subsp. villosa, assembly GCA_039602395.1. Classification (NCBI taxonomy): domain Eukaryota; kingdom Viridiplantae; phylum Streptophyta; class Magnoliopsida; order Asterales; family Asteraceae; genus Deinandra; species Deinandra increscens. The sequence continues at coordinate 31,023,077 of JBCNJP010000010.1, forward strand.
AAAATGCTCAAACCCATCAGCAAAATGAACTTGAGGTCTCTGATTTGGAGCAGTAGCTGATCTGGGTTGAAATTTCTTTTCCGGTTGAACATGAGTTCGAGCGGAAGAATGTTCCGCTTGAACTTCAGCCGAAAAACGATTTTGTTTTAAAACAGTGAAACTACCATTTCTATCATTACCAACTAAAGCTCTGTTGGATTCAGATCCAAAATGCTTCAAAGTGTGATTTTTCACAGGTGAGATTCTTCCTGTGAGCTTCTTTTGAAAATCAGCTTTTGGTTTCAAAACAGGTTTTGGCTTTTGAAATGGTTCTGACTTTACTCATCGGGTTAAACTGACAGACAGCAGCTAGGTGACCTTATTCACCACAGCACATGCACTCAACAATTTTGGTTTCAAATTTCTTGGGAGACTCAATTTTGGTTACTTGATTAAAGTTTACTTGACCAAACCTTTGAGTTTGACTTCCCTTTGGTTGCTCAGGTTGCTTTCCTCTAACTTTTGAATCCTTAGGTTCATAAACAGTTGGTGGAGGAACAGCAATTGATGGTTTCAAAATGTTTAATTGGTCAACTGAAGCAGATGTGCTGGCAGTAGTGACATCAATTTTATTAGACTCAACAGTGTTTTCAGAACTGGATTGTGATGAAATGTCATCAACTGTGAGACTAACTTTGCATTCTGATTTTAAAGCTTCAATTGGTTTGATTATAGGTGAGTATTCAATTGGTGGCTCAACAGAGTTATAGCCAACACCTGCTTTACCATACATCCCTCCCATCCACAGTTTTTCAGCCTTTTTATTTGCTGTTTGAAATTTATCACAAGTAAACAAAGCATCTTTCAGCTTAATCTCAAGAACATCAACCTCAGCCTTAGCATCTTTGGTTTCATTTCTTGATTTTTCAAGTTTTGTCAGCAAGTCATCAAGCTGTGTTTCAAGCACTGAGTTGGTTTGTTTTAACTGTTCATACTCTTTGGTTAAGTTTTCAATTTTTGAAATGTATGATGATTCAGTTTTCTTAAAACATTCCTTTAACTCATTTAAGTTTGAAACTTCATCAATCAAATCAGTGTTGTGATTTCGATATTTTGCTACTTGTTCTATGCAGGCAGGACTACATAGATTCTCTAAGACCTTTTCAGGAATAGAATTTACCTGAACTGTGATGGAGTCCTGTTTGGCCATTAAAGCATAGTTGATGGGTTCAAACTCAGCAGCGAAATCTTCCCATTCAACACATGATGTTTGATTTGCTACAGCAGCTACCACGTTCTGATGGTTTTGACTTCCGGTTGGCTTTGGTGGGGTGGGGTGTGAACCTGAGTTGTTTCCAGAATTGTTGGTGTTTGAGTTGCTTCCTCCATGATTTTTCCCTTGAGCATGGTTCTGGTTCTGTCCTTCTCTTATTGGCTGAGAGCATTCTCTTGCAAAGTGACCAAGTTGGTGACAGTTGTAGCATTTAACTTTGCTTTTGTCAAGGCCTATGTGAGCACCTTTTGCTCCCTTGTAGGTTCTACCTGTCCTTTTGTAAAACCTTTGAGCTCTTACAGAAACCATGGCAAGTTGGGTCATTATATCCATTTCTTCTAAATCATCAGCACCTATGCATTCAAGATCTTCAGGTATGAAGCCTTGATAAGAGTCAGCTGCTACATGAGCATTGTGAGAACTTTCAAAAGAGTTTGAAAAGTTCTCTTGACACCTTGGTGTCTCAGGGAAACTGACTATAGGTGAGGAGTATGATGATGAGTTAGATGATCTTTGACTGTTAAAATCAGTGGTTACTAGTGCAGATGAGAACAGCTGAGTTGATTCAGCAGATGAGCTTTGTTTAAGATCTAGTTCCATTTCATAAGCACTGAGTATGCCATGAAGTTCACTGAGTCTCATCTTTTTCAAATTCTTGCATTCCCTGATGCTTACTGTGTAAACTGTCCACACAGAAGGCAGGGAACGTAGGAATTTTCTATTCACATCTACTTGTTCTAGTTTAACATCCACTTTTTGGAGTTCATCAAGCAATGAGACAAATCTCAAGTACTGGTTTGTCATTGTTTCACCAGATTTAAAAGTAAAGTTTTCATATTTTTGTTTTAAAACATCTTTCTTGTTTTCTTTTACTTCACTGGTTCCTTCATACATTTCACTTAAGGCATTCCACAGGTCAAATGCAGTTTTATATCCTTTAAACCCACTTAAAATGGAATTAGGAAGTGCGGCCTGTAGAGTCCAGTATGCCTTATGGTCAAATTCAAGAGCAGTGTAGTCAGCTTCAACATATATATCTAATGGCTTTGGTATTTTGACTTCTGCATCATCAGCAGATGAAACCATTGGTGAGTAGGGTCCTTCAGTGAAAGATTTCCAAATACGACGGTCCAAAATCCTAACAAAACCTTCCATCCTGAGTTTCCAGGTACCAAAGTCATCAGGAGTGAACATTGGTGGTTTGTTGGAGGAGCCATTTGGGCAACTTAAACTGAAATCACTCATTTTGAAAAACTTTTAGAAAGATAAAACAACGAGGCTTGTAAAGTAAGCAAGTAAAGTATCGACTTTGAAGCACAGAAAGTCTTCAAAGTGAGAGCCAAAGCTCTGATACCACTTGTAGGATCGTTAATAGTTATGAATAAACTAAAACTAAGCCCTTTACTTGCAAATATAACCCTGCGGAATTAAAGTTATATTTCACTTTACTTAAGCGATATTAAGCTCTTGTATAATGTAAATGCTTGATTTGCAGAATAGTAACAACAACGATATATCGAATATTCGGCACTATTTGCATTAACTCAAAGCTACACTATTACAAGTGATGACCGTGTAAGTAAACTAAGAGATTACATGCTATATATAGTTCTGATGAGATCAATGACAGCCATTGATCTCATGCGATCTAATCTAGACCGTAAGCATAAAAGTCAAATATAAACTACCAAAAGAATAAACATCGACAATCGGAATGACTTGCGTGTTGGCAGCAACAATCTACTTTAGGAGAGCGGCTTGAATCAGATTTAGAAGCATACGAGAAGCTTTTGCAGGATTGGACTTCTGAAAAGACTTCTCAGGAAAAGTCAGGTTGAACTCTTTATCTGGTGGATAAACGAGTTCACCCGGAATATTCGCTAAAAACAAAACTGCTTCTTTCCGCTTGAACTGCCTGTTCCGCTTGAAGTATGAATTCCGCTTCAACTTCAACTTCAGCCAGAACTAGTAAAATTGGCATATCAGCCGGAAATCTTCCAAGCTCTATTTTTCCTTACAGACGACATCGTCGCTTCGACGTTACCGGAGCATCAACGTCGCCGATGATATCACCATAGGGTTTTGTTCAAGTAGCAGCCGGCAAAGCTAATGGAGACCATATATCTCCTTCTCCGCACCACTGAACATCGTCACTGACACAGATGACAAAATCCGGGCACCATCGTCACAAATTATAAAAAGAGGGAGAGAAACAAAAGTAATGGAAGTTTGAGAGAAAAGAGGCGGAGCACAGGTATAAGAAAGCTTCACACAAAAGCTCCACATATTCTCCTCCAATAAGAAATAACAGTTGTATACACACCCAATCAGAAAAACGAAAAGTTACACAGTAACTTTAATGTGAGGAGAGCACGAATATCGAGAGCTACTGAATTGATTATATATATAATATCATGAGAACATTTACTTTAACTGATATAAATGTTGTGTGAACATTTATGTGGTTGACTTGTGTTAACTTTAGCAACTAGGGTTGTGCCATCACTATACGAGCATGCACTTAAGTCTAGACAGTCTATATTCTATGATTTTATGTAAATCATATGTTGAGATTTCATGTGAACGTTCTGTCATTTCATGTGACGAGTTATGTTATGATTTTATGTGATATATATGTATATATATGCACATGTTATTCTATTATTTTATATGACAATGTGTCGCGTAACTACTTATGGTTTTACGATTAAATATCGTTGGTTTCACGTAAAGTTTTCTATCATTTTATGTGAGGTTACACGTATTGTTGCAATTTCGGATTCATCTCTTTATGTGAACTCAAGGAATATGTTTATTAATTATATTCATGATTTTATGTGACGTATTTTAGATGAATCGTAGCATGATTTTATGAAAACTATCTCATGATTTTATATGAACTCTATACTTATGATTTTATGAGCTTTGATTCTAATTATTGGTGTATTTATATAAATATATAATCTCTTGCATGTTATTAAAAAAATTTGCTTTCTGTGGTACGAGTATTTGGTAGAATTATGTTGGTTAGTTGTAGTCAAGTATTTTAAACTTAGAGGGGCCTATTTGTAATTTCTGAAACTTATCTTCTAATAAAACAAACTTTGGGGATTATTTCTGCCATTAGCCAAACTTGATTTCTTAGAATGTAAAAAGGTTGAGGGACAGTTCTTCTCATTTTGGCATAGTCAATTTAAAGACTTTCACACTGGGCGACGGTACAAATCCAGTGACGAATTTTATTCAAACCGTCGGTTCATCACGGTGTCGGTTACGAGCTCAAAATTTGTTAACCCTCCATATTTTTCAATCATTCAGACAAAATGGATTCCTCAAACACTCCCTCTTCTCCTCGTTTCTTTTTCTTCTCCACGACGCACCACCACCACCATCGCAACTTACAAATTTCGGCCAACCTCCACTTCCATTCTGCCATCATTCAACCGAATTTGTGATCATAATCAGTTACTGATCGAACACCCAATGCACAACGGGTTCAGGCCGATTTTGCGATCGAAGTTCGAGTCGTGTTCGGGTCCGATTCCATCACCGTATCGCATTGATTTCTCATCTCCGTCACCAAGGTAATTTAAAACCCGTTTGAGTTTGATTTGTAGTATTCTGGTCGCTCGGTTTGTTCCCCACGAAGCTCCAGAAAATAATTTCAATTCATCAATGGCGTCAGGTCGATTAGGTTTGTGTTGTGGGGAAGATGACAACGCTGTGTAATGTTTAAGTAGATTTCTGAATCATATGATATCAATAAAACATAATCCGCCCTAGTGGTTAAGTTACAAGTCTATAACAAAGAGGTCGCGGTACGAACCCAGGCAACCCCGTTTCTTTTTACCTATTTTCCTTAAACTGGATTTGGATTTCAGGCCAGTAAGCATACAAAATCAATTGATTTCGATACTGTAATCAAATGGAGACCTAGTCTGGTGGATAGGACACTGGAAATAGAATCAGAGGTCACAGGTTCGAACCTGGTGACCTCCGGTTGTTGTTGTTTTTGTTTTTATTAATTGTTTGTGCTTTGTTGACTTAAAATCCGTAACCGATCGTTTCATATGTCATTTTGGACCCGTAGAATATTTTGAAGTCTCGTTATCTTGATCATTATCTCACTGGATTATATAAATTGGTTTCTATATAAAATTTGGCTATTTAACGGTGACTTATAAAAGAATACATATTTGAGAAATATATAATTAAACGTATTTAGGAATATAAAATGAACGTTGTGATTTAAATATTCAAAACGTTGGATTTATATCATGTAAATATTTAAAAACACATTATTTTGGAGTACTCGTTGATATAATGTCATATTAATTTGGTTATGTATATATATTCATATATGTATACCTAATTTGATTATATGATTTCATGGACGAACATTTTTATTTAATAATATACTTTTCATTGACCTTTGTAATCGTTATGATTTTTGGCTATGTGTCATCCTCGACTCGTTTTGGACTTCATGATCTTCGTCGGTTGACGTTGTCTATCTTTCACCGTTGGTCTAGACTTAGTCGTTTTTCAATTGAACACACACTTGTGTATATATGCTCGTTAGGTTTTTGGTAGAGTACACAAGACCTACTAGTTGCTACTTACTGTTATTATTTTTCTAGACTTGTTGTGCACCCGAATGTGAGTTTCACGGCCCCACTTTACTCTTTTCTTTTGGGGGAGAGTACATTTCTTACTATTTTTAGGCAGCTTTTATATTTCCAACATATCACATGTACTAGATTTGCTTGACACCAACAACTAAGTCCTTACAAATCGAACCGTTAGTAGTGAATAGCAAGGTAATGTTGAGTAGTACTACTGGGGTTTGACAAACCCCTCTCAGCGGGCACGTGATGCACCACCCGACTGGCGGTCGGACTGAGAGAAATATTAGCCTATACGTCGTTGTTTCTGGTGGGACACGGGGAAGGAAAAACACGTAAGGATGACTTCTACAACTTATTAGTCAGACTCGGTTGCGAACTATATAGTGACATGAAACTTTAGGCTAGCTACCTACGATATGGATATATAGCAAAACTTTACAACTTATCTATGGACTATAAACTATTGTGTCCATAGGCGAAAAACTTGATTGTGAATAGCAGAACCTGTGAACTCACCAACCTTTGGTTGACACTATCTTTTAAACATGTTTCTCTCAGGTCGCATGTGTTCGAGTATCACGAGTACGCATGCATGAGTCTTTGAAAACCCTTTTATTGTCTTTGAGCAAACCACGTCACCCTTGGTGATGATGATTTTATATTAACACTTTCACTGTATTTACGCTTAAAAGTGTGTGAGCGTGCGGATCTTCTACTTAGTCGTAATGAAATCAATGTAATACGAGATGAAACACAAAGAGTAAAAACAAAACACTTGTATTAACCACAGAGATAACCACAGAGCACACTCAGAGAATATGACACAGAAGCTCAGACTGTTCACTGTTACTGAATACAACACAAGACGAACATATTTATACTAGACAAACCCGCTGGTCCGAACCTGAAGTTCGGCCCAAGGTTCGGCCATGTCCGAACTCCAGGTTCGGCCTGAGTTCGGACCTCAGCAATCTTGTGTGAATCCGTCTTGTATTCGATACTTCACATGACGATCAAGAACCATGTATCAACAAACTTCCCCTCGGCATGTGCAGTATCATTTCCTCTATCAAATTTGTATCTTGTATCTTCAATCAAACTCTTCCTCGATCTGGACGATGAGTTCAATCTTGAATACTTGATATTGCATCGTGTGTAATCTCTTTATCAACAATCTTCAGAAGACTTGAAGTTGTGATGTTCTCTTCCCACTTAGAAACCTGCCAACATAAATAATCTTGGTGCAAAATGTCTCTTCGAGACTCCAAGATATTTTGATCTTGAAAATTTGAATTTTGTATTTTGTGTTGATCAATCGAAAACAAATCAGAAATAAAATCTTTTTGGCTTTTAGAAACTTTATATTAAAACACTCCTAAAATCTTTTTGGTATTTTCTGATAAGAAAAGTAAAACAATACCGAAATAGACACTATTTTTGTCTTTTGTGAGAAAGATCACAACTTCGGATCATATTGGTCATAACATGCTGAACTACATTTCAATTTCAGTTATTGAAGCACATAAGTCATGCCGATTGCAGATATAATTTGTCCAACTTTAAACTCTGGCAGAATCATACTCATAACATCTGGATATGTTAAGGTATTGATTAAATTTGCATTGACTAGTGTACCCCACACTATCAGACATACTCAGATATGCTTTTGCTTATCACATTTTGTGATCTCATTTGTGATTTTAATCACACAATGATTGTAACCATAAAATAGTCAACTGTGTTCCATGCAAAAAGAAATAAGAACGTTAAATCGTCTACCTTAAGGTCGATCTTTCGATACGCAGATAAGGCCTTCGATTTAACAAAATAAGAAAATAAAACAAGTTGAAGTTGTATAACTCAACAACAATCAGGTCGGTACTCCCGTACACGCAGAGAAAGTCCGATGAGTTATATGAAACACCAAAGAAAATAAACCAGAACGTCAAACGAACAACGATCAGGTCGGTCTTTCGACACGCAGAGAAAGTCCGATCGTTTGACAAAATAAAGAAAATCAAACAAGTTTAAATCTTTGCAAAATGAAAACATGTATACACAGTGACTTCTCATTTTATTTTTCACATATCTTTTTCTTGATATATCATGAGATATGCATCAGGATGTTGTCCACTAGGTCAAGCATCAGATTTAGTGTATATCGCATTTGTATACTTTCTGATTTGCTGAGTGAGCCTACCTTGCACATCGATCAAATGGTCTTATGGCTTTTTCATCTACTTTATCCATGAGTTAGACACTGTCAGCCAATGTACCATCATTTCCCAATCATGTCGGATACAATTTCTCATTTTTCAATGTTTTTGGATTTTTCAAATTTCTCCCCCCAAAAAATGACAACTCTATTTATAGATTTTCATTTTTACGATTTGAAAAACAAAACACTATTTTTGTATTTTTGCAAAAACAAACTCCCCCTCAGAAAGAGACGGAATGAAAAACAAGAAAAATTGATTAACCAACACGAACACTAGCAGTTTAACCTTTTGAAAACAAAATTGATTTTGAAAGTCAATTTAATTAGAACATATATTTCACAATCAGCAATTTTCCAATCACCGAAAAGTCTTCTTGAAACACCTGCTTGACACCAAATAAAACATTAGTTGCGTTGGGATCGACCCGAATCAACAGCGTCGGGTCGCCCGGTGTCTTCCACAAAGTCCTTGTTGGCCTTGGAAACAACTTTTGATTTCCAAATTTGTAAAAGTTTTAATTTTTGATCGGAACCTGATTCGGATTTAACCGACGTACTTGAGTTAGACCAAGACGATTTATGAGTTGACTTAAGCTTTGGGGACCATGGTTCATCAAAAATTTGACCTTTGTTGTCCACATATTTTCCAGTTTTGTGGATATATGCAGTCGTCGGACAATCAGCAGCTAGATGTCCTGGTTGACGACATACATAACAAACTCTTTCTCTAAAATTGTTTGAAAAATGTTTTGATTTTTGAGAATCAGATGAATGTTCAGAATGAAAGTTATCAAAGAAACCATCAGAAGAATCATACCTAGGAGATGGACTCCTTGAAGATGAAGATCTTCCAGAATAATAAGAAAATTCCTTCTGAGATGGTGATTTCTGTATAACTTTTGCTTTAGGAAGCTTGTCTGCTTTCACCGGTTTCTTCACTTGAACCGGTTTTTTCAACACTTTGTAACCTAAACCTGTGTGTTTAGATCCTTGAGTCTTTGAAGAATTGGACAAAGAACCTGAAGCAACTCTTGATTTAGCAACACTAGTAAATTTGGCTTTGATATCCTTCAGCTTGTTCTTTTCAATCAAAACCTTTTCTTCTTCAGTTGCAGATGAAGAACTCGAAGCAACCTTATCAAACACTTTCTCATTTTCCAGAAATACAGACTTTGAAATAAACTTTAGAGCTTCACCCAAAGGTTTCTCCTTTCTTTTACACTTGGACTTGTTCTTCTTGGGTGGAGTAGCAAACTTTGAATAGTCATGCAAATCATTATGTGGATCAGTCTGAGCATAAGTAACTTCAATCAAATCCACTGGTTGAGGTACCAAGTGAATATTTTCGTCCTTAGACTTCTCTGAACTCTGATCCTGCTTGTATAAGAAATTTAGCAATGTCGATGACAAATTGCAATTCTTAACTTGTCTTTTCAACTCCAAAATCTCCAATTTCAAGTCATTAATTTTCTGTTGACCTTCAAACACCTCTTGTTGTGACTTGATGAATTTTGCATTGAGATCATCATACTCATAAGTTTGTAATTTCCTGATCTCACATTCAGCATATAATTCTTCAAGCACATTTTCTCTCTTTTGCTTGTAGATTTCAACATCTTTTGTTAACACTTCATTCTTGTCTCTGTAAAGAACATTTTCATCTTGAAGCATAGAGATCTTATTTTGAATTTTCTCAACGGTAACAGCAGTTTTAGCAATAAGAGCAGTAGCCTCTTCATATTTTTTCTGAACCGGATAACTCTTCTCAAACAGATTCTCAAAATCTTGAGCTGCGTCTAATGCTTCAGCTTTGGCTTTCTCACACTCTTCAGCCAATTGAGACTTTTCCTTCAAAACATCTTCATGAATATGAACCAACTCATAATACTTCTTTTGAAAATCATCCAACTCTTTCTTTAACACCACAATTTCTTCAGTTGAAATTTGGCGATGTTGTTCAAAACTTTCAACCTGCTGAAGCAATTTTTTACACTTAAGACATTCAAACTCATCAACCTTTGAGCTTGTAGAAACTGTAGGTAATTCTTCTTGTACCAAAGATACACTTGAAGAAGTATCAGAATCAGTTAAAAAGATGTCATCATCAGCATGTTGAACAGTTAAAGCAATTGAGATTGGAGTATGATTCTTTTTAATTTCTGAATCTGCATTCTAAGCAAATCCATCTGGATGCATAAACGTATCAGTCCAATCATGAGCAAGAGTAGCAGATTTCTGTTCAACCTTTTCAGCTTTATCTGATGGATGAAAAACTATATGTGCATGCTGACCAGTCTTCAATTTACTTTCTGTAGAACTTGGACATTCACGAGCAAAGTGACCATAAACTGAACACTTATAACATTTTACCTTAGATTTGTCCAATCCAATCTTTCCTTCCTGATTCAATCTCTTCTTACCGGTTCTATTGAAAAATTTCTTTGTTCTACGAACCAACATAGCATATTTCCAATTTAGATCCATTTTCTCCAAATGATCATAATCAATCTGATCGTAATCTTCATTTGCTAACTCAGCATTACTCACAGAACCAGTGATAACACCAAAATATGAAGATACCAATGCAGACATCAACGCATTATAATCATCGACAGTTTGAACAGACAATGCACTTTGAGTCGAAGAACTAGGAATTGACACAGTGCAACCAGCAGAAGAATAACTTGGAATTTCAGATTTTACCTGCCAGAATTGCTATAGGAGAAGCAGAACTAAGAATATTAGACTTCCCAGCATTCATTGTAGAGTCATTTTCACCATGATACACTACAGGATTCTGAATTTGTGTAGGAAGTGATTTATTCACCATTAATTCCATATCCCGAGCCTGAATTCTTTGAACCAAATCATTGAAAGACAATCCTGAAAAATCCTTATCGTGAGTAATCATCATCACATAATTCTCCCACTTTTTAGGCAAAGCTTCCAAGATCTTTTCTCTCATATCAACCTCTTCTTTAGTAAGATTCACCAAACGCATTTCACTCATCAGATGAGCGAATCTTGCAATCAGATTGGGAATCATTTCATTTTGATAATGCTTAAAACTATCAAACTCTTTCTTCAAAACCTTTTGTCAACTTTTCTTGTATTGGTCATTGCCTTCACATCGTTTTTCCAACGCATCTCATAGACTTTTTGATGTGTAGTTACCAGCAAATTGATGAAGTAACTCTTTAGGCAATGCCATCGTTAACGTACCATACGCCTTTTTCTCAGCTTGATACGCTTTCTTTTGTTCTGATGACATTTTTCTATGAAGAATAGGTTCACCAGTTTCTGCTTTAGGGTAAACATATTGCTCAGTGAAAGCTAACCACATATTAATGTCATTTGTATCGACAAACGCTTCAAACCGTTTAACCCAACTATAATAATCTTCCAATTTGAGCAATTTGGGAACTTTCTGACTTGTTCCGATTTCATTATCATAATTCATCATTGTTTGCATCGTAGCTTGAACCGAATTTTGAATAGCCGTGAATGCTTGAAAATCGGACATTTTCGAAAACTTAGTTACTGTTCACTCTGAACCTTGTCCGAACCTCCTCCGAGCTGCCTCCGAACTTAGTCCGAACTTTGACAACGCCGAACTCTCTCCGAACCAGACCTTCGGAAGAACAAAAACCAAACAACTCCGAACTAGCTCCGAAAGACCACCGAACTCTCTCCAAACCTAAACCGATCTCTCACCGAACCTAGATAAAGACCGAACTTCATCCGAACCTCGAGTTCGGAGCGGTTATGCCGAGCTTTTCCGAACCTCAAACGAGACAGATTTCACTCCACCTCATTTTTTCGATTTTCAACGTTTTTTACTGGAATTTTCGACAGGAATTCAAGCAAACTCGATAGAAACGATCTAGAAACAGATTTTTGACGAAAAGCACACTCGAGACGATCAAACGAACTCAAAAATGATTGACATTTTGTAAAAACGTGAATTTGAACTCAAAACTCCGAAAAACACTGATTTCCGACTTGTAGAACAAACCTAATGCTCTGATACCACTTGAAAGTGCGTGAGCGTGCGGATCTTCTACTTAGTCGTAATGAAATCAATTTAATACGAGATGAAACACAAAGAGTAAAAACAAAACACTTGTATTAACCACAGAGAAAACCATAGAGCACACTCAGAGAACATGACACAGAAGCTCAGACTGTTCACTATTACTGAATACAACACAAGACGGACATATTTATACTAGACAAACCCGCTGGTCCGAACCTGAAGTTCGGCCCAAGGTTCGGCCCAAGGTTCGGCCATGTCCGAACTCCAGGTTCGGCCTGAGTTCGGACCTCAGCAATCTTGTGTGAATCCGTCTTGTATTCGATACTTCACATGACGATCAAGAACCATGTATCAACAACGCTTCCGCATTTGTAAACTCTGTAATTATTTTTTAATGAAATAGAAAACCTTTTATTAATTATGAGTCGTTTGGTGTAACTAATGGACTGCGATCCTGGTTTGTCACGCTCTCTGGGCACGTTATCGTGCGTGGGATTTTTTAGGGTGTGACATGAATGCTACTGATAAAGGTAAAGGTCCATTGTTCTCTGATGATACTTCAGATAGTGTGAAGATCAAATATCTGTTAGCAGAAGATGCAGTGAAAGGGAAAAAGATAACAAAACTGATGGCTTCTCAAGTGAGCCAAGCAATTAAGATCCACAAGCTCTGAACTAAGCTTAAAGACTGTAAGGCTCAAGTTGCTCTACTAACACGCAAGCTTGATGAAAGTAATGCAAGCATTGCCTTTCTGACTTTGTTGTTTATGAGTTTAAAGAATAAAAGTTTGGATGCTGCTTCTGACAAAGGACCCAATAAAGATGATGCATCAGGTGGATCAAGAGGAAAGGAAGATATGCCTGGTTCTATTAATAACGGTGGTACAGTTGATTTAGCAAAAGAGCTAGCTGCAAGTGGTTCAGGTGATCTAGATAATACTAATCTAGATACTTATCTGGATGGTCTGTATGACAATCTTGATTTTCCATCGAGTGCTGAGAATCAAGTGATCGATGTCCCTAAGATAGTGATTTCCCCAAAACCAAAGGAAGCGGGTAATTGGTTTAGAGATCTGACAGCGCCTCCTCCACAGTACTCTCTTAGACTTGGTATCAGTGAGTCACATAAGTACAAAAAATCAAATAAGCACAAAAACAAAAACGGTGTGAGGTCATGGATCTTTGACGCTGAAAAGGAGTTACATGCTGTTATTAGAAAAGGTCATGCTCCAGTGGATATTATGGTGATATTAATGATTTTCATTCTTGGACAATGGTGGATCTCAATGCTCTACTTGATGCTCCATTTATCAACCGATCACACGATACCGAGGCTTCTCATCTACGATATTTTATATTGGGGGCATCAAAGAAGGGGTTTGTTGTAACATCAAGAGTTTCGTAATAAATTGGGTGACTAATTTTAATTATGTTCTATTGTGAGTTTTGGTTGGAGCTGATTAAAGATTATGATTCTGAGATTCATTATCATCCGGGCAAGGCCAATGTAGTGGCAGATGCCATAAGCAGAAAGGGAGATTACACTCCTATTAAGGTGAAATCGATGAAGCTAGTTGTAACCTCAAGCATTCTTGATTCAATCAAGAAAACACAAGAGGAAGCGGTGAAAGAAGAAAATTGGAAGAAAGAGCGGATAAAGGGAGCAGTGAAAGACTTAGTCCACGATGACGACGGTCTTAAATATCGGTTTGGGCGGTTATGGATCCCTAACACTTGCGGGGTGAAGGAATTGCTATTAAACGAGGCTCATAAGTCTCGGTATTCAATCCATCCGGGAGCTACGAAAATGTATCATGATCTAAAATGTGATTATTGGTGGCCGGGCATGAAGCGGGATATAGTAAAATATGTGGAGAAATGTTTGACTTGTCTTCAAGTCAAAGCTGAACATCAGAAGCCGTATGGTAAGTTACAACCACTCGAGATACCGGAGTGGAAATGGGAGCATATCACGATGGATTTGCTCACAAAGTTGCCAAAAACGAGGAGAAATTTCGATGCTGTTTGGGTGATAGTGGACCGACTTACTAAAAGTGCACACTTCTTGCCTATTAGTGAGTTGTATTCATTCGATAGAATGGCGGATGTCTATGTGGAAGAGATTGTATCGCGACACGGAGTCCCGGTGTCAATCGTGTCAGATAGGGACACCCGCTTCACGTCTAAATTCTGGCGGGAATTTCAGGAATGTATGGGTACTCGGTTACTGTTTAGTACCGCATACCATCCTCAAACCGATGGGCAGAGTGAGAGAACAATCCAAACACTCGAGGATATGTTGCGAGCGTGTGTGTTGGATTTTGGAGGAAGTTGGGACACTCATTTACCTTTGGTGGAATTCTCTTACAATAATAGCTATCATGCTAGTATTGGAATGTCCCCATATGAGGCACTTCATGGGCGGAAGTGTAGAACACCGTTGTGTTGGGGTGAAGTGGGTCAAAGGGAGTTGACCCATAAGGATGTGGTCAAAGCTACTACTGAAAAGATTCACATCGTAAGAGCGCGTTTAAAGGCTGCCCAGGATCGACAGAAATCATATGCCGATAAGAGGCATAGGGATATTCAGTTCAAAAGGGAGACCACATGTTGTTAAAAGTGACCTCGTGGAAGGGAGTAATTAGATTTCAGAAGAGGGGAAAATTAAGCCCACGATTCATTGGGCCCTTCAAAATCTTTGCTAAAGTGGGTCAATCGGCGTACCAATTGGAATTACCTGAAGAGTTGAGTGGAATCCATGACACATTCCACGTGTCTAATCTGAGAAAATGTTTAGCTGACGAGGCTGCCTATGTGCCATTGGATGACATCATGGTTGATGATAGGCTGGATTATATGGAAAGACCGATTGAAATTCTTGACCGCAAGACTAAGCGGCTAAGAAACAGAGAATTTGATCAAGTAAAGGTGAAATGGGAGCATAGGAAGGGATCGGACACCACGTGGGAGTCCGAGGAGGAAATGCGGAGGTACTACCCCTACTTATTCCGGTATGTATTTCTAGTTTCGGGGACGAAATTCCCTTTAAGGGGGTGGAGTTGTAACATCCCGAGTTTCGTAATAAATTGGGTGACTGATTTTAATTATGTTTTATTATGAGTTTTGGTAAGATAAGCAGATTTAGAAGGTTAACCGGGTTATTTATTGGGGATTTCCTAGTTAATAAGTTAACTTTATAATAAATGGTTAAAGTAAAGAAGGTTAGAGGATTAATTGTGTAAATAAAGGGTCTTGGCTAAATTTTATAAAATATGGAATTAGAGGGACCAAAGTTGTAACTTAAGAATAAGAGAATTAAGTCTGGGTTTTCCCCAGACTCAAAAATCCCGAACGAGAGAGAGGAGAGGGGGAAGGAGCCCTGGTTCATGAAAGCCTTGAAATCAAGAGAGTTTGTGGTGGAATTTTCTTAAGGAATCCAAATTCTAGCTTGGGAGGGCCTGTAATTCCTTATTTTAAGCTCTCCATTGGGTGTTCTTGACCAAGTAAGTGTTCCTATGATAGCGTGATTTCATGGGTTTCATCTAGATGTTAAATTGAGGTTGAAATCTGTGTCGTTATGTGTTTATGTGCCTAAATGAAGCTAAGTCACTGATTGCATGATTGATTCTATGTGTATTTGTTAGAATGGAGATGGGGGTTAAACCCCATCTAGTAGAAATCGAAACCCATTATGGGTTGGGGGTCTTGAATGGTAATTTGAATGAATGAATCCATAATGAAGGTAGGAAATTGTTAATTCGTGCATGAAATCTGGATGTGTTGTGTCAAAAATAAATAATGGGATGTATGGAGGTTTCATATGTTACTTGTTAGTTAGGATGTAATGTATGCACACTAGGTTCTCGATGAAATGCTTGAATGAGAGTGAACATGTGTGTATGCTGATTACATGAGTTGTTTAGATGTTGGTATGATAATTGTGCGACCTATGAATGTACAATGGTAATTTAATCAATGATTTAGTTATAGGTGAAGCTAGTGGAGGTGCAAATCAACATCGTGAAGGCAAGACTAAATCCTAAAGGTAACACGTAGGGGTTAGATATTTTGTGCCAAAAATGGTTTTATATTGCGATTGTGAATTGACAAGATAAAGTATAAATGGCATAAAATGTTTGATTGTTTGGGAGGGAATGATGGTAAAGGTCATTAGGTATGACCAAGCTGAAATGCAGTGATTTATGACCCGTTTGGGTTGAGCTGAAAGGTTGTGGCAAGATGAGGATCTATGAAGGTTATAGTCCTCAATTTGTCCCAACGAGAAATCAAGTGGCTTGGCATAATGTATATGTGCCAAGGGTATTTATATGGAGGAGAAATAACTGGTGAAACTATGATAAATGTGTTGTTATGTGATTAAAGTTTTAGCAGGTCAAATGGGTTGGGTAAGGTGTTACCGGTACTCGAATTATGATTTCAATACGAATTTAGTGGAATGAGTATAATCCCCCTTATGCAGGTTTATAAGTCAATGAAAATTGAGTTGAAATGAGTTGGGATGAAACCCGAACCTTTAGAATCGAAATGGAGACGTTGAGAGGTGGAAATGGTGGAAAATGGTCTGTAAGGGGAGTATGGTACACTGGCAGAGTACCATACGCTGGTGTGTACGCCCAGCCATAAGCCATACGCCCAAAATGGGCTGATCCGGAATTTTATATGCCAGCGTATGATACGCTGGTCAGAGTACCATACGCCCAAACCTGACTAATTTGTGATTTATGGAATTGAATAATTTAGCTGTCGAAGTTCAATTGTTTCCTTACAAATGGTTAAAATACTTTCATAATACTAACGTGTTACTAGTGTTATTAGCAGGTAAACAATAGTAGACGGGTCGGGATCGAATCGAAGAACTTTGAAACCGAACATCACATATTTTGGGGACCTAGATGTATATGTTTTGTTGATGTAAATGTTTTGAAGTAAATTACCATGAAGTTAATGGTGTTAGACACCTGGTTTTGTAAACGTGGCTTGGCAATGCATGAAAGTCCTAAAAATTTTATGAAATTTTCTAACTCTGATTTTCTAATAACATGTCATTCATGTTTATGCGGTTGGGGCCATACAAGTTGGTATCAGAGCCACGGTTTGAGGGATTCAAGTGTCGCGGGGGCACTTGAACTCAAACCAAGTGCTCATGATGGGAAGGATTTTCGGTTCAAGGTTCAATCTTCTGACCCGGTAGGTGACTTAAGTAAGTGATTAAAATTATATATTGTGATATTGAATGATGAAATGTGCAGTATGGACCATTTTAAATGGTTAAGCTGAAAATTTTGAGTAATTGAAAAGCGGAAGTATGTGATTATGATGCTAACCTATTGAAAACTTTCAGTTTACTATGGCGGATGAAAACAACCCAGCTGGGGCTCTTACAGAGCCCATGATTGCATAAGTGAAGAAGCTGATCTCAGACGAAATTGAGACCTCGGTGGAAACAGCGGTACGGACCCATGTGGGTCAAATGGAAAATGCCTTGATGGAGGCATTGGAAAAGAAGCTGGAATCGATGAGGAATGACCATATGGCGGAAGGAAGCGGGAAGAAAGATAAGGGGAGGTGTACTTACAAAGATTTCATGGTGTGTAAGCCTCCCCTATACACTAGTGAGGCAGATCCGATAGCATGTTATCGATGGCTAGCGGAAATTGAAGCGGTATTTGAGCGGAGTCACTGTGAGCCGGAGGATCAAGTGATGTTTGCAACCGGGCAACTCCGGTCGCATGCAAAAGACTGGTGGGATATGACACGTGAGGAAAAGGGAAGGGAGGCCATAAAGGCCATGAATTGGAAAGAGTTTAAAGCGGTTTTTGCGGTATATCATAGCCCTGAGTCTGAAGTAAATAAAATACAAGATGAGTTGATGCAGTTTCGCCAAAAGAAGGGACAACCGATCGGGGAGGTAACCAGTTACTTCCTGGATCGAGTGAAATTCTGTAAAGAGCTGCTGAGAACAGAGAAGCAAAAGATCTACCAATTTAACAATATGTTGAACGCTGATTTTAGGGAATTCAATAATGCTTCCCGATGTGTGACTCGCGAGGAGCTGATCAATGCTTGTCGAGAGAGAGAATTGGAGCTGAAAAAGCAGGTGGAAAGAGGCGAAAAGAGGGGAGTAGAAAGCAGTTCTACCCCAAATAAGAAACCAAGGGTGAATGAATCACCCAAGAAAGCTGAAAACTAGAAGAGTGGGTCGTCTGATTGCCCACTTTGTGGGAGAGCGCATAAGGGAGAATGTTTCTTTTTAACAAAGCAATGCTATGGTTGTGGGAAAATAGGGCATAGTATAGCACAATGTCCTAGCCCTGCACGGTTATGTTTCGGATGCGGAAAGACGGGCCATAAAAAGAGTGAATGCCCAAACCCGAGTACGGGGGCGGGTCAAAGCGGAGTGAAGCCAGATATTCCTCGAGTGAGAGGAAGATCTTATCAGCTGACTGTGGAGGAGGGAAAGGTGGATCCAGGGGTAGTGACAGGTATCTTTCTTGTCAATTGTATCCCTGCATATGTATTGTTTGATACGGGGGCTAGTAGGTCATTTGTTTCTTATGATTTTACCCGTCACCCTTCTTTTGTTATTAACAAGCTGTTTGTGCCCTTAGAAGTAGAAATAGCAGATAACAAGAGTGTCTTAGTCTTTGATGTGTATCGTGATTGTAAAATCTCTATAGAAGATGAAGATTACTCTATTGATTTAATACCAATGATGATGGGAGAATTCAAGGTGATAGTGGGAATCGATTGGCTATCTAAATACCAAGCCAATGTGGTGTGTAACCGCAAGGTGATTGATATAATATCGCCAAGCGGGAAGCAGGTTGTTGTTCAAGGAGAAAGAAAGAATGAGATCACATTGTGTTCAGTAATGGAGGCAAGGAAATACATCCAACACGGGTGTAAATCCTATTTGGCATACGTGGTGGATACGGAACATGAGAGTAATAAAACTGAAGCGGTACCCGTTGTGCAAGAATTCTTAGACGTTTTTCCTGAAGACCTTCCGGGTATACCACCGGATAGGGATGTGGAATTTCGGATCGATTTGGTCCCTGGGGCAAAGCTGGTGGCACGAGCTCCGTATCGGCTAGCCCCTACTGAGATGCAAGAATTGATGAAGCAACTACATGAATTGCTTGATAAGGGATTTATTCGGCCAAGTGTATCCCCTTGGGGTGCACCGGTGTTATTTGTGAAGAAGAAAGACAGTAGTCTAAGGATGTGTATAGACTACCGTGAGCTGAATAAGCTGACCGTGAAGAACAAATATCCCTTTCCCCGAATTGGTGATCTGTTTGACCAGTTACAAGGGGCGAGTTGGTTCTCCAAGATCGATTTAAGATCGAGGTACCATTAGCTGAAGGTGAGAGAGGAGGATGTCCCAAAGACAGCTTTTCAAACGCGGTATGGGCATTACGAGTTCTTAGTAATATCCTTCGGATTGACTAATGCACCGGCGGCTTTCATGGACCTCATGAACCGCGTGTGTAAGCCTATGTTGGATCGATCCGTTATTGTGTTTATTAATGACATCTTGGTATATTTGCGGAGCGAGGAAGAGCATGCCCAACACTTGCGTGAGGTGTTAGAAACTTTGAGGCGAGAGAAGCTTTACGCGAAGTTCTCAAAGTGTGCCTTCTAGTTACGGGAGGTACAATTTTTGGGACATGTGGTGAATGCTGAGGGGGTATTAGTAGACCCTGCCAAGGTCGAAGCAGTAGCGGGATGGAGAACGCCTAAGAACCCGACTGAAATCCGGAGTTTCTTAGGATTGGCAGGCTACTATAGGAGATTTATTCAAGACTTCTCCAAAATAGCCTTGCCATTGATCAGACTTACAAGGAAGGATGTGAAATTTGAGTGGGGTGAAAAACAAGAATAGTCTTTCCGGACCCTAAAGGAAAAGTTAACTCATGCACCCGTGTTAGCTTTACCCGATGGGATGGAGGATTTGGTGATATATTCGGATGCGTCATACCTCGGCTTGGGGTGTGTACTTATGCAGCGGGGTAGAGTGATAGCCTATACTTCGAGGCAACTGAAGAGTAACGAGGTTAATTATCCAACTCGTGATCTTGAGCTGGAAGCGGTGGTGTTCGCCTTAAAAATTTGGCGGCATTATTTATATGGCATTCCGTGCACCATCTATACTGATCACAAAAGCTTGAAATAATTGTTTGATCAGAAAGAGTTAAATATGAGGCAGCGAAGGTGGTTGGAGCTGATTAAAGATTATGATTGTGAGATTCATTATCATCCGGGCAAGGCCAATGTAGTGGCAAATGCCTTAAGCAGAAAAGGAGATTACACTCCTATTAAGGTGAAATCGATGAAGCTAGTTGTAACCTCAAGCATTCTTGATTCAATCAAGAAAACACAAGAGGAAGCGGTGAAAGAAGAAAACTGGAAGAAAGAGCGGATAAAGGGAGCGGTGAAAGACTTAGTCCACTATGACGACGGTCTATCGGTTTGGGCGGTTATGGATCCCTAACACTTGCGGGGTGAAGGAATTGCTATTAAACGAGGCTCATAAGTCTCGGTATTCAATCCATCCGGGAGCCACGAAAATGTATCATGATCTAAAATGTGATTATTGGTGGCCGGGCATGAAGCGGGATATAGTAAAATATATGGAGAAATGTTTGACTTGTCTTCAAGTCAAAGCTGAACATCAGAAGCCGTATGGTAAATTGCAACCACTTGAGATACCGGAGTGGAAATGGGGGCATATCACGATGGATTTGCTCACAAAGTTGCCAAAAACGAGGAGAAATTTCGATGCTATTTGGGTGATAGTGGACCGACTTACTAAAGGTGCACACTTCTTGCCTATTAGTGAGTCGTATTCATCCGAGAGAATGGCGGATGTCTATGTGGAAGAGATTGTATCGCGGCACAGAGTCCCGGTGTCAATCGTGTCAGATAGGGACACCCGCTTCACGTTTAAATTCTGGCGAGAATTTCTGGAATGTATGGGTACTCGATTACTGTTTAGTACCGCATACCATCCTCAAACCGATGGGCAGAGCGAGAGAACAATCCAAACACTCGAGGATATGTTGCGAGCATGTGTGTTGGATTTTGGAGGAAGTTGGGACGCTAATTTACCTTTGGTGGAATTCTCTTACAATAATAGCTATCATGCTAGTATTAGAATGTCCCCATATGAGGCACTTCATGGGCGGAAGTGTAGAACACCGTTGTGTTGGGGTGAAGTGGGTCAAAGGGAGTTGGCCCATTAGGATGGGGTCAAAGCTACTACTGAAAAGATTCACATCGTAAGAGCGCGTTTAAAGGCTGCCTAGGATCGACAGAAATCATATGCCGATAAGAGGCGTAGAGATATTGATTTCAAAAAGGGAGACCACGTGTTGTTAAAAGTGACCCCGTGGAAGGGAGTAATTAGATTTCGGAAGAGGGGAAAATTAAGCCCACGATTCATTGGGCCCTTCAAAATCATTGCTAAAGTGGGTCAATTGGCGTACCAATTGGAATTACCTGAAGAGTTGAGTGGAATCCATGACACATTCCACGTGTCTAATCTGAGAAAATGTTTAGCTGATGAGGCTGCCTATGTGCCATTGGATGACATCGTGGTTGATTATAGGCTGAATTATGTGGAAAGACCGATTGAAATTCTTGTCCGCAAGACTAAGCGGCTAAGAAACAGAGAATTTGATCAAGTAAAGGTGAAATGGGTGCATAGGAAGGGATCGGACACCACGTGGGAGTCCGAGGAGGAAATGCGGAGATACTACCCCTACTTATTCCGGTATGTATTTCTAGTTTCAGGGACGAAACTCCCTTTAAGGGGGGTGGAGTTGTAACATCCCGAGTTTCGTAATAAATTTGGGTGACTGATTTTAATTATGAATAATTGTGAGTTTTGGTAAGATAAGCGGATTTAGAAGGTTAACCGGGTTATTTATTGGGGATTTCCTAGTTAATAAGTTAATTTTATAATAAATGGTTAAAGTAAAGAAGGTTAGAGGATTAATTGTGTAAATAAAGGGTCTTGGCTAAATTTTATAAAATATGGAATTAGAGGGACCAAAGCTGTAACTTAAGAATAAGAAAATTAAGTCTGGGTTTTCCCCAGACTCAAAAATTGCGAACGAGAGAGAGGAGAGGGGGAAGGAGTCCTAGCTCATGAAAGCCTTGAAATCAAGAGAGTTTGTGGTGGAATTTGCTTAAGGAATCCAAATTCTAGCTTGGGAGGGCCTGTAATTCCTTATTTTAAGCTCTCCATTGGGTGTTCTTGACCAAGTAAGTGTTCCTATGATAAGGTGATTTCATGGGTTTCATCTAGATGTTAAATTGAGGTTAAAATCTGTGTCGTTATGTGTTTATGTTCCTAGATGAAGCTAAATCACTGCTTGCATGATTGATTCTATGTGTATTTGTTAGAATTGAGATGGGGGTTAAACCCCATCTAGTAGAAATCAAAACCCATTATGGGTTGGGGGTCTTAAATGGTAATTTGAATGAATGAATCCATAATGTGTTGGGATTTACAGTGGGATCTGGGTTACCGATTTTAATTTTACTAAAACCAAAATTTTAATTAATTCGAAATGTACCATCCTTCTTCTTGATAAATAAGACAGGTGCTCCCCAAGGTTAGGAACTAGGTCGAATGAATCCTTTGTTGGAAAGTTCCTGGAGATGTTTAGATAACTCCTGCATTTCCAAGGGCGCTAGGCGATAAGGTGACTTCGTAACGGGAGTAGCACCAAGAATAGGATCGATACAAAAATCGACTTGACGAACGGGAGGTAGACCCTTTATGTCTTCAGGGAACACTTCAGGAAAATCTCGGATGACTGGAATATCTTTGATTTTGTTTTCTTCCTCCCGAACTTCCATGATGTGAGCCAGAAATGCTACATACTCCTTGTGTAAGTACTTTTGGGCTTTAGTACAGGACATAAGCTTCAACCCGCTTAATGGTTTATGGCCATGAACCACTAGGACTTGATTATCCGGACGAGGGAGACGGATGATTTTGTCAAAGCAAACGAGTTCTACGTGATGTCGAGATAACCAATCCATGCCAATGATAATATCAAAGCTCCCGAGAATTATAGGTATTAGATCGATAGAGTAGGTGTGATCTTTGAAGTTTAAAGTGCAGTTACGAACAATGGAATTGAGAGTGACAGGCTTTCCGTCCGCAACTTTGACCGAAATGGAAGGATTCAGAATAGTACGTGGCATAGCAAGTAAGGTTCAAAGTCCAAAGAAACAAGTCTCCTATCGGCACCCAAATCAAATAAAACAAAAGAATAATGATTATTGACTAAGAACGTACCATTAACGACTTCCTGGTTAACCTGAGCTTGGTTGGTATTGATGTGAAAGCACGTGCGGGTGCTCCACGAT
This sequence comes from Deinandra increscens subsp. villosa, assembly GCA_039602395.1. Classification (NCBI taxonomy): domain Eukaryota; kingdom Viridiplantae; phylum Streptophyta; class Magnoliopsida; order Asterales; family Asteraceae; genus Deinandra; species Deinandra increscens. The sequence continues at coordinate 31,046,616 of JBCNJP010000010.1, forward strand.
TATTGTTGATAGGAGGGTTGGGGATTGCAAGTATGGGATAGGTATTGTTAGAGCATATTCCTATGCTATGTTGTGTCTCGTGTATTGTATCTAGGTTGGAGCATCTTTGTGAGTCTTAGTGGTAACATACTAGTGTCGGCGTACCGAATGGTCCGGAGCTTATTTGGTACGGGCGTACCAAATGGTACGCTAGTGGTCCGCCAGTTAGTATGTTAACACTATAAATAGTTCGTTAGAGAAAGAGCTACGTAGAACTCTGAGTCATTCTACATCTTAAGTGTGTGTAACTGAGTGTGTTCTCTCTCTCTCTAGACTTTGTGTAATCTCTAAGTGAAATCAATAAAGCAAAGCTTTATTTACTCCTTTGTGTATCTCCGATTACCGAATCATGTAGTAGTAAGATCGTACAGTGGTTTTACAAGTGGTATCAGAGCATATTGGTTGCTCTACTGCTGTGATTTTGGCAAATTTTCGAGTTCTAGAGTGAGAAAGTGTGGGTTTTTCTTCGTTTTTCATCAAATTTTCTCAATTCCGAGTGTTTCCGAGGTGAAAAATGATTTCCGAGTGTTCCTGGAGTGATTTCGCACCTTACTGAATCAAATTCCAGCTCCAAACGTCAAAATTCGCGAAAATCAGTCGTGATCAGCGTGGTCCGCTTCTGGTCCGGCCGAAGAACAGTTGGTCCGCCATTGGTCCGCTGGGCTATCTTCAAAGTTGGTCCGTGGCGGTTATTTTCTGGTCCGCCGTACCAAATTTGGTCCACTAAGGATATCTGATCCGCGTCTGGTCCGTCGGTTAGTTTAATCCGGAATTGGTCCGGGTACACATCTGGTCCGTTGAAGTTGGGTTGGTCCGCTGGCAGAAACACATGTTCACTAAAACTGACGTAACTTGAGAACCGTTAAGAGTTATGAGAGCTAATACCAGTGTTCGTCTCGACAAGATCTATACGTTTACTAGCCTAATGGCTAGTATCCTCCAGTTTGACCCCCAAAATCCGCTTGGAAGACGTCCGTTTTTCAGTTTGAAGTTTTTGCATTCGGTATTGTAATTTCAAGATGAGCAATTTTCAAGCATTTTCAGCTATTCAGACCTCGATGCAAGCCATGATGAACTATGATAATGAAATTGGAATAACTCAGAAAGTTCCTAAATTACTTCGTTTGGAAGATTATCATAGTTGGAAGAAAAGATTTGAATCTTATATTTACTCACAAGATGTTGATTGTTAGATTCCGATTGAAACACAATATGAGTATCCATTGATTGCTAATACTTTTCCAAAGTCGATAAGTGATTTTGAGCCTGAAGAAAAGAAAGTTTTTGCAAGAGAAAAGAAAACGTATAGTTTTCTCACGATGGCATTACCTAAAGATTTAATGCATCAGTTTAAGAATTTTCCAACTTCGAAACAATTATGGGATGCTATTAAGGAAAGATGTGAGGGTAATGATCAGTATAAGAATACTCGAAAGAATGTTTTAAAGAAAGAGTTTGATAATTTCGGGCTTTGTGAGAATGAAAAGATCACAGATTTGATTGCAAGGTTTTCACATTTGATCAATGAACTTGATATTGTGGGTGTGAAGAAAGAAGATGATGAATTAAAGGAGAAATTTCTGGAAGCTTTACCCATAAAGTGGGAGAATTTTGTGATGATGTTGTCTAATGATCCAAACTACTCAGGTTGGACATTCAATCAGCTCATAAGCAAATTACAAGCTCGAGAAATGGAATTACTTGTGAAAAAGTCAGCAACTCCATCTGTTCAGAATCCTGAGATATATTTTGGGGAGAATTCTACTACCGTTCATGCTAAAACAAAGCCCATTCTATTTCAAGTAGTAATCCACCAGTAACAGCTTTTCTTGCTGGAAAGTCTGATAACACTGGTTATTCTTCGGGTTGCAGTTTCACTATTCCTGATAGATCATCAAGCAAATCTACTTCTAATCAAGCATCTGAAGATCTCGCTGCTTTGTTATGTGCGTTCATATCATCTTCGTCTGGATCCATATTTAGTCAAATTGGTAATTCTGGTTTGGTTCCAGAGGATTTAAAACAGATGGATGATGATCAGCTAAATAAATTGGATTTGGATTGGCAGTTGGCTATGACTGTTGAAAAAGGAAGACGGTTTATGGGCAAACATGGCAAGAAGTCTATTATGGAAGGAGCCATATTGGGTTTAGATAAGTCCAGACTGAAATGTTACAAATGTTCTAAATTAGGACATTTTGCTCGAGAATGCAAGCAATCTGCTTCTAAACTAAGTAATTCGGATAGTCATGATCACAATAAAGAGGCCAAGGCTCTAGTGTCTGAGGAAGGTTATGATTGGGCTACAGATTTTCCAGATGAATCTGCATTTTTAGTTCGCCCTTCAGACAATTATGCTTTAATGACAAATATTGAGGTTGAATCAAGTGGATATGCCTCTGAGACAAATACATCTCAAACAAGTGATTCTGAAGTTAGTGGATATGAGTCAACTTGTGAATTTTGTGCTCAAAAAGACAGAAAGATTCGAGAATTGATTTCTGAAAAGGAAAGGTTGGTTGTTGAATATGAGAAGACAAAGGCAGAGATGGAAGATTACAAAAGAAAGTGTGAAATTTCTAATGAGATTTTAAAAGCTAATGTCATGTTGGAAAAAGAAAAGAAGGTGTTGATAGATGAGGGTTTAGAGCTAAAAGCACGATTGGAAGAGATGGTTAGGGTCAATAACGAACAAATCGTGAAGTTACAACATGAAAATGCTGAGTTAATTACAAAAGTTGAAAAGTGGGAATTTGAAGCAAAGGATGTTGTTGGAGATTTTGATGCATTATATAAGAAATCAAAAGCACGAGTAGAATCACTTCTGGTTACTAATTTTGAACTTCAGAAAGCTTATGATGAACTTATGGTTTTGAATAATGATTATCAAGTCTTACAGCCCCAGTTACAAGACAAAGTCACTGCTTTGACAAAAGAAAACAGATTGTTGACAAGAAATGTAGAGATTTATCAAGGAAAGGTGGAGAAGGTCACACAAGAGATGTTTGCTGCTCATGATAAAGTGAGAAGAGAAAAGTCTTTGTCTAACAGAGTTTCAGAACAATTGATAGATTCAGAAAAGGCTCTGGGTGAAGCTCAGAAAAGAATATCAGGTCTAAATGTTCAAGGTCTGGATTTGAATCGTCAACTAAATAATTTGAAGAATTCACATTCGTTTACACGTTATTTGTGCAATGATGAAAATTTCAAGAGAGTGTTTGGAAGTGAAGAATTCAATCAGTCACCACCTCCATTGGTTCAAACTGGTCCTCTAGCTGATGTCAAATCTTCTACAGTACCTGGAGATTATTCTGAGTTTGCTACTGCAAAGTCTGATTTGAAAATATCAAAGAAGTCAAAGGAGAAAGTGGAACATGAGGAGAGTTTGGTTGATAAATTCACAACAGAGTTTATTTCTGGTGGATTGATTTCAGAAAAGGGAGTTGGTTCTGTTAGCAAACAAGTGGAAAAGGATGAAAAGCAGATGCATGACGAACAAGCTGCTGCTAAGCTGGTGGAAGCTAACAAGTTGAAGGATATTAAAGCTTCTTTCAATCAAGCTGCTAAAGCAGGTCCTTCAAGTTCTTTAATTGATTTATCAAAGCTGCCAGGGTACAAACAGTCAGGTCTGGGCAGTGAGGGGAAGAAGTTTGAAAAGAATGTCCAGAAGAATATGTCCAAGCAAGCTCCAAAAGAAAAGAAAGACACAAGCTTGGAACATATCTATCATTTGGCCCAGGTGTTTATGTCTACAATGGAAAAAGGATTTAGAGGAAAGATTCAGAAGAAGACTTCATCGGCAAGTTCTTCTAGAGAGGCTCAAAAAGTTAAGGGTTCTTCATCATCTGGATCAAATTCCACACCTCGAAGTCCTACATCGAAATGGGTACATTCTAACCGATTTCAAGTTTTCGATGATCTTTCTGATAGTTTTGAATCTGATGATAGATGTCATCCAGTTCAGGACAACTCACATTCTAAACGATCTTATCGTTTGTGCTATCAGTGTCGCCGAAAGGGACACATGGCAAAAGATTGTCCTGAAATGGCAAAAAGATCATTTTCAAACAAATCTGCCACCATTATTGATGAATCAGGCAGAATTTTTACTGAGTCAACACCATTCACATTAAAATCTAAAAAGAAAACATTTTTCAAATTTGATTCCAGTGATGATGGTTCATCACATGATGATGATTTAGTTAAAAATGAAAAAGCTAAAATGCAGTGGCGACCTAAGATGGTCAGCAAGGCTGCAAATGATTTTGAGGAAGGCACTGGTCGACCAGAAGCTGTGTGCTTCGGGTCATATGACATCTAATTTTTAAATCCAGTGTGCAGGTTACTTCAAGAAGACCTGTTGGTGATTGAAAAGTTCTAGCTTCAAGCAGTTACTGATAGTGGAGTCTCCTGTTTAACTTAAATTGAATGCTTCATCTTTCAAACCTAAAAGTTTTTCTGAAAGCTTAAACTGAACGGTATTAGTATCGATTGGTCAATTTTTTTTTTACATTTCGTATGTAGTTTAGGGAAAAATAGTGTCTTTGTGTTTTTGTTTGTGTTAAAATGAAAATCCAAACATAGAGTTTTCATTTTAAGGGGGAGAAATATGGAAAAATACAAAAACATTGAAAAACATAAAATTACAAAAACATTGAAAAATGAGAAATTGATCCGACATGATTGGGAAATGATCGTACATTGGCTTACGTGTCTGGCTCATGGATATAATAGATGAAAAAGCCATAAGATCATTGTTCGATGTGCTTGGTAGGCTCGGCATTAAATCAGAAAGTATTCAGATGTGATAAACATTAAAATACTATTGCTTGACCAAGTGAACAACATCTTGATGTATATCTCATGATATCAAGAAAAAGATATGTGAAATAGAAAATGAGAAGTCACTGTGTATACATGTGTTCATTTTGCAAAGATTTAAACTTGTTTGATTTTCTTTATTTTGTCAAACGATCGGACTTTCTTTGCGTATCAAAAGATCGACCTGATTGTTGTTCGTTTGACGTTCTGCTTTATTTTCTTTGGTGTTTCGTATAACTCATCGGACTTTCTCTGCGCGTACGGGAGTACTGACCTGATTGTTGTTGGGTTATACAATTTCAACTTGTTTTATTTTCTTATTTTGTTAAATCCGAGGCCTTATCTGCGTATCGAAAGATTGACCTTAAGGTAGACGATTTAACATTCTTATTTCTTTTTGCATGGAATACGGTTGATTGATTCATGAATACAATCATTATGTGATTAAATCACAAATGAAATCACAAGGTGTGATATAAAAGCAAAAATACATCTGAGTATGTCTGATAGTGTGGGGTACACTGGTCTAAGCAAATTTAATCAATACAATAACATATACAGATGTTATGAGTATGATTGTCCCTGAGTTTAAGATGGACAATTTATACCCGTAATCAACATGACTTGTGTGCTGAAGTAATTGAAATTGAAGTGTAGTTTAGCATGTCATGACCAATATGATCCCAAGTTGTGATCTTTCTCACAAAAGACAAAAACAGTGTGTGATTCAGTATTTCATTTCTGTATTGCATTTTTGGTTCATATCTGAAAAATTCAAAAAGATTTTCGGTGTGTTTTGATATTAAAATTTCAAAAAGCCAAAAAGATTTTGTTTCTTACTTGTTTTCGACCGATCGATACATGATACAAAATCAAAATTTCAAATCTATATCTTGGGTTCTCGAAGAGAAGTTTTGCGCCAAGATTAATTTAATTTTTAAAAGAAAAAGAAAGTCGCGTTTCTGTCTTCTGAAATTGCAGATTATCTGTGTGACAAGACTCTAGCGTGGTGAAAGGGGGAGTATGTAATATCTTTCACAAGTGGATCTTGAAGTTCAAAGACTGTTCAAGATTGATCCAGCCATGCAAGCTCTATTTCTGACAAGATTTCAAATTGAAGATCGAGCGCAGAAATGCTAAAGATTGAAGACTGAAATTTTGTTAGAATATAGATACACTACACGTTAAGGGGGAGTTTGTTAGAGCATATTCCTATGCTACGTTGTGTCTCGTGTATTGTATCTAGGTTAGAGCATCTTTGTGAGTCTTAGTGGTAACATACTAGTGTCGGCGTACCGAATGGTCCGGAGCTTATTTGGTACGGGCGTACCAAATGGTACGCTAGTGGTCCGCCAGTTAGTATGTTAACACTATAAATAGTTCGTTAGAGAAAGAGCTACGTAGAACTCTGAGTCATTCTACATCTTAAGTGTGTGTAACTGAGTGTGTTCTCTCTCTCTCTAGACTTTGTGTAATCTCTAAGTGAAATCAATAAAGCAAAGCTTTATTTAGTATTTACTCGTTTGTGTATCTCCGATTACCGAATCATGCAGTAGTAAGATCGTACAGTGGTTTTACAGGTATTACGGAGATGACCAGGGTATCCATAATTGTAGCAGGCTCGGATGTTTAGAAATTGAGCATTTAAAAGTTGAGCAGTTCGTTGAGCCACGAGCTGGGCCATCAAAGGTTGAGCTTGAATCGGAAGACAACAAGTGTTGACCAGGTGACCAAAGCGTCCACAATTGAAACATTTCCAGCAAGCAACAGTGGTAGGGTGATGACGTTTACAAGTGTTGCATTGAGGATGGGGTCCAGTATAGGGTTTCTTGGCTGGAGGAGCAGCAGGTTTGGAAGGAGTAGCGGTGGTAGGAGTGGTGGTTACATCGAAGTTTTTAGCATTCCTCTTTCTTTTATTTGATTTTGCATATGAGGACTTGGCTTTGACCTCCTTTTCCTTCCCCTTGTTCTTGGTTTTTGCTTCTTTCTTGCACCCTTTCCGAGTCAAGTTCCTGGCTTTAACATGGTTATCAGTCAACCTTCCAGCAAGGCGCATGGCTTCGTCGAGAGTTGGAGGTTTACTTGCCCAGAGAGCGTTTTGGATGATCATAGGCAGACCACCAATGTAATTTTCAATACATCAATATTCAGGAAATGCCATATCAGGTAACAAAAGTTTTAGTTCTTGAAAACGGTCCATATAAGCTTGCTTTCTCCACTATCTTGTTTCAAGTCATGAAATTCATCTTCGAGCATCTTTATTTCACTACGCGGGCAAAATGTTTCCTTGATTTTATCCTTGAATTTACTCCAAGGTAAAGCCAGAGCGTTATCAGAACCGCGGAGTCGTTTCTCGCCATTCCACCAAGTAAGAGCTTTCTTGGTCAAAGAACTGGTAGCACGACATACTTTCAAGTTTTCAGGGCACTCGCTATTGGTGAAGGTATTTTCCATACCTTCGAACCATTGGAGTAGACCGGTAGGGCCTTCAGATCCAGAAAACTTGGGAGGATTGCACGAGTTGAAATGTTTGAATGAGCAATTAGTAGCGGCATCATGATTGTTGTGATTAGTATTTAGACCTTGTTAAAGCTGAACCATCATATTAGGAATGACGGTTGCCATCTAGGTGGCAATTAAGGAGGCCATCTTACGGTCCTTGTTGCCCTTGCGCTGACCACGAAAATGAGTCGACATGCTAAAGAGAAAGAAAAATGTTTGTGAGACCAATGATAAGACATGATTGATAATCAACTAGGAATACGAGTGATTGTTGTGTAAATCTTTTAGAGAATCATAAAATATCAAGGATCTTTGAAAACATAGGATCGCGTTATCTTTTATAAAAATAGAGTGGTTCTCGTTTCCCGATTGGGAAATTACAACCGTGACTAATCAGTGTTATTAATAATTCTTGGCAGTATGTGACATGCTTTGGCCTAATAGGTTCCGACACTCTCACCAAGGGCTTCAGAATAGACATCCAAGTCCATACGGCTGATCCGGATTTATACGCAATGCCTATCTGGATAGACCCCCAGCTACCAGCATATTTCCCCTTCCAGTTACTACATGTCTACTGACAGGAACCTAACCCCTACGGATTTAAAATCAGAAATCAATTTCCTAAAATGGTACATAAGGCACCATTACTAAGGAAATAGGCTAGGAAGCCTGAAGATCTCGTGTGTGTCAAGTGTATTAACAGAAAGATGGGAATTTGAGAAAGGCATAGTTAAGTAGCATATAAGGACATCATATAATATAATAGGTATACTAAAATGAGTTAATCATGTGGGACACCTAAGGCATAGTCTAGTTATCCAGTTCTAATAACCTAAATCCCTACGGCCAAGGCTCTGATACCAATCTGTCACACCCCAACCGACGGTGGAATATGTCGGGGCATGATGACTGTCCAGATGCTCATAACAACTAAAGTTGAAATATACTTAAACATGACTTTTTATTCATTTATTTGGAAAATCTTACAAGTAGGAAACAGACAAACACAAGTACTGAAATTAAACGTCTATTATCTAGGTCCAGCATCCTATAGTGATCACATACTGGCTCAAACATGATTCCCTGCAACATGTATAAGATAAAGTGTCAACTACTAAAGTAGTTGGTGAGTAAACACAGGTTTAATATATTATATTAGTATAAAACATACGATCTATGTGTTAAGTGAACATTCAAAGAATATGATAAACAAGTAATGAAATAGAGCAAATAAGAGTGTATCAAACCCTTGACAATTAGGTTTCCAACCACCCATTGAAAATACGTTTCAATTTACCGGGTGGGTTGTCATACCAATAAATCTATTATTTTTACCTTGGCTTGGTGTGTTAATAAGTACGCTTAGAGTTTGAGTTTGAGCACAAGAACATCAATAATCCAAACAAGTTCAACACATCTAGAACACACATAACGAGCATAGGATTCGCATTTTGTTTTAGAGAAATAAATATAGTGTTGGATTTTGAGATAGAGATACATGTTGCACCCCAAAGTAATAAAAGAGAAAGGGGCTATGAATACTCACTTGATAAGGAGATAGGATATAAGAGATAACGTCGATTTATGAAAGGTAAGTAACTCAGAGGTTATCCTAATGAATCAAATAAGGTATATGAATATAGGAAATTAAAATGGACCAAGTTCTAAGTATTTGATAAGTGCTATATTTGATTAGGTCAAATTTACCATCTTACCCTTTTATAGGTAAATTAGGGTTTAGTGATAATACGAAGACGCGCATTCCTTTAAGTAAATGCTCACCCCGGGATCGCCCAGTTAGGTATGCCAGGTCCCAGTTGGGATTTATGTGACACCCCCGCTTTGCCATAATACCCAGAGTACAGACACCTACCCAGGGTTTAGTGTTTATAATAATTTATTATTTATCACTTTTGGACTCAAAAACAGTTATTTTATATATAAATATGATCTATTACCAAAAATCAAGTCCTAATACCCTCTGGTTTGTTTAATATTAAATAAATATATTCAAAACCCTAATTTTTGTAAAATAATTAATAATTACCGAAACTCATTAGATTTTGGTACAAACTTAGGGTTTTATTCATAATAATATATTATAATATTCTTGAAAATAACAAACCTTAAATTAATGTCGTTTATCCGGTTTTGACAAATTAATGACTTGAAAACCCTAATTTAAGCATAAATATTAAATAAATATCAAAACTCATTAGATTTTAAAATAAACTTAGGGTTTTATTCATAATAATATATTATAATATTCTTGAAAATAACAAACCTTAATCGAACATCGTCTACCCAATTTTGGCAGAACAATGACATGAAAACCCTAATTTTGACCAATTTTTAGATAAAATACCAAACCTTCTCAAAACTTGAAATTAACTTAGGGCTTTCTTAATATACACTATTTTAAGATTACCTACAAAAATTTAGACCCTAACCCTCATCACTACCATCGAGATGTCATACCTCCAGCTTCGAAGCCGTAAACTGGAAAAGCCACCACTGCAACAAAACCCTAACCCTCGCTTCCTCACTTCAGCCGGCTCGGATTCAGTTAGGTCCCAAATTAATTGCAATTTTTGTTCTGAAGAAGAAGCTGTAGGGATATGATCACGTATTAATAAGCGTATGTCCGGAAAGTATTTAAGCCTACGGGGTTACACGTCTCGACACTAATGTATTTGTATTAATTAATTAGTTAATTAATATTTATCACGAACATTTAACGAGGTTTCGTTAAAAACTGACAGTTAATTGTTAACAGGGGTGTTAGTTGTAATTAGAGAGAGTTGTAATTGGATTACAATTGAGAGAAGGTTTTGAGATAGGCCTTAGGGCCGAAAATCGTAAAGCCCCTATCCAAAACCCTAACTTGTTTATCAAGTTTGTAAAACCTATAAATAGACCCTCTGGGTTTAAGGTTTAGTTGCTGCTTTTTATCTGATAAAAGTGCAAACCCTAATCTCTCTTTTTCTCTCTAATTTTCGGCAACAAGAAAGAACCCTAGGGGTTTAGATTTCTTGTGTGGTTCGACCAAGTCATCTTCATCAAGAGGAGTTCGTGATCAGTACTAGCATACGTGCATCGGTGTGTCGTGTGTACGATCGTAAAGGGATTTACTTCAAATCCTAGAAGATCTTCTCTTGCCGAGCTAAAAAGGTACACGTTCTTTAACCGGTTAGTTAGATTAAATCATAGGAAAAATATCCGCTGCGTACTCGTGTTTTTGATAATTAGTTATATAACCCAACAGTGGTATCACGAGCCACCTATGATTTTAATTAATTACCGGGGAATAAAACTTGGAAGGGGGGTAACCAAATCAAGATTCTAGCTTTTCGATCCACTTAAAATCGTGTTTTACAATTAGAAAAGGTTTCGCAATTGGTAAAAACGAAAAACACTAATCCTGATCGAAAACCGGTTCTCGACCCGTGGCTTGGTTCCCAAAACAAAAACCGGATATCGACCCGTCGCTGCTTTCCGATCGGAAACCCTTGTTTTCCGATCGAAAACCACATTTTTCGATCCAAAATCCTTGTTCTCGATCGTAAATATGTTTCCGATCGAGTTCAATTCGTAAACTATTTACGGCCCGATCGAAAAGTACCGATCGGAAACCTTGTTTCCGGATCGTAAACCCTTGTTTTCCGATCGGAAACCCATGTTGGATCGGAAACCCGTGTTTCGATCGTAAACCATAACCGAAAAGTGATGTTCTCGATCGGAAACCCTGATTCCGATCGAAAACTATATCATGGATCGAAAACCTCTAGCCGAATCGGAAACCCTAATTTTAGGTCTAAAATTTGATTCTTGTGATCTAAAATTAAGAACCCAAGTTTTTGTTATTTGATAATCAACATGTTGTACCTTTATTTAAAATGTTAAAAAGAAGTAAAAACCATGAAGTTTCATGCAAATCGTTTATGGTTATTACTTATATCGAAGAGGATTAAAATTAAAATTATATTAGATAATTAGAAACCCTAAGATTATGTGATTATTGAGATAATTGTGACATAATAAAAGGTTTTAATGCAAATTTGTTTTATGAAAATTGAAATTTGCTTAAATAACTATTGAAATATGATTTTGTTTATAAAATAAAATTTGTGTCCTAAAACTCAAAAGAAACACCGGCTCACCCATTTGAACACACTCTAAGAGAGGTATAAGTCGGGTCGCCATGCTTCCCTAAAGTGTGTAGGTTTATAATTGCAAAGTGCAAACCTCACCCCTACGCTTCTTTGTGTGTTACAAATGGAGCTACCGAGCTCTTTTGATTTGGAAGACAAACTAAGAATTTTATAAACACATTATGTGGTGAAGGTGTGCATGAACCTTCACACATAACATTTTTGATCACACATCAAAATTGTTTTGACCCAAACCAAACTTAAGTCTTTGCCATCCACCTTGAAAAGGACACTTGTGGATGTCATCTTACTCATTGGTACACAATGGTATAATGGCATTTGCATGGCAAATTCCCACTCATTGGTACACAATGGTGGACAATTTGTGCGTTCTTAGTTGGACGACTTAAAGCGAGCTAGGCGGTGAGACCCTTGGCCCGTGGCAAAAGATGGGATGAAACATGACTACAAATTACTTGGTGCAAGATTCACAAGTATTATTTGTAGGTCCCATAAAATCTAGGAATTGTACTTGGAGTACAATTATTGATCGTCACTTACCTTTTACGTGCGTCATTTCTAGCAGATCAACTGATGAAATGATGGCATGTCGATTGGATCCTAGCCTTAATAAACTTAATTGTTTAAAGTGCTTAAACATTGGGTAATTAAATTTATTAAGGAAAAGATTATCGAAAATACTGATTTTTGAACTTAATCTGTTTTGTAGATGGCAACAAACCCTCCTCAAAACAATGTTGGTCATGCTTTTCGTCAAATGTTTGAAAGAGAAAAGCTGAATGGATCTAACTTCAATGACTGGTACCGTCAACTGAGGATTGTCCTTAGAGTTGAACGAAGGACCGATGTCCTTGAAAATCATTGGCCGACCAAGCCAGCTGCTAATGCTTCTGATCAAGAGAAAGCGTTCTACAATGCAGAGTATAGCAGATACGATGAGGTTGCTTGCATGATGATCTCGAGTATGACTCCCGATCTTCAGAAGCAATACGAATTTCATACACCTTGTGATATGATCAAAGAGCTAAAGAAGATGTATGAAAAACAAGCTGGTGTTGAATTGTTCGACCTAGTTGTGGAACTCCACGACTTGAAGCTTGAAACTGGAAAATCGGTCAGTAGTCATGTGCTCAAGATGAAGAGCTACTTTGACAAATTGGAATCGCTCAATTATGGGTATAATCAGGCTGTGGCAGTTGGCATGATCCTCAAATCTCTTACGAAGGATTTTGAGGGTTTTGTGCGCAACTACAACATGCATAGTATGACTAAAACTATACCTGAGCTTCATGCTATGCTTGTCGAGTATGAAAAAACGATTCATAAAAAGGCCACTGAAACACCCCAAGTTCTTATGATCAAGGGGGGAAAGATCCAAAAGGCTAAACGACCGCAAAAGGCGAAGGGCAAGAATGATGGTAAGGGAAAAGGCAAGGCAGTTGCGCTTGTTCCTAAAACCAAGCAAACCCTCTCTGGCCGCAAAAGAGCATCCGGCTAAAGACCAGATCTGTCACCACTGTGGTGAAGTTGGACACTGGAAGAGGAAATGTCCTACCTATTTAGCTGAGTTGATGAAGAAGAGAAAGAATACTAGCGGGGATAGTACTTCAGGTATCTTCACAATTGAATTATTTTCCTTTTCTAAGTGTGATTCATGGGTGTATGACACTGGCTGTGGAACTCACATCTGTAATTCGTTACAGGGAATTAGAAAGAGGAGAAAACTGAAGCCTGGAGCTTTGCAGTTGTACGTGGGAAATGGTTTGCCAGCAGCTGTGGAAGCTATAGGAGAATATCATTTAATTCTGCCTTCTGGGTTAAATATTGTGTTAGACAATTGTCATTATGCACCTTCTATCACTAGAGGTGTTATTTCAGTTTCTTTGTTGAAAAACCAAGGATTTATTAATGCATTTAATAATATCGGTATTTTAGTTTCTAAAAATAATGTTCATTATTTTGATTCTATTCCTTGTGATGGCATTTATGAAATTGATATGCGTGGTTGTGTTTCAAATAATTCAATGTTCACTGTTAGCAAACGAGCCAAAACTAGTTTGGACTCTACCTATCTTTGGCACTGTCGTCTTGCCCATGTTGGCAAAAATCGCATTGAAAGACTTCAACGTGAAGGGATCTTACAATCAAATGATGAATCATTTGATCAATGCGTTTCCTGTATCTCAAGAAAGATGACAAGAAAACCCTTTCCGAACAAGCCGCAAAGGGCTAAAGAACTACTTGGACTCATTCATACTGATGTTTGTGGCCCATTTAGACATGTGTCAAGAAAAGGTGCTAGCTACTTCGTGACTTTCGCGGATGATTTCAGCCGTTATGGTTATGTTTACTTGCTTAAACATAAACATGAAATGTTTGAAAAATTCAAAGAGTTCAAGAACGAAGTAGAAAATCAACTCGGAAAGACCATCAAGATCCTTCGATCGGATCGTGGTGGAGAATACTTAAGCCAAGAGTTTAAGGATTATCTTAAAGCGTGTGGAATTGTCCGACAGCTTACTCCTCCTTACACTCCTCAGCATAATGGAGTCTCTGAGAGGAGGAATCGAACCCCACTAGAAATGGTGAGGTCGATGATGAACCTTACAACTCTCCCAATATCATTTTGGGATTTTGCTCTAGAAACCGCTGTACGCGTTCTAAATATGGTTCCAACCAAGAAGGTTGAAAAGACACCGCATCAATTGTGGCATGGAGAAGTCCCTGTGTTGTCTTACTTAAGAGTCTGGGGATGTGAGGCACTTGTGAAGCGTGATACGCCTGACAAACTACAACCCAGGACTACTAAGTGCATCTTCGTAGGATACCCAAAGGAAACAATGGGTTACTACTTTTACAATCCTTCCGAAAATATTGTTCGTGTTGCTCGATATGCTGAATTCTTTGAAAAGAATTTTATAGCTCAAGAGAAAAGTGGGAGACTTGTAGAACTACTAGAAGATGTGTCACCTTCTGAAACAACTAGCAATCATCAACTTGGGGGGGGGGGGGATGTTCAAAGTGATGAACCTCAAGTCGATGATGTTGTGATTCCACTTCGTAGATCTGAAAGGGTCGTACGTAATCCGGATAGATGGATTGGTCTCGTCGAATCCGAGGATAACGTATCAGGAGATCTCAATGAGCCTCCGAACTTCAAAGCTGCATTATCAGATCCGGAATCTGACAAATGGCTTGAAGCTGCGAACGTGGAAATGAAATCCATGAAAGATAATCAAGTTTGGAACTTGGTTGATCTTCCTCCTAACGCGAAGACCGTTGGGAGTAAATGGATCTTCAAGAAGAAGACCGACATGGATGGAAATGTACACACCTATAAAGCTCGTCTCGTGGCGAAAGGTTATACTCAACATTTTGGCGTAGACTATGATGAGACCTTTTCACCAGTAGCTGACATTAGAGCTATTAGGATTCTCTTAGCCATAGCAGCGTACTATGACTTTGAGATATGGCAAATGGATGTTAAGACTGCCTTCTTAAATGGTTACTTGGATGAAGAAGTCTATATGGATCAACCTGAAGGGTTCATTGATCCAAAACATCCCAACCAAGTATGCAAGCTTCAAAGGTCCATTTATGGACTAAAGCAAGCATCGAGGAGTTGGAATAAACGGTTTGATGAAGAAATCAAAAAGTTTGGTTTCGTTCAGAATCCCGATGAGCCATGTGTATATCGCAAAGCTAGTGGGAGTAATGTTACTTTCCTTGTCTTATATGTAGATGACATATTGATAATAGGAAAACACATTCCAATGTTGCAAGATGTAAAATCCCATCTTGGAAAGTGTTTTGCCATGAAAGACTTGGGAGAAGCAGCATTCATTCTTGGAATCAAGATCTATAAAGATAGAACTAAGCGGTTGATTGGACTAAGTCAAAGTGCTTATATTGATAAGATCTTGAAGCGATTCAAGATGGAGAATTCCAAGCGTGGTATAGTACCTATGCAGGAAGGACTTGGTCTATCGGTCAAACAAGGTGCTTCTACACCTGATAAGGTGAAGCGTATGCAAAGAGTCCCTTATGCTTCGGCTGTAGGCTCTATAATGTATGCGGTGAGATGCACTAGACCTGATATAGCGTTTGCGCAGAATATCGTTAGCCGATTTCAACAGAATCCAGGTGAAAGTCACTGGACTGCTGTTAAGACCATTCTCAAGTACCTACGGGCTACTAGAGATTTATTTTTGGTATATGGGGGAAATCCAGATCAAGAGCTCAAAGTGACCGGATACTGCGATGCTGGATTTCAGACTGATAGAGATGACACGAAGTCTCAGTCTGGGTACGTCTTCGTTCTGAATGGAGGCGTTGTTGTTGGGCTAGATTTATTTAAGGCATGAACATTTGTATTTGGGCTTGTTAGTCTTTGTTTTGGGCTTGTTTAGCTTTTAGTTAGTGGGCTAGTTAGTGATTATGATTGGGCCATGTAGGCTTCTAGCTAGGTTTACGATTCATATGTGAGGACTATATAAGCCTCATTTGTTGATGTTTATGATCAAGCTTTTCAATTGATTCAAAGCAGTTTACGATTTCTATCATCTATTGCTATTTACGATCAGCTTCTAGTAGTGATTTATCATTCAAGACTTCATCTTTATCATAGATCTAGTCTATTCTTCTACTATTTCTCTTGAATCGATCTTATACAAGGATTCCGCACTTGTATTAGATTAGATATCGTGTGTTTAGGAGATTTCCGGACCTACAATTGGTATCAGAGCTAAGAATCTTAGATTTGAGGCTCTCACGATATTGATTCAAGTGTATTTCTGGGTTTCTGTTGGGTTTTTGTTCAAGTTTTGAAGATTCGAAGGTGTTCCGGGTGTTTACGACCATTACTGCTACTGTTCTTCGCGTTTTCTGGGTTTTCAAAGTGTTTACGATTGGTTTTGCTTGAAGATTGCTTGTTTACGACTAGGAGATTCGGTGTTCACGATTGTACTTGCGTTTACGATTTTGCTAAATCGTAAAGGGTGTTTACGACTGGTTTGAATCGGAAACAGGCGTTTACGACTACGGAGTCGTAATCAGAAATCGTAATCGGAGTTTACGATTCTCTTAAGGCGGTTAACTGTTTACGGGTTTGACGTGTTATCGGAAACGTGTTCACGATCGTAATCGGGTTGTGTGGATCGTAATCGGCTCTTTGGATCGTAATCAGGAGTGTTTTTAATCGTAAACAGTGTTGTTTGGACTTTTGGACATTAGGTTAAGTTTCCCAAGCTATTGAAATGGATTTTGAGCCGAGCATGTATCAGAAATTGGACTTCGAGATCGGATCTATAACTCGTCCGCCAAGACTAACTTCAGCGGATAATTTCTTAGAGTGGAAATACAGATTCGAAAATCATTTGAAGAGTGTGGATCTGAGGTTATGGAGGGCTGTTGTGAATGGACCATTTACACCTACTCACGCAACAGGAACAAATGCAGGGAAAGAGAAGAAAGAAGACGAGTATGATGATGATGACTGGGAAAGGTGCAACAAGGCTGAGAGGGCATTTGCGATAATGACTATGGCCCTAACTCCAGATATTGCTCAAGGATTCAAACACTGCAAAACAGCAAAGCAACTGTGGAATGCTTTGATTGTTGCTTATGAAGGGAATCCTGATATTAAGGCTAGTCGGAAGCAGATGTTGAAGCAAAAGTTTAACTTGTTCAATCATATTCAAGGTGAATCATTTGAAGCTCAAGTTCAAAGGTATGTGTCACTGATGGCAGAGATGTCAAGTTATGGAGTGGAGCCGGATACTGAAGACAAATATTTGAAGTTGCTGAACAGTCTGCCTAAGTCTTGGAACACCAATATATCTATCATCAAAGACAACAATAGGCTGAGTGAAGTGACTTTGGATGAATTAATCAACAAGCTGAAATCCAAGATGATAGATGATAAGCAGAGAGAGCTGAACCATATAAGTTCTCTAAGTTTGGCTGGAAAGTTGAATCAGGCTTTGTTGTCAGAAGAAGTTGAGGGTAAGCATGAAGGAAAGTTTACAGGGAGTGGATCAAGCTCAGCTCCTATGTCTAGTGCTTTTGTAGCACAGCATCAAGGTAGTTCAAGCGGAGGTGTCAACTCTGGAGATATCAATGATCCTAACTTTGCCCTTGGTATGGGTTTCATGAACAGCTATCATGCCCTTGTGGCCGGGAATCTTGTGCCTACTGATATGGTGGCTGGTGATCTTAATCAGATAAATCCTGAGGACGTGGAGATGCTGGATGTCTCTTGGCAAATGGCCATGGCTGTCTTCAGAGCCAAGAAATTTATGGCCAAAACGGGAAGGAACGTCTGGAAGGATCAGGACAAGATCAGAATGGGGTTTGACAAGTCGAAGCTAAGGTGCTATAATTGTGATGAGTATGGTCACTTTGCCAGGGAATGCACGAAGCCCAAGAAGGAAAGAGCTGAAGAAAAGAAGGTTGCTGAAGTGAAAGGAAAGGGTGATGCCAGGGCACTGGTGGTTCAGGAAGGTGGTGGTTATGACTGGAGTTCACAGATGAAGGATCTTAGCTTGACACATGCTTTGATTGCTACTGCGGAGAAGGATAATGAAGAAGATCATGCCTTTGTGGTCACTGATGAAGGAAAGCCTGAAGAGACTCAGATAGAAGACAAGGAAGCATTCGTTGCTGATGCTGAAAACCTGAAGGGACAGCCAAGAAGATCTGTCAACAATCTCTGGTATGTTGATAGTGGTTGTACCCGACATATGACCGGAGATCTGTCTCTGTTAGATGAGGTGGAAGATTTCAATGGAGGAAGTGTTTCTTTTGCTGGAGGTGTGGGTGGAAGAATTTCAAAGAAAGGAGTTGTGAAGAATGGGAGTCTGATTTTTTCAGATGTGCATTATGTAGAGGAGTTGTCCCACAGCTTGCTAAGTGTGTCACAGATATGTGATCGAGAATACTCTGTGATGTTCAACAGAAAGGAATGCATCATTCTTAAGCCTGGTGTAGAAATTCCTGAAGAATGTATCTTAATGCGTACACCAAGGCACGGTAATTCTTATCAATTGAACATGGGAAAACCTCCAACATCTGAAGCAGCTTGTCTAATTTCAAAGCAGACGGAGAATCTTGCATTGTTGTGGCATCGTCGTCTGGGACATGCAAACATGAAGAATCTATCCAAGCTGGCTAAAGGAGAGCATGTCAGAAATCTTCCGATCAAAGACTTCTCTTCAGTGGAGAAGTGTGTGGCTTGTGCTAAGGGGAAGCAGCACAAACTGCCACATCGTCCAAAGGTTACAAATTATGTCTCTTCTGTGCTTCAACTCTTACATATGGATTTGTTTGGTCCCATGCAGGTACAAAGTATCAGCAAGTTTTCATACTGCCTCGTGATAGTGGACGACTACTCGCGGTTTACTTGGGTCTTTTTCTTGTCAAACAAGTACGAAACTCCGGCCCTAGTAAAGCAGTTTGTGACTCTTATTGAAAACCAGCTGGATAAAATAGTGAAGGCAATCAGATCTGACAATGGGACAGAATTCAAAAATGCTGAGCTAAATATGTTTTGTGGTGAAAAGGGGATTGAAAGGCAGTTCAGTGCTCCTTACACTCCTCAGCAGAATGGAGTTGCCGAAAGAAGAAATAGGACACTCATTGAAGCGGCTAGAACAATGATGTGTGAAGCAAAATTACCAATCTTCTTTTGGGCAGAAGCTGTGAATACTGCTTGTTATATACAAAACAGAGTTCTTCTGAACAAGCGTCACGAGCAAACTCCATATCAGATCATCTATGGGGAGAAACCGAAGGTGGGTTATTTCAAGACATTCGGGTGTCCGTGCACGGTGCTGATTCAGTCCGATGTGGGGAAATTCGAAGCGAAGGCCGATGAGTGCTATTTTGTTGGTTATTCAGCAAATAGTGCTTATCGTGTGTACAACAAAACCACCCAGGTCATTATTGAGGCATTCAATGTAGATTGGATGGAGGACAATCCTACGGATGCGGGAACTGGACCTGATTGGATCTTCGACTATGGATCATTGTTTGAGGGATTTAATTTCTCGAATGTTTTCCACAATTTGGGCGAAGAAGAAGACATTGTAGCTCCCAGTGCAGATGTAAGACCTAATGTGGATAGAGCATCAGCTGAATCTTCTCGGAATGCAACTGCTGATATTCCAGAATGTTCAGGAACACGTGATGCTCCAGTGGATTCTCAAGGCTCAGGTATGTCTGAAAATGTTGTTAATGCTAATCTACCTGTTAATGTTTCAGTGCCTGATGTCCAAGAGAGCAGAATCAACAAGGATCATCCACTGAGTAATGTTTTTGGGCCAGTGACAGCGGGTGTCACCACAAGAAGCCGCACGGGACACATCAACTTTTGTATGTTTTCCTGCTTCATCTCCCAGATTGAACCTCCCAATGTGATGGTTGCTCTCAAAGATCCAAGCTGGATAGAGGCCATGCACAATGAACTCAATCAGTTCTCAAAGCTGGGAGTGTGGCGACTTGTGAAGCGGCCAGAGGACAAAAAGGTGATTCCCACGAGATGGTTGTACAAGAACAAAAAAGATGACTCGGGGATCATTGTAAGAAACAAAGCAAGGTTGATAGTACAAGGGCACAGGCAAGTTTACGGTATCGACTATGATGAGGTTTACGCTCCGGTGGAAAGATTGGAAGCAATTCGGATCTTTCTAGCTGTAGCTTCGTATCTCAATTTTACCGTACATCAGATGGATGTGAAGACTGCCTTCCTGTATGCAGAGATGAACGAGGAAGTCTATGTTGCTCAACCACCAGGGTTCATAGATGAAGAAAATCCAGATCACGTTTATCTGCTGGATAAGGCTTTGTACGGTTTGCATCAAGCTCCTAGAACCTGGTATGAAACGTTGTCCAATCACCTGGTGGAGAATGGATATACAAGAGGAGTCGTTGATCAAACATTGTTTAGGAAAAGGGTGGAAGAAGACATAATCATGGTGCAAGTGTATGTAGATGATATTATCTACGGATCGACAAACGAAGAATTGTGCACCGAGTTTGAGGAGATTATGAAGAAGAAGTTTGAGATGAGTGACCAAGGCGAGATGAGTTTCTTTCTTGCACTTCAAGTTAAGCAGGATGATTCTGGGATTCTTATTCATCAGGAGAAGTACGTGAATGAGATTCTGGAAAAGTTCAAGATGCAGGATTGCAAGCCCATCGCCACTCCCATGGCATCCAGACCACTCTTGTCAGCGGATCTTAACGGGGAGTCAGTGAGTGAATTCCATTATCGGTCGATGATTGGATCACTAATGTACTTGACAGCAAGCAGGCCAGACATCATGTATGCAGTTTGCGTGTGTGCTCGATATCAGGCTAACCCTAAACTCTCTCATTTAGCTGCTGTTAAACGTATCTTCAGGTATCTGAAGGGCAGGCCTAGGCTTGGTCTTTGGTACCCGAAGAACACTGATTTTCAATTATATGCTTTCACTGACAGTGATTATGGAGGTAGTGACCTTGACAGGAAATCTACTACTAGAGGATGTCAGTATCTGGGAGATAGGCTCATCTCTTGGCAAAGCAAGAAGCAGCATACCGTATCCAAATCAACTGCCGAAGCTGAGTACGTGGCCGCATCTGCCGGTACTTCACAGGTAGTGTGGATCCAAAACCAGCTCACGGATTACGGTATGGAATTCGTTAACACTCCCATATTTTGTGATAACGCTGCTGCTCTTGAGATTATGAAAAACCCTGTCCAACATTCCAAAACCAAGCACATTGATATCAAGGTACATTTTATTCGTGATTGCTTTGATCGTGAGCTGATTCAGCTTCAAAAGGTAAGCTCCGATCTGAATGTTTCGGACATCTTTACAAAACCCCTTCCTCGTCCCAATTTTGAATCTTGTGTTGAAGGCCTGAAGATGATTGCCTTCGAGGAATGATCTGATCCTCTATGTTTTTGTACAAAGTTTTTGGTATTTAAACTTTATTTAAAAAAAAAAATTGGAAATTGACCAAAAAAATTGAGTCTTATTTCAAAAGCCTCACAAAAACAGGGGAAGAAATGGTGCTGGTTAATCTGAAAAGTTTTTATGATGTCTTTTAATAGGACTTGCAAAAAAATGTTCAATGACGGTCGGAGACTGACACGTGTAAGGCTGATGTGAAAGACTGCTCGAAGATGATATGTCGGTAAGCTCAACCAAAACAATGATCATCTATGTAAGTGCAGTTTTCTTAAACTCTATACATGTTTAGTTTCCCATCCTAGTCTTCATGGTTTAAAAAACTGAGTCCCGACAAAAACGGGTTGAGAGTGGTATTTACCTAGTATTCACCCTCTCACACGCCATGCTTATACTGTATAAGACAACACCACAGGAAAGAAAAAGAAAAAGAAAAAGAATTCAAAAAATGAAAATTCTGAAAAAGAAAGAAAGAAAAAGAAAAGGCAAAATAAAATTATTCAGTTGGTCTTCTCTGCGTGCTTATGCGGCCGACCTGATCATCAACTGATAATGTATGAAAAACAGAAAATAAGTGGTAGTCAAAAGCAGTGTTGCATGGTTCCTCAAGTTGGGGGTTTGTGAATCCTCAATAAACTCTGAGGTTGGGTAGGTTTTGCTATGGAAAATTGGGTGTGGGGACGGTTAAACATATCGGTAAATCTGTACTATATTTAAGCAGTTTACTGGATGTGAGTTTCTGTGTTCAAACCACCTGACAATTGTCTAGAGTGTCTAGTAACGGAAGCTGAGAAGGGTTCCTCAGTCAAAGACCTGTCTGAAATTATCTGTGAAAAATACCGGCACCAGGTATGTGAATATTTTAAATTTCTGAGGTTTGGTTGTAAATATTTTAAATTTGGTTTTGATTTTATCTGTTTCTTCTAAACTTTTAAAATTTTCATGATCATGATCGGATACTCGGGTATGATTCTGAGGGGAAGTTTTGTGAAAAATTCTCAAAGTATTTAAAATCTTAAAATTTTGTGAGAATTAACAAGTTTGGGGTAAACTTGAAAGAATTTAAAAGGTTGAGGAGGTTGTTTGAAACATTTTTGTGTTTACGGTTTGGGAGGGGGGCAAAGTGTAACTTTGTCTATATATATAAGACCCATTTCCGATTCTCTCTCATCCACCATTCACGACTCCTCCGTAACAAACCCTAACCTCCGTAACCCTTGCCGGTAAACTTCCCGCAGCCCATTTCCGACCACTGCATCTCATTCCAACCACACAATCATCTCTTCCATACGATTCCGACCGAAACCCCTCTGTTTATCATCAAAATTGACCATTGTTTCTCGGTTGCACATTCCTAACCCTAAAATCTCTATCGGTCGAGATTATCTCTGTGTTCGAGCAAATTTCTCGAAGATTTAGTGTCGGTCTCTGGTTATAAACAGTTATTAGGTAGATATTGATGATTAACTTGTGTTTTTGGTGTGTTTATGAGTGTTTACGAGATAGTTGCAGGTTTCATTCATGGCGGAATCGATGTTTACGATGTATCGGTGAAGAAGACGACAGTTTACGACTCCCGTTTACGATTCTCTCGTTTACGATAGTTGTTTACGATCGGAGTAAACGACAAAAGTTGGTTTAGGGAGTTTACGATTGGGTTTGGTGTTTACGACTGGTCTTTTAAGATTACGATTGGGCCCAATTCAAATCGATCGTGAACCCGGTTGTTTAATCGTAAACCCGGTTCCTTAATCGTAAACTCACTTTAAATGAGAATTAATAAGAATTTAAAATTACTTAATAATTTTGAAATCTCATTAAAATTGAACGGTTTTAAGATAAAATTTGACGGTGTTTGTAAGCATGTGCTTAATTCAATTATTTTCTCTAAAATGTTCAAATTGAAATTTTGAGAAGTCGAAAAGTAAAATGTGATCGTCAATTGAACAAGTCAAGGGTCAATAATCATAATTGCTTATTAATGATCAAATCTGATGCATATGTCTTGTCTGTCTCAGATGGCAGGCAATGTTATCGATGAAGATATCAAATTTGATCATGACCACTGTATTCCAGCATACCTGGAAGACCCACCAGAGCATCATATGGAACTATTTTTCTCTCTGGTGGCGGGAATGAACGTATGCAAGATCAACCATGCTTTGAGGACGAGCGTGTTGATAGATGAGATGCTGGTGAGAGAATTCTGGGGTTCTGCTAGGGCAAGTGCTGACAAAACGAGAATCACAGCTACTGTTCAGAACCGTCAGATCATCATATTGGAGGAAGATATTAGAAGAGGCCTAATTATCAACGATCGTGCTTCCGATCCGGTTGAATACCCCAAGGAAGTCGTTCTGGCAGGAGCCCAATCTCTGGGATATGAAGGCAAATTTCCGCCTATCCTCAAGAAACAGCTGCCGCATTACTGGAGATGCCTTGCCCATTTCATGCAGAAATCTTTTCTGGGCAAGAGAACGAGCTTCGACCAGCTGAACAAGTTACACGGCACAGCATTTGTCGCATTGGCCCTAGACTGGGACTACAACTTTTCAAAGATGATGCTGCTAGACTGGATTGGCAATGCTGACTTGAGTGCTCGTGAGCAGTTTCTCATGACACCGAGATTCGTGCAGATGGTGGTCATGCTGAAATACCCTATGATACAAGAGAGGGTGGAGAAACTGGATGTGAAGGTGATGGATGCTGGAGTCTTTGGTCTGCAAACCCAAGACAGACCGGGTAAGCTGACATTTGAAGGAAGATTGGAATGGGCAAAGAGAGGTGCCTTTCCAGAGGTAGCCCGTCAGCAAGTTTTGGAAGATGAAGAGCCAGTGGCCGATGAGCCAGCTGTGAATGCAATGGTTGCTGAAGAACAAGACGATACAGCTACTCTAGCTGCGAACGTGGTTGAGGATCCCGAAGTCATTCCTTCTGACGAAGAAAACGTCATGGATGACATTTTTGCCAATCCTGAAGATGACGATATATATGGAGACTTGGGACCTCTGAGTCACAAAAGATCAAGAGATGCGATGAATGCCTCTTCCTCAGGAGATTCTATGCCTCTCGACATTGATACTCATTTTGAGTTAGATGAGGTAGCTGAAGAACCTGCTCCTGCAAGAGAACCTTCTCCGAGAAAGAGGACTGACCCAAGGAGTATTAGATTTAGCTTCAAGAAAACTAGCTCCAGTGTGCTACTTGTCCAACCAGAAGTGGGTCAGATTTCTCAAGGTCAAGCTTCTGAAGAAGCTGAAGCAACAACAACAACAACAACCGGTGAAGATCAACCTGCCCTTGTGCAGCATGCTAGTCCGATTCTGAACGTGCAAAGCCCTGTTCGTGAAGATAGGCAATTTCTGGAGGTTGATCATACTTTTATTGCACCAAGCCCAGTAAGAGTGAGTGCAGATCCTGTGGTATCTCAGCCAACAACTATTCCAGGATTTAGGCCATTTCAAGCTGCTGAGTTACCAATTGATCTGAGGATAAGCACAGATCCTCACATCAATTTCCTGGTTTCTCAGAACAGGATCAGGGAAAATGAAATTAAGGCGTTGAATGCTGAAGTCAGAAGAATGAAAGATAAAGAGGTGGCTGATAACAGAAAGATGAGAGTGAGAGAGGAGGCTGACAATGCAAGAATGAAATATTTGTATGAAGCTCTTATGGATTTGAAGAAGACGTTCAATGACTTCAAAAGTTCTGTAGAAGGGAATACTACAGGTGTCTCAGGTCAAAGCTCTTCGACTCAAGGTGCAAATGAAGCAGCTGAGGATGATGGAGATGAAAATATAGAGATGCCAGATTACGCCCGAAGTGGCAGAATCATCTCTAAAGCCCCTGCCGGTCACGACAACTGGTTCCGTGAATTCTATCAAGGACCAGCCCCCACAAAATACGCCCTAGATCTTGGTGAAAGCTCCATTGACAAAAGGGGGAGTCGTGAAGCCATCTTGTGCTGGCACTATGACACGGAGAAGAAACTGTTTGCTGTGATCCGTGATGGCTTCAGTCCAGTTGAGTATTACAGAACTCGTGGACAATTCCACTCATGGACTGAGCCTGAGATCAGAAGTTTGCTCCGAGCTCCATTCATCAACAGGTGGAACAGCTCCGATGGGGATCTTATCAGAAACAACCTTTTAAGCCATCTGGAAAACAATTTTGCTGACTTTGACCTGAAGCAGGTGAGATGGGTTGAGACGGGAACTGACCCTGTTACTGGAGAACCAATTGGTGAAGCTAGAAGACCACCCACCAAGCGCACTCGAGTGATTAACATGTTGGATGAAATCGAAGACGGTACGTTGGTCAAAAACTTTGACTGCTGGTGCTATGATCCAACAACTTACGAGGTGGTGGTTCTATGCAAAGGTTTGAGGCAGTTTCGCTTCTATGATCCAGTTGATCTGCTGTGTTTTGGAGAAAGAGACATAAAGCTACTCGCCTCACAGCCTATACTTGGTGATGAAAATGATATGGCGAATGCTGTGAGGGTGGGAATCTTTCATGGGACTGCAGAGCGGATTGTAGCGAACAAATGGTGGTCAAACAACATTCAGAACACATTCAGATTTGACCTCCTGCTGCCGTAGAAGAAAAGTTCAAATGATTCATGCCTAGGGGAAGATTGTTGGGCTAGAATTATTTAAGGCATGAACATTTGTATTTGGGCTTGTTAGTCTTTGTTTTGGGCTTGTTTAGCTTTTAGTTAGTGGGCTAGTTAGTGATTATGATTGGGCCATGTAGGCTTCTAGCTAGGTTTACGATTCATATGTGAGGACTATATAAGCCTCATTTGTTGATGTTTATGATCAAGCTTTTCAATTGATTCAAAGCAGTTTACGATTTCTATCATCTATTGCTATTTACGATCAGCTTCTAGTAGTGATTTATCATTCAAGACTTCATCTTTATCATAGATCTAGTCTATTCTTCTACTATTTCTCTTGAATCGATCTTATACAAGGATTCCGCACTTGTATTAGATTAGATATCGTGTGTTTAGGAGATTTCCGGACCTACAGTTGTGGATTGGAAAAGCAAGAAACAAACCACAGTTGCTATGTCTGCAACAGAGTCTGAGTACATTGCTGCTTCGGAAGCTGCAATGGAGGCAGTCTGGATAAGAAAGTTTATTTGTGGGCTTGATGTGATCCCTACAAGTAACTTGCCTATTGATATGTACTGTGATAATACTGGTGCATTAATCATTGCCAAAGAACCTGGAGTTCAGAAGGGCGCCAGACACTATGCCAGGAGATATCACTATGTTCGTGAGCAGATCGAACTAGGTGAAATCAGATTACTCAAAGTTCACACAGATATTAACTTAGCTGATCCTTTCACGAAAGCTTTGTCGAGGCCAAAGCTTGAAAGGCATGCCGAGGGCATGGGACTTAAATTAGCTAGTTAAATCATGTATGTCTGATGTTCGGTATTTGGATAAGGGATGTTAAATAATTTCTATTTATATAATGAAATAAAGTACTTGATATGTTTATTTCATTTAATAGTAAATTGTGTCCTATATTTGCATGTTTAATCCTTGAGTACTTGTCAAGTATTCTAAATTGTCCATTGTCGATTAACTATATGGAAATATAGTTAAACTAAGACAAATCTGAGTGATTGGTAATATTCTTGGAATATATAATGGATGGTCCCACCAAACTCACATGATATTCATAAGATGAATATCGGACAACCCCACTAGCGAATTGTTACTTTATGGATCGTCGTCATTAAGTGAAATTCGTAAATGGTTGCTTTACTTATCCTTAGACTTGAGATACAAGCAGGTCATGCATGTATGGATTGCACCTACTTGATATAGTTCTAACTATCCTGAATAAGGTGGTACAAAAGGGCTATTTTCAGTAAGAGTAGTGAAGTATGTGACTGGACACGTGTAGTCAAGAGGATTTGTTCCTTCAGCCTAAAGGTTGAAGCAGATACCACTGGGCCCCTCATTGGGACTAATTAAGATGTTTGCATGGCCATGCCCAAATGAAATCCAGATGTGTCTCGATTTTAAATTTGGTAATCTTTAATTAGTTATGGAATGAGAAACAGAATCGTTAAAGTATGAAATGACTTGATCCATATTCATGTTTAACAACGGTATCGGTAACAAAGGGATAGTAAATGACTGTACCATTTAAATACACTTTGAGAAACTGTACTTAAATATATCCGGGAGCATTGGTGTGTTGCTAGACGCTAACCAATGTTATTACCTTTATTATTACGAGCTCAAGTGGGAGCTGTAGGGATATGATCACGTATTAATAAGCGTATGTCCGGAAAGTATTTAAGCCTACGGGGTTACACGTCTCGACACTAATGTATTTGTATTAATTAATTAGTTAATTAATATTTATCACGAACATTTAACGAGGTTTCTTTAAAAACTGACAGTTAATTGTTAACAGGGGTGTTAGTTGTAATTAGAGAGAGTTGTAATTGGATTACAATTGAGAGAAGGTTTTGAGATAGGCCTTAGGGCCGAAAATCGTTTAGCCCCTATCCAAAACCCTAACTTGTTTATCAAGTTTGTAAAACCTATAAATAGACCCTCTGGGTTTAAGGTTTAGTTGCTGCTTTTTATCTGATAAAAGTGCAAACCCTAATCTCTCTTTTTCTCTCTAATTTTCGGCAACAAGAAAGAACCCTAGGGGTTTCAATTTCTTGTTTGGTTCGACCAAGTCATCTTCATCAAGAGGAGTTCGTGATCAGTACTAGCATACGTGCATCGGTGTGTCGTGTGTACGATCGTAGAGGGATTTACTTCAAATCCTAGAAGATCTTCTCTTACCGAGCTAAAAAGGTACACGTTCTTTAACCGGTTAGTTAGATTAATTCATAGGAAAAATATCCGTTGCGTACTCGTGTTTTTGATAATTAGTTATATAACCCAACAGAAGCTTCTTTTGGTGAAAATAATATCGATTTTGATGGTAGATAGAGGTACAATTTATAACGATGGTGCCGTTGATAGAGCCTGGAAAAGGGGAAATGATGAGTTTGTTATTAAACCACAGCCGCCGAAAGCTCAACGGGTTCCAGATTTGCTCACTTTGCATCACCTTTTGGGCACCGGTTAGACAAAAGAGGGCCGTGAGCCAGGTTTTCTTCCGACGACTCCGACGATGTTGCTAAAGCTGACTATCCGGCGACCACTCCGGTGATGTTCCGACTACTCCGCCGGTGACACTAAAACAGAGATCGTGTTGTGTAACGAGTCTTCCAGTGAGGTTCGAGTGGAAATACGATGTTGCTAAAGCTGACTATCCGACGACCACTCCGGTGATGTTCCGACTACTCCGCCGGTGACACTAAAACAGAGATCGTGTTGTGTAACGAGTCTTCCAGTGAGGTTCGAGTGGAAATTGAAGAGTTTAAGACGGATGGTTACTGCTCTGTTTCTCGCTGCTCATAACGGAAATGCAACGCTCATCAAAAAATTATTGAGGACGAATCGCACAATTTCAATAAATCGTCAACTGTTATTATCCAGATTGATTAGATTGCGCTTGGATTTGTCGTTTTATTAACGCTGGTTAAGGATTCTAATTTTGCTTCACAAATCGTGAACTTGAATTTCGAATTATTTGAATTTCACAAATTAGATTGCCTCATGTTGAGTGTTGATGTCGTTCAAGACACGAAATGAAAGGACGGTTCATGGTTTTGAGACCAGAAGAAGAAAAGGAGAAGATTTACGGCTGGTGGAACATTGCCATAGTGGTCGGAACATCACCTGAATGGTCATCGGAGAACCAGGCTCGCCGCCCTCTTTGGTCCAACCGGTAACCTTTAGTAATTTGAACAGCTCATCGTCATCGATCTTCACTGGCTCTTCCGCCCACCACCCATCGCCGCCACCATCGATTATTATCGACCTGAGCCGCTACCTTTAATCCGATAAGGTATGATTGATTTCAATCACGTATGATTGATTTCAAGTCATTTTTCAATATTTAACATATATACGATCAATTAAATATTTACAGCTTGTTTATGCAATTTTGATGATTTTTATTTAGGTTCTCAAGCAAAGCAAATATCTTGATGTGTATTAAACGGATTATCCAATAAAAATTATGACCAGAGGAAGAATTTATAAACCAAATCAATGAAAATTTAAAAATAAATAATCATATATTTTATTTTTCAAACCAAAAAAAATGGTGGTGGTGGTGGTGTTGGTGGTGGTGGTGGTGGTGGCGGTGGCGGTGATGGTGTGAGGATGAAGATGATGATGATGTGGCAGGTGGTTAAAAACAAAAAAAAATTATAAAAATTACACATCAGCTGCCACGTCAGCAAAAACTTAACGGTGTTAAGTTTTTTAACGGCGGGACCACTATAAATAAATAGGATGAAAGTTGGGACCACTGAGGGTTATTATTGAAATTGGGATTATTACTAGCCAACACCCAAAACTTGGGATTATTAAAATCCAGTTTTCCTAAAATATATAATCTATAATATATATATATATATATATATATATATATATATATATATATTATTTGTTAAAAATTATAAAAATCATCAAAATTGACTACAATTTAACATAATTCATCATATTGATTTGGGATATAGAATTCATTAAATATAATATTATGGAATAATAGAATGAGAATTTTTGAAATGTACGAACTTCCGGTTAATACCGAAATCGCACGAAAACTCGTATTTTTACTATTTTTGTTTTAAACCGTGAACTTTTATGAAACTTCACACATATTCACTTGTGTGTATGCCTAGTATTACCCACAAGAATTATACATGTTTAGAATGCTAAAGTTTTCCGGTTTTGCATAACAAAAACGATTGAGTTATGGATCTGATTTGTTGAAACATCGAATGTCACGAATATTGTGATTAAAGGAT
This sequence comes from Deinandra increscens subsp. villosa, assembly GCA_039602395.1. NCBI lineage: Eukaryota > Viridiplantae > Streptophyta > Magnoliopsida > Asterales > Asteraceae > Deinandra > Deinandra increscens. The sequence continues at coordinate 31,077,013 of JBCNJP010000010.1, forward strand.
TCAATCATGAAATACATGAAATAACAATATAAAATGCAAAATGATCCTTTATTGATTATCAACCATGATAGGAAACGGGTCAGGTATTTACAAATGGTTTAACTGTAGTGTTACAAATTTGAGACTCTATCTCTAGAAATGATAGCTCACATCACTCAAGATCATCCTTATTACAAATGAAGCTATCTCTTCCTATTTATAGAGCATCCATGTGCTCACTAGCCCACTAACTAGCAAGACACAAATAAAATGAGCAAATTACAAATAAACAACTAAAATAAATTATTAACTAAATCAAAGGTGATTTAATTAATATGAAGCTTGACTCGCTCGAACCGATCTTCCATTGACTTTTATGTTGACCGTTGACCCGAATGGTTGACTTTTCAGAAAATGGTATTCGGTCCAATCTCGCAAGCGTCGATCATCACAACCTGCATCTCTGAATCAAATCACAATGGATTCTTGAACCGAATTATTCGAGAATAGATTTGATGGCGCCAGTCACACTTATTTTTAGTTCCAACAATTCCCCCTTGACTAACGCTGTCAAATCTGTCATACTGGTGAAGAACCGCTCTGTCGTACATCTTCATAGAATAACTGAAAAACCCGAATCTTTCTGTTGTAAAGATTCCCCCTTTGAATAAGTTTCTTCTGTTCTTGTTTTTCCAGTTGAGACCCAAGTTCTGCAGCTCACTCGGTTCACATGGTCGGGTACAATACTAAGAATGCTGAACATCGGAGTCAAAATCACAACAAACCGAATTAAATTAACCAATCAATCACTGAAAATGCTCCAACTTCTGATAATCGACCAAATAATCCAAATCCATAATGGTTCCCCCTTTTCTCTAGATCCCTTTGAAAACATCTGATGCGGAAGCGAAAAATCAGATGCAGAGAGTGGAACCGTTCCGCTCAGTTTCCGTAGAGAAAACGGTATTAAAATTCTGATATCGGAAAATCTTTCGAGAAACCGGACGCCGGATACTGACAGTTGTGAATGATACATAAATATTGAACTTGTTTCGCGTGACGGGGTTGGATGCAAAAATAAAGTGTCAAATCGGTGAAAAACTAAGATCCCGAGCGTAAACGTGAAATTTATTCATAAACGGAGTCTTCATAATTTTGGGTCTTGAAAAATGAGCTCGGAAAAATATTCCGTGAAGATTTCTGAGTCAACATGTAACACCCCAAAAACTGATGAAACGGCATATTCGTTGAAAATAAAAATAGCTCAAGTTAGTTATATGACTGGTATAATCTCGGCTCAAATATGATGTTAAAGACTAAGACAGTCAACGTAAATACTAAATCATCGTTAGTATTACAAATATTGTTTAATAATAATAATAATAATAATAATAATAATAATTAAAAATACTTCTAATAATACTTACAAATTATAAAACCCATGTATTGGAATTCTGTGTAATGAATCAATTCGAACATAAAAATGAAACCAACTGTATGGGTTTAGATTTCTATATATACATATAATACATAATAACATAATAATCATATATTACTAGAAAGGCATCTAAATGACTACACGCATGGATTTATATCCATATCTCCAAATTAATAAAATATCCCAAATAAGAACCTAGCGTGGGTACGTGTCCAATTAATCTTTAAATAAAATATTTACTTTAAGGCTAAGTGTAGTGGATGGAGCTCCTTGTGGGCGTTATGCGCCATGTGGCGTCCACGTCAGCATGAGGGGCTTCATGACAAAAATGGTGTAGTGGGGCTCCATGTATAACCCCCCTACCAATCATTACCTAATTATTTATTTAATCATTTTTTATATAATTTAATATTAAACATATTAAAAACTAAAATTAAAAAAAAAACAAGACATAAAAACTAGAAGATTTTTTTTTTTTAAAACAAACTTACAACATTCTTAGAAAAAAAACATGACAATTAAAAAAAAACTAATCATCGTCTTGAACATCATCATACGCCTCATCCTCGTCGTCATCCCCATGCTCGTCGTTGTTGGAACCATGGCCGGCGTCTTCATCGTCATCACCATCATCATCATCATCATCATCATCGTCACCATCATCATCACCATCACCATCATCATCATCATCATCATCATCATTGTTATTTTCATCGACATCCGCATATTCATGACGATTTGACCAAGTATGCTCCACCAAGTCCGCCATTAGTGCGTTATGTTGTTCTCTACACCGCATCTCCGCCGAATTTTGAATGCGTTCTTCCATGGATGCTTCGAGCACAACAACTCGGTGTTCGGGATCGTAGTAGGAACAGATCGCCATGCCTCTGTCCTCCTTCACCATGTTGTGCATGATGATGATGCTACGCATGCAATCTTTCATTTTATCAAGCGTCCAAAGTCGGCAAGGATATTTTAATGAAGTGCCATTTCTTTACCAATGTGCCGAACGTACACTCGATACCCTTTCTTGCCGCTTCTTGAACCTTTTTGAAGCGCTTTCTTTTCTCATCAATAGGATCCTTGTAGGTCTTCACCATGAAAGAATATTCTGGGTATATACCATCACCCAATAGATAACCATGTGGATAATAGTTACCGTTTGCATAAAAAGAAGCTTTGGCACCTTTACCCGATACGTAATCCTCGATGATTTCGGACCCTTGCAAGACATTGATGTCATTGTTCGAACCGGCTACCCCAAAATGTGCGTGCCAAATCCATTGATCGCACGATGCCACGGCTTGAAGAATAACAGTCGGACCCTTTTGATCTCCTCATGTGTATTGACCTTTCCATGCCGTAGGACAATTATCCCATTGCCAATGCTTGCAGTCGATACTTCCGATCATTCCCGGTAGACCATACTTCTTATCATGTCGGTCATACAGAAATTGTAGATCATTCCACGTCGGTTTTCTTAAATAACGTGGACCGTACAATATACGCATTTCTAGCACAATTTAAAAATAATATATGATGTAAAAATTGAAAAATGGTAGAACAATTTAAAGAATAATTATATTTAACATTTAAAATAAAACTACAACAATTTAAAAAAAAAACAATAACAATTTAAAAAACTACCTTTAGCAAAGTGTTCCAACGTATCTCGTGTCGTCTTTTCCGCCATTTTTAAATATTCGTCGTTGATGTCGGTCGTTGTCCCGTACGCCAAGACACGTAATGCGGAGGTAACCTTCTGAATAGCTGTAAATCCAAGCTTCCCGCGTGCGTCACAACGTTGTTGAGAATACGGAAACTCTCGTTCAAGATCGTTTACAATACGTAAGAACATTCGTTTACTCATCCAGAAATGATTGAAGAACGTTGCAACACTTCGGTATGTAGGTCTGGCGGAAAAATAGTCGTTCATCAAGTTCCTATTTGCCGCCTCACGATCGCGTTCAACTTGCGTTCTACGTATAACGGGACAAGGAATGGGAGGTGGTTCCATTTGCATCACGTACGAAACGGTCTCGTCTTCTATCTCATCGTCGAAATCGTAGAAAATAGAAGAAGAACTTGATTGTGGAGAGCTCATTTTTTTTTAAAAAAAATAGAAGAATATATGTAGATGGAGAGTGTTGTGTGTAAAATATTGAAAGAATGTTGTGTGTATATATATATATGAATGGTTTAAGGAAAAAAAAAAGATTCAAACTAGCCGTTCAACGGCTAGTTTTTTTGGGATAACACAAACCTCCGGCGCCATGTACAAAACGCCCACCCCCGATTTTTCTAGCATGGCGCCCCGGGGGGCGGTGAAGGGCGCTATAGGGGCGCTATGGGGCTCCATGACGCCCCCATGAAGCCCCATTACGGACAGCCTAATTGAAACCGACTTAAAAGGAGTCGGCCAAATCCTCTATAAAATGTGAATCAGATCATTCACAATTCATATCATTTTCAACCTTCTGCTACAAGTCGCAACACAAGTAAGTATGACTTAGATCTTAAGTTTAATTTACATATTTTAGATTAAATTTAGTATTAGGTATTTTATATTAGGTATGGGTTTAGATTCATAACCAAGGTAGACCTTGGATGACTCGACCCTAGCTTACGTATGAACTGTACATCCATGTTTAAACTAGGTCAAGTTGTCTAAAGTCAATCATGGTTATGACGAACTAATACCTCATCCCTTTTTTAACCGTCATCTAAGATTGACTAGTCTTGATTAGGAACAAGGTCTTGGTCCATCACAATAGCACTCAAAGCCAAGGTGAGTTGATATAGTCTTGATGCACATGTTTTATTAAATGTAAAATGTCTTGTATTATGCTTTTGTATTGTGTTACATTCCGGCTTTATACATTGACATACTGGTACCAATATGTTCCGGGGGGGACCCGTAGGTTTCCAGCAACCTTGAGCGTAAGACTGAGTCAGGTAGGATCTCAGCAGCTGTGCATAAGACTGGGGCAGGGTAATGTATGGGGTTTAACTCAATGGATGTTAACCATTGGGTAGGATATGTTGAATGCATGCAAACAGGCCTACATAATCAAGACTATGGTTTATAAACACCAAGAAGAGTCTTTTGATATTGACTCACCAACATTTCCGGTTGACGTGTTTTATGTTTTAAAAATGTGTATCATAGGAAATCCTAGAGACGGTAATGGAAGATAGTGGCATAAGAAGCTGCTAGAGAGTTTAAATTGTGGTAGCTTTGTATTGTCATTGCAAAAACGATGATTATGAGATATGAAAAGTTTCGTTTTCCGCTGCTAAGCTGTTATCAACCAGTCACTTCTAGGCTCCCTCTGGACGGGGTGTGACAGAATGGTATTAGAGCCTAAGGGTTTAGTGAATTAGGTATTAAAGCAATATCTAGGCTTTAACTTATAGAGCTCTAAGAAAATGAGTATTGAACATGAGTGTTAATACTTAAGAAATCTTCATGTGGAATAGGTGGCTATTTGGATATTCGTATAAGATCGATTAATAATTACGCCTGATCAACGTAATTATTAATCCACAGGTGTACGAATACCCTGATAAATCCTATTGTACGGAGACATGCTAGAAGTCCTATAAATTAGGAAAAAAAAAAGAACCCTAAGTATTACAAGTAAGTTTTCAATACTAAGACTTGATAACTTAAGTATTAATGTTAATATGTTCCAAGAAGCGGATTTAAGAGCTTTATGTAGTTTTTATCCTTAAGACTACTCTTGTCCAATCAAACCATTTTTTTCAAAGCTAAAAGTCAAGCATTCTTGCTAAATATAGACGGCGCACAAAACAAAACAAAAAAATTCAAATAAAAAAAAATGTGACGTAGAATCAAGTGTGTTCCGTCGAAATGATACTTAAGCTAATAGGGTGTCTCATTAGGAGCAAACCGAAGCTTTTATCCACTGCATTTAGGCCTCTATTAAACAAAGAAGCTTAACTCTAGAAAATTAGATACTACAAAGTTTATAGATGGGGAATGGGGAAATTTTATGAACTTACAAGAACTATACCATAAATATGATGAAGATATATTACCACTCGAGCTTATACCTATGAGATAATGCATATTAGAAATGGTAGTAGGAAATAATTGTTTAGTTTCTAAGCAAGCTCATATCACATGCGATAAAGAAATCACTCAATTCTAAATTTCAAAGATAGGTAACTATCAAGATATTCGTATAGATATAAGCTTTAAACCATAGATATATGAATACCACGATGAAGCCTACTACATGAATTCATGAGTAAGAATTTGTTATTCACATGTTGACAACATATGGAAATTGAGTAACATGAATAGATATAAGTAAGAAAGTGGAGATAAGTAATCTCACGGGTAGGTATAAGAAACGAAGATTCTAAGAAAAACTTTAGCGTATGTAGGAGTTGTAGAATGACATATTTAAGAAGATATTACTATGAGAATCCGATATATCATAAGGAGGCATGGCATACGATTTTGAGTTGCATTACAAAGAAAGAGATTGATGAATCTCGAAAGGAAGATGGCGCTTCCTAATGAATAAGGGGAAGATATAATTGACAAAAAAAAAAGAAGAAGAAGAAGAAGAACTCGAAGAGGAATTTCTAAAGCTATAACTGAGATATTTGACATATAGGAAATATATTTTAGAAAACTCAACAAAAACTCGCTTGCATCTGCTCACATGATATGATATATGTATGGGGACTATATATGAGATATGGACATTCATTGCATTACAAAGAAAGAGATTGATGAATCTCGAAAGGAAGATGGCGCTTCCTAATGAATAAGGGGAAGATATAATTGACAAAAAAAAAAGAAGAAGAAGAAGAAGAAGAACTTGAAGAGGAATTTCTAAAGCTATAACTGAGATATTTGACATATAGGAAATATATTTTAGAAAACTCAACAAAAACTCATTTGCTCACATGATATGATATATGTATGGGGACTATATATGAGATATGGGCATTCATTCAATCCTCCAATTAAAAAAATAGATGAATAAATAAAACCTAGCATGTGTATGTGAAATTTTAAGAGTAAGATAGAACTCCAAACGCGATCTAAAGCAGACCAAAGAACAAGAAGATGAGATGGTAAAGAAATATCTTCATTTATATTTCATTTCGAGGACGAAACTTTTATAAGGATGAGAGGATGTAACACCCCAAAAACTGATGAAACGGTATATTCGTTGAAAATAAAAAATAGCTCAAGTTAGTTATATGACTGTTATAGTCTCGGCTCAAATATGATGTTGAAGACTAAGACGGTCAACGTAAATACTAAATCATCGTTAGTATTATAAATATTTTTTAATAATAATAATAATAATAATAATAATAATAATAATGATAATAATAATAATAATAATAACGAGAAAAAGACCCGCGCGTTGCTACGCGTTGACATTTTTTGTCAGGATACATTTATATAAAACACCAAACAAAGTTAACCGACTATTACATTACAAAAGCAAGTCATGTTATTGCCCCTTGAAAGCCCATCATACATCATAGCCAAGTTGAGACCCTGATAAACCTTAAAAAACGTTAACGTAAATTATTGTCTCTTAGATGGCCTCATCTTGTAAATAAGCACTTATCGGGCTCAAATTAGACATCATCATCGTCCAATTAAGAAAACCTACACCATCAGCTGACTTCTAAACTGCAGACCAAGTAAAATCTAATTCAAAGGTAGAAAATCAACATCAAACATAAGAAAACAATTCGAAAAGGAACCAAAACACATCAAAATAGACTCAGAAATAGTTATTCATCAGAAAATTGAGGTAGAAAGTAAGCTTATTTTGGAATTTCAATAGGATTAGAACTTACAAAAGATAATGGAATCCTCTTGATTACCTCTGTTTAATTTGACAGAACTTAAATTTTCATTTGACTTGCAAAGTGATGGTAGAACTATAAATAGATGTTTATGTAAAGACATGAAGCAAGTTGGAAGGAAGCATGACATCCCTACAAAGAACAAACATCCATTCTGAAAGAAAGCTTTTAAAAAGAATTTACACTCCATATCAGTTGAGAGTAACACTTTTAACTGGCACATATACAAATCAAATTCAGTAGAAATAGCAAAGAAAGAATTCAAAAGTTCATAAGTTCAATTCAGGCAAATAAAAGAACTAAACAAACCAAAACCACAACACTTTTGACTAATATACAAACAGAATTTTGTTTTCAAACAGTTTCAGAGACTCATAAACTAATTATATAGCTAGTTTCTAAGTTTGTTCGTACATTACTCTTATAAAATAATACTCAAAGGTTGAATTATTTAAGCATGTATTTTTTATTACCTTTTCTAGAAACCAATGAAACACATATAAAAATCATAGGGTCATCCACCTGAGATGTTTAAAATAAATTAATTATTCGTACATATAAATTTAACTAAATACTTAAAAACATACCATTGTACATAGTTGGTTGTTCCATCAAGTAGATCAACAATCCAAGTTCGCCCATATGTTAGTCCTTTCTTCTCCATTTTGACCCTATAATACGGAACCAAAATGCCAACCAAAAACTAACATACAATCAAAAGTAGGACATTTCTAAATAGTCATGGTTTCAATATGATTATTTTATTATTTTACTAACAAAATTACCCTAAAAGAAATAGTCCATGCAATTTAAAAGAAAAAAGGATAAAAAAACATACCAGAAGAAAGGGAGGTAATAAGACAACCGAATACGAAGTCAATACCCCTTTCACCTGTAACCGAACAAAGTAGAGAAAAACATAGAGCAAAATATGTCAACAAATAAATGCTTTTTTCTGCTCGCAATGCTTTGTTTTATCTTTGGTTCCTATGGTTGATCAGAAAACACGTGTTAAGCCAACGAATAGATAGAAACTAAAAAAAACAAACAACAATGAACACGACATGAGCCTTTTTATTCTACTATTTTAAACCAAAGCAATAAAAAGACATAATACAACTCTAACATATATCAATAAAAAAGATGCACATATACTATTTTGTTCTGATGTATCGTTTGGAGGTATTGAATTGAGATAAAGATGTCATAAGAAACTAACTCTGATGTATATGATTTATCTTTAGGAAAAGTTCATTTATTTAGCAAGGTGTATACAATGTTCTTGGTTTAAAATCAAATGCAACTTCCATTATTAATAACAAATTACTCTGTTGTAAACCTTTTTTAGTAAGCATGCTATTTAAATCTAAGCTAAGAACAACCACCCAACTTTTTTTTAATGTTCCATTTGTTAAGCCCTGCAACAAATTTGTATAATATTAGTATGTCTCAGTAGCATGCCTCTGCTAACAATTTCCACTTTTCATCAGCATGCATCTCCATATCTACATTCAATTTGAATGGAGGGGATATATACCTTGATTAAACCCTTGGAAGTCAGTGGAACAAAGTGAAGTGATGGAAACAACTCTAAAACCTGCGAAAAGGAAACATGAAGTAAAATCATTACAAATGAAAACATAAAACAAAAGCACGGTGAGATTAGATACGCAAGAAGCTTTAAAAGTATACTAACCCATAAATCACTTTGTCTTATGGACCCTAAATGAAAACAGGGAAATTCTTCAGTGAAAGTTCCATACAATCATACATTTATATGAGTAAACAAATAATGAATTCTGTAAAAATCAGGGAGAACCTGTTGCTGGTGTTCATTATAATGTTCATGAGCTGTAACTTCTGATACATTCTTTGAAAAATGACCTGTTTTGCATAAAAATGTATACTTGATTTTGCATTACAGATTTACATGATAGAGCTCAGATCTGAGTGAGGCTGCGATGAACGCCTTGCCAATCACCACCATTAAAGCAGCCTCAACCTTTTGCTACCTCTGCAATATTCTATCTTTCTTCCTTTTCTTTGAATATTAGAACATTTAGGTAATCTTCACACCCACCTAATCATCAATAAGAGGCCCAGAACCCACCTAATCATCACAGCCATACGTAATGGCTCAGATCAGATTATTGACACGAATCCTGGTGACGGCTGCGAAAGATGATGATTGATTTACGCACCGCCTCGCCTCTCACCATAATTCTCTGTGAAAAATAAAGGGAAGTGGGGTTTCTCATCACAGCCTTAAGAGTAGTCATTGCATCGAACATTTTCAGTCTATGTGTTCACCAATTAATGTTCATAACCAACGACAGGTTCCACGTCGACGGAATAGTCCCAGAACTGAGTATAGCTCAGCTATAAAAAATGATATATAAGGTAATAGCCATCATAAATAAGCAGATCGTTAGTACATGATATTGTCAGGGACCAGTAACCAAATGATAATTAAACGTCTACTTTCAACATAATGAACCATGTGTACAACATATACCAAACAAACCAAAACCCATAAAAACCAAGTACCACATGTAATCTGAAATTGTTAATCGGATCTAGAAAACAGTGTAACCCATTGTAAAGCATAAATGACTGAAAAATAACACAAATGTAGAAGGTTCAACCATTGATATCAATCTCTGGATCCATATCATAGCCCTTTAATATAGAGGAAATTGAAAACCCAACCTCAAAATTGATTGCATGCTCATCAGAATATATATGAATCAGAAACATAAACAGTTCCAAGAAACATTAGGTGCCTTAAAGCAAGTCACCAGTAATGAATCGGAACAAAAGCTAGCTAAAATTTAGGTTTCACTAAAACCCCAAAGTGCTCAAAGATTAGGGTTCGTGAAAACCCTTAAAATTGGTAACCAAATACGGCTGTTAAGCCGCCACAATGGCCATCTGCAACAAAGAAATCGGTGATCAGAGACGTACCCAGTGACGTCTTCAAGATATGAAAATAGAAAGAGATGGCGGTGATTTTGCTAACATCCGGAGAGCAAAGTGATCTCTACTCAGATCCGAAGAGCAAAGAAAGATCACTTCCATCCCATCGTCATCGAGATCGGAGAAATTGCACTGCAAAAGTCGCCGGTAGAGAGGGCTAGGTCGATAAAGCAGATCTCAGATCAAATGGCACTGCAAAAGTCGCCAGCAACGCATTTGAAGAGAGAGAGAGAGAGAGAGAGAGAGAGAGAGATAGGTCGATAAACCATTAAATCGACTACATAATGAATTTAAGAAGCCCTGTGTACACGTGTAAAAATCAGAAGATACGTGTAAAAAAAACTGTCGTGATAAGTGTTAAGCAAGACAGGTGTAAGGCAAAGAAAAGGAAAAAAAAGGGAGAGCTCAGGATTAGAACCTGAGACCTCCCGTGTCAAACTATGCGTAAGCACCACCAGGGCGCCCTTCAAGATCAGGAAAACATCAAAAAACTTAACACAAAAGTTGACTAAACAACTGGAAATTTAAAAAAAAAAGTAAAACAAAAGACACAGCCACATGGCAACCAACGATAGGTTCCACGTGAACGGAATCGTCCCAGAACTGAGTACAGCTCAACTATCAAAAATGATATATAAGATAATAATAATTAAAAATACTTCTAATAATACTTACAAATAATAAAACCCATGTATTGGAATTCTACAACATAAAAATGAAACCAACTGTATGGGTTTAGATTTCTATATATTATACACAAGGTTAGTAACTCGTGTATTACACGGACTGAATATAGATTTATAGTCTTAGATAAATACAAAGAAAAAAATAATGATCAAGAAATTTGAAAATTATGATTGATATAAAATTCTCATAATATATTAAATAAAAATTTAATACATTTAAATTTCTTATTATGTTTGACAAATTGTTGATTATTCCACAAAAAGACTAAAATTATTGAGTAATTAATCAAATCTACATTAGTGTTATCAAAATATTAAAATAAAAATTTAGTTTTGACAAAATTGGTAATTATCTTAATTGATGATTTACTAAATTGGTAATTCAATGTAACGTGCTGATGTGGACTCTTTATAAATAAGACATATGGCATAATTTTTTATTGCTTTATTAGCATTAAGATACAATACATAATACATAATAATCATATATATTACTAGAAAGGCATCTAAATGACTACACGCATGGATTTACATACATATCTCCAAATTAACAAAATATCCCAAATAAAACCTAGCATGGGTACGTGTCCAATTAATCTTCAAATAAAATATTTACTTTAATTGAAACCGACTTAAAAAGAGTCGCCAAATCCTCTATAAAATGTGAATCAGATCATTCACAATTCATATCATTTTCAACCTTCTGCTACAAGTCGCAACGGAAGTAAGTATGACTTAGATCTTAAGTTTAATTTACATATTTTAGATTAAATTTAGTATTTGGTATTTTATATTAGGTGTGGGTTAAGTTTAGAGTCATAACCAAGGTAGACCTTGGATGACTCAACCCTAGCTTACGTATGAACTGTACATCCATGTTTAAACTAGGTCAAGTTGTCTAAAGTCAATCATTGTGACACCCGAGAATTTCAAGGTTAACTTCCGTTAGACAAACCCGTTAGTTACGTTATAAGTGTTAACTTAGTAGCTAATGCATAACTAGGCCGAATACGTCCACGACCTTTGGTTGATCACCGAACCCGTCCATATGTGTTATGTGTTCATCATTGATTGTCTTTATGTGCAATGTAATTTAAATACATGACTTATTATTGTGAATAGCATGATTAATTGTAAATACTTGATTATGAGAAAACTTGCCATTTTTGGTCGCCAGCGAAACTACTGGGCGAAACTATAGTGTCGCCCGGTAGCCAGCCAAGACAATCCAATATCACGAGACCAGAGCTAGTTTCGCCTGGCCAGCGAAACTGCCAGCGAAACTGGCTCCTGATATAAATAAACTTAATAAACCCTAAGTAGCCTCATTTGCCTCATTCCACAACAAACACACACACACTCTTTTCTCCTGGAGATTCTGGTCAGTCGAGGTTCACACCAAGTTGTCGAGATCCCAGCCCCAAACCATCATCTACCAAGCTAGGAGATCGAACCGTGAGTCCCAAAACCTCCATTTTGTGTTTTATATGTGTTTTTCATAAAAAGCATGACCAAACCTTCATGATATTGCTTGATCTTCTGTAAATATGCTTTAGGATGCTAGATCTATCATAAAGTCGATTACTTTACGTTTAGAATCCAACCATGTTAGGGATCTAGATCATTTTGGTCATTTTAGGGTTTTGAACTCATTTTGGTGATTTGATGATGAAACTGCATGTAAACGTGTTAAAGTTGCTTGATTTATGTTGGTAAATGCCTATGAATGCTAAATAATGAATTGCATGTAAGATCAGAAGCTGTTAGGTTGATTTTTAGGCAAATCCGTATGTTTTTCGCGACCAGCGAAACTGTCTGTTCTCTGGGCGAAACTAAGTAGCGAAATTATATCTCCTTCCAGCGACACTGACCAGCGAAACTATAGTGTCGCCGGATAACCTGACCAGACCAGCTCAAGCGAAACTACCGAGCGAAATACCTGAACGAAAGTTCAAACCAGTTTCCCTGCGAAACTAGGCTAGCGAAACTGCGTCAGCAGTTTCGGGCGAAACTAGCCTAGCGAAACTGTGTTACCGGGCATTGCCTAGCGAAAGTGCTGCCCGTGCACCTAGCGAAACTGCCTAGCGAAACTATGCTAGCGAAATTAAGACCTGACCTAAAAACCAAACTTGTGAAATTTGCTTAAGTGTTATGCCATGACTTACATGATTATACCATGATGAAGCATGCTTGATATCTGATTTATATGAACCCTTGTTTATGATCAACCATTGGTGTCGTGTGTCGGTATGTCGAGTCATAGTTGCAACGTGCTATGTTATGGGCCATAGTGACGTTAAGTAAAGAATAGACACGAAACTAACACTTAAGACCTAAACGTGTTCTAGGTCTTCGTTAAACAACTATATTTGGATTACTTGAAGTGTAGCAGTGCAACCAAAGGTGAGTGTCACTAACCCGCTTACCGTGAGTCCGTTTGGGCCACACCGAATAACTTAACGAAAAACAATGCTGATAAACTCTAGAGTGCTAGGCACCTACTGATGAACATGAAAACACGGGATGCTTGGCACCCACTTGATGAACTGAAGTGTTTTATGGGAAACACTTGTGAACTCTGAACAAACTATTTTTGAAACAAAACTGAAAACGTTTTAATATGGCTAGTGTAGGTTAAAGTCTAAACCATATGATATCACATGTTTTCTAAGGATGCCTTATAACTTAAAAGTCCTCAACTAAAATTGTGCCATTAATTGTAAAGCGAGGGGATGTTGGGTAGATCTACTGGAGTTTGACAAACTCCGCCCCGTGGCACGGGAAGTGCACGGAGGAACAATATCAGCCTATTTGACCGTGGTCCCGAGAGGACACGGGGGAGGCAAAAACCGCGATGACGTAGGTCCGCACCGTACGGGATGGCTCGGCCCCCACAAATAAGTCAGCTTTGGTACAAACTTCCTTAGAGCATGGAACAACGGATTAGCTACCCGCGATATCGGTTGAGTCCTTTAACTTTACGGAACTAGTACATACCCGATGACGTAGGTCACGGACAAATCATTTATAAACTGAGATTTAATTACGAGCATTGCTTTTCACAAATAAATGACTTGTAAGTATACCTTGACATGATTTATGATTATGAGACCGGGCCAATGCATGACAAGCCCACTGTGAACTCACCAACCGTTAGGTTGACACTTGCGTGGTTTAAACTTTTGCAGATCGCTAAGGAGTATCCGCTGGAGGTTGGCATGGCACAGAAGATGTTTACTTTTATTTAAACTAAATGGGGAATTTAAAACAACACTTTATGTAAAGCACGTGGTTAGTGCTAAGGACAATTAATTTTCCGCTGCGTATGTAATTTAAGACTTTGATTTATAACTTGTGCTTGAACTAACCCTGATTCGTTTAGTATTTGTAACTATGGTTGTGGATCCTGGTCTAGTCGCGCCCCTTAACGGTATAAACTCCGTTAGTGGTATTTTGGGGGTGTGACAGATTGGTATCAGAGCCATAAGTTGCAGAGAACTGGAATCATTTTTGAAAACGATTTGGAAACTGCAACTTGAAAACCTTGGTTACAAAACGAATAAACAAATTCCCAAAGACAAAATTTTTACGTGCCAACCTGGGATACTCGCTCTGCTGTGTAAGTAAAGGCTTAATACGTATGTATATATATATATATAAATATATATGTATAGACCGTGTCTAAGTAGTCTAACGGAAGACCTTAGGAAATTTTCACACACGAATACGAAATGCGACCGCGAATACGCACACTACTCTGGGGAAAGCGACAACGAAACGATGCTACACGCTACGTCCTGATTTCTACTACGACGACTACGCCGACGGTGACTTTATGGGAAGCCGACCTTCGACGATAGCACTCACGACGTTCCTCGACGACGCCTCGATTTCGCACGAAAATTTTTCTGGACTAATAGAGGGATAACGGGAACTGGCTAATATACATATTATGGGATATGTATAATATATAACTGTGACTGAACACTGGCTACTTTAACTGTTCAGTAAGATGTCTGGAAGAGGAAACGGAAGAGGCGGCATAAACATGACGCCTGCACAGCTGCAAGCAATGATTACTGAACATGTGCAAGCCGCGGTGGCAGCCGTCCAAGCTGCATATGCCGCACAGGGTACATTATGCCGGTTAAGGCACAAGCAATTATATCATGACCGTTTAATTTTAAAATCCGAACTATTTATGCATCAGGAAACCAACACCACTGCACGTTCAAGTCCTTCATGGACTGTAAGCCGATGACATTTTCCGGCGAAGAAGGAGCTGTAGGACTCCTTAGGTGGATTGAGAAGTCCGAAAAGGTTTTCTCCATGTGTAACTGCCCAGCTGAAAGCAAGGTGAAGTTTGCTACTGGTACCTTCGAAGGAGCCGCACTCTCCTGGTGGAACGCTGAAATTCAGATGGTTGGGCTAGACGCGGCTAATAACATGCAGTGGGCAGCATTTAAGGAGCTGATCATGGAAGAATACTGTCCACGTGACCAAGTCAAGAAGCTTGAGGGTGAATTCCTGAATTTGAAGATGTCTGGGTCTGAAATCGAACAGTACACTGCACGATATCATGAATATGAGGTCCTATGTCCCACAATGGTCGATGCTGAGTTCAAACGCATTGAGCGTTATCTGGAAGGCCTCGCGCCTCAAATCAAAGGATTGGTGACTGCCAGCAACCCTGCGACCGTACAGCAAGCCATTCGTTTGGCTCACAAACTCACTGATCAAGAGGTCGAGAAAGGTACTCTACCTGCGAAAGCCACCGAGAAGACTGCCTTGAGTGGCAAGAGAAAGGCTGATGATGAAGCTCCTGAAAACTCGATGAATGTTCAGAGTGTTGGAAACAGCACTGGGAGGTCTTATAACTCCCAAGGTCAAAGCAAGAGGTCCGGGAATAACAGTGGCAACTACCGCCAGGGCGGAAATGGTCAGAGCAACTACAAGGGTAACCTGCCCTTGTGCAACAGGTGTGGAAAGCATCATGCTGGTAATTGTAGGAAGAATATGAGCTGCGAAAGGTGTGGCAAGGGAGGCCACGAAGCAAAGGACTGTTGGGCAACTTTGCCTGAACAACAAAACCGCCCCAGAAGAAACAACAACTATGGGAACAATCGGGGCAATGGAAACAATGGTCAGAACCGCAACAATGAAGCTCCCAGGGGAAACGGTAACGGGAATTGTTATGAATGTGGTGCTCCAGGCCACATTAAAAGAGACTGCCCTCAGCTAAGAAGACAAGGGAACGGAAATCAGGGAAATAACGGTGGGAATGGTAACGGTGGAGGTAATGGTAATGGGAATGGCAATGGTAATGGTGGAAACGGAAATGGTGGAAATGGTAGAGGTCGAGCTTTCGTCATGGGCCAGGGTGAAGCTCGCAATGACGCCAACGTGATTAATGGTAAATTTATTTTGAACGGTTTCTTTGCTACTGTTTTATTTGATTCTGGTGCTGAGAAAAGTTTTATTTCCACTAAATTTTCTAAATTGATTAACGCTAAACCGATCGACTTAGATGCTAAATATGTGGTAGAGCTAGCTAATGGTAAACTTCATGATGCGACCCAGATAGTTAAGGATTGTAAGCTAGAACTAGCAGGCCATACCCTAGGAATTGACCTTATGCCTTTCCCGATTGGTAGTTTCGACGTCATAGTAGGAATGGATTGGTTATCCGAAAACCGAGCTGAAATTCTATGCCAAGAAAAAGTGGTTCGAATCCCACTCAAAGACGGTAAAGTATTAACGGTCCAAGGAGAAAAAGGTGGAACAGTCACCGGCATTATTTCATTCCTTAAAGCTCAGAAATGCCTCCGTAAGGGTCACTTCGCGATTCTTGCGAACGTCACTGACATGACACATCCCGAGCGCAAAATTGATGATTACCCGATAGTTCGCGACTTCCAAGATGTATTTCCTGAAGATCTGCCTGGTCTGCCTCCTCTTCGACAAGTTGAGTTTGGGATTGATTTAGCTCCAGGTGCCGCTCCGATTGCACGCGCACCTTACCGATTGGCTGTAAGCGAACTCAACGAACTCTCCGCGCAACTACAAGAGCTACTCGACAAGGGGTTTATTCGTCCAAGTTCGTCTCCATGGGGAGCTCCGGTACTGTTTGTTAAGAAGAAAGATGGAACGTTCCGCATGTGCATTGACTACCGAGAGACTTAACAAAGTTACGATCAAGAATCGGTATCCACTTCCTAGAATCGACGATCTCTTCGATCAACTGCAAGGTTCAAGCTACTACTCAAAGATCGATCTACGGTCTGGATATCACCAACTTCGTGTTCGTGAAGAGGATGTTCCTAAGACTGCTTTCAGAACTCGATATGGTCATTACGAGTTCTTAGTTATGCCATTTGGGCTAACTAATGCACCTGCTGTATTTATGGATCTGATGAATCGAGTGTGCAAGCCGTACCTCGATAAGTTTGTGATAGTTTTCATCGACGACATTTTGATCTACTCTAAGACAAAGGAAGAACACGAGGAGCATCTGCATCTTATTTTGGAATTGCTTCGCAAGGAACAGCTCTACGCCAAGTTTTCAAAGTGCGACTTTTGGATCCGCGAAGTCCAGTTTCTTGGACACATTGTTAATGAGGAAGGAATTCATGTCGATCCAGCCAAAGTGGAAGCTATAAAGAACTGGTCTACCCCAAGAGCGCCAACAGAAATCCGACAATTTTTAGGACTTGCCGGGTATTATCGAAGGTTTATTAAGGGTTTCTCTCAATTGGCCCAACCCTTAACGGCCTTAACGCACAAAGGAGTGCAATACAGATGGGGTGAGAAAGAAGAGCGCGCGTTCCAAACGCTTAAAGATATGTTATGTTCGGCTCCAATTCTTGCGTTACCCGATGGAGTTGACGACTTTGTGGTCTATTGCGATGCATCAATCCAAGGACTCGGTTGCGTGTTGATGCAACGAGACAAAGTGATTGCCTATGGGTCCAGGCAACTAAAGGATACTGAAAAGAATTATACAACGCATGATTTGGAAATGGGAGCCGTTGTTCATGCACTCAAGATTTGGAGACATTACCTATATGGAACAAAGTGCACAATATTCACCGATCATAAAAGTTTACAGCACATCTTTGATCAGAAAGACCTCAACATGCGACAACGACGGTGGGTCGAGTTACTAAATGATTATGATCTGGCCATTAAGTATCATCCTGGAAAAGCCAACGTTGTGGCTGATGCTTTAAGTCGGAAAGAGTATGAAAAACCTCGTCGGGTACGAGCGCTTCAACTTACAATACATTCAGGATTACCGGATCGGATCCGTGACTGCCAACGAGAAGCTTTGAAAGCAGAAAACTTCGCAGCTGAAGCACTGCGTGGTGTAGATGGCCATTCTGAAGTTAAGTCCGATGGACTCACGTACTATAATGACAGAATCTGGGTTCCATTGTTTGGAAATCTCCGTGAGCTCGTGATGGACGAGGCTCACAAGTCAAGATATTCGGTGCACCCTGGATCAGATAAAATGTATCAGGACTTGAAAAATCTTTATTGGTGGCCGAATATGAAAGCCGACATTGCGCGATATGTGGCTAAATGCTTAACTTGCTCAAGAGTCAAGATTGAATACCAAAAGCCTTCTGGTTTACTACAACAACCAAAGATCCCAGAATGGAAATGGGAGGACATCTCCATGGATTTTGTAACGGGACTACCTCATCGATCAAATCAACCGGATGCGATTTGGGTTATCATCGATCGGTTAACCAAATCTGCACATTTCATTCCGATGAAGGAAAGTGATAATATGGATAAATTGACAAAGCTGTACATCGACAAAATTGTGAAGCTTCACGGTGTGCCTACGACTATCATTTCTGATCGAGATCCTCGATTTACTTCCCGGTTATGGCAATCAATGCAGGAAGCATTGGGAACCCGACTAGACATGAGTACAGCCTATCACCCACAAACAGATGGTCAATCGGAACGAACCATTCAAACCTTAGAAGATATGCTCCGAGCTTGCGTCCTTGACTTTGGGAAAGATTGGGAGACTCACCTTCCACTGGTGGAGTTCTCTTACAACAATAGTTATCATTCAAGTATAGGTGCTGCACCTTTTGAAGCACTTTATGGCAGAAAATGTAGATCGCCCGTGTGTTGGGCTGAAACGGGTGAGAAAGGACTCACTGGACCGGAAGTCATCCATGATATGACCGAACGGATTATTCAAATTAGGCAACGGCTAGCTGCAGCACGTGATCGACAAAAGAGTTATGCCGACAAACGCCGAAAACCTCTAAAGTTTGAGGTGGGTGACAAAGTATTGTTGAAGGTATCTCCCTGGAAGGGAGTGATACGCTTCGGGAAGCGTGGAAAGTTAAATCCTCGCTACATCGGTCCGTTTGAAATTATTGGGGAAGTAGGCCCGGTGGCCTATCGATTGCAACTCCCTGCTGAACTCGATGGAATTCACAACGTGTTCCACGTTTCAAATCTAAAGAAATGTCTGGCTGAAGACATCGAAGTAATTCCTCTGGAGGAATTGGAAATCGACGAACATCTGAGATTTATTGAGCAACCAGTAGAAATCATGGGACGCGAGGAGAAGGCCCTCAAACGTAGCAAGATTCCGATCGTCAAGGTGCGATGGAACTCAAGGCGTGGACCTGAATATACTTGGGAGCGTGAGGATCAGATGAAGAAAAAGTAT
The DNA here is from genome assembly GCA_039602395.1 of Deinandra increscens subsp. villosa. Taxonomy (NCBI): domain Eukaryota; kingdom Viridiplantae; phylum Streptophyta; class Magnoliopsida; order Asterales; family Asteraceae; genus Deinandra; species Deinandra increscens. The sequence goes on from JBCNJP010000010.1 coordinate 31,096,664, forward strand.
CCTCACTTGTTTGAGCAAACGTCCACGGAAACTCAAGGTATAATTTAATTTTGGGGACCAAAATTCCTTAACGGGAGGAGGATGTGACAACCCTAAAAATTTTGCTTTCTTTCCCCAGCGACGATAGCAACGACGACAGCTAATGCTGCGAACGCTACGACACAAGAATAATTTTCGGGACGAAAATTCCAATTTCAGGGGAATGATGTGACACCCGAGAATTTCAAGGTTAACTTCCGTTAGACAAACCCGTTAGTTACGTTATAAGTGTTAACTTAGTAGCTAATGCATAACTAGGCCGAATACGTCCACGACCTTTGGTTGATCACCGAACCCGTCCATATGTGTTATGTGTTCATCATTGATTGTCTTTATGTGCAATGTAATTTAAATACATGACTTATTATTGTGAATAGCATGATTAATTGTAAATACTTGATTATGAGAAAACTTGCCCTTTTTGGTCGCCAGCGAAACTACTGGGCGAAACTATAGTGTCGCCCGGTAGCCAGCCAAGACAATCCAATATCACGAGACCAGAGCTAGTTTCGCCTGGCCAGCGAAACTGCCAGCGAAACTGGCTCCTGATATAAATAAACTTAATAAACCCTAAGTAGCCTCATTTGCCTCATTCCACAACAAACACACACACACTCTTTTCTCCTGGAGATTCTGGTCAGTCGAGGTTCACACCAAGTTGTCGAGATCCCAGCCCCAAACCATCATCTACCAAGCTAGGAGATCGAACCGTGAGTCCCAAAACCTCCATTTTGTGTTTTATATGTGTTTTTCATAAAAAGCATGACCAAACCTTCATGATATTGCTTGATCTTCTGTAAATATGCTTTAGGATGCTAGATCTATCATAAAGTCGATTACTTTACGTTTAGAATCCAACCATGTTAGGGATCTAGATCATTTTGGTCATTTTAGGGTTTTGAACTCATTTTGGTGATTTGATGATGAAACTGCATGTAAACGTGTTAAAGTTGCTTGATTTATGTTGGTAAATGCCTATGAATGCTAAATAATGAATTGCATGTAAGATCAGAAGCTGTTAGGTTGATTTTTAGGCAAATCCGTATGTTTTTCGCGACCAGCGAAACTGTCTGTTCTCTGGGCGAAACTAAGTAGCGAAATTATATCTCCTTCCAGCGACACTGACCAGCGAAACTATAGTGTCGCCGGATAACCTGACCAGACCAGCTCAAGCGAAACTACCGAGCGAAATACCTGAACGAAAGTTCAAACCAGTTTCCCTGCGAAACTAGGCTAGCGAAACTGCGTCAGCAGTTTCGGGCGAAACTAGCCTAGCGAAACTGTGTTACCGGGCATTGCCTAGCGAAAGTGCTGCCCGTGCACCTAGCGAAACTGCCTAGCGAAACTATGCTAGCGAAATTAAGACCTGACCTAAAAACCAAACTTGTGAAATTTGCTTAAGTGTTATGCCATGACTTACATGATTATACCATGATGAAGCATGCTTGATATCTGATTTATATGAACCCTTGTTTATGATCAACCATTGGTGTCGTGTGTCGGTATGTCGAGTCATAGTTGCAACGTGCTATGTTATGGGCCATAGTGACGTTAAGTAAAGAATAGACACGAAACTAACACTTAAGACCTAAACGTGTTCTAGGTCTTCGTTAAACAACTATATTTGGATTACTTGAAGTGTAGCAGTGCAACCAAAGGTGAGTGTCACTAACCCGCTTACCGTGAGTCCGTTTGGGCCACACCGAATAACTTAACGAAAAACAATGCTGATAAACTCTAGAGTGCTAGGCACCTACTGATGAACATGAAAACACGGGATGCTTGGCACCCACTTGATGAACTGAAGTGTTTTATGGGAAACACTTGTGAACTCTGAACAAACTATTTTTGAAACAAAACTGAAAACGTTTTAATATGGCTAGTGTAGGTTAAAGTCTAAACCATATGATATCACATGTTTTCTAAGGATGCCTTATAACTTAAAAGTCCTCAACTAAAATTGTGCCATTAATTGTAAAGCGAGGGGATGTTGGGTAGATCTACTGGAGTTTGACAAACTCCGCCCCGTGGCACGGGAAGTGCACGGAGGAACAATATCAGCCTATTTGACCGTGGTCCCGAGAGGACACGGGGGAGGCAAAAACCGCGATGACGTAGGTCCGCACCGTACGGGATGGCTCGGCCCCCACAAATAAGTCAGCTTTGGTACAAACTTCCTTAGAGCATGGAACAACGGATTAGCTACCCGCGATATCGGTTGAGTCCTTTAACTTTACGGAACTAGTACATACCCGATGACGTAGGTCACGGACAAATCATTTATAAACTGAGATTTAATTACGAGCATTGCTTTTCACAAATAAATGACTTGTAAGTATACCTTGACATGATTTATGATTATGAGACCGGGCCAATGCATGACAAGCCCACTGTGAACTCACCAACCGTTAGGTTGACACTTGCGTGGTTTAAACTTTTGCAGATCGCTAAGGAGTATCCGCTGGAGGTTGGCATGGCACAGAAGATGTTTACTTTTATTTAAACTAAATGGGGAATTTAAAACAACCTTTATGTAAAGCACGTGGTTAGTGCTAAGGACAATTAATTTTCCGCTGCGTATGTAATTTAAGACTTTGATTTATAACTTGTGCTTGAACTAACCCTGATTCGTTTAGTATTTGTAACTATGGTTGTGGATCCTGGTCTAGTCGCGCCCCTTAACGGTATAAACTCCGTTAGTGGTATTTTGGGGGTGTGACAATCATGGTTATGACGAACTAATACCTCCTCTCTTTTTTAACCGTCATCTAAGATTGACTAGTCTTGATTAGAAACAAGGTCTTGGTCCATCACAGTAGCACTCAAAGCCAAGGTGAGTTGATATAGTCTTGATACACATGTTTTATTAAATGTAAAGTGTCTTGTATTATGCTTTTGTATTGTGTTACATTCCGGCTTTATACATTGACATACTGGTACCAATATGTTCCGGGGGGACCCGTAGGTTTCCAGCAGCCTTGAGCGTAAGACTGAGTCAGGTAGGATCTCAGCAGCTGTGCATAAGACTGGGACAGGGTAATGTATGTGGTTTAACTCATTGGGTGTTAACCATTGGGTAAGATATATTGAATGCATGCAAACAGGCCTACATAATCAAGACTATGGTTTATAAACACCAAGAAGAGTCTTTTGATATTGACTCACCAGCATTTCCGGCTGATGTGTTTTATGTTTTAAAAATGTGTATCATAGGAAATCCTAAAGACGGTAATGGAAGATAGGAGCATAAGAAGCTGCTAAAGAGTTTAAGTTGTGGTAGCTTTGTGTTGTCATTGTAAAAACGATGATTATGAGATATGAAAAGTTTCGGTTCCGCTGCTAAACTGTTATCAACCGGTCACTTTTAGGCTCCCTCTGGGCGGGGTGTGACACAACATGTGCAATCTGGAAAAAATCTGAGAAAACCGCCAATTCTATTCAAGTAACGGACCTTCCGTTAGAGATTTAACATAATATTCCAATATTTAACTGAGAGACCAGTTAATCCGGTTAGATGACATCAGCGCTGCATCAGCTAAACAACTTGTAGTGAGACATAACGAAACAGTCACAAACTTAACCGAGAAGCGAAACTAGTCCGTCAGTGGTCGTTAGCTAATGTGGTCGTTAGCTAATGTGGTCTTGACGTCGACAAAAACTAGAAACCTAGTTGAAATATGGCGGAATAAATCCATGAACAAAAAAAAAATCAACAATTTCGTTGAGGCGTTATCTCGTTAATCTGAAGAAAAACTCATGAGAAATACCCCGCATTTAACGAAAAATGCTTAAAATATTAATTATTTTAATTAAATCTCCACAAAAAGTCCATAATCCATGTGTTATTAAATGCACCAATCAGAATTCGGCCTAAAATCTGATCCAACAGTGATGAAAAAAACGAGTTCAATGGCTGGAGATAGTGTGATCCGCATGAAATACATCATCAGATTCATCCAGAAATCATCAAACAGCTCCAAAAAATAAGAAAAAGTAGAAAAAGTTTTCAAAGTGGGTTTTCATATCCTCACTTCATTCAAGCTCAAAATCAAGATTCGAGTGATCAGATTCGTCGTGAGACGCTATCTGATCAGTACCCGCTCTGATACCATTTGTCAGGAGCGATTTCACCTCAAGAATCCCGATCTTGAGCAAGAACAAAGATGAGATGTGGAGATGGGATGATGAAAATCTAAAAACATCTATACCAAAAATGGTAAATCAAACGATTAATTGATTATTACTGAATGATTACAATGAATCGAATGATTATAAACTCGTCATAGGAAATCCACGGTCACATTGGGTTGAGCTCAAACCCAATGTGAGACTCTCTCTCTAGAAATGATAGCTCACATCACTCAAGATCATTCTTATTACAAATGAAGCTATCACTACCTATTTATAAAGAGCCTATGTGCTCACTAGCCCACTAACTAGCAAGGCACAAATAAAATGAGCAAATTACAAATAAACAACTAAAATTAATTATTAATTAAATCAAAGTTGATTTAATTAATAGGAAGCTTGACTCGCTCGAACTGATCTTCCATTGACTTTTATGAACGGTTGACTTTTCAGAAAACGGTCTTCGGTCCAATCTCGCAAGCTTCGATCATCATAACCCGCGTCTCTGAATCAAATCATAATGGATTCTTCAACCGAATTATTCGAGAATAGATTTGATGGCGTCAGTCACACTTATTTTTAGTTCCAACACATGGTTCATTTTCGAATCTTGCATGTGTCTGTTAAACTGTTTTTATCATTAAGTGTTTCGAGCGCGAGACACTTGAACTATTTATGTTTAATTTACACTTCCGCAAAAACCTTGTGAACTTTCTTAGAACTTTTGGACTATTAACTCGGGTTTTTAAATGTTTTAAAAGTGCATATAGACTTTTCTGTGTGTATGATGGCTGAGATCTTGGTCGGTCACGTCTCCAATACGGTGATATTGCGCAGGTGGATTTTAGAGGTGTGACAAAACCCGTGGATTGACCCACTGAAATACATGCCACCTAATCTTTAGAAACGTTTCTTAAACAATCTTCAGAATTTTTTCTTAATTATAAAAGATTTTCATATTAGTATTAATAAGACCATTCGAAGAAAAAAGTATATAAAATTAATTTAATAATCTTCAGAATTTTTTCTTAAGTATAAAAGATTTTCATATTGATATTAATAAGATAATTCGAAGAAAAAAAATATAAATATGAAAAAGTATAAACTTAAAATCATTAATTTAAAAATACCACCGTTAACGATTCATTAATTTTCTAAATTATTTATTTTAATATTGGGAGACATTTATGAAATTAAATTAAACATTACAAATTTAGAAACTAATTAATTCATAATTTCAAACCTAAGTTACACTCAAATAAAATTTCGTTATCCAAATTTTCGTTATTTTTTTAAAATGTTCCACCTATTAATTAACTTATTCAAAATTTGTGTCAAAGGGCCCCCTCGATTAATAAAGTTTTGTTCGAGATCAAGAGTTGGAGTTTCTTATAGTTTTTTTCTTTCTCGCTGTAAGTCTCATTCCATGGATTGAAAAAAACCGGATCTCTTTCAACTTGTAATGTTCCCTTCTGTTGGCTGCCTCTAGCTCCTTGCTAGGGGTTTTACCGTTTTAATGAATTGCCGTTCAAAAAAATAATAATAATATCAGTTATTAAAAAAACATATAAATCCCTTAATTTTCGTAACTAAACAAATTTAAAATTTAAAATTCTAACAATCAATATTGATTGAAATTTTAGGTTCCATAAATATCATTCTCACATGACAATTCATTCTTTCATAAATGAGAGTTTTCTATAGAATCATACATAGCAGGGTTAATATCCTCTCGAATATTAGTATTTTTTAATTTGTAAATTTTAGATGTTCTTCTTATTTTACTTTAAAAGTTTTTTCTTTCATATAAGTTCTATAATTCAATTACGATACTCAATTACAATTATTAATTTTTTTAAAGGAAAATTGGATATAAATAATCTTAACTTTTGAGGGTTGGCCGATAATAATCCCACTTTCAATAATAACTCCAATGATCCCAATTTTCACCTCATTTACTAATAATGGTCCCGTCGTAAAAATACTTAAGAGCATTCACAGCAGTTCCCTATCCTCATCCTTATACTTTATACTTTTATTCTTACTTTTTCTCTCTCTTCCACTCACAACCATAATTAAATAATACCTTTTATATCTTTATTATTACATTTTCTCTCTCTTCCAATCCCCAAATTTTAGCAAATCATCAAACTTTTTGTTAAATATACAGATTTTGTAAAGTTTTTCTCTATCCTCTACTCACAACCACTCATAATAGCAAGCGGTATACCCCCGTGAAGGGGGCGTTATTGCCCATAACGGGCGTGGAACACCGCCCCGCCTAGGGCGTTATGGGGGCGTGATCAAGGGGCCGTTAAGAGCTTGCCGGGCGCTCTTGTTTGAAAAAGACCGTTGAACGGTCAAAAAATGGACCGTTAATTATTTTTTTTTCTTTTTTTTTCCAAATATTTAAATCTCCTATATATAACCAAATCAACCCACTTCATATTTTAAACCATTTCACCACTTCCACCTAAATTCTCTTAAAAATTCCAACTACAATTTATACAAAATGGAGGAGTGGACTTCTAGTGATTCATCCGAGTTTTCCGATTCATCCGACGACGGTGAAGAGATGATTGTGCGAGCGGTGATTCAACGTGCTCAACGTCGATTGAATTCGGGAGCTAACCGTGTTCTTACTCGAAGGGCTCGTTTGAATCGTAACCGTGAGCGTGGTCACCAAATGCTATACGATGACTATTTTAGCGATACGTGCGTCTATCCCGAAGAGGCTTTCCATCAACGTTTCCGTATGAATCGGAGATTATTTTTACGCATCGTCGACGACTTGACAAGAGAAATGTCGTGGTTCACTCAACGATCCGACGCGAGGGGTAGGATTGGTTTCACCCCTCTAAAAAAATGCACGGCGGCTTTTCGTATGATGGCATACGGTGTTACCGGATATTGCTTCGACGAGTATTTGCGTATGTCCGACCGAACGATGCGAGTTTGTGTGCAAAAATTTTGCAAAGGTAAATTTTTATCATTTTGCTTAATTATAATTTAATTAATTTACTATTTTTTTATTTACATTTTGCTTAAATATAATTAGGTGTCGATCGTTTGTGTAGTCGAAAATATCTTCGACATCCTACCGCGAGCGATATTAAACAACTATACGAATTTCATGAAAACAAATGGGGTTTTCCTGGAATGCTCGGTAGTGTAGATTGTACACATTGGGAGTGGAAGAATTGTCCAAACGCGTGGAGAGCACAATTCATGCGGGGTGATCATAGTCATCCAACTATCATGCTTGAAGCCGTTGCTTCACATGATATGTGGATTTGGCATCAATTTTTTGGTGTCGCGGGTTCAAACAACGACATCAATGTTATGGACCGGTCACCTATTTTTGATGACATCGTTGAGGGACGTGAGCCTAACTCTTCATTTCAATTAAGAGGGTCGACATACAAACGTGGCTACTATTTGGGGGATGGGATTTACCCCGAATACTCCACGATTGTGAAAGGATTTACGAAGCCAATTGGCGATAGACGCAAAAAGTACACTTATCATCATAGGGCAGCTCGTTCTGACATCGAACGTGCTTTTGGTCGTTTAAAAGCAAAGTGGCATATCATTGCAAACCCTTCAAAATCATGGCACCAAGACAAAATTGCAAGGGTTATGAAGGGTTGTCTCATTTTACATAACATGATCCTCGAAGATGAAGAATGGGTGATTTGCGAGTGTAACGAAGCCGAACTGGATACGGTTTATCCCGAGATAAGTGAAGATGAAAAACGAGCAAGACGTCAAGAAATTAGAAACAGAGAAGTTCACATCCAATTGAAGAATGATTTGATCGACGAAATCAACGAGCGTTTTGGCTAGTTTTTTTTTTCGTCTAGTGTTTTTTTATTTACTTTCATCATGTATTTTTCATTTTGTATTTTCTAATTTTAATTAAATAAAGGTTTGTATTTCTATTTTTAATTAAATTGCAAAAAAAAAATAATAATAAAATAATCCATAACATGGGGGGATAACATGGGAGTATACCCCTCCCATGTTATGGATGCATGTTATCCAGTCAGCGCCTACGTGGCGGATAACATGCCTCCATAACATGGAGGTATACCCCATGCTATAACCAAACCTTAAATTATACAGATTTACACTCACATATTTTTTAAGGAACCTACTGTGAATGCTCTAACACCGTCAAGTTTTTTTTTATCCATTTCTTTTCAACCTCAATCTTTAATCCACCATAACTTCTTCAAATCTTGATGAAAAGTCAATTCGTAAGTTGCTATGGATTCGTGACGAAAAACAGAACAAAACTAGATCTATATTGCTTAGGTTTTAAAGAGATTATAATGATGAACAAGAGCATCAAAGTTACGTTTTTTCATGACTTTGGATATAAAATTGAGCATCAATTCTATTGTATTTATGCTATTGGTCGATTTCAGCAGATTTAGCATATTCTCACGAATCTACAGCAAGTTACGGAATTGATTTTCATGGAGTTTTGATCGGATTTCAAATTTCACAACTTCATTTTCTTCATGAAGCTTCAACAATGGTGGATTGACCAATTCCTGATGGTTTTCAATGATTCTAGTTGCTATAGATTGGGTTTTTCATCACGAGTTCATAACAACTCACGGATTGAATTTTTATCAAGATATGAAGAAGTTATATTGGATCAAAGATTGAGGTTGAATATAAATCTTAACACCGTTAAGTTTTTTAACGTCGGGACCATTATTAGTAAATAGGGTGAAAGTTGGGACCATTGATAGTTATTATTAAAAGTATGATTATTATCGATAAACCCTCAAAAACGGAGATTAAATAAATCCAATTTCCCTTTAGGCTATGTGTAGTGGTTTGGGAGTGGAGTGGGGGGTTATGCGTCATGTGGCGGATGACGTGAAAATGGGGGGTTATGAGGTAAGGGGTGTAGTGGGGGGTTATGAGGATGGGGGTTATAAGGATGATGTGTACCAATAGGAAAAAAGACAAAAAAAAAAGAAAAAAAATCATGAATGTTTCTCCTCCTCCACGGCGCCATTAACATGGCGCTCTCCCCCTATTTTATTAACATGGCGCCATATTAGGAAAAAAAAGCCCCATAACGCCCCACTACGGATGACCTTATAAAAACTACTAAAAATATATTTGTATTTGTATATATGTATTTTGATACTCTTATTTGGATAATGTTTCTGTTACATGGACCAGATCTCCGGCCTCTGTCTGTCTGCTTTACCACCATCGCCCAGAATAGAATAGAATGCAAGTTCCCGCCCCGATTCGAGCTCCGGCGTGGGTCTCGACGCGCCGCCTCCTGGAACAGAAACTTTCAGACCTCCACAAGTGCAAGAACCTAAACCAACTGAAGCAAGTCCACGCCCTCATCTACAAATCCAATCTTCACCAGGACCCCTTCGTCATCCCCAAGCTGGTTACCGCCTTCTCTCTCTGCCGTCAAATCCCTAACGCCGTCAAAGCCTTTCACCAGGTTCATGAACCCAACGTCCATTTATACAACACCATGATTCGAGCTCACGTTCACAATTCTCAGGCTGCACACGCCTTTGCAGTCTTTTTCTTGATGCAGGATTCAGACGTTCCTCCCGATAATTTCACCTTCCCTTTCCTTTTGAAAGCCTGTGGCGGTCAGAATGATTTCCGTTTGGTTAAGATGATTCACACTCATATCTTAAAGTTCGGGTTTAGTTCGGACATTTACGTGCCTAATGCGTTGATTGATTCTTATTCGAGGTGTGGTTTGGTGGGCGTTGGTGCGGCTAAGAAGGTATTCAGCGTCATGGATGATAGAGACACGGTTTCTTGGAACACTATGATTGGTGGGTTGGTGAAAGCGAATCGGTTAAGCGAAGCACGCCAACTGTTTGATGAAATGCCTGAACGAGATATGGTGAGTTGGAACACCATCTTGGATGGCTATGCTAAATCCGGACAACTGAATGATGCGTTTGAGCTGTTCGAGAAAATGCCTGAGAGAAATGTGGTGTCTTGGTCTACTATGCTTACTGGTTATAGCAAAGCTGGGGATATGGATATGACAAGAATGTTGTTTGATAAAATGCCAGTAAAAAATTTGGTTTCTTGGACCATTATAATAGCTGCCTATGCGGAAAAAGGGCTTGTGAAGGAGGCTGTTGATTTATACGAGCAAATGGAGGAGGCGGGATATCGGCCTGATGATGGGGCTATTATCAGTATTTTAGCTGCGTGTGCGGAGTCTGGTTTGCTTTGGTTGGGTAAGCTCGTTCATCAATCTATTAAGCGACACAGGTATCAATGTAGTACCCTAGTTGAGAATGCTTTGGTTGATATGTATGCGAAATGTGGGAGCTTAAACAAGGCGTTAAGCATCTTTAACGGGATGGGAGAGAAAGATTTAGTGTCTTGGAATGCCATGATTCATGGGTTAGCAATGCATGGGCATGGAAGTGAAGCACTTGATCTTTTCTCCAAATTGAAACGTGAAGGATTCGCCCCGGATAAAGTTACATTTGTTGGTGTTTTATGTGCGTGTACTCATGGTGGTTATGTTGATGAAGGGATTCGGTATTTCTACACTATGGAAAGAGATTACGGGGTTCCACCAGAAATCGAACATTATGGCTGTGTGATTGATCTTTTAGGCCGTGGAGGGCGTCTTCAAGAAGCATTTAGGTTAGTTAGAACCATGCCAGTTGAACCAAACGTCATCATATGGGGTGCACTTTTAGGAGCCTGTAGACTATACAATGCAGTGGAACTCGCTCAAGATGTTTTGGAACACTTGGTTAAATTGGAACCTCAAAATGCAGGTAATTACTCAATGTTGTCCAACATATATGCTGCAACTGGGAATTGGGCAGGTGTTGCTGATGTAAGGATGAAAATGCAAAACACTGGCAACGAAAAGCAGTCAGGGGCTAGTTTGATCGAATTAGAAGACAGTATTCATAAATTTACTGTAAAAAATACTTCGCATCCTGCGTCTGATAAGATATATCAGATGGTTGATGGATTGACTGCTCATATTGAAAAAGTTGATTATCTCCCAGATCCAATCTTCTAAGGTATGCTGACTTCACTGATCTTCTTGTATCTATATTCTTACTGAATTCTGAGCTCTCAAGCCATAGTCATACTTAGTCCCCTGGATAATTTTTTTTTGTTATGCTGTGATTCATTATGTAATTACCTCTGTCATTTCTTGAGATACATGAAATAAATTTTGATCTGGTGTCTTGTTCTTTATATCTCTTCATCAATGAGTCGAGAAACACGAACGGTGGTCTCTTTTTTCAAGTTTGTGTAATTTTGATCAAGGATCTTTGTCCATCATAAGAAAGTCCTGTTACAATGTTAGTGCCTGATCTTCTTCATGAATTCTACTTGTGTGTATATTGCATGCATATGTTGTTTCATGGCAACTTGCCTGTTTTAATCCTCTTTCTTGATAAATTTCTATGGATCAGCAAGAGCTACTGTATGCAGTCCACACTTACTGCCGGCTTATGGTTCCTTTTGATATTTTGTGCAGGGCTCAATTGGTCAGGTTTGATTTAATGTTGGCAGTTGCTAGCTGTTTAAAACTTGGAGTTGGTCATGTAAATTGAACCGGCCCTTTTAACATTTATTATCCATTATATTTTTTTATTTTGTACATATGTATTTTAAGTCTAGTAGTTTACCATTACCACTCTATTGTAAACGCTTAGACCCATATAGTCCCACAAAATATAATCCAGGGCATTCCCATGGATCCATATGCTACAACACACATGTTATATAAACGTCTTATTTCACCTGTTAATCATTTACTTGAAATACACGTTAGAACATATATGTCATCAACAAATGTAATTAATTTTCGACTCGAAAAAATATAACAGCATATAATTTGAAGGTGTGCATGATCTAGTTAGTAAACAAAGCCTAAACTATATGTAAACACAATTGTAGATCAATACTAACTACCCTCCACGATGAGTAGGGTACAACGGATGAGCAAGAGAGAACTGAGAGAAGTTTGCGACAAATTTTCTGCATACTTCCATTGATAAACTACCTCCCACAAACAACTAACTTCTCACTACTAGAACATGAGGGCGTGGCATACCACTCCCCTCCTTATTAGCAACAACCCACTCAACTGCCCCTCACGTCTTCTGTTGTGACTTGCTGAACCATTTCCCATTCCCACGTGAGACTTGCAACACCCGTATCAGTCCACTCCCCCCTTGTCCTTAATGTGAAATGTTGGATAAGCTTTTTGGATCGATTGCCCCCGAGGATTTCTGTTTTAGGCCGCTACTTCCCCTTTTGAACCACCTGCTGAGCTAAACACAGTCAGGCCAAGTTGAGGAGTATGATCAGGCAACAGGAGCTCCGGAGCCTGAGGAACAAGAGGAACCACATACTTCTTGAGCAAACTGACATGAAAACATCATGGATGCGAGAGCCGGCTGGAAGTCCCACCCGAGAAAAAACCTTGAATGGACCAAAAAATCTGGGACTAATTTTAGTAGAAGAACGAGTTGCCTGCCATAGTGCTTTGGTTGGATTTTAACATAAACCCAGTTCAAAGACAAGTTCACGACGATGATGCCGATCAGACTTGAGCTTCATACGGTCCCGATCCAACAAGTAATCCTCCACAGCCTGCACCTTCATTGTACCTGAAACGGACCATAAACCACCTCAAAAGGAGTTAACTGGATGGCAGAATGCTCGGAGGTATTATAGTTGAATTCTGTCCAAGGCAACCATTCGACCCATATGTTTGGCTGATCCCCGGTGAAGCAACGCAAATACTGTTCCAAAACCCAATTGATGACCTCAGTTTGACCATTGGTGTAGGGTTTGTAACGAGAACTCATGTAAAGTGAGGTTCCATGCAACTTAAAAAGTGTTTGCCAAAAGGAACTGATAAAGATCACTAACCACTGTCATCAGAATACCGTGGAGTTTGACGATATGGCACACAAATTCCTTTGTAACCGAAGCCGCTGTGAATAAATGTCGTAGTGGAACAAAATGAGCATATTTAGAGGGTCGGTCTACCACGACCATTGTAGATGTGAACCCGCCGGAGGAAGTGTAAGCCACCTTCAATCACGTCTTCCCAAATACGTTCTGTTTTGGAATAGGTAACGGCTGCAATAGACCCGCCAGTCTCACATCCCTTCAAATACTCTTTAATGGCAGACTGTTGGAAATTATAACATGGGAAGTTAAAATTTGCAAGTTGGCATGTTTTATCTATCCCATATTGGTGGGGGTAGAAACTTAGAGTGGGTTTATAAGCCTTGAACTTATCTCCACTTCCAAAAGTTGTGGGGGTTGAAGGAAATGGCTAAGCCCACACGCGCGCCGAGGCGAGGCGAGACACGAGTTCCGCGAATGGGCGCGTTTGAGGCACACTTTGCACTTCGCTGGGAGCTGAGGAGCTGAGGAGCTTTTGTTTTTGGCTAGGAGGATCCAGGTTCGGTGGTTTTTTGCTAACCGAAAACAGATTAACCGAAAGTCCGAAACTTGAGGAAGAAATAATCCCACGTTTTCATTATCTGCGAGTTGGTTACTCGCAGATTTTTCTCACTCTCGGGTGCCAGTCGGATCTATAAAAGGAGGCCTCTGCAACCAGATTCAGCACCCCAAATTCGCAGCTCTCTTTCTTCCTCTATCGAAGTTCTGTTTCTGCTCACAGCTTTCTGTTATAGTCTGCTTTCATTGCTGTTGAAAGCCAGACTTTTTTCTGCATTAAATCCTGGGAATTTACGAGAAATCCTACAGCATTAGAGGCCGTAAAATCCTTAAGGACAGGAGCTATTCCGTGCAGCAAATTTCTTATTCATTCAGCGACTTTCATGTTGGTTTTACAATTTTCAGTATTGTTATTTAAATTCGTTCGATAACGGAACACTCTCATTCTACCTTTATTACATCGGTTTAATCGCGTAGGATCAAAACTGATTTGACCAACAACTCGGTAAATAATAAATAATCAGATCGTGTTTTATTGTTTTGATTGAAACAATTTTCAACATTCTTAAGGATTTTATTTTTTGTGATTTAAACTTTCAGAAAAATGGACTCTGAACTACCAACTGCAAACCTGAGATTCATGAATCAAGAATTCGTGAAACTGGACAGATTTGACGGCCAAAACTATACTCGATGGGCCGACAAAGTAATATTCATGCTCATTGTGCTGAAACTTTACTATGTCCTTGATCCTGAGTTGGCTCCTATTCCAGAAAACCCCGTCCCTAAAGATGGAAAGGAAGTGGATCAGAAAACAATTACTGATTTGGAAGCGCAAAGACTTAACCGAAAGGAAGCAGAAGATCTTTGCCTTGGTCATATCAAGAATTCTTTGTCTGATCGCCTTTATGACTTGTACGCGCAGGTGAAAAGTCCTAAAGAACTATGGAAGGCTTTGGAACTCAAGTACAAGGCTCATGAGGATGGGACAAACAAATACCTTATAGCCAAGTACTTGGATTTCCAGATGGTTGACGAGAAATCTATTTTGGAGCAAGTGCATGAGCTTCAAGTTTTGGTCAACAAATTGACATCTCTTTCCATTCCTTTGCCTGAAATCTTTCAAGTTGGAGTTATCATTGCAAAGTTGCCACCATCTTGGAAAGACTTTTTGTGACACCCGAGAATTTCAAGGTTAACTTCCGTTAGACAAACCCGTTAGTTACGTTATAAGTAGCTAATGCATAACTAGGCCGAATACGTCCACGACCTTTGGTTGATCACCGAACCTGTCCATATGTGTTGTATGCTCATCATTGATTGTCCTTATGTGCAATGTGATTTAAATAACATGACTTAGTATTGTGAATAGCATGATTAATTGTAAATACTTGATTATGTGAAAATTGCCTGAATTTGGTAGTCAGCGAAACTACCGAGCGAAATTACAGATTCGCCCGGTAGCAGGCTAGACTGATCAATGTACCCGAGATCAGAGCCAGTTTCGCCAGCCAGCGAAACTGCCAGCGAAACTAGCCTCTGATATAAATAAACATAATAAACCCTAGTAGCCTCATTTGCTCAACCACACAACAAACACACACACTCTCTGAGATTTCTGGACCAGCCGAGAATACCATCAAGAGACCAAGATCTCAGCCTCTAGACCATCATCTCTTCTCCCCTATCGATTCTAGGATCAACCGTGAGTCCCAAAAACTATGCTTTATGTGTTTTCTATATGTTTTCTTCTTAAAGCATGCTCAAACCTCCATAATATGGCTTGATCTTCTGTATGTATGCTTTAGGATGCTAGATCTGTAATAAAGTTGATAACTTTGCGTATGAAATCCAACCATGATAGAGATTTATGCCATTTTAGTCATTTTAGGGTTTTATATGTGTTCTTGGTGATTTGATGACAAAATGCATGTAAAACGTGTTAAAGTTGCTTGATTTATGTTAGTAAATGCCCATAGATGCTAAATAATGAATTGCATGTATGATCAGAAGCTGTTAGGTTGATTTTTAGGCAAATCCGTATGTTTTTCGCGACCAGCGAAACTGTTGTTCTCTGGGCGAAACTAAGTAGCGAAATTATGTATCCTTCCAGCGACACTGACCAGCGAAACTATAGTGTCGCCGGGAACCTGACCAGACCAGCTCGAGCGAAACTATCGAGCGAAATACCTGAACGAAAGTTCAAACCAGTTTCTCTGCGAAACTAGGCTAGCGAAACTGCGTCAGCAGTTTCGGGCGAAACTAGCCTAGCGAAACTGTGTTACCGGGCATTGCCTAGCGAAAGTGCTGCCCGTGCACCCAGCGAAACTGTCTAGCGAAACTATGCTAGCGAAACTAAGGCCTGACCTAAAAACCAAACTTGTGAAATTGTTTAAGTGTTATGCCATGACTTGCATGATTTTGCCATGATGAAATATGTTTGATATCTGATTCAAATGAACCCTTGTTTATGATCAACCATTGGTGTCGTGTGTCGGTATGTCGAGTCATAGTTGCAACGTGCTATGTTATGGGCCATAGTGACGTTAAGTAAAGATTAGACACGAAACTAATACTTAAGACCTAAACGTGTTCTAGGTCTTCGTTAAACAACAATATT
The DNA here is from genome assembly GCA_039602395.1 of Deinandra increscens subsp. villosa. Lineage (NCBI taxonomy): Eukaryota > Viridiplantae > Streptophyta > Magnoliopsida > Asterales > Asteraceae > Deinandra > Deinandra increscens. The sequence goes on from JBCNJP010000010.1 coordinate 31,112,922, forward strand.
TGGATTTACTTGAAGTGTAGCTGTGCAACCAAAGGTGAGTGTCACTAACCCGCATACCGTGAGTCCGATGGGCCACACCGAATAACTTAACGAAAAACAATGCTGACAAACTCGAGAGTGCTAGGCACCTCACTGATAAACATAAGAACACGGGATGCTTGGCACCCACTTGATGAACTGAAGTGTTTTATGGGAACACTTGTGAATTCTGAATAAACGATTTCTGAAACGAAAACTGTTTTAATATGACTAGTGTAGGTTAAAGTCTAAACCATATGATATCACATGTTTTCTAAGGATGCCTTATAACTTAAAAGTCCTCAACTTAATTGTGCCATTAATTTGTGAAAGCGAGGGGATGTTGGGTAGATCTACTGGAGTTTGACAAACTCCGCCCCGTGGCACGGGGAGTGCACGGAGGTACAATATCAGCCTATTTGCCCGTGGTCCCGAGAGGACACGGGGGAGGCAGAAAACGCGATGACTTGGTCCGCACTGTACGGGATGGCTCGGCCCCCACAAAATAAGTCAGCTTTGGTACAAACTTCCTTAGAGCATGGAACAACGGATTAGCTACCCGCGATATCGGTTGAGTCCTTTAACTTTACGGAACTAGTACATACCCGATGACGTGGTCACGGAACAAATCATTTATAAACTGAGAATTAAATACGAGCATTGCTTTTCACAAATGAATATTTTGTAAGTACATTTTGATACGAACTATGATTATGAGACCGGGCCAATGCATGACAAGCCCACTGTGAACTCACCAACCGTTAGGTTGACACTTGCGTGGTTTAAACTTTTGCAGATCGCTAAGGAGTATCCGGAGCGGGTTGGCATGGCACTTGAAGACCTTTGTTTTGATTTAAACTAAATTGGGAATTTAAAACAATGTTTATGTAAAGCACGTGGTTAGTGCTAAGACAATATTTTGTTCCGCTGCGTTGTGTTTGAAACTCTGATTTGTAATTTGTGTTTGAACTAACCCTGATTCGTTTAGTATTTGTAACTGTGGTTGTGGATCCTGGTCTAGTCGCGCCCCTTAACGGTATAAACTCCGTTAGTGGTATTTTGGGGGTGTGACAGATTGGTATCAGAGCCATAGGTTGCAGAGAACTGGAATCATTTTTGAAAACGATTTGGAAACTGCAACTTGAAAACCTTGGTTACAAAACAAACAAACAAATTCCCAAAGACAAAATTTTTACGTGCCAACCTGGGATACTCGCTCTGCTGTGTAAGTAAAAGCTTAGTACGTACAGATATATGTATATATATATATATATAAGTATATATATAGACCGTGTCTAAGTAGTCTAACGGAAGGACCTTAGGAAATTTTCACACACGAATACGAAATGCGACCGCAAGTACGCACACTACTCTGGGGAAAGCGACAACGAAACGATGCTACACGTTACGTCCTGATTTCTACTACGACGACTACGCCGACGGTGACTTTATGGGAAGCCGACCTTCGACGATAGCATTTACGACGTTCTTCGACGACGCCTCGATTTTGCACAAAATTCTTTAGACTAATAGTGGGATAACGGGAACTGGCTAATATACATATTATGGGATATGTATAAGATATAACCGTGACTGAACACTGGCTACTTTAAACTGTTCAGCAAGATGTCTGGAAGAGGAAACGGAAGAGGCGGTATAAACATGACGCCTGCACAACTGCAAGCGATGATTGCTGAACATGTGCAAGCCGCGGTGGCAGCCGTCCAAGCTGCATATGCCGCTCAGGGTAACTATTATGCCGGTTAAGGCACAAAGCAATTATATCATGATCTGTTAAAATTTAAAAATCCGAACTATTTATGCATCAGGAAACCAACACCACTGCACGTACAAGTCTTTCATGGACTGCAAGCCGATGATGTTTTCCGGCGAAGAAGGAGCTGTAGGACTCCTCCGATGGATCGAGAAGTCCGAGAAGGTCTTCTCCATGTGTAACTGCCCGGCTGAAAGCAAGGTTAAGTTTGCCACTGGTACTTTCGAAGGAGCTGCACTCTCCTGGTGGAACGCTGAAATTCAAATGGTTGGGCTAGAAGCGGCTGATAATATGCAGTGGGCAGCATTTAAGGAACTGATTATGGAAGAATACTGTCCCCGCGACCAAGTGAAGAAGCTTGAGGGTGAATTCCTGAATTTGAAAATGTCTGGGTCTGAGGTTGAGCAATACACTGCACGATATCACGAATATGAGGTTTTGTGCCCCTCAATGGTTGATGCTGAATTCAAACGCATTGAGCGTTACCTGGAAGGCCTCGCGCCTCAAATCAAGGGATTGGTGACTGCCAGCAACCCCGCAAACGTGCAGCAAGCCATTCGTTTGGCTCACAAGCTTACTGATCAAGAGGTCGAAAAGGGTACGCTACCTGCGAAAGCCACTGAAAAGACTGCCTTAAGTGGCAAAAGAAAAGCTGAAGATGAAGCTCCTGAGAACTCGATGAATGTTCAGAGTGTGGGTAATAGCACTGGGAGGTCTTTCAACTCCCAAGGTCAAAGCAAGAGATCAGGGAACAACAGCAGCAACTATCGCCAGGGTGGCAATGGTCAAGGCAACTACAGGGGTAACCTGCCCTTGTGCAACAGATGTGGGAAGCATCATGCTGGTGCTTGTAGGAAGAATGTGAACTGTGAAAGGTGTGGCAAGGGAGGCCACGAAGCAAAAGACTGTTGGGCGACCTTGCCCGAGCAACAAAATCGCCCCAGAAGAAACAACAACTATGGGAACAATCGGGGTAATGGGAACAACAACGGCCAGAACCAGAACAACAACAATGGGGGAGCACGTGGCTGCTTTGAGTGTGGTGCTCAAGGTCACATCAAGAGAGACTGCCCTCAGCTAAGAAGACAAGGTAATGGTAATCAGGGAAATAATGGTGGGAATGGTAACGGTGGAGGAAATGGTAATGGGAATGGCAATGGAAATGGTGGAAACGGGAATGGTGGAAATGGTAGAGGCCGAGCTTTCGTCATGGGCCAGGGTGAAGCTCGCAATGATGCCAACGTGATCAACGGTAAATTTATTTTGAACGGTTTCTTTGCTACTGTTTTATTTGATTCTGGTGCTGAGAAAAGTTTTATTTCCACTAAATTTGCTAGAATAATTAATGCTAAACCGATTGCCCTAGACGCTAAATATGTGGTAGAACTAGCAAATGGTAAACTTCATGATACTACCCAGATAGTTAAGGATTGTAAGCTAGAACTAGCGGGCCATACCCTAGGAATCGACCTTATGCCTTTCCCAATTGGTAGTTTCGACGTTATAGTAGGAATGGATTGGTTATCCGAGAATCGGGCCGAAATTTTATGTAAGGAAAAAGTGGTTCGTATTCCACTCGAAGACGGCAAAGAATTAACGGTTCAAGGTGAAAGAGGTGGAGTAGTAACTGGTATTATCTCGTTTCTCAAAGCTCAGAAATGCCTCCGTAAGGGTCACTTCGCGATTCTTGCAAACGTCACTGACACGACACATCCCGAGCGCAAAATTGATGATTACCCGATAGTTCGCGACTTTCAAGACGTATTTCCTGAAGATCTGCCTGGTTTGCCTCCGTTTCGACAAGTTGAATTTGGGATTGATTTAGCTCCAGGTGCCGCTCCGATCGCACGCGCACCTTATCGATTGGCTGTAAGTGAACTCAACGAACTCTCCTCACAACTGCAAGAGCTACTCGACAAGGGGTTTATTCGTCCAAGTTCGTCTCCATGGGGAGCCCCGGTACTGTTTGTTAAGAAGAAGGATGGAACGTTTCGCATGTGCATTGACTACCGAGAGCTTAACAAAGTTACGATCAAGAATCGGTATCCACTTCCTCGAATCGACGATCTCTTCGATCAACTACAGGGTTCAAGCTACTTTTCAAAGATTGATCTACGGTCTGGATATCACCAGCTTCGCGTTCGTGATGAGGATGTACCCAAGACAGCTTTCAGGACTCGGTATGGTCACTACGAGTTCCTGGTTATGCCGTTTGGGCTAACAAATGCACCTGCTGTGTTTATGGATCTAATGAATCGAGTGTGCAAGCCGTACCTCGACAAGTTCGTGATAGTCTTCATCGACGATATTTTGATCTACTCTAAGTCAAAGGAGGAACACGAGGAGCATCTGCGACTTATATTGGAATTGCTCCGCAAGGAACAACTATATGCTAAGTTTTCGAAGTGCGACTTCTGGATCCGCGAAGTCCAGTTTCTTGGACACATTGTAAATGAGGAAGGAATCCATGTAGACCCAGCCAAAGTGGAAGCAATTAAGAACTGGTCTACCCCAAGAGCGCCAACAGAGATCCGACAATTTTTAGGGCTTGCCGGATATTATCGAAGGTTTATTAAAGGTTTCTCTCAACTGGCCCAACCCTTAACGGCTTTAACGCACAAAGGAGTGCAATACAGATGGGGTGAAAAGGAAGAGCGCGCATTCCAAACGCTCAAAGATATGCTATGTTCGGCTCCAATTCTTGCGTTACCCGATGGAGTTGACGACTTTGTGGTTTACTGCGATGCATCGATTCAAGGACTCGGTTGCGTGTTGATGCAACGAGACAAGGTAATTGCCTACGGGTCCAGGCAACTAAAGGATACAGAAAAGAATTATACAACGCATGATTTGGAAATGGGAGCCGTTGTTCATGCACTTAAGATTTGGAGACACTACTTATATGGAACAAAGTGCACGATATTCACCGATCATAAAAGTCTACAGCACATCTTCGATCAGAAAGACCTCAACATGCGACAACGACGGTGGGTCGAGTTACTAAACGATTATGATTTGGCCATTAAGTATCATCCTGGAAAAGCCAACGTTGTGGCTGATGCTTTAAGTCGGAAAGAGTACGAAAAGCCTCGTCGGGTACGAGCGCTTCAACTTACAATACATTCAGGATTACCGGATCGAATCCGTGACTGCCAACGAGAAGCTTTGAAAGAAGAGAACTTCGCAGCTGAAGCACTACGTGGTGTAGATGGCCATTCTGAAGTTAAGTCCGATGGACTCACGTATTATAATGACAGAATCTGGGTTCCAATGTTTGGAAATCTCCGTGAGCTCGTGATGGACGAGGCTCACAAGTCAAGATACTCGGTGCACCCTGGATCGGATAAAATGTATCAGGACTTGAAGGATCTTTATTGGTGGCCGAATATGAAAGCCGACATTGCTCGATATGTGGCTAAGTGTCTAACATGTTCAAGAGTCAAGATTGAATACCAAAAGCCTTCTGGTTTACTACAACAACCAAAGATCCCAGAATGGAAATGGGAGGACATCTCCATGGATTTTGTAACGGGATTACCTCATCGATCAAACCAACCGGATGCGATTTGGGTTGTCATCGATCGACTAACCAAATCGGCACATTTCATTCCAATGAAGGAAAGTGATAATATGGATAAGTTGACAAAGCTGTACATTGACCGAATTGTGAAGCTTCACGGTGTGCCAAAGACTATAATTTCTGATCGAGATCCTCGATTCACTTCCCGGTTATGGCAATCAATGCAGGAAGCATTGGGAACCCGATTAGACATGAGTACAGCTTATCACCCGCAGACTGATGGTCAGACGGAACGAACGATTCAAACCTTAGAAGATATGCTCCGAGCTTGTGTTCTGGATTTTGGAAAGGATTGGGAGACTCACCTTCCACTGGTGGAGTTCTCTTACAATAATAGTTATCATTCAAGTATAGGTGCTGCACCTTTTGAAGCACTTTATGGCCGAAAATGTAGATCGCCCGTATGTTGGGCTGAAACAGGTGAGAAAGGGCTCACTGGACCGGAAGTTATCCATGATATGACCGAACGGATTATTCAAATCAGACAACGGCTAGCTGCAGCGCGTGATCGACAAAAGAGTTACGCCGACAAACGCCGAAAACCTCTGAAGTTCGAGGTGGGTGACAAAGTGTTATTGAAGGTATCTCCCTGGAAGGGAGTGATACGCTTCGGAAAGCGTGGAAAGTTAAATCCTCGCTACATCGGTCCGTTTGAAATTATTGGGGAAGTAGGCCCGGTGGCCTATCGATTGCAACTCCCCGCTGAACTCGATGGAGTTCACAACGTGTTTCACGTTTCCAATCTGAAGAAGTGTCTGGCTGAAGACATCGAAATAATTCCCTTGGAGGAATTGGAAATTGACGAACATTTGAGATTTATTGAGCAACCAGTAGAAATCATGGGACGCGAGGAGAAAGCCCTCAAACGTAGCAAGATTCCGATCGTCAAAGTGCGATGGAACTCAAGACGTGGACCTGAATATACTTGGGAACGTGAGGATCAGATGAAGAAAAAGTATCCTCACCTGTTTGAGCAAACGTCCACGGAAACTCATGCGACGATAGCAACGACGACAGCTGATGCTGCGAACGCTACGACACAAGAATAATTTTCGGGACGAAAATTCCAATCTCAGGGGAATGATGTGACACCCGAGAATTTCAAGGTTAACTTCCGTTAGACAAACCCGTTAGTTACGTTATAAGTAGCTAATGCATAACTAGGCCGAATACGTCCACGACCTTTGGTTGATCACCGAACCTGTCCATATGTGTTGTATGCTCATCATTGATTGTCCTTATGTGCAATGTGATTTAAATAACATGACTTAGTATTGTGAATAGCATGATTAATTGTAAATACTTGATTATGTGAAAATTGCCTGAATTTGGTAGTCAGCGAAACTACCGAGCGAAATTACAGATTCGCCCGGTAGCAGGCTAGACTGATCAATGTACCCGAGATCAGAGCCAGTTTCGCCAGCCAGCGAAACTGCCAGCGAAACTAGCCTCTGATATAAATAAACATAATAAACCCTAGTAGCCTCATTTGCTCAACCACACAACAAACACACACACTCTCTGAGATTTCTGGACCAGCCGAGAATACCATCAAGAGACCAAGATCTCAGCCTCTAGACCATCATCTCTTCTCCCCTATCGATTCTAGGATCAACCGTGAGTCCCAAAAACTATGCTTTATGTGTTTTCTATATGTTTTCTTCTTAAAGCATGCTCAAACCTCCATAATATGGCTTGATCTTCTGTATGTATGCTTTAGGATGCTAGATCTGTAATAAAGTTGATAACTTTGCGTATGAAATCCAACCATGATAGAGATTTATGCCATTTTAGTCATTTTAGGGTTTTATATGTGTTCTTGGTGATTTGATGACAAAATGCATGTAAAACGTGTTAAAGTTGCTTGATTTATGTTAGTAAATGCCCATAGATGCTAAATAATGAATTGCATGTATGATCAGAAGCTGTTAGGTTGATTTTTAGGCAAATCCGTATGTTTTTCGCGACCAGCGAAACTGTTGTTCTCTGGGCGAAACTAAGTAGCGAAATTATGTATCCTTCCAGCGACACTGACCAGCGAAACTATAGTGTCGCCGGGAACCTGACCAGACCAGCTCGAGCGAAACTATCGAGCGAAATACCTGAACGAAAGTTCAAACCAGTTTCTCTGCGAAACTAGGCTAGCGAAACTGCGTCAGCAGTTTCGGGCGAAACTAGCCTAGCGAAACTGTGTTACCGGGCATTGCCTAGCGAAAGTGCTGCCCGTGCACCCAGCGAAATTGTCTAGCGAAACTATGCTAGCGAAACTAAGGCCTGACCTAAAAACCAAACTTGTGAAATTGTTTAAGTGTTATGCCATGACTTGCATGATTTTGCCATGATGAAATATGTTTGATATCTGATTCAAATGAACCCTTGTTTATGATCAACCATTGGTGTCGTGTGTCGGTATGTCGAGTCATAGTTGCAACGTGCTATGTTATGGGCCATAGTGACGTTAAGTAAAGATTAGACACGAAACTAATACTTAAGACCTAAACGTGTTCTAGGTCTTCGTTAAACAACAATATTTGGATTTACTTGAAGTGTAGCTGTGCAACCAAAGGTGAGTGTCACTAACCCGCATACCGTGAGTCCGATGGGCCACACCGAATAACTTAACGAAAAACAATGCTGACAAACTCGAGAGTGCTAGGCACCTCACTGATAAACATAAGAACACGGGATGCTTGGCACCCACTTGATGAACTGAAGTGTTTTATGGGAACACTTGTGAATTCTGAATAAACGATTTCTGAAACGAAAACTGTTTTAATATGACTAGTGTAGGTTAAAGTCTAAACCATATGATATCACATGTTTTCTAAGGATGCCTTATAACTTAAAAGTCCTCAACCTAATTGTGCCATTAATTTGTGAAAGCGAGGGGATGTTGGGTAGATCTACTGGAGTTTGACAAACTCCGCCCCGTGGCACGGGGAGTGCACGGAGGTACAATATCAGCCTATTTGCCCGTGGTCCCGAGAGGACACGGGGGAGGCAGAAAACGCGATGACTTGGTCCGCACTGTACGGGATGGCTCGGCCCCCACAAAATAAGTCAGCTTTGGTACAAACTTCCTTAGAGCATGGAACAACGGATTAGCTACCCGCGATATCGGTTGAGTCCTTTAACTTTACGGAACTAGTACATACCCGATGACGTGGTCACGGAACAAATCATTTATAAACTGAGAATTAAATACGAGCATTGCTTTTCACAAATGAATATTTTGTAAGTACATTTTGATACGAACTATGATTATGAGACCGGGCCAATGCATGACAAGCCCACTGTGAACTCACCAACCGTTAGGTTGACACTTGCGTGGTTTAAACTTTTGCAGATCGCTAAGGAGTATCCGGAGCGGGTTGGCATGGCACTTGAAGACCTTTGTTTTGATTTAAACTAAATTGGGAATTTAAAACAATGTTTATGTAAAACACGTGGTTAGTGCTAAGACAATATTTTGTTCCGCTGCGTTGTGTTTGAAACTCTGATTTGTAATTTGTGTTTGAACTAACCCTGATTCGTTTAGTATTTGTAACTGTGGTTGTGGATCCTGGTCTAGTCGCGCCCCTTAACGGTATAAACTCCGTTAGTGGTATTTTGGGGGTGTGACACTTTTCCAAGAGAATGATGCATAAATCCGAGGACTACTCCTTGGATGAACTCCTGTAGCACCTCCGAATTGAGGAGGAGACTCGAAACAGGGAAAAACATGGTAAAGTCGGAACAAGTGTTCATCATTTGGCTGCAGGGAGTTCTGGGGGATCTGGGGGTTCTGGGGGATCTGGTCAATTAAGGGAAATCTGCTCAAAAATGGAAGAAGCCATTGGGACCGAAAAAGCAAGTGTTTAAGAAACCACAGCAATCCAACAACCAGGCGAAGAAAAGATCTGGTAAATGCCATGTTTGTGGAGAAACAGGGCATTATGCTAGAGAGTGTGATCAAAGAAAATCCGCCCCTCCATCCGCAAATGCTGTTGCGGAAATTACTCATTTGGTGGCTAATGTGGATTTAGGTAACATTCATATGGTTGCCCAACGCAGCACACGCATCTTGGCGTGTAGGGGATGGTTTTTGGATTCTGGGGCCACCGATCATGTTAGTGGAAATAGAGGTGCATTTATCACTTACGAACCTGTGCCGGAAGGGACGGAAGTGATATGTGCTGATGGTCACGGCGTGGAGGTTCGTGGTAAAGGAATGGTGCAATTGAACTTTGCAAATGGTCAACCGGTAATTCTTCATGATGTGTTCCATGTTCCTGGAGTCACAAAGGGATTGGTTTCTGCTGACAAGTTTGACCGAAATGGCTTCAAGTTGGTCATCAAAGACTTGAAAGTGATGTTCTCTCGTGGCAGTGTTTATGTGGGTCGTGCGGTGAACAGGGGTGGAATGTATCGCCTCGAACTGGATGAAGATTTTGGTGAAGAATCTTCTGTGAATGGTGGTGTTTCAGTGATAGATATTAGCAGTGACAGCGATGATGAAATTGAAAGCGTTGGTAGTGTTGGTAGTTTTGGTAGTGCTAGCACTAGGGCTAGTCATGTTTCTGGAAAAAATGTAATCGGTTTTGAATTGAATGCTATTATGTCTTTTGATTATATCGCGCGTTCAATTTCTTTATGGCATAAACGCTTAGCTCATACGAATATTAAAAATATTGAAAAAATTAAAACTAAAGGTTTAATAAAACTGAAAGATAAAGATTTTGAAAAATGCGAAACATGTGTGAAATCAAAATTTGCAAAGAAACCTTTTCCAAGCGTTCAAAAACGTAACACTACACTACTAGAACTAATCCACTCAGATATTTGTGAACTGAATGGAATCCTTACCCGCGGTGGTAAAAGATATTTCATCACTTTCTGCGACGACTCGAGCCGATATTTGCACGTTTATTTATTACACTCAAAAGACGAAGCTTTTGAGGCATTTAAAATATATAAAGCCGAAGTCGAAAAACAACGTGAGAAACACATAAAAATTCTACGCTCGGACAGAGGCGGAGAATATTTTAGCCGAGAGTTTGATACATTCTGCGAAGAGAATGGCATCAAACATGAAAGAACTTCACCATATACTCCCCAACAAAATGGTTTAGCAGAGAGAAAGAACCGAACTTTGGTAGAGATGGTCAACTGTATGTTGAACCAGTCAGGTCAATCCAAAGATTTGTGGGGGGAAGCCTTGTTAACCGCGTGTCATGTTCACAATAGGATCACTAGTCGTGTGATTCCTAAGAGTCCATATGAGTTGTGGAAGGGAAGGAAACCAAACCTAGAATATTTCAGGGTTTGGGGATGTGTTGCTTATTATCGAACGCCTGATCCTAAGAGAGCCAAACTCGGAGCTCGAGCTATGAAAAGCATATTCATAGGATATGCTCCTAATAGCAAGGCTTACCGACTTTTGGATGACGAATCGGGAATAGTTGTTGAATCCAGAGATGTGGAATTTTTCGAAGACAAGTTTTCTAGTGATGATGAAAACTTAAACCCCACTTTAACTCCTAGTACCTCTCGAGAGATAGTTCGACCCTCAAAGGTTATCGAAGAACCAAGGAGAAGTACTAGAGTTAGAAAGGAAAAGAGTTATGGGGAAGATTTCATTTCTTGTTTGGTTGAAGGAACTCGAAAGAAAGTGACAACAGAACATGTCATTTTCTCCATTAATTTGGATGATGATCCTAAAACCTATAGTGAGGCTATTTCTTCTAGAGATGCTCCTTTATGGAAGGAAGCAATCAATGATGAAATGGAGTCAATGATGGGAAATGGAACTTGGGAGATAGCTGATCTACCCAAGGGAAAGAAACCCATTGGATCTAAATGGATTTTCAAGAAAAAGTATCATCCAGATGGATCCATCTCTGCATACAAAGCAAGATTAGTTGCTAAGGGATACCGACAGATAGAGGGAATCGACTACTTCCACACCTATGCACCAGTTGCTAGAATTAGTTCTATTAGAACTCTTATAGCAAGTTCTGCATTGAAAGACTTGTACATTCATCAAATGGATGTGAAGACAACCTTTCTGAATGGGTATTTAAGTGAGGAGATTTATTTGGAGCAACTAGAAGGGTTTGTATTACCCGGACAAGAAAACAAAGTGTGTAGACTTATCAAATCTCTGTATGGTTTAAAGCAAGCTCCTAAGCAGTGGCATGAGAGATTTGACACCACTGTGACTGCATTCGGTTTTCGGCATAACAGTGCTGACAGGTGCATTTATACTAAATGCAAATCAGATTATACGGTAATAATCTGCCTTTATGTCGATGATATGTTGATCATTAGTTCTCACCTAGAAGGAATCTCTGAAACTAAGAAATATCTATCCTCAAACTTTAAGATGAAAGATTTGGGAGAAGTGGATACTATTCTTGGCATCAAGGTGAAGAGAACCGGCAGTCAAACTTCTCTAAGTCAATCACATTACATAGAGAAAATTCTGACAAAGTTTCAGCACTTAAACATCAAGGAGTTCAATACCCCTTTCGATCCAAGTGTGAAACTTAAGGAGAACTCTGGGAGAGCTTTGGCTCAACTAGAGTATGCAAGTGCAATAGGTAGCATGATGTATGCTACACATTGTACTCGCCCTGATATCGCCTTAGTAAGCAAACTGAGTCAGTATACTGCTAACCCGGGCACAGAACACTGGAAGGCAGTAGGTAGAGTACTTGGATACCTGAAAAGGACAAGTACTTTCGAACTGACTTACACGTCATCTCCCAGAATACTAGAAGGATATTCTGATGCTAGCTGGATTGATCAGACAAATGATTCAAAATCCACAAGTGGGTGGATTTTTACTCTAGCCGGAGGAGCTATTTCTTGGGCTAGCAAGAAACAGACGTGCATTGCACACTCTACTATGGAGGCCGAGTTCATTGCTTTAGCAGCGGCTGGAAAAGAAGCAGAGTGGATTAGAGATCTGCTCACCGACATCCGTGTTTGGGATGATCCTATGTCGTCAATTCCCATGTACTGCGATAGTGAGGCCACACTATCTAAAGTATACAACGCAGTGTATAATGGGAAGTCAAGACACCTAGGTTTGCGACATAATTTCGTGAGACAACAAATTGAAAGTGGTACCATCAAGGTTTTCTATGTCAAGCCGAGTAGGAACTTGGCAGATCCTCTTACCAAACCTCTGACGAGAGATTTGGTTGTTAAAACCACGAAGGTCATGGGTCTAAAACCACAATAGAATCGTTGGTGATGGAGACCCAACTTGAACTTAGTGCTCCTATTTCTCAAGTTTAATGGGTAATAACGAAGTCATTTAACGATAGAAGGTGCTATCAAATTTGATAGATCCATGAGTGGTAAGATAGTATGTTGTTGCCGAGAACAAGGTTGAGCTTTAGCTCTTAACAAAGTTTTGGAGGCATCTAAGCAACGAGGATGATGTAAAACTTTGCCTATATGATCTAGAGGTGATGCCGCCTCAAATGAAGATCTGTGGTTTATCTTCTAGAGGGTCATGAAAAAGATTTATAGCGCATGGCCATATTCGCGCTCAGTGAGAACACAAAGTTGATCGTTGATGTGTGGGGGTAAACCGAAGGGGTCAACAGGTTCTTGGTTTAAGTCCATAGGACACCGTAGAATCAGTCTCTTCTTGTTTATCAACATAAACAGGGTTTAATCTACGTGACACCCATGTGAGATCATCTGTCTAAGTGAAAAGAAACATTCCAACTTGGTGGGGGATTGTTGGAAATTATAACATGGGAAGTTAAAATTTGCAAGTTGGCATGTTTTATCTATCCCATATTGGTGGGGGTAGAAACTTAGAGTGGGTTTATAAGCCTTGAACTTATCTTCACTTCCAAAAGTTGTGGGGGTTGAAGGAAATGGCTAAGCCCACACGCGCGCCGAGGCGAGGCGAGACGCGAGTTCCGCAAATGGGCGCGTTTGAGGCGCACTTTGCACTTCGCTGGGAGCTGAGGAGCTTTTGTTTTTGGCTAGGAGGATCCAAGTTCGGTGGTTTTTTGCTAACCGAAAACAGATTAACCGAAAGTCCGAAACTTGAGGAAGAGATAATCCCACGTTTCCATTATCTGCGAGTTGGTTACTCGCAGATTTTTCTCACTTTCGGGTGCCAGTCGGATCTATAAAAGGAGGCCTCTGCAACCAGATTCAGCACCCCAAATTCGCAGCTCTCTTTCTTCCTCTATCGAAGTTCTGTTTCTGCTCACAGCTTTCTGTTATAGTCTGCTTTCATTGCTGTTGAAAGCCAGACTTGTTTCTGCATTAAATCCTGGGAATTTACGAGAAATCCTATAGCATTAGAGGCCGTAAAATCCTTAAGGACATGAGCTATTCCGTGCAGCAAATTTCTTATTCATTCAGTGACTTTCAGGTTGGTTTTACAATTTTCAGTATTGTTATTTAAATTCGTTCGATAACGGAACACTCTCATTCTACCTTTCTTACATCGGTTTAATCGCGTAGGATCAAAACTGATTTGACCAACAACTCGGTAAATAATAAATAATCAGATCGTGTTTTATTGTTTTGATTGAAACAATTTTCAACACAGACCTCATTCCCACCCATCAGAAACAAATCTTGAGCCTAGTAAATGTTTCATGAAACCCAAAATGACCCCCCTTCTGGTGAGGCATAATAATGATGGAGTAACTATGCAACTAAAGGAGAAAAAGGAGCTAAAAGAAACCATACCCCATCTCTGTAATGTACAAATTGAAACTGTGCACAACGAGAATCCAAAGAAGTAGGTAACCTTTTATAATACCCACTTTGTTGGACGTCTGTGTGAACTTGCATGAGAAATTGCTATAGGTGCAAATTCCGGTTGCTGTGATACGGCATCAGCACCCCGTTTTGCTGCCCCTTCCTATACTTGATCCGGTAACTGTACCCCAACACATAACTTTATGTAGCCAACGGAAGATACGGCCTCCATTTTTGGATGGCTTTAACCACGACAACATCTCATTTTTCATAAGTGGACCAAGTCATTTGAGTGAATTTGAGTGAGTATGGCCCCAATACCAACACCACTCTTTAGCAAAGATGAACTCAAAAAATAAACCTAGAAGCTTTTGATGAAAATAGTTAAAGTTGGAGAAAGTAAAGGATATAGGGAGGAAAATCTCTTGCTTTATTATCTAACACTAAAAGTCTATATATAGACTTACAACATAGAAACGTGGAAACATGCAATGCCAATAACAACGTACTTCTAGCTCTTTTAAGGAACATGGGTGACCCACTCTTCCCTATTCAATGTATACTTGCATGAAATTCGGTCAAACTCATACCCACTTTCTTTTATTCACACATGCATAACACGAGACCTACTCAATAAAACTAAAATACAAAAAACTAAATAATAAAGCTAACTTAAATCAAGATTAACCCAATATTCACCCTTTTAATCTTGATCCACTTCATCCTAAATCAAGTATCGGTTCTTCCTCTTCAACCAAGCTAGCTTCGTTGTCTTTAGCATTATTCTTCCATTTTGTGCACTCGTAGCTAAAATGCCCAATGGTAGCATATAAACCCGCTCTTGTCACCACGACCCGTTCCTTTTCCACGTCCTCTTCCGCCTCTTTCATAATTTTTTCCACGGCCTTTTTCACGTCCACTACTTTCACATGCCATCAAGAGTTGACCTTGATCTTCTTTTTTCGCATCCCTTGAATTCTATCTTCATAAGCTTTTAGCCTTCCCACAGCTTCTTCGAATGGCAGTGTCGAGATCGGAATATTGCTCGATAGGAGCAACAATAGGTAAGTACTTCTTTGAAACCGATGTAAGGAACTTTCTCACTATCACTTCTTCATCAGAAGTTGAGCCAACACTCTTGAACTTTTTGAGTATACCACTAATCTTAGCCGAATAGTCGTTGATCGACTCGGTCTCCTTCATTTTCAACCTTTCCAACTCACCCCTTAAGGTTTGCAACCTTGCCTTTTGTACCCGATCGGTGCCTATATACCAAACCCAGATGGATTCCCACACATCTTCTGCTCGCTTATGTTTGGCAACCTGCAAAAGAACATTTTCAGGGAGAGTATGATAGTTGATAGCTTTAGTGGTGTAGTTTATTTTTTTATCTCCGTCTTTCCCGGTTGCCGTCTTCCATAACCCATGAGCTCTCAACACCGTTTCTACTAAAATCGACCATGAGGTATAGTTTGTTTCGGTAAATTTCGGGCATTGAAGTAATATGTTACTTCCTTGATCACGGACTGCAACGACTCCATCATTCCTTGCATCGTTCTTGCTAATTTTTCCATCACGGTCTTCTCGGTCTCTCTTTCGTGCTTAATGGTCTTCTCCATGTCGGTTCTTCGGTCACGGTCTTCTTCTCCGGTGACGGTCACGGTCTTTTGTTGTTGCTGTGAGCAACCGGTCTTCCTTCACCCCCTGCTGCGATTTACATAAAAATCGCATCCTTCTTATGCCCTAGGCTCTAATACCAAATGTTGGTAATCAGGCTCTTTTATTATACCACTCTTTAGCAAAGATGAACCCAAAAAATAAACCCAGAAGCTTTTGATGAAAATAGTAAAAGTTGGAGAGAGTAAAGGATATATGGAGTAAAGTCTCTTGTTTTATTATCTAACACTAAAATTCTATATATAGACCTACAGAGAGAAAAAGTGGAAACATGCAATGCCAATAACGATCTACTTCTAGCTAAATATAAGGAACATGGGTGGCCCACTCTTCTCTACTCCACGTATACTTGCATGAAATTCGGTCAACTCATACCCATTTTCTTTTATTCACACATGCATACAACTAGACATACTTAATAAAACTAAAATACTAAAAGCTAAATAATAAAGCTAACTTAAATTAAGATTAACCCAATACTCGCATCACACTCCACCGTAAATGGTTGGCTTCAATCGAGCAAAGCCAAAGTTGGGGTGGTAACAAGGCTGGCTTTCTTAAGAGATTGGAAAGCTTACTCAACTGTCTCATCCCGCACGAATGGAAAGACTCTTACCCATCAATTTATGCAGTGGGGCAGCTATACTCTCGAAATGATGAATAAATTTTTCCAATAGTATCGTCCAATCTGAGAAAACCACGGACACCTTTAGCGTTGGGAGGAGCTGGCCAATCTTGCACTACCAATATCTTGGAATCTTCAAAGGCCACCCTCTGTGAAGAGATGATATGGCCTAAGTAGTTGACCTCTTGTAAGGTTGTTCAAAATGTTCCTGGCTTGTGGCTCGCTTGAAGCTCTCTCGGAAAAAAGCTCGAAAATGGTCCGCTCGAATTTGGCTGGAATATAAATGAGCCGAGCCGACTTGGCTTGGTCTCTAAACGAGCCGAACACGAGCCATGGACTGCTCGGCTCATGGCTCGCTTGTTAACTGGCTCTTTTGAATTGAAGAATTTATATATATATATATATATATATATATATATATATATATATATATATATAGGGTGAGGTTCATTGTAGACACTTTTACATGTGAAACAACTCTCTTTCACATGTGTTTTCACATGTGAAATTTTCTGAACAATGAGAAAAAAGGAAAAAAAAATAAAAATTAATCATAACCATTAGATTATGAGATCTAATGGGGAAAAAATGTGTCTACTTGTCTACACTTATTGGGGGTGTCACTAATGAACTTTTCACTATATATATATATATATACATATATATATATATATATATATATATATATATAGGGAGAGGATCATTTGAGAACCAAAATGATTTGAGAACTAAAAAGAACTAATTTGAGCCACAAGTTTATTTACATGTATCCCCCCTCCAATGAATTGTAGTGGTCCTCCCTGAAATTTGTGGTTGAGATTTAGTTCTCAAAAGTTCTCAAAATAAAAAGTTCTCATTTGAACCTAACCCTATATATATATATATATATATATATATATATATATATATATATATACATACATAGAGGAAGGATAAAACGAAAACCTCTTCGAATTTGGAAAACCGTGAAAACCAAGCTAAAAAATTCGTTTTTTTGTTCCAATTTTGTTATGGTGACTCTCTAAGTTAAAAAAACCTCATTTATGCAATAAAGTAAAAAAAACGCCTAGTCATTAAAAAAAAAAAAATTTATAACCGATGTTACATATGTAACAGGGTAATGTTACATATGTAACATCGATTATAAGATATATTTTTTTAAAAAAATTACTAGACGTTTTTTTTACTTTTCTGCATAAAGGGAGTTTTTTTAACTTAGAGAGTCACCATAAAAAAAATCAAAATAAAAAACGAATTTTTAGCTTGGTTTTCACGGTTTTCCAAACTCGGAGAGGTTTTCATTATATCCCTCCCCTACATACATACATACATATATATATATATACATACATACTATATATATATATATATATATATATATATATATATATATATATATATATATATATATATATATATAGAAAAGTGATCATTGGAAAACCCTATAGTTTTTAGAAAACCTGGAAAACCATTTTCAACCAATCAAATAATTCCTCCTATTTTCCATTATTTCTTTTATTAAAAGGGTAATAAGGTAAATTTCACATAAACTATTTTAAGAAACCATTTGTTTCTTTAAATCATCATAACTACACTCCATATTTACACTCCATAAATCATCATAACTATCTATTTTTTAATTGTCCCAGTTTTGATCATTATGTACAGATTTGAAGATTAGAGATGTTTATTTGATTTATAATTTCGTCTAATTTGGTGTTTTTTTATATATTGTTCGTAGTTGTTACAACGATGTAACAACGATTTTGAAGAACAAAGAGGATGAAAGAAGATGATGTACATGAAGACGTCATTAATGATGATGCACATGAAGAAGACATGTTAAATTTGTGTAACCATGATAATCCAAGTCTCCATCTATTATATTATATTCTGTTACTTACACTTAGGTATTCATAAGTTTTCAAGTTCTAATTAAGAAGTTATGAATTGATTACACAAATGTAATTGGGGTTTGTTAGATTGCCACTATTTAATTTGATTTATCATGTAAATTGTAATTACACACATGTAACGTGAGTTGTATCTCATCTACATCTCAATTTAAAAAATGGTTACATAAGTCTAACTTTAGCCTTCAACAAGTAACTACACTGGTGTAACAAATTTGTTTCATCTCAACTTCTCATAACAACGTTGACGATAGTAATGATAGTAATGAACTAGTGATACACCGGTGTAACAAACTTTGTTTCATCTCAAGTTTTCATCATAACAGTGACATTTCTTCTTCTTTAAAAATATACGTTAAATTGTTGTTACACCTATGTAACAACACTGACGAGAGTGATGAACTTATAATAAACGTTTTTTTTTTGTTTTTTCTTAAAGTATATTCGAATTTTTTCTATAACTTGGTCTGGAAATTTGAAATTAAAGGAGAGAGAGATAGAGAGAGAGAGAGAATGATAGATTTTAGGAAATGAGAGATTGGAGAGAGAAAATTAATTAAAACATTAATTAATATAATTATGATTTGTCTATTATGACCTTCATTAAACCTATACATTTTACAATCTTGCCCTCGTTTAATCTCAACCATCAATTTTAAATCAATGGTTAAAAAATGGTTTTCCAGGTTTTTAAAAAATGAACGGTTTTTCATGGATCCTTACCCTATATATATATGGGTAAGGTTCTATTGAGAACTCCTCTTAGAGTGAAAACCTAAAAACCACTTAATTTTGGTAGGTTTTGTCAAAAACTTAATTACCCGTTCATTTTCAAATAAACTGAACGGCAGGGGCAGTTTTGGTAAATTAGAAATTTTGTTGACCAAGGGAATAGACGACGAGTATTTGCAAACAAAAAACAAAAGTTCTCGCTCATCTCTCTCAGGAGACTCGAATGAACTAGGGTTTCAATCGCTCGTCTCTATCCGAAGGACGGTGATAATGTCTACGGTACAAACACCGAAGGTCAGATTTGATTAATCGCCACTTCATTCATGAGTTTTGCTAATCTGACTAGTGTCACAGATCCAACTTCACCAAATTTAGCTCTCTGAATCCTTCTCCTCCTAGTGCTAGTGTTATTTCAGGAGATTATTTTGGATTTATATGAAAACAAAAAGTGAACTAATTGATATGATATAGTACGTTATTGGATTTTTATCCCTAACTATGCTTATTCCAATCTGAGATATGCTTATGGTTACTGTTGCAGAAAAGGGTTGAGAATTTGGGTTATTGGCTAACTTAGTAGTTGCTTGGCGGCTAATTTGGGATATTAGGTATTATGCAATATAGGGACAATGGTAAGGGTGTGGCTTGTGTACAAAGAAAGAAGGACTATTAATTTTACGAGAGATTTGGCAATCAAGACGGGTTTTTTTACGGGGTGTTGGTGCATTTTTCTTGAGAGGAACAACGCCATGTACAAAAGAAAACCGCCTTCAATTCAAAATGTGATTAAGGAAACCAAATCGTAGAGTTTCATTTATTTTTCTAATAGGTGTAAGGGGTCAAATGTGGGTTGGGCGACTTGGTCTTTGTATAGTATGTGTTCTTTTTCTTTGTTTGTGTATGACTTCTTCCTAGCTCATTGTTGGGGGCCTTTTCCGTTTCATAAAATTGCCGTTCCAAAATAAATTGAGGGATGGCTTTCAAGATGGGTAATGGGCTAGATACTAACAACATATGCTCTCGGTGGTGTAGGGTTATGGAGAATGAAAAGGATTGTTTGGTTGATGCTTTTTGGATGGTGTTTTTGCAAGGATGTGGATGCTAATGTGCTTCATGGGTTGTTGAATATCCTTTTTGGTTGTTCTATGTTGCTTAGATCTATGTCTCTTTTTATTTGTTTGTTAACATATTTGTCTTATGTTTTACAGGATAGATGGGAGAACTACCTATAGATTTATTTTTGCTAGTTGGATCTAAGGTCGGGTAGTATTACCCTTTTTGTTAGACCGAGATCTTTGGGTTGAGATTGTCATTATGGTATATTCAAGGACTCTCAATGCCATTAGATTGTAAATATATTTTTTTATCAATAAAATTTACTATGGTACCGTCCCTCTTTAACCAAAAAAAAAATCATGCAAGACCAAAACTTCTAGTTGCCAAATCACCAATGGGCTAAGTGGGGAACATGTGGAGCTGGTTCGCTTTTCAAGTGAGTATGCCATATCTTCAAAGTCTAAATAGAAACCGGTTATATAACCAGTCCGGTTGAATGCATTTGAACGATTCTCATATGAACAGGGCATATCGATGAGTTGGACCATCAAGATTGTGTTTGCTTTGTATTGTTTCTGTAGTTTTTGTTCTTTCGGAATGTTTGTATTATTTCATACTTGAATGTGTTTGTTAATGTTGTTTTATTGCTTGGTGAGTCTAAAACCTAATATGAAATTTTAGTTTTTGACTGCTGATATGAACCTAACTAATGATGAATATTGCATATATGCACTTAACATTCAGGACCCCATGTCCAATGAATTAAAAAAAACTCAAATAATCAGTTGCTCTGGCTTGCTCTATTAAATAATAGTACATCACAAGGTAGTTTTTTGTTGTTACATACAAGCATTAAACATACAAATTCATGTTGCATCTGACATGTTGCGTATATGCAACATACATTTATGTTGCATATATGCAACATACAACATACAATTATGTTGAGTATATGCAACACTGTCATGTTGAATATATGCAACATACAATCATGTTGCATATAGGCAGCATATACTCATGTTGAATATAAACAACATACAGTCATGTCGAGTATATGCAACATATTCTCATGTTAAGTATATGCGGCATACAATCATGTTGTATATATGCAGCATATAGTCATGTTGAATATAAACAACATACACTTATGTTGCATTTAAACACCATATAGTCATGTTGCATACACACAACACACTATATGTTGCATATATGCAACCCAACATAGTCATGATGCATATACGCAACACATTCATGTTGCATATATGCATCATAAGTATATATATATATATATATATATATATATATATATATTAAAGTTGTAAACAATATTGTTTTAATATAATGTTGATATGTAAATTTCATGACGAAAAAGTATAGATACATACCAAATCGTTTAACTTCCAGAATTTCATCTTATTTACACAAGTGGATGGAAACTCAATTTAAATTTTGGTGGGATAGATGGATTGACAACTTTAATCTCGTGAATAGGTTCCCAGGTTCATATGATTGTGAGATAAATAAAGAAGTTAAAATAATGGAAAGGATCCCAAGTCAAGGCCAAAGAAACATAGTAAATTGGAGTTGGAGAGGTAGTTCATTGCTTGAGCCTACAAGGGATTCATTAGCTCAACGTGTGAACCTCCTAGATTTAACTTGATCATAATCTGTTGTAATTTTTTGTATTTGTCAATGTGGTGTAAAATACATACCTAATAGATGTTATATGGCATACATACACAACTCTAAATCCATAAAGTATAACACTAGTAACATGTAATATTTCTAAAATCCAATACGTTTAATAGCAAGTAGATCGTCGCGGATTAAAGTAAGCTTACCCGGACGGGATCTTAAATGATCCTCGGGTCGAGTGACAACATCACTAATCTTGTATCGAAGTTTAGACTATTCGCTACTGTACAGGTAACACAATTGTGTTCCATATATGCAACACGGGGGGTGGGGTGGGGGTGGCTAGGGTGCGGGTTAAGGGTTATATATATATATATATATATATATATATATATGCAATATAATTATGTTGCATATATGCAACACCGGGGGGGGGGGGGGGGGCTGGGGTGCGGGTTAGGGGCTATATATATTCAATAGAATTATGTTGCATATATACAACACATGGGGTAGGGGTGGGTTAGGGGTTATATATATGCAATATAATTATGTTGCATATATGCAACACAGGGGGTGGGGGTGGGGGTGGGGTGGCTAGGATGCGGCTTAGGGGTTATATATATATGCAATATAATAAATATAGTTATGTTGCATATATGTAACACCCGGGGGGGGGGGGGGTGCGGCTTGGTGAGAGGGGGTTGCAATATAATTATGTTGCATATATGCAACACGAGGGGCGGGGGGTGCGGGTTAGTGGTTATATATATGCAATATAATTATGTTGCATATATGCAACACAGGGGTGGCTGGGGGGGGGGGGGGAGTGTGTGAAGGGTTATATATATAAAATATAATTATGTTGCATATATGTAACACCGGGGGGGGGGGGGGTGTCTGGGGTGCGTGGTAGCGGTTATATATATGCAATATAATTAAGTCTCATATATGCAACACGGGGTGGGGGTGGGAAGAGAAGGGGGTGTTGTAATATATGAAACATGGGGGGGGGGGGTGTGGTAATGATAATATTGAAATTTAAATATTAAATTACTTTATTAACCTTCATTTAAGTGGTTTTTAGGTTTTTAGGCTAAGGAGGGGTTTTCACATGATCTTTACCCACATATATATACATATATATATATATATATATATATATATATATATATATATATATATAGAGGAAGGATAAAATGAACACCTCCCCGAGTTTGGAAAACCGTGAAAACCAAGTTAAAAAATTCGTTTTTTGTTCCGATTTTTTTTATGCTGACTCTCTAAGTTAAAAAGACCTCCTTTATGCAAAAATGTAAAAAAAAACGCCTAGTAAATTTTTTAAAAAAAATATTTTATAACCGATGTTACATATGTAACATCCGTTATAAAATATTTTTTTAGGTGTTTTTTTTTTATTTTTTTGCATAAAGGTGGTCTTTTTAACGTAGAGAGTCATCATAAAAAAATCGGAATAAAAAACGAATTTTTTAACTTGGTTTTCACGGTTTTCCAAACTCGGGGAGGTTTTCATTCTATCCCTCCCATATATATATATATATATATATATATATATATATATATATATATATATATATATATATTGTCACACCCCAACCACGGTGGCTTCCTGCGGGATCGTGACTTCATGGATCATCAACACAAGTTACATTGAACAACACTATATGAATTTGAAATGACATTTTTGTAATGAAATGTTACACCCATAAAGGTTACATATAAATTGTATAAAATTGTGGAAGCTAAGTGTAATGAAAATGTTTCAAAATATGACATGAACATAATAACGAATGACCCAAAAGATGAAATCCTAGCATGATGACACTTGAATGCATGCCCAAAATGTCCTAATCCAAATGATCGGTTACCTGAGAAATACATGCTTAAAACGCTCAACAATAATGTTGGTGAGTTCACAGGTTTGTAATGTATATGTAAGTGAAAATGATTTGAAATGGACCACAATAACTACTTTCAGTGACCTGTGTTGTACATACACAACTAACCATTACCCTGAGTCACTGGAACCGACGCTCGACTAAATGAATGCCCCCGTGCAACATGTTATCACGACATGAGCATGTAAATTAGGTCAATAATGTACCCGTTTTGGCCTACAACCAAAGTTAGTGCAACTAACACGGGTAGGGTTTGTCCGACCCGATAGTACTATCCATAATTACCTCGCTTGGTAACATAATTAACGGTCCAGTTATGAAGGGACTTAATGTGATATGTAAAATGTCTCAAGTAATCTGTGTGTATCACTAAAGTAAATTGTGTCCAGGTAAAGATGTGATTGAAATGCATGTAATTCTCCCCTAATGTAAACTATGAAAAAGGGGCCGTGAAACTCACATGAAATTATGAGTGATGAACTGTACGTAGCAATGAAATGGGTGCCAACCTAGCGTGCCCTAAAACAGTTTTTAGACACCTACGGTCTCAGCATGTGAATATGAGCAAGTGAGTGATGTAACCTTTCACTCAACACTACTCAGGTTGCATGTGATTGTAAAACATTTGATGTCGACACTTTGTTGATTTGTATATGTGTACCGAAATATAAATATATTTATGACACTCAAAAATATAAACTATATTTCATATGTATGAAGTTCGTGAACACTTGTAACCTAATGTTGACTTTTCGGAATCAGGTCAAACGACACGTTGATCCGACTTGACTTGACTCGTTTACCATTGGGTATTGAAATAAATATATATATTATATTTGTACTTATGTATTTTCCAAGAGTTAGCCAAATAGCCAAAAATAACTCATTTGAATATTATAACTCAATAAATACACTCTTCACGTTTGGTGTCGGTTTTAGAAACCTAAGATCGTTTTTGTGCCGGTTGACATTATTTAACCCAGTAAGTTGTGAAAATGACGTTTAACATCGTTTGGACTCGTTATGGGCCAACTAGGGTCCGTTGGGCCCCATAAGCATCACAAGGTCTGTTAAGTATATTTTAGCCCAAAATTGTATGTAGAGACCCAATGTATTATTTAGAAGTCAAATTCATATATTTTTAGTCCAAATCTCTATTATTTGAGCCATAATAATATATGAGTCCAATTAATATATATAAAGGCTCAAATATTAACTTAGTTTTTTTTTTAAACAAAAATCTTTAATATTTATATTCATTAAACGATCCGATTAAATTTATAAGCTCGTCTCTACCAAAGTTAACCAATTTGACACCAAAATAACCATTTCGAGATTATTAACATTTTTAAACATCTCAAAGTCCAATAATGTCAACCAAGCTAAATATTTCGTAACATGACTTTTATAACCAAACTATTTATATAAGTTTTATCACTATCATAAATAATTATTTCTAACCACCTCTAACTATCATATGAACAACATAACGTGTCAAGACCCTTATATAACCCGTCAAAGTCAACAAAAGTCAACAAGGTCAACAAAAGTCAAACCAACTATTTTGTTTTTACCAACTTTTCATTTTTACATGTTTTATAAACACGTTTAACACTCATAGTAGCCATCTAAACATATATACAACAACATATCACCAACTTTTGAACACTTGAACCATTTTAGCCATATTCAACGATTTTCATCAACTTTCTTGAAATCGGTTTTTATGAAAATAAAAACTTATGTCTTTAGCAACCCAAGAGTGTGTAGTGTGTGGTTCATCAAGATTCTTTATATAAACCATAAATAGTCAAGTTATATAAACATGAAAAACGTTAAGAAAAAGAGGGTTTCCTCACGTAAACGAGCGACGAGAAGGTGGGAGGAACCAACGGGACTTGACCACCGCTTGATACGCTTGAAGATAGGCTTGAATATAGCTGGTTAGTGCTTGAAAACGTGTAGGTTGGCATCTGGTCCGAAACAGTGGAAAAACAACATGAAAAGTTAGTTTTTCGGTGTCGAAATGGGTCCGAACGGAGGTGTTTTCGGGGCTGTCATGTGACCGAAACGAAAGAGGGTCGAGAGGTGAGTAATATACCTGAGATACAAGTGTTCTAGGACTGAAAAATGGAACCGAAAGGCTGCGGAGAGGCTGCTGCGAACTGGGTCAGAAAACTGTGTCGAAAATGGGTTTTTGGTTATGATATTATGTGAAAAGGGGAGGGTTTTGGGGCTGCTGAGTTTGCGTGATATTGGGGTGTCTTTGGGTGAGTTTTCTCGAGGGTTTTATGGTTATAACAAGGGTGTAAGAGGCTGCTGTTAACTGCTTTCGAATAGTGAGTTTGGTGCTCTCAAATGGGTTAAAAATAGTGGGGTTTTGTGTGTTGAGATGGGTTCCGATGGGGCTGTTTGGGGCTACTTTAGTTCGAGAAAAGGGAAGGGGAAATGAGCTGCGATTCTTAGTGAAGTGTTGAGGGCTTCGTGGTGTTATAGTGGTAGATGAAGATGGATTAAATATGTTTGAATTGCTAGACAAAGTGAGGGGGTGAGGCTGCTGTGTATAGCCGTAAGAGGGGACAAGAATTGTGGGGTTTTCTTGTGCAAAATATTGGTGTATGTGTGATTGTGCATGGTGCCCTTGAAGATGTTTGGTGAACATTTTAGGAAGAAAGATAGGGGGGATGGAAGCCATTGTGTTCGACAGAGAAAGGATTCATCATGCTCTTGTGTTTAAGTGATTAACTCATATGAATTGAAGTCCAAATAGGGATAGCATCTTGTTTGGGGAATGAGTTCTTGTACATATATCACATAAGTGGTGTTTACTTGACATGGGTTGGTAATGACAAAAGAAAGTTGTGAGTTTGACTTTGCCTAATAGGTGGGATGGTTGCAGGAGTGTGAGAGGGACAATGGCTACTTTCACTAAAATGATAGGTAAAGCAAGTCCAACCATGATGTGTTATATAGAGAATAAAAAAAAACAAAATGAAATCAGTGGAAGGCTTTAAAAGAGGAGAGTGAAAATGGCTTGAAGCGGAGGAGGTGTGGTAAAGTTTAGATAACGGGTATTTATCTAATCGTTTTGGTGAAAACGGGGTATATTTTGGGTATAAAAACGGTATGAATAAAAATTATTGTTTTTGTTAAAACCACTTTAAATTAAATAATGTTTGATATTAAATGGGTCATTGGTGATAGTTGTTTATGTTTATACCTGACCAAATAATAGTAATCCCGCGTAACGTCCGTGTTAAAAAAAATGTAACGTAACTATATTTTAATCGCTAAAATATATTAATAGGAATTGAATAGTTATTTAAACCCTTACTGGAAACGTCGCCAACGTTCGTGTGTGTCCGTTAGGCTGCGCGCTTGAACCGATAATTTACTAAACTACCGATGCATAAAAATATATGAACCAGATATGCTATGACATGTAAGGCGTTAATTTATGCGAATGAATTTCTATGGGATATGTAATGCATGCACATTGGATATATTGGGAACGGTAATGACATGGAAATCCGACGGTTGTCACATACTCCCCCTGTTAAAAAGAATTTTGTCCCGAAATTCAACCTGCGTCAACTGTTGTATGTGTAGTCTCGGATAACTATGAATACATGCACCTCATCTGATCCTCATGTTCCCAAGTAAACTCTAATCTTTGTATCGAGTCCTAGCGTACCTCTGTTATAGGAATGCGGTTCTGTAACATTATTTTGAATTTGCGAACCAAAATTCCCATGGGTTCCACTGTGAAATGAAATAGTCATGCCATAAATAGTAGCATGCAGTATTGCAAAACGCCTTCAGCCTAGCTGGTGTGTTCATCATGATAGGCATCTCAATAGACGAAATTATGAACTTTTAGAGTTTGGACCAAGTATGATTACTCACACAATAGGGTTTACCAGGATTCGCATGCACTACAAATTACTATTATGTGTGCACCCATAATAGTGACTTGCCTTACATGGTCACCTTAAAATTTTCCTATTTTGAGTTCTCGGTTCTCGTCGAGGTGTGTGACAAGTGTTTCGTCCAATAAACACTCATTTAGATTCGATACGTGGAAAGTGTCATGAATGCTACCGTGTTACTCTGGTAACTGGAGCCTGTAAGCTTCAAGACCAATCCTAGATAGGATTTTAAAATGGTCCAATATAACTCAGGCTTAGCTTTCCCCGCTTGCCAAAACGAATATCTCCTTTCCAGGGAGAGACCTGGAGCATAACCTTGTCTCCCACCTGAGAATCTAAGGTTTGCACCTGCTTTGAATCCGTCCTATCTCTCTGTAGTCTCATGAATGATTCCTAGACCAGTGGGTTGGCTATTCCCTAACAACTGGCCAACAAAACGGTGATTGGCACTTCTTCCCATAAAGTGTCTCGAATGGTGCAACATTTATACTCGTGTGATAGTTATTGTTGTAGGAAAATTTAGCCAACGATAGGGGAACATCCAACGGTTACCGAAATCAATCGTACAAGCGCTGAGCATATCCTCGAGCATCTGAATGGTCCTTTCATCCTGACTGTTAGTCTGATGATGGTAGGTTGTACGCATATCCACGTATGTACCCAACGCCTCTTGCAGTGATTACCAAAACGGGAAGTGAATAGGTTGTCGCGATCAGAGATGATAGAGAGTGGTACTCCATGCCTCGAGACAACCTACTTGAAATATCTTCAAGTCAACTTTTCCATCTTCTCGGTTTCCTTAATCGGTAAATAATGTGTCGATCTCGTTAACCGGTCGACGATTACCCAAATATTATCACAACCACCTGATGTCTTGGGTAATTTCGTCATGAATCCCATAGAGATCTGTTCTTCCTTCTACTATGGGATTTCGGGTTGATGCAATAATCCTGACGGCTTGTGTTGTTCTGTCTTAACTTTTAAACATGTGAGACACTTGCTAGTATAGGTGCAATGTTTGCCTTCATGTTGGTACACCAATATTGCTCTTTGAGATCTTGGTACATCTTGTTTGAGCCTAGTTAAATCGAGTACCTGAACTTGTGCGCTTCTTCTATTACTAGATCCTTCAGATTCCTAAAGCCCGGTATCCAAATCCGATCCATTAAGCAGCGTGTATCATCGGATTTGTCCTCAAATTGTTTGTCCATGCCTCGCAAGGATCCGTCTTTTGGGTTAGGTTCCTTGAGTGCTTTCCAGCTAATGAATGTGGGTTGTAAGGTTTGTCTGAATGGTCATCTCCGGGGCCTACACCCTTAGAGGCTTGGTTCTCTCCTTCCCGCTCAAGGCATCAGTCACTACGTTTGCCTTGCTAGGATGATATCGAATTTAGTAGTCGTAATCGTTCAGTAACTCGACCCATCTTGTTGTCTCATGTTAAGCTCCTTTAGATCGAATATGTGCTTGAGACCTTTGTGGTCAATGAGAATAGTACACTTGGTACCATATAGATATTACCTCCAAATCTTGATTGCAAAACTTAGTTCCCAATTCTGAATCATGGGTGGTTTAGTTCTTCTCATGCACCTTTAATTATCATAACGTGTAGGTGATGCCCTTGGTGTGTTACATCAATACACACCCAAGTCCCTAACAAGGCATGCCACATTACCCTAGGAATCCACATGTCCCTTCATGTAAAGACATAATGGGTGCACTGTACAACTTTTTCTTCAGCAGTTGGAAAACTGATTCTTGCTTGTTCAACTCCTGGTAACCAATGCACATCTGAACGGATCCATCATTCTTCTTGAGAAATAGGACAAGGGCTCCCCATAGAGAGAAAATCGGTCTGATAGAACCCTTTTCTAACAGTTCCTGCAACTGGCTAGTTAACTCCTGCATTTCTGAAGGTATGTACGAGTCTATATGGCGACCTCACAACTGGTGTAGCTCCTGGTACCAGGTCAATTTGAAACTTGATTTGTCTGGATGGCGTAAGTCAAGTCAACATGAAAGACTTCTGGGTAGTCTCAGACGATTGGTATGTCTTCTAGTTTCTTTTCCTCAACCTTCCTTTCTGCTACATGGGCCAAGATCGCATGATACCCTTTTCGTAATTACATTCGGGCCTTCATGCATGAAATGATTTTAGCATTGAGTTGCTCCTCTCTCCTTGTATCAAGAGTGTTTCATCGTTTGCAAGTGGTATGCGAACGATGTTCTTCTGGTAAACAATCTTCGCTTGAATCTTTGATAACCAATCCATCCCAATCACTACGTCAAAGCTTCCAAATGTTACCGGTAGTAAGTCGATGTTGTATGAATAGTCTGCTAGGTTTAGAATGCATCCGTGGCATATCTTATCAATTTCATTCAGCTTACCGTTGGCTAACCTGATCATGATGTTCGATTCCTAGTGTGTCTCTACGTTCCCGACTACATATTCTCTCCAGCGAGCATTATCATCGTTTGCATTCTGATTTGGGAAATCCCTATAGAAATGCCTCGCCTCCCCACATTCATAGCATGTGTGGGTAGCTCCGGTGTTGGTACCGGTGGTTATTTGTGCTGTAACCATTGATGAACGAGAGACCTGAGCACTGTGACCAATCTTCTGACACTTCTGGAACCTGGCATTTCACATGCCTCGTTGTGATGGAGACTGCATTTCTTGCATTCTGACAGGGAACCGGTGTATAAGATCCCTTGGTCTCTCTTGTTTTTCACATTGTGCTGCAACAAATGCCTTCACCATTTCAGGTGTCTTTTGGGTCCGAGACGATTGAACCCTGACTTGATATCTTGTCTCCCCTTGTTGTCATGCTTCACAAATGTACTTTTCTTGTCCATTATGCCATGAGGCACCCTTTGATCGGCAAGGTGGTGTGAAGGACTAATGAAACTCTGAATTGTACTGCGTGCTGCTGATGTAACTATACCTTGAATTCGGGTGCCAATTCACAAGATGTACCATTCAATCTTCCTGTATTCTGGTGCCACAAAGGTTGAACAGAACCTGCAGATGTCGTGGAATTGGTTGGTGTAACCGACCACGTCAGCGTCCCTTATCAGGAGATTCAAGAACTCATGCCCATGATTCTATAGTTTGTTACAAAAACAATATTCCTTCCTTAGTATTGAATTGCCCATGGCCTTACCGAGTTGGTGATGAGTTGAACGGAGCTCTTAGCCATTCCGATAATGGCCCTCCTTAACCATTAGCAGACGCCTGTTAAAGTTGGGTTGATAGTGATACGTGACCTCCATGGCCTAATCCTGGAGATCCTCATTATCGGTCTAAATGAAATGGAGTGTATCATTGTGAGTGGCATAACGTGCTACCAGCACAGGCACAACCTGCTCAACAAAAGTGCCAATCGACGGCTGTGATGAAGCGACGCAAGACGACTCACCCTACTCGGTAGTCGAGGGTATTCTCTCCCTACGCTCCCATTCTCACTGGGTGTCGGCATGCCTCTTGCCACGTAGTGAAGATGTCATCACTCTGATTGCTCTCCTCCGAAGATAAGGAGTCACTGTAGTGTACAATGGTGAGAGTGGACTGTTCCTAGTTGTTGCCCTTGGCTGTAATGCCATCGACGCCCTCCGCGACGTCAGTCTCGTTAATCGTATCAGATATAGGTGACGTATTTGTGACAAGGCATATTGTATATCCAATGACATAAGTACGTAAATGTATGTAATGAGATGCAATGAAGTGGCTATGAACTACAGCTATAGTCTAGGCCCACTAATGCAACCTAGTTCGCTATAACTGTGGCTCTGATACCAATCTGTCACACCCCAACCACGGCGGCTTCCTGCGGGATCGTGACTTCATGGATCATCAACACAAGTTACATTGAACAACACTATATGAATTTGAAATGACATTTTTGTAATGAAATG
Organism: Deinandra increscens subsp. villosa; assembly: GCA_039602395.1. Lineage (NCBI taxonomy): Eukaryota > Viridiplantae > Streptophyta > Magnoliopsida > Asterales > Asteraceae > Deinandra > Deinandra increscens. The sequence goes on from JBCNJP010000010.1 coordinate 31,144,410, forward strand.
TCACACCCATAAAGGTTACATATAAATTGTATAAAATTACGGAAGCTAAGTGGAATGAAAATGTTTCGAAATATGACATGAACATAATAACGAATGTCCCAAAAGATGAAATCCTAGCATGATGACACTTGAATGCATGCCCAAAATGTCCTAATCCAAATGATCGGTTACCTGAGAAATACATGCTTAAAACGCTCAACAATAATGTTGGTGAGTTCACAGGTTTGTAATGTATATGTAAGTGAAAATGATTTGAAATGGACCACAATAACTACTTTCAGTGACCTGTGTTGTACATACACAACTAACCATTACCCTGAGTCACTGGAACCGACGCTCGACTGAATGAATGCCCCCGTGCAACATGTTATCACGACATGAGCATGTAAATTAGGTCAATAATGTACCCGTTTTGGCCTACAACCAAAGTTAGTGCAACTAACACGGGTAGGGTTTGTCCGACCCGATAGTACTATCCATAATTACCTCGCTTGGTAACATAATTAACGGTCCAGTTATGAAGGGACTTAATGTGATATGTAAAATGTCTCAAGTAATCGGTGTGTATCACTAAAGTAAATTGTGTCCAGGTAAAGATGTGATTGAAATGCATCCCATAGAGATCTGTTCTTCCTTCTACTATGGGATTTCGGGTTGATGCAATAATCCTGACGGCTTGTGTTGTTCTGTCTTAACTTTTAAACATGTGAGACACTTGCTAGTATAGGTGCAATGTTTGCCTTCATGTTGGTACACCAATATTGCTCTTTGAGATCTTGGTACATCTTGTTTGAGCCTAGTTAAATCGAGTACCTGAACTTGTGCGCTTCTTCTATTACTAGATCCTTCAGATTCCTAAAGCCCGGTATCCAAATCCGATCCATTAAGCAGCGTGTATCATCGGATTTGTCCTCAAATTGTTTGTCCATGCCTCGCAAGGATCCGTCTTTCGGGTTAGGTTCCTTGAGTGCTTTCCAGCTAACGAATGTGGGTTGTAAGGTTTGTCTGAATGGTCATCTCCGGGGCCTACACCCTTAGTGGCTTGGTTCTCTCCTTCCCGCTCAAGGCATCAGTCACTACGTTTGCCTTGCTAGGATGATATCGAATTTAGTAGTCGTAATCGTTCAGTAACTCGACCCATCTTGTTGTCTCATGTTAAGCTCCTTTAGATCGAATATGTGCTTAAGACCTTTGTGGTCAATGAGAATAGTACACTTGGTACCATATAGATATTACCTCCAAATCTTGATTGCAAAACTTAGTTCCCAATTCTGAATCATGGGTGGTTTAGTTCTTCTCATGCACCTTTAATTATCATAACGTGTAGGTGATGCCCTTGGTGTGTTACATCAATACACACCCAAGTCCCTAACAAGGCATGCCACATTACCCTAGGAATCCACATGTCCCTTCATGTAAAGACATAATGGGTGCACTGTACAACTTTTTCTTCAGCAGTTGGAAAACTGATTCTTGCTTGTTCAACTCCTGGTAACCAATGCACATCTGAACGGATCCATCATTCTTCTTGAGAAATAGGACAAGTGCTCCCCATAGAGAGAAAATCGGTCTGATAGAACCCTTTTCTAATAGTTCCTGCAACTGGCTATTAACTCCTGCATTTCTGAAGGTATGTACGAGTCTATATGGCGACCTCACAACTGGTGTAGCTCCTGGTACCAGGTCAATTTGAAACTTGATTTGTCTGGATGGCGTAAGTCAAGTCAACATGAAAGACTTCTGGGTAGTCTTAGACGATTGGTATGTCTTCTAGTTTCTTTTCCTCAACCTTCCTTTCTGCTACATGGGCCAAGATCGCATGATACCCTTTTCGTAATTACATTCGGGCCTTCATGCATGAAATGATTTTAGCATTGAGTTGCTCCTCTCTCCTTGTATCAAGAGTGTTTCATCGTTTGCAAGTGGTATGCGAACGATGTTCTTCTGGTAAACAATCTTCGCTTGAATCTTTGATAACCAATCCATCCCAATCACTACGTCAAAGCTTCCAAATGTTACCGGTAGTAAGTCGATGTTGTATGAATAGTCTGCTAGGTTTAGAATGCATCCGTGGCATATCTTATCAATTTCATTCAGCTTACCGTTGGCTAACCTGATCATGATGTTCGATTCCTAGTGTGTCTCTACGTTCCCGACTACATATTCTCTCCAGCGAGCATTATCATCGTTTGCATTCTGATTTGGGAAATCCCTATAGAAATGCCTCGCCTCCCCACATTCATAGCATGTGTGGGTAGCTCCGGTGTTGGTACCGGTGGTTATTTGTGCTGTAATCATTGATGAACGAGAGACCTGAGCACTGTGACCAATCTTCTGACACTTCTGGAACCTGGCATTTCACATGCCTCGTTGTGATGGAGACTGCATTTCTTGCATTCTGACAGGGAACCGATGTATAAGATCCCTTGTTCTCTCTTGTTTTTCACATTGTGCTGCAACAAATGCCTTCACCATTTCAGGTGTCTTCTGGGTCCGAGACGATTGAACCCTGACTTGATATCTTGTCTCCCCTTGTTGTCAAGCTTCACAAATGTACTTTTCTTGTCCATTATGCCATGAGGTACCCTTTGATCGGCAAGGTGGTGTGAAGGACTAATGAAACTCTGAATTGTACTGCGTGCTGCTGATGTAACTATACCTTGAATTCGGGTGCCAATTCACAAGATGTACCATTCAATCTTCCTGTATTCTGGTGCCACAAAGGTTGAACAGAACCTGCACATGTCGTGGAATTGGTTGGTGTAACCGACCACGTCAGCGTCCCTTATCAGGAGATTCAAGAACTCATGCCCATGATTCTATAGTTTGTTACAAAAACAATATTCCTTCCTTAGTATTGAATTGCCCATGGCCTTACCGAGTTGGTGATGAGTTGAACGGAGCTCTTAGCCATTCCGATAATGGCCCTCCTTAACCATTAGCAGACGCCTGTTAAAGTTGGGTTGATAGTGATACGTGACCTCCATGGCCTAATCCTGGAGATCCTCATTATCGGTCTAAATGAAATGGAGTGTATCATTGTGAGTGGCATAACGTGCTACCAGCACAGGCACAACCTGCTCAACAAAAGTGCCAATCGACGGCTGTGATGAAGCGACGCAAGACGACTCACCCTACTCGGTATTCGAGGGTATTCTCTCCCTATGCTCCCATTCTCACTGGGTGTCGGCATGCCTCTTGCCACGTAGTGAAGATGTCATCACTCTGATTGCTCTCCTCCGAAGATAAGGAGTCACTATAGTGTACAATGGTGAGAGTGGACTGTTCCTAGTTGTTGCCCTTGGCTGTAATGCCATCGACGCCCTCCGCGACGTCAGTCTCGTTAATCGTATCAGATATAGGTGACGTATTTTTGACAAGGCATATTGTATATCCAATGACATAAGTACGTAAATGTATGTAATGAGATGCAATGAAGTGGCTATGAACTACAGCTATAGTCTAGGCCCACTAATGCAACCTAGTTCGCTATAACTGTGGCTCTGATACCAATCTGTCACACCCCAACCACGGCGGCTTCCTGCGGGATCGTGACTTCATGGATCATCAACACAAGTTACATTGAACAACACTATATGAATTTGAAATGACATTTTTGTAATGAAATGTCACACCCATAAAGGTTACATATAAATTGTATAAAATTACGGAAGCTAAGTGGAATGAAAATGTTTCGAAATATGACATGAACATAATAACGAATGTCCCAAAAGATGAAATCCTAGCATGATGACACTTGAATGCATGCCCAAAATGTCCTAATCCAAATGATCGGTTACCTGAGAAATACATGCTTAAAACGTTCAACAATAATGTTGGTGAGTTCACAGGTTTGTAATGTATATGTAAGTGAAAATGATTTGAAATGGACCACAATAACTACTTTCAGTGACCTGTGTTGTACATACACAACTAACCATTACCCTGAGTCACTGGAACCGACGCTCGACTGAATAAATGCCCCCGTGCAACATGTTATCACGACATGAGCATGTAAATTAGGTCAATAATGTACCCGTTTTGGCCTACAACCAAAGTTAGTGCAACTAACACGGGTAGGGTTTGTCCGACCCGATAGTACTATCCATAATTACCTCGCTTGGTAACATAATTAACGGTCCAGTTATGAAGGGACTTAATGTGATATGTAAAATGTCTCAAGTAATTGGTGTGTATCACTAAAGTAAATTGTGTCCAGGTAAAGATGTGATTGAAATGCATGTAATTCTCCCCCAATGTAAACTATGAAAAAGAGGCCGTGAAACTCACATGAAATTATGAGTGATGAACTGTACGTAGCAATGAAATGGATGCCAACCTAGCGTGCCCTAAAACAGTTTTTAGACACCTACGGTCTCAGCATGTGAATATGAGCAAGTGAGTGATGTAACCTTTCACTCAACACTACTCAGGTTGCATGTGATTGTAAAACATTTGATGTCGACACTTTGTTGATTTGTATATGTGTACCGAAATATAAATATATTTATGACAGTCAAAAATATAAACTATATTTCATATGTATGAAGTTCGTGAACACTTGTAACCTAATGTTGACTTTTCGGAATCAGGTCAAACGTCACGTTGATCCGAATTGACTTGACTCGTTTACCATTGGGTATTGAAATAAATATATATATTATATTTGTACTTTTGTATTTTCCAAGAGTTAGCCAAATACTCAAAAATAACTCATTTGAATAATATAACTCAATAAATACACTCTTCACGTTTGGTGTCGGTTTTAGAAACCTAAGATCGTTTTGTGCCGGTTGACATTATTAACCCAGTAGTTGTGAAATGACGTTTAACATCGTTTGGACTCGTTATGGGCCAACTAGGTCGTTGGCCCCATGCATCAAAGGTCTGTTAGATATTTTAGCCCAAAATTGTATGTAGAGACCCAATGTATTATTTAGAAGTCAAATTCATATATTTTTAGTCCAAATCTCTATTATTTAAGCCATAATAATATATGAGTCCAATTAATATATATAAAGGCTCAAATATTAACTTAGTTTTTTTTTAAAAAAAAATATTAATATTTATATTCATTAAACGACCCTATTAAATTTATAAGCTCGTCTCTACCAAAGTTAACCAATTTGACACCAAAATAACCATTTCAAGATTATTAACATTTTTAAACATCTCAAAGTCCAATAATGTCAACCAAACTAAATATTTCGTAACATGACTTTTATAACCAAACTATTTATATAAGTTTTATCACTATCATAAATAATTATTTCTAACCACCTCTAACTATCATATGAACAACATAACGTGTCAAGACCCTTATTTAACCTGTCAAAGTCAACAAAAGTCAACGAGGTCAACAAAAGTCAAACCAACTATTTTGTTTTTACCAACTTTTCATTTTTACATGTTTTATAAACACGTTTAACACTCATAGTAGCCATCTAAACATATATACAACATATCACCAACTTTTGAACACTTGAACCATTTTAGTCATATTCAACGATTTTCATCAACTTTCTTGAAACCGTTTTTTATGAAAATAAAAACTTATGTCTTTAGCAACCCAAGACTGTGTAGTGTGTGGTTCATCAAGATTCTTTATATAAACCATAAATATTCAACTTATATAAACATGAAAAACGTTAAGAAAAAGAGGGTTTCCTCACGTAAACGAGCGACGGGAAGGTGGGAGGAACCAACGGGACTTGACCACCGCTTGATACGCTTGAAGATAGGCTTGAATATAGCTGGTTAGTGCTTGAAAACGTGTAGGTTGGCAGCTGGTCCGAAACAGTGGAAAAACAACATGAAAAGTTAGTTTTTCGGTGTCGAAATGGGTCCGAACGGAGGTGTTTTCGGAGCTGTCATGTGACCGAAACGAAAGAGGGTCGAGAGGTGAGTAATATACCTGAGATACAAGTGTTCTAGGACTGAAAAATGGAACCGAAAGTCTGCTGCGAACCGGGTCAGAAAACTGTGTCGAAATGGGTTTTTTGTTATGATTTTATGTGAAAAGGGGAGGGTTTGGGGGCTGCTGAGTTTGCGTGATTTTGGGGTGTCTTTGGGTGAGTTTTCTCGAGGGTTTTATGGTTATAACAAGGGTGTAAGATGCTGCTGTTAACTGCTTTCGAACAGTGAGTTTGGAGCTCTCAAATGGGTTAAAAATAGTGGGTTTTTGTGTGTTGAGATGGGTTCCGATGGGGCTGTTTGGGGCTACTTTAGTTCGAGAAAAGGGAAGAGGAAATGAGCTGCGATTCTTAGTGAAGTGTTGAGGGCTTCGTGGTGTTATAGTGGTTGATGAAGATGGATTAAATATGTTTGAATTGCTAGACAGAGTGAGGGGATGAGGCTGCTGTGTATAGCCATAAAAGGGGACAAGAATTGTGGGGTTTTCTTGTGCAAAATATTGGTGTATGTGTGATTGTGCATGGTGCCTTTTGAAGATGTTTGGTGAACATTTTAGGAAGAAAGAGAGGGGGGATGGAAGCCACTGTGTTCGACAAAGAAAGGATTCATCATGCTCTTGTGTTTAAGTGATTAACTCATTTGAATTGAAGTCCAAATAGGGATAGCATCTTGTTTGGGGAATGAGTTCTTGTACATATATCACATAAGTGGTGTTTACTTGACATGGGTTGGTAATGACAAAAGAAAGTTGTGAGTTTGACTTCGCCTAATAGGTGGGATGGTTGCAGGAGTGTGAGAGGGACAATGGCTACTTTCACTAAAATGATAGGTAAAGCAAGTCCAACCATGATGTGTTATATAGAGAATAAAAAAAAAACAAAATGAAATCAGTGGAAGGGTTTAAAAGAGGAGAGTGAAAATGGCTTGAAGCGGAGGAGTTGTGGTAAAGTTTAGATAACGGGTATTTATCTAATCGTTTTGGTGAAAACGGGGTATATTTTGGGTATAAAAATGGTATGAATAAAAATTATTCTTTTTGTTAAAACCACTTTAAATTAAATAATGTTTGATATTAAATGGGTCATTGGTGATAGTTGTGTATGTTTATACCAAACCAAATACTAGTAATCCCGCGTAACGTCCGTGTTAAAAAAAATATAACGTAACTATATTTTAATCGCTAAAATATATTAATAGGAATTGAATAGTTATTTAAACCCTTACTGGAAACGTCGCCAACGTTCGTGTGTGCCGGTTAGGCTGCGCGCTTGAACCGATAATTTACTAAACTACCGATGCATAAAAATATATGAACCAGATATGCTATGACATGTAAGGCGTTAATTTATGCGAATGAATTTCTATGGGATATGTAATGAATGCACATTGGATATATTGGGAACGGTAATGACATGGAAATCTGACGGTTGTCACACACACACACACACACACACACATATATATATATATATATATATATATATATATATATATTAATCCTTATATACAAATACCAACCCATGGTACAATCTTTTATACATAATGTACAACCCAACAATGCAAACAATGTACAACTTTTTATGCATAATTTACAACCCCTAAAGCATAAAAATTGTGTTACACTGTTTTAGCAACAGTTGCTTCTACAGTTACCAACTCTTCTTTATGCTCCACCTTCCTCTCATCTTTATCATATCTGCTCTTTCTCTCTCTAAACCTAAAACACCCTCATTCTCAATTTCTCACAGCCGCACATCGGTTCTCTCCCTCAACTTCTGTGTTTGGGTTCTCTCCCTCCACTGCAGCATATAATAACTTCTTCGTCGAACAATATTTTCCGGCGACCCGTTGACTAGTCTTTTACCTCTCAGTTATGCATAGAGGTCCTCTTTATTTCTCTCCATCTCTCTATTTTTCATTTTTTCTCTTTCTGATTAATGACCCACATCATTTGAGTTTTGTGCAGATGGGTATGGGCGGCTGGTGGGGGCGCACACCGTTGCCGCAACCACCATCGGGCTCATCTGGGCCGCCGCCGCATATCGGCGCCGAAAAAACATACAGTCGGCGAAACCTGAAATGTGGTTCCACGGTTAGATTTGACCAGATCCGGCCACGGTGGAAGGCCTGAAAAGCTGGGTCGCCGCCGCATATCGGCGCCGGAAAAACATACAGTCGGCGAAACCTGAAAGTGTGGTTCCACGGTTAGATTTGACCGGATCCGGCCACGGTGGAAGGCCTGAAAAGTTTTCTCATTATGTTGGTAATTTATATTAACCCTTTCGGCCTTTCAAAACAAGTTAAATGTTTGTAAAATTGTAATATATGTTATATATTGTTTGAATTATTTGATTGTGAATTTTGCAGCAAGGCAACTGGGATTTAAAGATGGAAATGAGTGTCCAGAATTGAGCAAATTGGCGTTAGAATATGTGAGAAGCTCTAAAGATTTTGAGGCGATTTGTATGATGGTTTGTTTTTCCCTTTAGGTTTGTGATTCTTGCCATCATTGATCCGCCTATGGCGTTGAAAGCGGTTGTTGGCGGTGGTGAATTGTTTTAATGTTTCGCTTTAGGGTTTGTCTCTGTTTATCGTTGGCTGAACTCTATAGATGTGTTTCCAGATTTGGGTAAATCTATTATATGCTTCTGATGCACACGTCGCAACTCATTTGATCCTTGATGTGTGCTATTGTGGGATTATGTCAAAAGTGTCATTTGATTTGCAAATGGGGATGACTGGTGTGTATTTTCTATTGAAATCTCATTACCTGTGTTTATGTTGGATTTTGATGCAAAAGTTTATTTATGGTGGAATAGACAATGCAAGTGGTTTTTATTTTTTCATGCATTAATTTCTGGTGAGATTTCTTCATGAATTGTCTGTATTTTTCTTTTAGAGAATTGAGATACGTTAAAGAAAAAGGATGTTTACCTGGGCATTAAACACGGACCATCAAAGTTAAATAGTTTGTGGTGGTAAGGGTTTGATACTTATGTTGCATTCTTTGTTTATTTAGAAGCTGATATCTAGGCCACTATTTTTAAGCTGATATTTAGAAGTTGCATTCTTTGTTTATTTGAAAGTAAGTCTTGGGTTGCCATGATTTTATACTTAGGTTAAAAAAATTGCTTCCGTAGTGACTTGGCTGTGGCTAACCGGTTTTTAAAACGTTCCGACTCCGCCGCGAAGCGCGGGTATCTTATGGTTTCGGTAACCGAATTTCTAAAACGGCTCGGCTTCGCGGCGAAGCGCGGGTCGCCCCACTTGTATCTATATAATATATATATGAAAAACTTGAATGCCACATGGCATCACCACAACAATTCTTTTTTTCATTTTCCCGCTCAAATGGTTTGCCTTATATTTTTTTAATTGGTTTGAATAATTGACAAAATCATTAACTATTTTTTTAACAAAGTAATTGACATTAAATACATATCTCATATCCTAATTTAAAAACTGAAATTAATTAAAATTGATTCATAATAAATGAGGATATGAATACTTTTTTTTTTCAAATTTGTAACTTTTTATATTGTCGAATTTTAATTTTTTTCTTTAATTCTAATTAGCGAATTACATTTTTATAACATGTTAAATTTTGTATTCGTTTTTAAAACCGCCCGTGCGTCGCACAGGTATCAAAAACTAGTATATATATATATATATATATATATATCATGGGAGGGGGATACATGTAAATAAACTTGTGGCTCATATTAATTCTTTTTAGTTCTCAAATCAAATTGGTTCTCAAATGATCCTCTCTATATATATATATATATATATATATATATATATATATATATATAGGTAGACGCTCAATCGAGAACTAAAAAATTACGAGAACTACGAGAACCAATCCTAACCATACATTTTATTTTTGGTTATTTTATATTATTTTTTTAGTTGAAGGGCAGCATGGTAATTTGATGAGATCGTGGGAAAGTGGAATTTCAATTTAGACGTTCATATCAGTTTCCAGTTTATGCTTTCACACTACCATAAATTAATCAATTTTGACTAGTTTATGTTGTGTATTTCAATTGAATTCAGGAAGGTTATTGCTGCTGGTCCCGGAACTCATGACAATTCCGGTAAAGTGAATAAGTGATTCCACTGACTACTAAGGAAGGAGATACAGTTCTGTTTCCTGAATATGGAAGTGCGAAAGTAAGGCTCGATGAATCAGTTGTTTATTAATACACTTTTTATCGTTTTCCTCTGCTTGGATTAAAATAACTATATATTTGACAATTTTTTACATGAACATAAGCCAAGATCATGACACTTGTGTAATACTATTAGTTTAATTACCACATGTATTGCAATTTACATGAATCAGGTGTCTTTACCTCAATTATATACCTCAATGTTAGCCACTTTGTTCAAGCAATGGTCTCGATTTGTGGTAAATTAAAGCCGAGAACATAGATTGGGTTCCAAAAGCACCGTTTGCCAGAAGGCTGATGAAACGATGGCTGTGAACACAGTTTTAAAAGAATTGGGGCTGATGGAAGACATCGGTGTTATGGGTTTATGGTCTCCGATTTCTTGTTTGGTTAGTTCTAATAAAGATGAAATTTCAACAAACAATACATGCACTAATGCATATAAAGCAATACATGCATTAATACACATGAGCAAATATGAATGCCTTGATGCACATGAGTACTATTTTCATTTGTTTATACATGTCTGGTTGTCTTGTTTCAAAGTTGTTGTATGTGTGTATGTGTATATGTTGTGTTTATGATGTATTGTCAATAGGATCCGAATTCAAATGCGTGAACATTATAGTATGCATACTACATGCAAAAGTTACGTTTCTAAAGTTGTTTACAAACATTCGAAAATGATATTAACCAACCAACATGAGTCAAGTAAGCAAACAATACATGGGTAAACGCTTTACTAATTTCTCATTTTAACCTTCATGAGGTTTATATGCATTAATGCATATAAGCATTGGATGCATCAATGCACAAAATCACCCGGTGCATTATTGCATAAATTATAAAACTACACTCTATGCAGTGATGCAAAAGGTATTAAATGTATTAGGGTTCGAAAGTGATATCAAACCTACGAGTCGAATTGGGTTGCCGAGATGAATTATTTTTATTTTATATTTTTATGTATAGGAATAGTACTTGATCAAAATGGATTGCTTCTAGTAGTAGTGATGTTTAACAAATAATACAAACGCGGATTTAATTAAGATGATATAGATTTATATGTGAGATAAATATAACTCGAAAGCTAACATATTATTTTATTCATATAACCACATTATTTTATTTGAGTAAATTACTATTTGCATCCCTGAGGTTTGGCCACTTTTGCCACCTGCATCCGATTTTCAAATTATTAACAAATCTCACCTGAGGTTTGCATTTTGTTGCCATCTGAGTCCTTAGGACTAACAGAGGTTAGATTTTTCTGTTAAGTGGAGGGGTATTTTAGTCATTTAATAAATTAGGGACTATTTATGTAGATTACAAAGATAAGAGACAATTTTGTAACTATTTTGTGACTTTATTAAAAAAAATAAAGATCAGGGACTTTTTTATAACTATTTGTCATTTATACCTTGGTGCCACCCACCCCGTTCTCTGATACCTGTAGGGATATAACCTACACAAAAAAATCTTGAATCTTCATTTGCTTTGATTTTTTGATCTTAACTGAGCTTTAAAGAATCAAACCTAGAAGTCCAAAACACAAGTTTTCTTGAAGTGTTCTACTGTTCTTGATTTCCTCCAATCATATTTTCTGGCGGCCATGCTTCCACTCAAAATCTCTTCAATCTTAGTATTTATTTTCCGGCTGGATTGTAAAACGGAAGCAAGCACAGGCTCCGCCGCCTCTTCGAAATCGATGCCTGGATCTGTTTCACATCCACCTTCGGTTTTTACCGGTTTTTGGCCGGAAACGGCCTCTGATCGCCAGAAGCGTAGCTGCCAAATGTCCGCCCTAATCTTCCGCCATTCCGACCACCGGCCCCTTCTCCGAATCTCATCCGATTACCACTATTGCACCATCAAACACCTCTACGCCGAGCCCTAATTCCAAACAGCCCCCGACGTTCTGGCAACTCACCATCACCAAATTCCAAACACCTGTCGGCCCTCTCTTCATCTAAAACTTCGACCACCGTCAAAAACCTCTCTGTCGTCGTCGTGGAGTAGCGGAGAATCCTCTATCTGCCACTGATCAAATCGGGCAGGAGAGAGAGAGATGGAGAGGAGGAGGAGATCGCGAGGGTCCTTGATGGTCGGCTGGAGGTTGGGGAGGTCGCTGCTGCTGCAGTGGAGTCGCCGGAGGTCGTGTGGGTCGCCGGCAAGAAGCCGACCCTTCTCTTCTTTCTTTTTTGTTTGATCTCTATCTCTCTCTTAATGATATGTACATATGTATGTAGATGGTAGGTGGTAAAGTTACAAAAGTAGTCCTTTAATATTAATAATTTACACAAACAGTCCATAATCAAGAAAATGACTAATATGCCCTTCCACTTAACAGAAAAATTTGACCCTGTTAGTCCGAGGGACTCAGATGGCAACAAAATGCAAACCTCAGGTGAGATTTGTTAATAATTTGAAAATCGGATGCAGGTGGCAAAAATGACTAAACGTCAGGGATGCAAATAGTAATTTACTCATTTTATTTAGTAAACCTTAAGTTTTGAAATTTAATTTACATTTGAATTTAAAATGAACCTGACAATGTTGATAATTGAATTTAAGATGAAATAAATAAGTTCAAATCTAATTTGGCTTGTAAAATTTTTGAAAGATGCATGATTACTGTTGCTTCCGACGTAAATATTTAAGTTGCTATATAATTAAACATTTGAAACTTCCTATACATATGGACGAAAGTTTGACGAAAATTACGGAGGACAAATCGATAATTGCGGAACTCACTAACTCAATTTCCTAATTTACCCTTCAACCATTTAAATATAATTAAATAATAACAAAAAATGAATTTAAAATATGTGGCTGTAATTGGTTCTCGCAGTTCTCGCATTTTTTTAGTTCAGCGCGACCCATATCACGCTTGATGAATAGATGAGATTGT
>JBCNJP010000010.1:31157908-31160408 GCA_039602395.1 Deinandra increscens subsp. villosa
CGAGGTAAAGGGAATCCTGTAATTGGCTTGCTTAAAGAAATCAAAGTACAACCCAATTTTGTTTTTTGGGAAAGGATAAATGGGTTTCTTGGCAGGAGGTAAGGTAGGGTTAAGATTCAAAGGAATCTGGAAATCTTCAACGAGTGCGTCAAGATCTTCTTGAGAAATCGAGCAAAATGATATACTCAGGTTATGCTTTGTAGGGATTTTCTCAATTTTAGGGTTTTCAGGGTTCGGTGTAAGATTTGAAGAATCAGCATTTAAAACTGATTCGGAATCATTGGCCTTAAAGGATGATTCTGGGTTGGAAGATTTGGACGATGACGACATAATGCAAGATAGAAAAGGAAAAATGGAAGAAAGAAAGGTGTTGTAAAAAAAAAGGGGAGGAACTAACCTGGTAATGGCGAAGAAGATGAAGTCAAAATTTTTTTGGGTAAATGAGAGGAGTTAAGGCAGAGTGAATTTAAGGGTAAAAAGAAGTTATGAGAATTGAGTAAGCACTTTTATAGGGGAACCTTCGTGAAAGGCTAGATGTGACATAAAGTATGAAATGGTTGTACTGTGCAAACGCGTATAGCACGGTGTCGGATGTGTGAAGACGAACCGTCAAAAGTAAAGATAAGATTTAAAATTTTCAAATTTCATCTCTTTTAGAATGTTAAGTCTATTAATCCTAACATTATACTTAATAGACTTGGGGACTTGATGAATAGATGAGATTGTTGGATGTGTGTCCACATCCGACCATCACGCATCTAAGTCCTCGGGCTAGTGATAGCGGTTTTGCAGGAGTATGCAAGGCGAGGATCTGAGACAAGATTCGAGCTAAGGATCAGGAGGACGTGATCGAGAGCCTATAAATACTCAAGATTGGACATAGATTAGTGATCTTTTTGTATCTTTTCCAATTTACTTGTATCACTATCAGAATTAATAAACACTTTCTCTCTCTAAATTCAAACCTCATTCACTTCTTATTTCTTCTCTCTGATTTGGCGGCAAAGGTGTTTCGTTAAACACTTTTTCCTTTTTCAACGCTCAATCGAGAACTAAAAAATACGAGAACTACGAGAACCATTTTGGACCACATATTAATTAAATTTAACTAATTACATTAATTAAGTCATAACTTCCGGTCAGGGGTAAATTAGGAAATGAATTATTATTGCACTTACTAATAAAAGGGAACTGCCCACGTTCTAAATCAATCTCATTTAATTTTAATTTGACAAATTTAATATACTTTGAAAGATAATATTAATATTAATAATATTATTTAAAAAAAAAGTACTCGTTTTCAACTTATAAACTGGATAGTCACGAGAGTTAATAAAAACTCGTTTTCATTTAATTTTTAACGTTTTCTATTAAACTTAAGTTAACTTTTCATAAATTGCTAAATAGTGACGAGAACTAATATATTTTCTATTCGTATCACTTGATTTATTAAAAAAAATTAATAGCTTATATACACCTGAGAACTAATATATTTTCTATTTGTGTCACTTAATTTATTAAAAAAAATTAACAACTTATATACACCTAATGAAATTAATACATCTGATCAAATTTGAGAATCTTTAGATGAAAAAAGTTCAATTAATTTTAATAGAACGTCTAAAAAAATTAACTTTAGCATCATGAAAGATGAAGATTTGATATTATGTTACGTGGGAGCCGTAAACATAAAGATATAGATAATTTTTAGTTTTTTTTTCTTCTTTTGATGCTAGTAATGCATGGAGTGTAGTTTATGTAATAATGCATTAGTTGATTCTATACATTCATGCATCTAATTTATATATGCATTTTCTTAACGGCCATTAAAATTAAGAGAATGATTAACAAGATTACACAACAAAGATACAATAAAAAGTAATGTATATAAACATTTGTGCATACATGCATAAGTATTTATGCACATATACATATCCACATATTTCTCAAGGGGCAATTGCATATATCCCCCTATAAAGTTTTAAAATTGCATAAATTGCATATATACCCAATCTAAAAATTCAATTGCATATATCCCCATGTAAATTTAAGAAAATTGCATATATACCCATTTTATTTTATTTTAATAAGAATAAATTATAGAATGACTATTTTACCCATGGATACAATCTGCCCAAAAAACAATAGAAATTGAGATACAATCTAACAAATTGAGTTTTTTTTATCAATAACCAAAGTAAAAAGGACCTAAAATCAAAAAATGGAATCTGCGAAGAGATGAGCAAATGATGAATATGATATAAAGCCTCAACAGCGACTAACAAACATGATGTTGAAGTAAATGAACAATACATATGAGTAAATCACATGATATAAAAACTTATCAGTGACTAACAACTTCATCGACATGATGTTAAACATGAGTAAATGAAACAATAGACATGAGTAAACCTGCGAGAAAGATGAGCCAATAGAGCACCGATTTCTCGAACCCGCAGAACAATAAAAAAATAATCAAACCAGGAGACCACTGATTGAG
>JBCNJP010000010.1:31165408-31474878 GCA_039602395.1 Deinandra increscens subsp. villosa
AGATGGAAGAGCATTTTTGACTTTTTGTCAAGTTCCCCCATTTTTTAAACCTTCATAACTCTTAGATACGACATTATTTCTTAAAAAAAATTACACTATAAAAACGAGCGTTTTTTAATCTTTAAAATGTGTACAGTGTTGTTATATATGAAATAAAAAAAATGTACTCTTTCGATTGTATCAAATTCAGATCATTGTATCATATTGTGTGAAAAATATTCAGATCATTGTCATATTGTGTCAAAATGTTCAGATAATTGTGTCATATTTTGTCAAAATGTTCAGATCATTGTGTTAATAATTGAAAGAGTAATTTTTTAATTTTATATATTGCAACACTATACGCGTTTTAAAGATAAAAACGCTCGTTTTTATGATGTAATTTTTTTTTAAAAATAATGTCGCATGTGAAAGTTATGAATGTTTAAAAAAATAGGGGAACTTAATTAAAAATCAACAAAGATGGCTAAGACCAAATTGCCCATCCTTTTTTTTTATTAGATCAAGATCCAATGGCTGAGATTCCTTCTTATCCTTCTTACCCAAACCAAAATTCTCATTTGAACCTCTCTCTCTCTCTCTCTCTCTCTCTCTATATATATATATATATATATATATATATATATATATATATATATAGGGAGATGATCATTTGAGAACCAATTTGTCACACCCCCAAAAATCCCACGCGCGACAACGCGCCGCAGGGAGCGTGACAAACCAGGATCGAACACATTAGCCATACGAACAGTCTATATGCAATGTAAAAGTAAAACCAAAGTAAATGTATTTTTAGATGCGGAAACGTAAACAACAAAAGTTATAATAATTGTTCAAGCGCCAAAATATGCGCAAATCAAAAGTTAATAAGTTCGATAAATAAATAAGTCTATGATGCATGCATGGCAATAATAATCCTTATGTGGTGCATCCTAGCTCGTGGCAGACAATCCAGTTTAGCGACCTGAGATATAACATGCTAAAGTGTCAACATAAAGGTTGGTGAGTTCACAGGTTTAATCAGTTCATCAGTTTAACAGTTCAGTAAAATCCAGATAATATATCAATAGCTAGTTAGGCTATTTTCAAGAAATCAGTGCACGTTCGACTAGTTAAACTAGCTATCCAGTTACTCAAGTCCGACAAGTTCAACCGTGCCTCGTTAAGACTAAGAAGTTTATAACACCCGTTCGATATCCAATCGTGCCAGAGCGACTGACCTGGGTGGGGTTATCAAACCCAGTAAATCTACTAAATAAGTTCCCGCTGATGTCACATTGACAGTAACTATAAAGTGAGGGCTTTATCATAAGTGTGTCACTATCATTCAGGTGATATATATCTAACAGTTCAAGTGTTTGCATGTTAATCTCCCCCAACAGGATTAAAATAGGTAAAATGGGGCCGTGAAACTCACCTTAGGTTGCTCAACAAAGTTTCCAGATAAAACAGTTAATTCAAGTAGCAAGAACGAGTCTTGTGCAAGCAATCAATCACCTAACGAGCATTCAAGTATAAGTGTGTGTTCTATAAACTATTGAGTCTAACGTAAACGATAAAAACGAAGGATCGTGAAGTCCGGAATAAGTCGAGGATGGCACTTGTGCCAAATTCCGAGCGATTATCGAAATAGTACTAGAAAATACAATATATATTAATATTATATATTTTCTAAGTTCAAGGATTTAAAAAAAATAAATATATATATATATATATATATAATATATTTAACTAAATGTGCAAGTGACGTTAATAACGAATTTGCGATGACAATGTATATATATATATATATATATATATATATATATTAAAGATTTTCATAAAATATTTGATTATTTCAATAACAGTCCAATTATATATGTTCATATATTAATCTACTCAAGATTTATATATATTTTACCTTTTTGTAAAACTAGAATTTTTATATCAATATTTATATATATATATATATATATATATATATATATATATATATATATAGGTATTAGAAATCTATTTTTAATTAAAGATAACAAGTTAAACATATTTTATAACTCAAAATATGATTTACGAGTCTTACGTATCTTAATTATATTTTTACGGGTTTAAGATACGAGAAGGAACAATTTTGGTATAAAATCTAGTGACCAAGCGCTCAAAACAACACAAGAACAACAAAAATAATAATATGGAGGTCACTGGGTTCGAACCCGTGACCTCCGGGACCAACAAAGAGGTTTTAGCCACTCAGCCAGCGGTCCAATTGTGCTTAGATCCCGTTCGAATTCGTTTTATATACACACAGTGACCAGAATCAAGTCCAGGAAAATAGATGATTAAAAATGGTGAGGCCGGGACTCGAACCCGCGCCTCCAGTGTACAAACACAGCGACGTTACCAGTTATGCCAGTTTGGCGTCTGGTAACATACCCGGCCCACAATCCTTTTAACCCTTACCCGCATGTTATCTTCTTCTTCCCCACAAACCCTAGTCTCGCCGGAGGTGTTTTCCGGTCGCCGGAAAACCGAAAGAAAAAACATAACAGAGACCAAAAACGTGCGACTAGCATGAAATAACGATTACCTTGAACCTGAGATGAAAGATTGACGGGTTTTTTACTCCGAAACGATTCTCGATCCTTGAACACGAACACCGAGTGTCGTCACGAAACTTGAATCTGATTGCTCCTGGACGCTCGTTGGGAACTCGCGATCACTGTGGAGTGTTCGTTGATGTTCGTTGATGATGATTTGGCCGGAATTTTATAACTCACGGCGGTGTTTTGGTGGGTTTTCTTCGCCAGAAAAACAGAGAACGATAGAGAGCAGGGAGTGATCGTGAGAGGAGAAAGGTGCTGTGAATGGACATATGATTGCCAATATATACCTATATCATTGAATTCTCCATTGATGGTCTGGAAGTTGAAACCGAAACCGATGTTGAATTGGGTCGGTCGAAACCGATCCTCCGATTGAATTCTCTCGTAAATGCCATTTCAAGCTGAGTTTCAGTTAATGGCACGTTTAGTCCCTCGAGAATTTTACAATATAGAAGGCAGGTTTGAGATAATCACATAATAGCCCTTCCAGGTTTAATTAATTAGTATTATGTTTGGGAGATGACAAAATAAGTCCCTTGAAGTTCTAAAAGGGTTAACGGCTCTAACGGGGGTTAACGAAGGAGCAAAGAAACGACGAATATACGAGGAACGTCAGAATATATAAAACGTATAATGGTTATAAAATGTATAAACCTCATTTTATCCACATGAAATCATAGAATTATAATTCCACATTTATTTTCTAAAATCACATAAAATCACAACTTAACTATATATAATAAATCATATTTACTCATCTTAAATTCTCATAAAATCATAGACTTTAAACTTATAACTTATGTATATTTAAGTCACATAAAGTCATGAATAATAGCTTGTAATTAAATCATTAGGTTACTTATAAATATGATTGAGATCTATATAAATATATTTCACAAAAGTAAAAGTTTAATTAATACATAAAATGACATAACGTCACATGAAATCATAATTTATGATTTACATAAAATCAAGAATATCAAACGTCTAGACTTAAGTGCATGCTCGTTTATTACTACACAAAACCCTAATTGCTAAAGTCAACGCAGATAAGCACATAAAGCAACTTAACAGATAAAGCAAATGTCTATCTGGATTTTTGAAATTCAAATTAGATTCAAATATCTCACTCATGGCCGCCAAAACCTTCCGTGCTTGTTTGACTTGTACACGCTACATATATTATTGTACACGTCTTAAAATTAAGACATCCTCACTTTCTCTCTCCAATATGCATTATATAGTACTAGTGGGGTACCCACGCGTTACGGCGGGCAACGGATTATAGTGCGTTATTCGTCTTTTGTTCGCACGTTGGGTGGTGACGATAATTTACAATGCGATATTTATTTCTGTTAGCGCGATGCTACGCGATAACAATTGATAATGTGGTACATGAGCATTCGGCGGCGACGACAATTTACAAGACTCGTGACATAAGGGGAAACCCGCACGATGCGGTGGTGGTGACAATCAACCAACACGATACTTGTTTTTTGCTACTTCATCATTCCTCTCGTGATATACTATTATTGTACATCTGCTAGTTTTATTAACGACAAAATTTTATAAATAATGATTCTATAAATATAAAGATTCACTATTTAATAGTATCTTTAGTTTTCATGAATGCCTTAAGGACTTGAGGAAACAGAAACCATAAACGAAACCCAAATCTATTAACGTTTTGTTCTTAAACCAAACACAAAATATATAATGAGCATCGTTTTTGTTTGTTTTTTATGTTAGAACTTGTTACTTTTTATTAAATAGCAATTGTCTCTATACAAGTTACTATTAGCGTGTTGCAGCTAGCAACACGGTTGTGGCTATGGTGCGAGCCACTACGTATTACCCGACAGGTGAGATCAAACACGCAAGAAAGTTGAATGTTGAACGCAACAGGCTCAATGAGAAACAACCAAGGAGCCAAAACAAATTGTCAAATGCTAAACACAAATAACTATATGCCAATTAATCATCCACAAAAGCATGTAAGTTTTCATTCTAATGACAACCAAACCATAACAATTACATCTTCAAGTTTCATTGCAACATATCTCATTACTCATTCTTAATAATCCAAATACTACTCGGTTGGTCAGCCTCTGTTTTTTTTTTTGTAGTTTTTTTCTACACAAATGTGATGTTTTTTATGGAGACAAATGAAATAAACGATGTGAGGTGATCGTGGGTAAAATTTGCACGTAATTGAAAATTCAAATAACAGCAAACACAAATTTGGAAAATCCAACTGTTCCTGGATGGCATTTATTTATTACGAATAAGCAACTATTTTTTTTTATGTGCAGACATTAACTATTTTATTTATGTGCAGACACTAACCATAATCACAATGCTGGCATTTAAAAATATATCTAAAACAAAAGTTCAAAACAAATTAACTTGTAGTTGTTTATTACTCAATACCTCATAATGTGGCAACACCTGTGATAGGAGCAAGTAATGGATCAAAAAAATTAGTTGTATTGACCAAATGAGCAAACATTAAAATAACTAAATGAATATGATGTAGACACTCCTATAGTTTAAATGAATATGATGCAGCCTTTTGAATTACTTCCTTTTGAATTAGAATCTATTATTAAGTTTGTAGGTCCGAAAACAACAACCGTTCATGATGTTCTATCAATCACGAGTGCGGAATCCAAGTGATTGATTGATTCAAGATGAGGGATGAGAAGAATACTAGAAAACGATTAATATAAATGATAAAAACCTGATCTTTGCACACAAGAAAACTTGTCGGGTACAAAACAGAAAATCGTAAACTCTCTTCTCTCTCTCTTGATTACGATTACGATCGTAAACACCTTGAGGCTCCTCTCAATGTCGTAATCAGCAACCCCCAAATGAGGAGGTCTAGAGGGGTTTATATAGGCACCCCAATGGGTTTACTATTGGGCCTCTTGAGTCATAAACCCAATAGTAAACTCAAGCCCAACCATAAACTAGCCTACACACAATAACCAAACTAGTCTACTAAACTAATGAAACCCTCTAAGCCCAGCCCAACATATTTAATATTACAAGCCTCATAATCTAGCCTCTACAATCTTCCCCTAGGCTTGTGATATTAACTGTCTTCGAACTTTGAAATTCTTCTTCTTGACTGGCTGGCATAGATGTTGATGAAGATTCTTTCCGCAGAAATCTTCAATGGG
The DNA here is from genome assembly GCA_039602395.1 of Deinandra increscens subsp. villosa. Taxonomy (NCBI): domain Eukaryota; kingdom Viridiplantae; phylum Streptophyta; class Magnoliopsida; order Asterales; family Asteraceae; genus Deinandra; species Deinandra increscens. The sequence continues at coordinate 31,171,173 of JBCNJP010000010.1, forward strand.
TTTCATGACGGGCACTTGGGACTTCCTCTTGATCAGCATCAGCTCGAACTTCTTGAAATGAACAAGTTAATGAGATGGAGGATTCTCAATGACTTGCTTCTTTTGAAAGAACTGGTTCTTGCTGAATCTTCGGTAACTGTCTTGAATCTCCAAAAATTAGAGGGTAAATTTTGAAAACCTCCTAACTTGATTGTTGATCTTCAAACTTCATGATCTCTGACTGCTCTCTGTATCATTTTCTTTTTCAAAGATTTGACTTGAAATCTTCAGCTTCCCCTAAACTTGTGAGCATTTTCTTTGAAAAAATTTTGAAGCTTTTGAAAACTTGTAAAGACACCAACAACTTCCCCTGAACAGTTGCTTATTCAGATGGAAGTCTTGTCCGGCTGGTTCTTTAACTTGAGCAGCAGCAACATCTTTCTATCATCAACCTGTCTGACACACATTTGAAAAAATATACTCCACCAGACATTTGATGACTGGTCTTTGGGTTAGAGGGTAATTATCATCTGTTCGATTGATTCAAATTAACATTATTTTAACCAAAAACCCTAATATAGATTACGGGTTTTCTATAAAACTTCCCCTGAACCCAAGACCTCTAAAGACTTCCCCTTAGCTGATAACTTCCCCTCAGCTAAGGACTTCCCCTGAGATAATACATATTATCTTCGAGTTCCCTTAAGATACTATGTATCATGGAAGTCTTTTCATTAGATAATAAGCATCATCCTCGAGTTCCCTTCGAATAATACTTATTATCCCCTCTCCTTCCCCTAAATATTTGTCAAGATCTGACGGAGGAAGTCTTTTCCATTATATAATAAGTATCATCCTCGAGTTCTGTTGGTCCTCACTGATCTTAATCAGTGCTAATGAAGGTGTTTTGAGAAGAAAACCAATCCAATATCAATGAAGGATGATTTCCAATAGCTAAAATGGGTTTTTAGTATTGAACAATCACAACTACAACCAAATGGATGATAAGAGATGAACAATAGCTACAAAGATTGAATAGAATGCTCATAGTCGTCACCAAACTTACCAAATTCCAGAAATCTTGTATTAGGGTTGATAAAGTCGCAAAAGTTACAAAAGTGTGCACAAAGGCGACTATTTATACAGATCAGTAGACAGTTTCGCTGGCAATTTCGCTGGCCAAGCGAAACTGTCACTGAGACCAGACTAAACTAGTTACCGAGCGAAACAACAGTTTCGCTCGGTAGTTTCGCTAGCTACCAAAAGGACAAGATTACAATAGAAACTAATCTAAACAAGCAAACTTAACAAAACTATGAATTCCTCCCTACATTGATCTTCAATATTCCCCCTAGGGAGGGATTCAGCCTCTGGATCTTCATTTCTCTGCTTCGGCTTCATTCGGGCTCGGCTCTTTGTTCAATTCCGTTGTCTCTGATTCCCCCAAAACAATTTCTTGATCAGCAACGGGGACAATAACCTCTGATTCCCCCAAAATGATAGTCTCATCAGCAGCGGGGACATCAGCCGGCTTCACAACCTGCTCAGATGATTCACTAATTCCGCCCCAAGCAGTGTTCATCAAGTTTGCCAACTCTCTATCTTCTTCCAATCTTTCTTCACCAGCCCTCACCTTCTGTGCTAAATCTTTGATCTCTTTAACGATCCCCCCGGGCCTTGTTAGCAACCCTCATGAACAGGTTTGCCTCTTCAGCAGTGTCTTCTCCTGCCCCACATCGAATTTGATTTTCGCACAAGATCTTAAGATCATCATTGCTGAACGAGAAGACTTCCATTGGATCAAATAACCTGATTTCAGCATCTTCTCCCAGTCTGATAACTGCTTCACCAGTCTGATTGTCATAGAACCACTTCTTGAACGATTGCAGCCTGGATAGCTGTTGATCTGGAATTCTAACCCGGTTCATTGTTTTTGCAGGTTTGAACTTCAAGAAAACTTTGGGCTTTCCAGTCCTCTCATCAATCTCAGTCCTTGATTTCCTTCTTTCTCCTTTCATATGACCGAAGGACTCAAAGTTGTCTTTCACAGCTTGCTGCAGCATCATCTTCAAATTGCTAGCCCTTGTACTCTTGTCTTCATCAATTAAGGGAAGATCTGCCAACCTCCTCAGATCCCATCTGGGCAAGGTTTTGAAGCTATCGCGTTTGTGCACATAAGAGATACTACCCCCTCTTCTTTTGATCATGAAGGCGTGTATTGCAGCATTGAATTTCCAGCTGATGATATGTCGATCAGACTCTTTCTTCTTTGGTTGTGAGATGTTTTGGAACATAGGAGTCTGTTCTTCAATTGCGGGCTTAGTAAACCATTCTTCTCTTTTTAAGTCAATTACTTCTTGGCTGACAGAACTTATCTTTGCTTGATAAGTTAGTGGATTTTCATTCAAGGAATAATTTTCAGGCTCTGAAAAATCTTCAATCTCAGCACCTTCATTATCTTCATCAATAAGGTTGAATGGTTCCTCGACAATCTCTGGCTGTTTGTCTGTTCCAAAGTCATAAAGGTTTACGTTGCCCACATCAATGGCATCAAGAGCTTCATCATTCCCAGCACCACTTCCACCTGCTTCATTTCCACCAGTACTACTGCCACCTGCTCCCCCAGTTGCAAACTTTGAGATATCAGTCATGGAATCTATTTCAGCTTCACTCATCTAATTTGGCAGACTCAGGTGCTTCTTTATCTCATTCATATCCACCAGCAGAGTTTTTATAAGTGAGGATTGTTTCACAACAATCTCATTCAGACTCTGAATCTGCTTATCCTTTTCCTTCTCTCTAATCTCTGAGTTGACCAGCTTGGTAATCATCCCGAGTTCATTAGCCAATGAGGCGTTTACGTTTTGAATAACATCTTGATCCAACTCAGATCTAGGATCAACCTTTCTTTTCTTGCTTGCTCTCACTTCTTCTTCAGTAGGGGCACTACGTTTTTGCCTTGATCTCTTTTCTTGTTGTGCCATATCTTCAAGCTCATCTTTAATCTCGTCTGATGGTTCCTTACCAGAGCTTCTGACATACGGTTTCCTTTTTCCTTTAATATTTTCACTCGCTTTCCCATCGTTTCTCCTCTTGTTTTCTGATTCTATCAGCTTCTGGATGTATTCGTACCTCTTTTCAGGGTACATGTGCTTCATGAGGTAAGTGGTATATCCGGAGAAATCAGGTCTTTTTGCAGCACAGTCAGATAGAATTCTTGGATGCATTGGAGTTACAATGAGAGCCACACCCAGCTTTGGCAGCTCCGGCTCTAAGTGATCAATTATCATCTGCAAAAACCTCGGATACAGGAGCCACCTCGACTTCCTCTGCGCTTGAATATTAGAAACCATTGCGTCGAAAATTCGCTGAGGGATGTTGGCCTTCTTTCCTCTACATACCAATAGCATAGCCTCGGCCCAGTTTGCGTTGAGACCATCGGAACCCCCTTTTCGATCGTCTAAGCAGGAAATGAATACGTGAGCAATATATCTCCATTCCTTTGACATTAAAGACTTCTTGATCTGTCACACCCCCAATTTCCACTAACGGAGTTTTACCGTGTGGGGTGTGATCCAGACCAGGACCCGAGTCATTAGTTACATCAAACATAAGTTTAGGGTTCAAATTGTAAATATATATTTCCAAACGGAGAATATTAAAACCATAGTTTAAAATCCAGCGGAAGCATAATAAAGTATTGTCGCGCAAAAACAAGCGCCCATTAAGTAAACAACCAGTTTAAGTCTAAGTTTTGAAAATGTTAAAGACAGATTCCCAAAAATGAAAGGTTTAACCAGCGTACGTGCCCAAAAATCTGATTCTCCTAGCGTCCTGCAAAGCATGCATAAGAGCAAGTGTCAACTAATGTTGGTGAGTTCACATAAGCACATAAGTATAACTAGTATAGTTATGCAGTACGAATATAACAGTTTTTATTCGTATGTAAGCATGTATATTAACAGTACAATCCATATCGTAGGTAGCGAGCCTAAGTTCATGTCACTAAAATGTTCGCAACCGAAGCTGACCAATTAGTTGTAGGAATAATTCCTTACGTGGTTTGCCTTCCCCGTGTCTACTCGATCACGGTAAGTTTAGGCTGACATTGTCCTCAGTCCGACCGCCAGTCGGGTGGTGCATCTCGTGCCTGCTGAGTGGGGTTGTCAGACCCCAGTAGTACTACCCAATATCCCCTCGTTATAAACTATTAACGGTTCGATAAGTAAGGACTTTCAAAGATAAGCATTTTACGTGAACATGTGATATATGTTGGATTTCTACTTTAATCATACATAAACGTTGTCGTGTTATCACCCTAACCCGGGTGTAACGTGTTTGCGTGTGTTACCGTCCAAAACCGAACGTAACGTAAAGGTTATGAAACTCACCTTAGGGTGCGCTGCTACAATTTAGTAAGACTCCGAGTATTGTGTAGTTACCGAGCACCTATCGAATTTACATACGTAAGTGTGTGTCCGCACATGAGTCACATAGCCTAGACGACGGTACTAGTCAAGTAATTTCAAATATGACGCTGTGACATTTTCAATACGTGATAAAATTCGTTTGTTCGAAAATAGTCATAAATGATATTCAATCGAGGACACGAAGATTTACAAAAATCAATGTGCACATGATATTCCAAATAATTAATGTAACGATCGTCGGGTATGTATATATTTTTGAAAATATAAATATCGAGGCGTGGTCGAAAGTGTGAAAAGAAATAAAACGTCGATATATATATGTATGTATGTATATATATATATATACATATATTTATATGCCGTGTCAAAGTTTCGAGAGTATAAGGAATAAAATTTAAATCATACGCATGTATATAAGTGCACCACAATAAATCAAGTTGTATATATATCTTTATGTTGCAAACTAATTTATATTAATATAAACGAGACTATAATATTTTGATCAATTTAAATCGTAATGTTTTTCGTATTATAAACGTTCAACAAGAACCCTAATGGGGTCTATAGAACTTTCACGAGACGAGATTTAATAGTTATGTAATAGGACTTTTAGGTTTTGGAGTAAAAAAAACTTGAAATCATTAAAAAAAAAAATAAAACAGCAAAGAGGGTGGTCACGGGACTCGAACCCGTGACCTGCAGGATGTGTATAGAGCGCCCTAGCCACTAGGCTAGAGCTCGATTTGTTAACAGAATTGCGACTTGTTGGTTTTATTCAAGCAGGGAGAGGGTAATCCGGATCAGAAAGAAAAACATTAAAGGATGTGGGGCTGGGGAGGTTCGAACCCGAGACCTCTTGGTCTCGAGCGAAGGTACTAACCGGCTGGGCTACTATTGCGTTTTTGTTTTAACTCCACACAATATACATATATCTCTTTTGGTCCGGTCATCCCCTTCTTCCCCAAAACTCCGGTGGCCGGAGTTTTATTCCGGTCACCGGAAAATCGCGAAATCAGAAACAAAGTGAAGATAACCGTGCGACTAACATAAAGAAGTGCTTACCTCGAATCAACGATGATTTTTTGATGCGTTTATAAAGCTGAAACGAAACCGAAAAACTCGACCCGAACCTCTTGATAATGCTCCGTTCTCAAAATTGTTGCTACGGGTTTGCTCGGCAGAGGGTGGCGACCACCACGATGTGCGAATGGTGGCGGAACTGTGACTGGTTGGCCGGAATTTTTTAGTTCGCCGGAAAAATAGAAAGAAAACGAGGGAGAGCAAGAGCTTGAGAAAGGCTGTGTTTCTTTCCGAATTGAATGTCTATTGAGCGTTGATATGATTTCTACAATCAATAGAGATTTGAATGAGGACTTGATGAGCCATGATTGTTGAAACCGTCGATGATAATATCGATCAAATGAAACCGATCGAAATTCTTGCGTCTGTGCGTAATTACCATCATTAAACTTATGGAGAATGACACAATTAGTCCTCCTTCTATTTACATGGTTTGGAAGCAAGGTAGGGTAAATGGCAACCTAGGTCCCTCTATGTTTTATTAAATATAACAAGTTTTTGGAATTACCGAGTAGGCCCCTCAAAGTTCTCAATTGTCAACGGACACTAACGGAGTTTAATGAAAAGTAACTTGATGATGAATATTCTAGCGTACGTCAAAACATATTTAACGAATGAGGATTTAGATAAAATATATATATATACAACCTATATATATTTCACATAAAATCATAGTTATCATTGTCACATAAAATGATAAAACGTTTTCATGAAATCATAAAATATAATTTATATAAAAACCATAAATTATATACATTCAAGTAAGTTAACCGACGTCTAGACTCATGTGCAATGTTCGTGTAACTATTCTAGTTAACTGTGGTAACGGACGTTATCGAAATATTACACTAGTTATTAACGGGGTTAACCTTGGAAATTGCCGGTTGTCACATGATCTCTTTCTTATTCTTCCACAATTCACCTCCTTCATAACCCATATCTCGCTCAAAGCCTTTCAAAATATCCATTTCCTTCATCTTTGTGACTTCACCAACGTCACTTTCAAGTTTAAGTGCTGCAGCAATTGTGTTCATTGTGATGACGATGTCCTTCTTCATAACCTTTGCTCGAATGCATTCTGGTTTTGCTTTTACATCGTATTCAGCAGTGAGCCAAAATTCTTTGATGTGCTTTTCGTCAATGATTGGCATGTGTGAAATAGCATGAGAGATGCACGACTTCTTCAGCCATTCAATACAGTCTCGAAATCCAATAGCCTTGTCGGTGCTATCGTCCAAAAATGCTGTTACATTGCTTCGAGGCTCGTGCTTTAATGTTGACATTTTCTGCGTATGAAACCGAGAGTTTGTGAGTTAAACATAACTTAAAATAAATTAAATTTAAAAGGATAGTTTCGCTGCGAAACAGTAGTTTCGCTGCGAAACAGTAGTTTCGCTTAGAAACCATAGCATCGCAACACAGCGAAACCAGTTGATTCGCGAGAATGGTCGCAGCGACACTGATGAGGTCAGTTTCGCCGAGAAACAACAGTTTCGCTGCGAGACAGTAGTTTCGCCGAAGGCGAAACAACAATTTCGCTGGGAATCACGACGACACTGTCAACGAAATTAGAGCATTATCGCTAGACAGTTTCGCTCGTGACTTTGAACTTTCGTTCAGTTTCGCTGAAAGAACACTTAGTTTCGCTGGTCGCGACTTTTCAAATTCAAAAACTGGTAATCGATTTTTAGGTTATTCTTTTGCATCTAAACCAACTATTAACAAGATACATCATTCAAACGAGCACAATGAGGGTCAAAACAGCTTCAATCATCAGATTAAAGGGGCCGAGAACCCTCTAGGCGCCGATTCAACTTAAAACCCAAAAAAATTGTTGTTTCAGATGCGATTAAGTGATGATATGACCAGAAACACTCTTACCTTAAACCGATATCGGTTAAACTATGATAAAACAGAAACAGTCTGGGCGAAAATAAGAGTTTCGCGAGAGAGGGTTTTGCAGGTTTTGGACAGTTTTAGCGAAAATAATAACCTGAGATTTCGATCAAAGGTATAAATATCTTATCAGTTTCGCCCGTAGTTTCGCTAGGGCGAAACAGTAGTTTCGCCTAAGCGAAAGAGTATATTCGCTCGAGATTTTGATTAAACAGTTTAATTTCGCCGACAACGAAAGTATAAGTTCGCTGTGTGCGCATGCGGCGAAACTGATCAGGCGAAACAATAGTTTTGCTGAAACCCTAAAAAATTTAATGTTGTCTCATGAACTGTAGAGGCTAGATTATGAGGCTTGTAATATTAAATAAGTTGGGCTGGGCTTAGAGGGTTTCATTAGAATCATAGGCTAGTTTGCTATTGTATTTAGGCTAGTTTATGATTGGGTTTGGGTTTACTATTGGGTTTATGATCCACAAGGGCCCAATAGGAAACCCATTGGGGTGCCTATATAAACCCCACTTGACCTCCTCATTAAAGGGGCTGATCACGATTCTTAGAGAGAAGCCAGAGGTGTTTACGATCCAAGGTGATTACGATCGTAAACCCGAGAGGAGAGATTTTACGATTTCTGTTTTGTACCCGACAAGTTTTCTTGTGTGCAAAGATCAAGCTTTTATCGTTTATTCATTGTATTCTTGTGTTCTCTTCATCTTTCTTCTTGAATCAATCACCTACGAGGATTCCGCACTCGTTTGTGATTAGATATCGTGTTGACGATTTGATTCTGGACCTACAATTGGTATCAGAGCCAAGAAACGAGTGTTTTGAGGTTCTCACGATATTGGATTCAAGTATTTTCTGGAAAAGTTTCGAGTTTTTGAAGATTTGAAGGCTGACTGAAGGTTTACGATCAAGCTGCTGCTGTTCTTGAGTGTTTACGACTTTTTTCTGGGTTTATTTGAAGGTTTACGATTGCATTTGTTGAAGATCTTCATCAGAATCGTGTTTACGACCCGAAGATTCGAGTTTACGCTTGTACTTGGTCGTAATCGTGTGTTTACGACAATTTCTTACCGGAAACGAGAATCGTAATCGGAGTTTACGATAAATTTTCATCGGAATCGAGTGTTTACGATCCATCACGATCGGATACGCTGTTTACGATTAAGAAATATCGGAATCAAGTTTACGACTGAAGGTGTTTACGATCCATAGGAGATTACGATCGTAAACAGGGTTTACAATCGGAAACTGGATTTGCAACAAAAAGTCTCTTTTTCACACTTTCACGAAAACGGATGTAACTTTTGACTCGTTTGGAGTTAGAAGCTCAAATTTGAACACGACGTTCGTGACACTGAGCCCCAGAATTACCCCTGACTAACGTCTAGGGGAGCTCGTTTGGACCCCCAAATTCCACTCCGAAGGCCTCCGTTTTTCAGTTTTAAGTTTTTGACACTATTCTTTGAATAGTGTTTTTGCCATTTTTGCCGATTTTTTCTAAATTCTCAAAGGCCGCATATCTAAAGAAAATGAGTTCAGTGGTTGAAGAAAATAATTTGGTTGAGAACAAGGATGATTTCGCAGCTGAAGTTGACAATACTAAGATATCTCCCAATCCTACTTGTGCTCGTATAATTCCTGGTCTTAGACAAATCTGTAAAAATTATCAGATAGAATTGTTTGAGATAAAGTGTGAAAGGAGTTCATTTAAGGGTAGATGGCAGAAAAATGAGGAGAAGGTGAAAGCTCAAAAACTAGACATTGTGAAATATCAAAAACTGGCAACTGAGAAAACTCTCCTGTATGACAATGCTAAGTTAGAAATAGCTGAGCTTAGGAAGCAGATAGATGAGCTCACACATAAGAACAATGAGTTGCAAGTGAAACTTGATATGAATCAAATGAGAAGCAAAAGGATGCTGGATGCTGGAAAGGAATTGTCACTTGCTGTTGTAACTGGCCAAGTTGGGAAAGATAAAACGGGGTTTGGGTCAGAAAAGTCTAATAAGTCTCTGTGTGCAAACAGCATCATTCCTCCACCAGTTCCCAGAGACATTATAGGAATACTTCTTAGTGAGGAACAGGTTGAACGAACCAAGTCTGATTATAAAGAAGCTGCTCCTCCTATTGATAGTGTCTTGATTGGAACTACACCATTGACTCAAGAAGAAATTGATAATGAAGCAAACATGACATATGGTGAAGGGAGGGTAAAGGATATATCAGACAATGATGCTGAGTGCTAGAAATATGACAGGTGTCACAACTCTAAGTCTGATGATGCTGGGGTAGAGTTGAAACCATACCCTAAAATTGAAACCCCATGCTTCAAAGTAATTGACGAAGTCAAAAGGGAAAAGGTGATCTTGACGACACGGCCTGAGGGGAAGATCTTCATGACATCCGGTTCAATGTTTGACCAAGAACCAGATGTTGGATATGAATTACCATCCTTCTCCTCCAAGTTCAAGGGAATAACTGATGGAGTAATAAGTAAAGTTGAAATTGAGAGGCCAAAGATCACCATCAAGCATCCGAGTGTGAAGCAAACAACTATGGTGAAGAATGATAAGATGAAAAGTGTGGCTGTGTCTCCCATTTCTTCAGTTGGTTCATGTAGTTGTAAGTGCAGTTGCAAGAATGGTGCTTCTTCATCAGGAAATCCAGAGAGCACAAAGACGATGAGGACAGGTTCTACTCAGGCTTCAAGGAACCAGCAGAAAGTCAAATCTGGAGCTGCAGACAAGGCAAGGAAGCAGACACAAGGCAAACCAGCTCCATATCAGCCACCAAAGTTAAATGGGTACACGTCTGACTTCTATCTAAAGAAGCAGACTTGTTTTAATTGTGGCATCGCTGGTCATATTGCTAGAAACTGTCTTTATCGCCCCTATGAACCCTATTTTCCGAAAAGTCAAAGGGTTTCATCTCGGGAGTCTGTAAAGTCTAAGCCCATGAAGGTGGAAAAACCTAAGGCAATGAAGACTGTTACTCCTAAAGTTAAACCCTCTGATCAACATTGGGGTGCTGCCATAGCTGAAAGAAAATCTTTAAATCAAAACAACAGCTTTCCAAGTTACCAAAATTTCCAAAAACAAGTGAAGAAACCATTTTCAAAACAAACAAAGTCTGAAAAACCCAAGGTTACCCCTCACAAGGTAACTAAAACTGTTTTAAAAAATGATTCTAAAATGCAGAAGGTTGAAATACCTAAAGTCACAACTCAAAAGGTGACTAAAACAAAAACTGTTTTGAAAAGTGAATCTAAAACGAAGAAGGTTGAAATACCTAAGGTCACAACTCCAAAGGTGACTAAAACAAATGTTAAATCACCTGGAACTTGGAAACCAAAATTCAAGGCAGTTCCATCCTAACTTCCTGATTTTTCAAAGGGGATGTTCTTACAAGAAGTATCCTTTATTGATTCCTTAGGTGTACCCAGAAAAACAATGGCCTGGGTACCAATGGCTAACTAATCTCTCACTCTGTGCAGGAACAGTCAAGGAGGATTATCACTAACGTTTTTATTACTAATTTGTTTGTTGATAAGTGATTGTTCTAGGCACAGTTTAGGAGACGTATCTTCACGACTTGTCAAGTAATCTATAAATGGAAGGTATGTCTCATTGAGAGGTAAAAGGTCAAAATCAGCATGAAAGGTACTGTTCTTAACTTGGTTGTTTGAATGATGAGGCAACAAAGGGTCTTTTGAGTCAAACCTATTTCATTAAAATTTCAATTAAGATGTTAATTGATTATGTGTTTGACTTCAAATGCAATGAAGTGTGCATGTCATGAAACCCAATTTTCTCAAAATTTTCAAATCAATACTTTGAAAGTTAGCTTGGCCAGATATCTTCAAAATTTTGTGTTTTGTTCTTTTAAGTGTGTTTGTTTGTTTTATTTCTTTAAAAAAAAAACAACTGAAAAATGATGTTCACAAGATTGTGACATTAAAAATCAAAAAGCAAGGGGAAGAAATGTAAAGATGAAGAAAAAGTTGACCCCTCAAAAATAGTGTGTTTTTTAAATTTTAATTGTTTGTGTCTTGTTTTTGAGAAGTTTAGGGGAAGTAAAATGAATGTCCGGGTTGGAGATGGCTGACACGCGTAAGGCGGAAGTGAAAGGCAAGCTCCACGGTGATTTGCTCGGTAGGCTCGACCTAAACTTATGACCTCCAATGAAAGTGCTGTGAACTTAAAAGATATATATGTTTAGTTTCACATCCCAGGTTGCATGGTTTAAAAGACCGAGTCCCGACAAAAATGGGTTGAGAGTGGTAATTACCTAGTATTCACTCTCTCACATGCCATGTCTCTGCTATCATGACTACACCAAATAATAAAAAGAAAAGAAAAAGAAATGAAAAAGAAATAAAAAAAATGAAAAAGAAAAGAAAATGAAAAATAATCACTCAGTTGGTCTTCTTTGCGTGCTTAGCGGCCGACCTGATCACCGACTGATGATTAATGAAATAAGTGGTAGTCATAACGGTGTTGCATGGTTCCTCTAGTTGGGGGTTTGTGAATCCTCAATAAACTCTGAGGTTGGGTAGGTTTTGCTGTGTACGCTTGGGTGTGGGGACAATTAAACATGATGGTAATATTGAACTATATTAAGCATGACGCATTCGGTTGGGATTAAACGGGTTTGAGTTTAAAGCGGACAAACATACCGGCAATCACCTGGACTAGTTGAGTAACTGAAGCTAAAAAGGGTTCCTCAGTCAGATTCATACGGTTTGACTCCTAGTAAACTTTCTCATGTTAGGTTTGGTAAGTATTTGTTTAGTTTTTATCTTTCGTGTGTGAGTCGTTAAGTTCTTTTTGGTGTGTTTTCGTCTTGGCCAGGTTGATTTGAGAAGACAAAATATGTTTTTCATGGGTTTTAATGCATGATAATATGCCCCCGAGAGATCTTGCCAAATTTTTAGGGGAAGGAGTATTGGATAATAAGTATTATCCGAAGGGAACTCGAGGATGATACTTATTATCTAATGGAAAAGACTACCTCCGACAGATCTTGCCAAATTTTTAGGGGAAGGAGGGAGGATAATAAGTATTATCCGAAGGGAACTCGAGGATGATACTTATTATCTAATGAAAAGACTTCCATAATACATAGTATCTGAAGGGAACTCGAAGATAATATGTATTATCTCAGGGGAAGTCCTTAGCTGAGGGGAAGTTATCAGCTAAGGGGAAGTCTTTAGAGGTCTTGGGTTCAGGGGAAGTTTTATAGAAAACCCGTAATCTATATTAGGGTTTTTGGTTAAAATTATGTTAATTTGAATCAACTGAACATATGATAATTACCTCCTAACCCAAAGACCAGTCATCAAATGTCTGGTGGAGTATATTTTTTCAAATGTGTGTCAGACAGGTTGATGATAGAAAGATGCTGCTGCTGCTGCTCAAAGTTAAAGAACCAGTCGGACAAGACTACCATCTGAATAAGCAAGTGTTCAGGGGAAGTTGTTGGTTTCTTTACAAGCTTCTAAAAGATTATCAAAGAAGATGTTCACAAGCTCTAATTTATGAAGATTCAAGACAGTTACCGAAGATTCAGCAAGAACCAATTCTTTCAAGAGAAGCAAGTCAATGAGAATCCTCCTCTCATTAACTTGTTCATTTCAAGAAGTTCGAGCTGATGCTGATCAAGAGGAAGTCCCAAGTGCCCGTTATGAAACCCAATGAAGATTTCTGCGGAAAGAATCTTCATCAACGTCTTCGCCAGCTAGTCAAGAAGAAGATTTTCAAAGATCGAAGACATTTAATATCACAAGCCTAGGGGAAGATTGTAGAGGCTAGATTATGAGGCTTGTAATATTAAATAAGTTGGGCTGGGCTTAGAGGGTTTCATTAGAATCATAGGCTAGTTTGCTATTGTATTTAGGCTAGTTTATGATTGGGTTTATGATCCACAAGGGGCCCAATAGTAAACCCATTGGGGTGCCTATATAAACCCCACTTGACCTCCTCATTAAAGGGGCTGATCACGATTCTTAGAGAGCAGCCAGAGGTGTTTACGATCCAAGGTGATTACGATCGTAAACCCGAGAGGAGAGAGTTTACGATTTCTGTTTTGTACCCGACAAGTTTTCTTGTGTGCAAAGATCAAGCTTTTATCGTTTATTCATCGTATTCTTGTGGTCTCTTCATCTTTCTTCTTGAATCAATCACCTACGAGGATTCCGCACTCGTTTGTGATTAGATATCGTGTTGACGGTTTGATTCTGGACCTACATGAACACTTCTGCAAGCCAATCGAATACACGACCCTTCACCCAACCCAATGCGACTACTCAAGCCCACAAGCATCACCAATTTTTTAAAATTTACACTTTGATTATGTTCCATCAAGCAAATAAGATTTGAAATTATGGAAATGCCGACTAACTCACACACATCAAGATTCAATCACGCATGCATCATACTCTTCACAAAGTATCGATCTTATCAGAAAGAAGCAGAAAGAAAATCATTTCGACTTTTCTAACTTTAAATTAAAACACACCAAAAATCCTTTTGAGTTTTCTAATAAGAGATGTAAACGACTATACAAACAAACTCTATTTTAATTTTGAGAAAGATCCAGACGTGAGATCATATCAACCAATACGCATCATACACATTTCAATTTCAAACTTAGTCAGCATGTAAGACAAGCAGATCACGAATGCATCATATTGATATTAAGCATGCACTAATGGTATTTATCATTTTTGGATATGCTTAAGGTGTATTAATCATGCACTGATCACCCAGCCTCACTCTATCAAAGAAGTTAACAAATCATCATATTTATCTGATTTTTCTTTTGTTCTTTTTCAAAATGAGATATGCGTTCATGATGTTTCATGCAAAAATAAATCAGAACCCTAAGTGAACAGCAATCAGGTCGGCCGCAAAGCACGCAGAGAGAGCCCAATGCACTTAGGAAAATAAAAAAAAATTAAAATAAAGCAGAAGTCGTATATATCAATAACAATCAGGTCGGCCTTCTGGGCACGCAGAGAAAGTCCGATGATATATACTAAACACCAAGAAAATGAAGCAGAAACTCAATCAGCAGGTGATCAGGTCGGCCGCATAAGCACGCAAAGAAGACCCACTGAGTTGAGTGTAAAAATGGCGTAAAGCCTTATTGCAAAGCATGCGTACATCAGAACATCTCTTATTCTATCTTTATAAGATATCAGAATCATTGCAACACTTATCAAGAAATGAAAACTAGAGTATTATCAGGCAAGCTTTATGTTTATATCCTACTCATAGATATCATATTAGTCATGCACACCCATAGATCATACAAGTACAGTACAGCTTTTATTTTTACTCTATCCATGGCAGATAACGCATGTTGATGTACTATCATCTCTCACTTGGTCGGATCAATTTCTCATTTTTGAAATTTTTTAAAGTTTTTATTTTCTATTCTTCCCCTAAAATCCACAAATACTTTATTTTTGGATTTTCAATAAGGAAACAAAACAAAACAAAAATTGATTCGATCGATACTTGACACAATTTTGAAAATCAACCAAAGGGGTTACCGATATGATGCATGCACTTTATCCTCCATCCGATAGTATCATTAAGTCAGGCATTCCAATCATAATGTTTATATTTTGAAAAACGCTTGAATGGAGACACCTTTTATCCAGTTTTAAGCAGTTTTAGAGTGATTTACCCCCAATTCCCCCACAAGGTTGCATACAGAGACATCAAGTTATGAGAGAAATGCAAGGGAAATGGAACTGGAAAAAAAAACTCCTCTGATCATATTCGAGTGACGATTGGCCAGAAATCATTTGAAGGTAGATGACGTGATCATAGACTTCTTGATTTAGGATTATAGCCAATCAACATGCTTAACTGCAACAACCACCTTATTCAAGACAAAAGGAATTTAGCATGATGATCTGAATAAAACAAACTTAAGATAAAATAAAGGTAAAAGAATATGTACAATTTTTTTTTTTAATTTTAAAAGGAAATCATGCCCAACATTTTTATAAGCTCATAAAAGCGTGGTTTATCAAAGGTTTTGGTGAAAATATCAGCTTTCTGGGCCTTGGTTTCAATGGGAATAACATCAATAAACCCTTTTTCCTGAGCGTCACGGATTGCATGAACCCGGGTTTCGATGGGCATTGTTCTCGTATGATGAATCGGGTTCTTGGAGATTCCAACAGCAGCTTCGTTGTCACAGAACAACGGTGTATGAAGGAAATTAATTCCATAATCCATCATCTGGTGTTGGATCCACAGCACTTGACAACAGCAACGTGAGGCAGCAATGTATTCAGCTTCACCTGTGGATAACGAGCCAGTTGTTTGTTTTTTTCTTTGCCATGAAACCAAGCATTCCCCCAGAAACTGGCATCCTCCAGAAACTGACTTTCGATCGAGCTTGCATCCTCCGTGATCACTGTCGGAAAATGAATTAAGTTCAAAGCTTCCACCCCTAGGATACCATAAACCCAATCTTGATGAACCTTTCAAATAACGGAAAATTCGCTTGATGGCCTTTTCGTGAGATTCCCTTGGGTCAGCCTGATAACGAGCACAGTAGCACACGGCAAAAGTGATGTCCGGACGACTGGCTGTGAGATACATAAGAGACCCAATCATTGATCGATAATACTTAGGGTCAACCTGCTTTCCTTGATTTTCGGGAGTCAAACATGTCTGAGATGTGAAAGGAGTGAGTTCAGCAGAGGCGTCGTTCATCTTGTATTTCTTCAGAGTTTCCAGAATGTACTTTTCTTGATGGATGAGAATGCCGTCTGGCTTTTGTTCCACCTGCAAGCCAAGAAAGAAACACATTTCCCCCATCATACTCATTTCGAATTTTTCTTTCATCAATTCCTCAAATTCTCGACATAGCTTCTCATTTGTTGAACCAAAAATGATATCGTCTACATACACTTGAACAATCAGCACTTCTCCTTTGACCTATTTCTTAAACAACGTCATGTCGATGGATCCACGTGTAAAACCTTTACCCAAAAGATATTGAGTCAAAGTCTCGTACCAAATTCTGGGAGCCTGATGTAGACCGTAGAGAGATTTATCGAGCTTGTACACTTTGTCAGGAAACTCATGATCTTCGAAGCCTGGAGGTTGAAGCACATAGATTTCTTCATCAATATCCCCATATAGGAAAGCGCACTTGACGTTCATTTGAAACACCTTGAAATCCTTGTGTGCAGCATGAGCCAGGAAAATTCGAATGGCCTCAATGCGTGCAACAGGTGCAAACACATCGGTATAGTCAATTCCTTCTTCTTGATAAAACCCTTGAACCACCAGTCTTGCCTTGTTTCTAATCACAACACCTCTATCATCTGGCTTGTTCCGGAAGACCCACTTTGTACCAATTGGAACCTTGTTCTCTGGAAGATCCACTAATTCCCACACCTTCAGCTTTCTGAATTGTTGCAGCTCAGACTGCATGGAGTCCACCCAACTTGGATCTGCTAAGGCTTCCTTTATATTTTTAGGAACGATCTGAGACAGAAAACACGCGAACAAACATTCATTGATCAATCCAGACTGATGACGAGTCCTCACTCCATCCGTAATAGAGCCAATGACGTAGTCATGCGGATGATCTTTTAAGGTTTTGAAATTTGAGTCAAGGTTGGGGGGAGCGGGTTCGGAGGTTTGATGGGGTATTTCATGAGAGGTAGATGGAGGATCGGGTTGATTTGTAGGTTGTGAGGATGAGGATTGGTTTTGTTGTTGAATTTCAGAATAAGGGGTGATAATGACGAGAGGAGGATTATCATTTGCTTCAGCGAGGATAGGAAGATTGAATGACTTGAACAGAGTATCTGAATCATAAAACCATTCTGGTCCAGATCTGGTGTTGGGAGAGTTTGATTCTTGCCAGTCAACGTAGTAAGATTCCTGCACAATTCGAGTTCGTTTGTTATAAACTCTATAAGCTTTTTGAGAAGAAGAATACCCCATAAAGAAACATTCGTCAGAGACAGCTCCAAATTTCGTATTCTGAGCTTCGGTATTCAGCAATGTGCACGAACATCCAAACGGCTTAAAGAAATCAATCAGCGGCTTCCTTCCATGATACAGCTCATATGACGTCTTCATCTTATCTTTCACGATTAGGACACGGTTCAGCACGTAGGACGCACAGTTCACAGCTTCAGCCCAAAAGATGATCGGCAGCTTTGATTCAATCAACATTGTACGAGCAGCTTCCACAAGTGTGCGATTCTTCCTTTCAGCAACTCATTCTGCTGCGGAGTTCTTGCTGCACTGTATTGTCGAAGAATCCCTTTGTTTGCGCAGAAAGAGTCAAAGATCTGATTACGAAATTCAGTTCCGTTGTCGCTTCTGATTTCCTTGACTTTCTTACTTCTTGAACTTTCCACGGACAGGATTATATTCTGTAAAGCTTCAGTCGTGTCACTCTTTTGCTTCAAGAACCTAACCCAAGAGTACCTGGAATAATCATCAGTGACAACAAGACAGTAAGATCCTTTACCCAGACTTTTGACACTAATAGGTCCAAATAAATCAGTGTGGAGCAATTCTAAGGGACTAGAAATTGAATTTTCCACTTTGGGCTTATGTGGCTTCTTATGTTGTTTTCCTTTAGCACATGAAAGACATTTTTCAACGACAGAAAAATCTTTGTACGGAAGACCTCGGACCAAATTATTTTTGACAAGATTATTTAGAATTTTGAAGTTTATGTGTCCTAAACGTCTATGCCACAAGAAGCACTCAGATACAGATGCTTTAGAAAGTAAACAAGTCATGGAGGAAGAGTGAGATGCAGTGGAATTCATATTCAGCAAGTATGTGTCATTGATGCGAGGTGCACGCATCGCCACCATCTCTTCTGGCACATTGAATTCAGGCTTGAAGAACAGACATTCATTTGATTTGAACAACACAGGTATATTCTTGTCACAGATTTGTGACACGCTTAGGAGATTATACTGCAATTCGAGGACATGGTTGACTTGCTCCAGAGTAAAAGACCCATATGACACATCTCCTTGTCCAACCATCTTTCCACCTTTATTACCTGCAAAAGAAACAAACCCACCATCCACGATCCGGTAATTTGTAAGCAGGTCTTTCAACCCTGTCATATGCCGAGAGCATCCCGAATCTATATGCCAATAGCTATTTGCAGAGTTCTTCGGGAGTGCCTGGAAATTCAAGACAAGAAATTACTTAATAACGGGTACCCAGACTTTTGCACTTCTGGGATTAGTAACTTTCTGCTTTCCCCCAAAGAATTGTTTTACAAAACTGGTTACCTTGTGGCCAAAGGATCTATCATGGTTTGTTTGATTTAATTTCTCTTTGCACTGTTTAACAACATGATCATCCTTACCACATCTGAAACAGTGAGATTTGTGACTTGTGCAGGAGGAAGTTTCTGAAAGACTTTCCTCCTCACAATTTGATGTTTCAGAATCGGAATTACTGTTGGTTTCAAAATCCACATTTGTTTCATCATTTGAAATCTTTGGATTATTAATTTTAATAACGGTTTTGATAGGTTTAGTTTTCAAAGATGATTCCTTCTCTTGAGAAACATGATTTTCGGTAGGTTTTGAAATTCGTATCGGAGTGAAAGAAGGAATTGGATTAGAAAGAAATTTGTTGAAGCAATTTTGAGATGTACTAGCATGACATTGATCATTTTCATTTGAAACATAGCTTTCTTGATTAACAGACACGGACTCATCACTACAGCTATCTAAAGAAGAACAACTACTAGCTATACTACTATCTGTGCTAGACTTCTTGGAATGAGAACTACTACTCGTAACAGACTCCTTAGATTTAAGACTACCGCATCCAAGCCCACTTGTGTTACCATATCCATAATCAAAATCCTCCCTGATCTCCTTATGGTTAACTCCTTCTAGACCTGCATGCAAACTGTTAGCATCACTAGGAATTAAATCATTTAGAGGATGAGGTTTCGGAGTAGGTGAGTAACAATGCGTGCTTGGAGGAGGGTAAACTTTAGGAAACACCTTTTCCTTTTCCTCCATACCCACCCTGGTTTTTATTCTAGCTCCTCGTTGGTTAACGATCATCTCATCAACTTTCATTTGAGAGACGGTCCATCTATCTAACTTAGTCTGAAGTTGAGAGGCTTCGAATTGGGCTAAGGTAACTCTTTCATAAAGCATGTTTAATTCAACATTTTTAGCAAGAAGAGTTTGTTTTAAATGTTCATTTTCATGCATTGCCTCATTTAATTTCACAAAATATTTTGATTCATTTTCTTTTAATTGGGTGTTCATAGTTTTTAATTCATCGTTGTTGTCAATCAACAATCGATTGGCCTTGTAGATGCCGAACAAACGAATTCTACAAGGATGAGAGCACATATCTTGAATAGATTCATATGAAAGATCCATTATCACCTTTTCTGCAGCAAGGGCTTTCTCACAGGTGCACGCGGGTGTGCTTGTCGATTTCTCATTCATCTTCTTCTCAACTTCTCCCTTCTCACAGCTGTTAACTGTGGGGTCATTGCTTTGTTCATGAATTTGAGCCGCAAGCGCTTGATTTATGGCTTCCTCAGTTTCAGAGATCTCCGAACACAGTCAAAGTTAGTCAGAAGAGCCACTTCTTTCTTTGGCTTGGCTTCAGCTTTGTCGGTGATAGGGATGACTCGAGCTGCAAGCTCAGATGTCGGTTCAGTGACAATTGGATTCGGACATTCTCTCTTGAAATGACCAAGTTGCTTACAGTTGTAACATCTTAGCTTAGCCTTATCGAACCCAACTTTTTCATTTTGATTCCCGAAAGTGTTTCTCCCAGTACGTTCGATGAACTTTTTAGCACGAAGGGTCAACATGGCAATTTACCATTTTAGGTCGGTTTCTTCCAAATCATCTGGGTCAACTTGGTACATATCCTCAGCGGTTAGAGTCGAACCTTGAAGTTCTCCAGCAGCGAGAGCTTGATAACTGTTGGCAAACAATGAGAACGATCCCATGAATTCGGGTGAGATCTGGGGTGTTTGCTGAGCAGAGGTTCTTTGAGTAGCGGCAGAAGTAGTTGAGGATGAACCAGACCCAAGATGAGCGGATTGAATTTGAGATGAGGCTCCTTTGTGTGTCACAGTTGAGATGAGAGCCGAATTTGGAGAATAAACTTTAGCAGGACCCATGGCTTGATTGTACTCTCTCCTTTGAACATCCAGCTCAAATGACTTAAGCTTGTTAATTACGTCCATAAGCTTGTATTCGGAGAAACCCCTCTCTTGTTTCAGCATACGAACCTGGATGCTCCACTCGGGTGGAAGAGCATCCAGCAGTTTCTTGATTTGTTCAGAGTTGGTGAGTCCTGAATCATACTTCTTCAGATTGCTTGATACGGTCAGAAAACGGTTAGTCAAATCAATTAACTTTTCATTCTTCATGCTAGAGAACGAATTGAATTCTTTAGTTGCTTGGGCTTCTTTGTCCTTCACAAGATCTTCATTACCATCATAAAACTCACACAGAGCATTAAACAAACTTTTTGCATCAGAGTGCTCAGCGAAATGATTGTAGATTTCTTGCGACAAGCAGAGAGAGAGAGCACCAAGAGCCTTTTGATCTCGATCAATAAGTTTCGAATCCTTCTCAGTAAAGGAAGACGGATTTCTGTTGATCTGGGTAACTTCACCAATAGTAGTGGTTGGAACATGAGGTCCGTCGACGATCGACAACCATTGATTGTAATCGGTATACAGAAAGAACGATTTCAGACATCGTTTCCAGTCTTCAAAATTGTCTCCGTTGGTCAGCCTCGGTGGTCGGTTTGGAGCAATGCTTTCAGTGTCAGCAGCATTGGTACCTGAAGCCATCTCAAATCAGCCTGAAATAAGAAAAACACAAACAAACAAAGAACAAGACAATTTGGTTAGTTTCGCTGGGAGAATTAATTTCGCCAGTAATTTCGCTCGGAAATCTTGATCAGTTGAATAATTTCGCTGGAACTTATAGTTTTGCCAGCAGTTTCGCTTGGTAATACTGAACCAATTCAGCAGTTTCGCCAACTAGTTTCGCTGTATCCACGGGCAGTACTTTCGCTAGGAAATAACCCGATGACACACAGTTTCGCTAGCTAGATTCGCTGGAAACTGGTTTGAACTTTCGTTTAAAAAAAAAATCAATGCTTGTTTCGCCGGTAGTTTCGTCCAAATCAATTATATGAAATTTCACAGCGACACTATAGTTTCGCTGTATAGTGTCGCTGGAAGAACATCAGTTTCGCCCAGAACAGAAAACCCTCTTTTTGAAGAAGAAATGATCAAAAACCAATCCAAATCACTATAGAGTAATGATCGGTTGATTGCATAGGCTTCAGAACATCAAAACATACAATATTCAATCAATTTTCAATCCAAAACAATCAGATTATAGATCCAAATAGATTTTCAAAAGTTTTACCAAAAACACTCAAAAACACCAAAAATCAAGAGCACAAAGGCTCTGATACCATATTGTTGGTCCTCACTGATCTTAATCAGTGCTAATGAAGGTGTTTTGAGAAGAAAACCAATCCAATATCAATGAAGGATGATTTCCTATAGCTAAAATGGGTTTTTAGTATTGAACAATCACAACTACAACCAAATGGATGATAAGAGATGAACAATAGCTACAAAGACTGAATAGAATGCTCCTAGCCGTCACCAAACTTACCAAATTCCAGAAATCTTGTATTAGGGTTGATAAAGTTGCAAAAGTTACAAAAGTGTGCACAAAGGCGACTATTTATACAGATCAGTAGACAGTTTCGTTGGCAGTTTCGCTGGCCAAGCGAAACTGTCACTGAGACCAGACTAAACTAGTTACCGAGCGAAACAACAGTTTCGCTCGGTAGTTTCGCTAGCTACCAAAAGGACAAGATGTAAGGATCGAAAAATCCCTCACACGATATCAATGTCTAGTAACAACCGTGCGGAATCCGGTGTTACTAGATGATTCAAGAACAATCGATTAAAAAGTGAATAAACAATGAAAAACTATAAGAATCACAAACCGATTGAAGAACACTTAATTAAAAAGCTTGGTTGCACTACACGATTATCAAAATTCTCTGAGGAGAATTTTGTGGATCACCTTCTATCCAAAACACCAAAAGAACAACCACCAGCACCCTAAACTAGTAACCAAAGGTTCTATATATAGGAGATGATAAACTTGGTGAACAAGTCATTCTCCTAACCCTAATTAACCTCTAATTTCCGGATTTGACCACCCAGGCCCACTAAACTCCCTCTAAACTCTTTTAAATTGAGCCCAAACATGTCTAAAATGGCCCAATGACCCAATATAACAATAACCCAGCTCATTTTCACCTATTCTAACACATAGGCCTTCAGAATACTCCGCCAAGTGATGATTTAATACACAAGCCACAAATTATTCCCTTACAATCTTCCCCTTGGCTTGTGCTATTAAATATCGTCTACTTTCAATCTTCAGACTTCAGTCTTCTCCTTGGCTTGAACATGGGTTGGTGAAGATTCTTTCCTTGAACGATCTTCATTGGGCAGCAACGGTCGAGATCTGGGAGTTTTCTCTCAATTAGCATCAGCTTGGACTTCAAATGACAAACAAATAATGAGAGGAGGATTCTCAAATACTTGCTTCTTCTTGAAACATGACGAGTCCTTGCTAAACCATCAGTAACTGTCTTGACTTGTATGAGACTTCAGAGGATAAATTTTGAAAACCTCTGTCTTGGCATTTGTGACTACTCTGCATCTTTTCTTCAATTAGCTTCCCCTAAACCTGAGAACGGTGTCTTTGGACGCTTTACTTGAACAACCAACAAACTTCCCTTGAGCATAGGGTAAGTCCTTTTCCGGCTGGTTCTTCAACACAAACAGTAGCAACACTCATTAACTTTTCTTCTCCATGACATCTCATTTAACCTGTCATGCACAACATGGAACAAACACTAACCAGACATGATGACTGGTTATCGGGTTAGCATTATTTAACCAAACAACTTCCCCTGAACCCGAGGGGGAGGTCACACCTTCTTGCACAAAACCCAAAAAGAACTTATTAAAACCTTTAAATTAACCTGGCCATGGTTTGAAAAATAAACAATAAAAACTTAAGATAATACAAAAGAAAAAAATAAAAATAAAAACAAACATACCAAATTACTAAACGAGAAGGTTTCTATGGGATCAAACCGTATGAATCTGACTGAGGAACCCTTTTCAGCTTCTGTTACTCGAACACGTCTAGGTGATTGCCAATATACTGATCCACTTTAAACTCAAACCCTTTTCTTAATCAGGCTGTTTGTCACTTTATTATCTTTTATTGGTGCATTAATTATGAACAGCAAGTGGGTTTCAACAAATCCTAGGTACATGTTATTACACACTATCAAGCACATAAATTCCCTACCACATATTTTCACAACCTGAACCAGAAGTTTGAAAGTAAGCTCGAGACTTGGTTGAGAAGAGAAAGAATAGATCAGATAGATTTTTTGGGTATAATATACAAAGTCAACTGAATTTTTGAAACAATTTTAATATTGCTCTCATCAGTGACAGCGGCTGAGGGATTTGGACTCTTGAGGGTCTCTTTTGATGTGCTCTTTGGCATCTTTTGGGTGTATATTATTTTTTTTTTAATTTTTTTTAATTTTAGATGATCTAGAAGTACGTATGTATGGACAACTCCAGGTCATTGCTCACGCAAAGCAGAGGAGAGCCTTACATACATGCGAAGCATCCCCAGGTCATTGCTCACGCAAAGCAGAGGGGACACCGACTTTTTGAGCTCAATTTCACATTCTTGGAGACAAGCGTGTGTATCGGGAACTTGAACATGCAGTCAAATAGAAATGCAATTAACCTAAGTGCTGTTACCCAACAAACTGACATACGTTATCTTTAAGTGTGTAACGCATACCTTTCCAGATTTTAGAGCCGAGCCTACCAGCATATCACCATGGATCATGTCTTTCACATCTGCTTTACACGTGTCAGCCATCTCCAAGACGGAAGTTTATTTCACTTCCCTCCTTCTAAAGAAAACAAAAGATTAAAAATTAAAAAGCACAATTTAATTTTGTGGGGTCAACAATTTCATCGTTTCTATTCTTCCCCTTGCTTTTTGATTTTTTAAAACAACACACATTTTTTTTTTGATTTTTTTTTTTTTTTTTTTTTTTAACACTCACTGACACAATACTAAATATGTACTAAAAACTGGCCAAGCTAACCTTCAAAGTTTATCTTTTGAAACTTTTCAGAAATGGGTTTTGTTTCATGCACAACCATACTTCACATCAAATCAGCCAAGAAACAAACAATTTAGACAGTGTTACCTTTACTGCTGATTTTCTCAGATTTACCTCTCACAAGGAAACATACCCTCCATTGAAATCTTCATGTCATGTGGTAGAGAGATGCCTCCTATCCTGTGCCTGGAACAATCACTATCACAAACAAACAAGGTTAATGAAAGTCCTCCTTGACTGTTCCTGCACACTGTGAGAGATTAGTTAACCATAAGTACCCAGGCCATTGTTGTTCTGGGTATACCTGCAGAGTCATTGAAAGTTATTTCTTTTAAGCACATCCTCTTTGAAAGATTGATACTTGGGGTTGTGGGTGCCTTTGATTTGGGTTTCTTGGTGTTGTTTTTGGTGTTGTTTTTGGTGGACTTTGGTGTGGGCTTTGTGGGTTCATTAGAATTCACACGACCATCATCAGAAATGATATTCGTGGGCTGATTGTTTTCTTTCCCTTTACCTTGTAGCCTTTTAGGTGGAATTTGATAAATGTTTGATTTATCATTTTTAACTTCATCAAATTGTTTGGAGTGCTTCTTATACACCCCTTTAGGTAGGTAACACTGATTTACCACCTTTTTCACATTCCACCTCTCTTGATTATTCTCAGACAGACCACCATGTTTGGGAACCCAAATAGGTTTTAAAGCAACAACTGATTTGTTAACAGAATCATTCAATTGATGACTTTTGAAATCAGTTTTGGTTGGATGTTGAGGTGACTTAGGCTTTTGGTTAACTTTCTGTACCTTTGGTTGTAGGGGCACAGACTTCTGCACCTTGGGGATTGAGGGTGCAGGCTTTTTGGTCACCTTATGCACCTTTGGTTGTGAAGGTACATGTCTCTGCACCTTAGGGTGTGAAGGTGCAGACTCTTTGGTCACTTTAGATACCTTTGAGCCTGTAGGTACCTTTGGCTGAGAATTTACCTTTTTGTGGCCATGTTTGTGGTTTGTGCCACCATATGATTGCCCTTGGTAGTTTTGCAAATGAGTTTTAGGGTAGTAGGGTTCATATGGCCTATATAAACAATTTCTTGCCACATGTCCAGGATTCCCACACATATGGCAGGACTGCTTCTTTGGGTACGCGGGAGCTTGGGAATATTTCTTCCCTGTGGATACCCAAGATGGTTTGGAATTTTTGTGGATCCACACAACTTTGCCATTGGGCCTCGTTGTTAGCACATACTCCCGCTGTACTGGCACAAATTGGTCATATACAGAAGTTACCTCAGGATATGGGATAAAGTCATGTGGTCTGGCCTCCTGCACATTCTGCACATTACTAGCATTATCACAAATATTAGCACACACATTCAAACAATCATTCAAACCAACCAAATTAGGATCAGTAGGCTTAGGATCAGTAACCTGTGATCCCTTATCCTTTCTCAAAATCCTGACTTTCCTCAAAGGTTTGGAAAGTTTAGGATCACAAACACCGAAATTAAAAGTACCACAAACAGAAGTTTTGTCAAAAACATCAGACTTAGCAAAGCTCAATTCAGACTCAGATTTATTTGACGCAAAAATTTCAGTTTTGACGTCAGGAAACTTTTGACTCTCAATGCCAACACTTTCCCCCTTTGAACCTGCTTCTTTGTTTTCTGTATCTGCACAAGAAGTAATAGGGTTAGAAACAGGAGCAGAAATTTTAATAGGACAAGCTGCCAATTTCTTTTCGATCTCAGCTTTAGCATCCAAGTTAGTCTTGGAACACTCATAATCTGAGATCATTTCATGCATCAGGGGCATCGGTACTGTATGAGTGGATTGTTTATCTTTTATTTCAGTACCGAGTCCCAAACCAGAGTTGGCTTTTACATGACGCATTCGAGCGTCTGTGTTGTAGAAAAGTGAGCTAGCCTTCATCATTTCAGACACAATCTTATCATTTCGCTCAACTTTGGTTTGTGATGTTTCTAATTGCCCTTTAAGTTGCTCAAGTTCAGTTTTTAATGTGGCAATTTCTTCATTAGCAACTGTCAGATATGTGTTTTTGTTACTCAAGTCCCTTTGAAGATTTTTTATGTCAATTTTAGCAGCTTCAAGTTTCTCACTCAAGTTTTTACTTCTACCTTTGTATTCCCTCAATTCTTTATCAATAAATTCACGATTTAATGTTTCATTGAAAAACTTAGTTTGCCATTCTTTAGATTCGTTGAAAATAGATTGACATTTAGGATTAAGACATACCTCAGAGCTGCTGGCAGATACAGAATTACCTGGAAGAAAGGATGCCATGAATGTCTTTGATTGAACTTCTGGATTATTGAAAAGTGGGTTTTTTGATCGGAAAGTGGGTTTTCGGTTGAAAGTGGCTTGATCGAAAAGTAGATCGAAAAGGGTTTTCTGCCGAAAAAACTTGATCGAAAAGTGGTTTACGGCTGAAACGAGCTGATCGAAAAGTACTTTTCGATCGGGATGAAGCGGGTCGAAAAGTCTGATCCGATCGAAAAGTGAGGGCTGGATCGAAAAGTCTCAAAGGGGACTTTTCGATCAAGAAGCACAATGGATCGAAAAGTCACAGGGGACTTTTCGATCAATGGAGGCTGATCGAGAAGTCACAAGGGGACTTCTCGATTGAGAGGGTCGGATCGAAAAGTCTCTGAGGGGACTTTTCGATCGGTGAAACAGATCGAGAAGTCACAAAAGGGGACTTCTCGATTGGGCAGGCTGGTCGAAAAGTCACTTAGGGGACTTTTCGAGCAAGATCAATGCATCGAAAAGCCACAAAGGGGGCTTCTCGATCGATTTAGGCGGCTGAGGAGGGCTTTTCGACCAGAAAACCTGATCGAAAAGTGCTAAGTAGGATCGAAAAGTCTCAAAAGCACACGCACAGCCTTCCGAACCTTCTGTCACGTGTTGTAACCTGCACAAAACACCTCCGAAAGTGCTAAAAGCTGAAAATCACCAACAAAACTCAAACGGTTAGTTGACAAAAACTTGAATCGGATATCGCGAGAGCCTTGAAACTTGCGTTTCTTGGCTCTGATACCAATTGTAAGGATCGAAAAATCCCTCACACGATATCAATGTCTAGTAACAACCGTGCGGAATCCGGTGTTACTAGATGATTCAAGAACAATCGATTAAAAAGTGAATAAACAATGAAAAACTATAAGAATCACAAACCGATTGAAGAACACTTAATTAAAAAGCTTGGTTGCACTACACGATTATCAAAATTCTCTGAGGAGAATTTTGTGGATCACCTTCTATCCAAAACACCAAAAGAACAACCACCAGCACCCTAAACTAGTAACCAAAGGTTCTATATATAGGAGATGATAAACTTGGTGAACAAGTCATTCTCCTAACCCTAATTAACCTCTAATTTCCGGATTTGACCACCCAGGCCCACTAAACTCCCTCTAAACTCTTTTAAATTGAGCCCAAACATGTCTAAAATGGCCCAATGACCCAATATAACAATAACCCAGCTCATTTTCACCTATTCTAACACATAGGCCTTCAGAATACTCCGCCAAGTGATGATTTAATACACAAGCCACAAATTATTCCCTTACACAAGATTACAATAGAAACTAATCTAAACAAGCAAACTTAACAAAACTATGAATTCCTCCCTACATTGATCTTCAAGTTCCCTTCGGATAATACTTATTATCCCATACTCCTTCCCCTAAAAATTTGGCAAGATTTGACGGAGGAAGTCTTTTCCATTAGATAATAAGTATCATCCTCGAGTTCCCTTCGGATAATACTTATTAGTTATTATCCCATACTCCTTCCCCTAAAAGTTTGGCAAGATCTGTCGGGGGCATATTGTCATGCATTAAAACCCATGAAAAACACATTTTGACTTCTCAAATCAACCTGGCCAAGACGAAAACACACCAAAAAGAACTTAACGACTCACACACGAAAGATAAAAATAAACAAATACTTACCAAACCAAACATGAGAAAGTTTACAAGGGATCAAACCGTATGAATCTGACTGAAGAACCCTTTTCAGCTTCAGTTACTCAACTAGTCCAGGTGATTGCCGGTATGTTTGTCCGCTTTAAACTCAAACCCGTTTAATCCCAACCGAATGCGTCATGCTTAATATAGTACAATATTACCGTCATGTTTAATTGTCCCCACACCCAAGCGTACACAGCAAAACCTACCCAACCTCAGAGTTTATTGAGGATTCACAAACCCCCAACTTGAGGAACCATGCACCACGGCTATGACTACCACTTATTTTCATTAACCATCAGTTGGTGATCAGGTCGGCCGCTAAGCACGCAAATAAGACCAACTGAGTTATTATTTTTCATTTTCTTTTCTTTTCCATTTTTTTTTTTATTTCTTTTTCTTTTCTTTTTCTTTTCTTTTAATTATGTGGTGTAGTCATGACAGCAGAGACATGGCGTGTGAGAGAGTGAATACTAGGTAATTACCACTCTCAACCCATTTTTGCCGGGACTCAGTCTTTTAAACCATGCAACCTGGGATGGGAAACTAAACATATATATCTTTTAAGTTCATTACACTTACATTGGTGGTCATACGATTAGGTCGAGCCTACCGAGCATATCACCGTGGAGCTTGCCTTTCACTTTCGCCTTACGCGTGTCAGCCATCTCCAACCCGAACATTCATTTTACTTCCCCCAAACTTCTCAGAAACAAGACACAAACAATTAAAAATTGAAAAGCATATTATTTTTAAGGGGTCAACTTTTTCATCATCTTTACATATCTTCCCCTTGCTTTTTGATTTTTAATGTCACAATCTTGTGAACATAATTTTTCAGTTTTTTTTTTTTAATAAAAAAAACAAAACACACAAACACACTTAAAAGAACAACACACAAAATTTTGAAGATATCTGGCCAAGCTAACCTTCAAAGTATTGATTTGAAAATTTTAGAAAATTGGGTTTCATGACATGCACACTTCATTGCATTTTCAAACACATAATCAATCAACAGTTTAATTGAAACTTTAATGAAATAGGTTTGACTCAAAAGACCCTTTGTTGCCTCATCATTCAAACAACCAAGTTAAGAACAGTACCTTTCATGCTGAATTTGACCTTTTACCTCTCAAAGAGACATATCCTCCAATGTATAACTCACTTGTGAAGATTTGAAGATACGTCTCCTAAACTGTGCTTGGAACAATCACTTATCAACAAACAAATTAATAATAAAAATGTTATTGATAATCCTTCTTAATCGTTCCTGCACAGAGTGAGAGATTAGTTAGCTAATGGTACCCAGGCCATTGTTTTTCTAGGTACACCTGAGGAATCAATAAAAGATACTTCTTGTAAGAACATCCCCTTTGAAAAATCAGGAAGTTGGGATGGAACTACCTTGATTTTTGGTTTCCAAGTTCCAGGTGATTTAACATTTGTTTTAGTCACTTTTGGAGTTGTGACTTTAGGTATTTCAACCTTCTTCGTTTTAGATTCATTTTTCAAAACAGTTTTTGTTTTAGTCACCTTTGGAGTTGTGACTTTAGGTATTTCAACCTTCTTCATTTTAGAATCATTTTTCAAAACAGTTTTAGTTACCTTGGGAGGGGTAACCTTGGGTTTTTCAGACTTTGGTTGTTTTGAAAACGGTTTCTTCACCTGTTTTTGGAAATTTTTGTAACTTGGAAAGCTGTTGTTTTGATTTATAGATTTTCATTCAGCTTTGGCAGCGCCCCAATGTTGATCAGAGGGTTTAACCTTAGGAGTAACAGTCTTCCGTGCCTTAGGTGTTTGCACCATCATCGGCTTAGACTTTACAGACTCCTGAGATCAAACCCTTTGACTTCTCAAATAATAGGGTTCATAGGGGCGACAAAGACAGTTTCTAGCAATATGACCAGCATTGCCACAATTAAAGCAAGTCTGCTTCTTTAGATAGAAGTCAGACGTGTACCCATTTGTCTTTGGTGGCTGATATGGAGCTGGTTTGCCTTGTGTCTGCTTCTTTGCTTTGTCTGCAACTCCAGAATTGACTTTCTGCTGGGTCTTCGAAGCCTGTGTTGAACCTGTCTTTGTGCTTCCTTGATTCTTTGACGTTGAAGCACCATTCTTGCAATTACAACAGCAACTGCATGATCCAACTGAAGAAATGGGAGACACAGCTACTCCCTTGAGTTTTTCATTCTTCACTCCAGCTGTTGGTTTCATACTCGGATGCTTGATGGTGATATTTGGCCTCTCAACTTTAGGTTCACTTATCACTCCATCAGTTATTCCCTTGAACTTGGAGGAGAAGGATGGTAATTCATATCCCACATCTGGTTCTTGGTCAAACATTGATCCAGATGTCATAAAGATCTTCCCCTCAGGCCGTGTCGTCAAGATCACCTTTTCCCTTTTGAGTTCGTCAATTACTTTGAAGCATGAGGTTTCGATTTTAGGGTATGGTTTCAACTCTATCCCAGCATCATCAGACTTAGAGTTATGACACCTGTCATATTTCTGACACTTAGCATCATTGTCTGATATATCCTTTACTCTCCCTTCACCATAAGTCATGTTTGCTTCATTATCAATTTCTTCTTGAGTCAATGGTGTAGTTCCAACCAAGACACTATCAATAGGAGGAGCAGCTTCTTTATAATCAGACTCGGTTCGTTCAACTTGATCCTCACTAAGAAGTATTCATATAACGTGTCTGGGAACTGGTGGAGGAATAATTATGTTCATTGCCAAAGATTTATCAGTTTTCTCTGACCTAAACCCAGATGTGTCTTTCCCAACTTGGCCGGTCACAACAGCACGTGACAATTCCTTCCCTGCATCGAGCATCCGCTGATTTCTTTCCTGATTGCAATCATACTTGACATGTAGCTCATCATATTTTTGTTGCAGTTCAGTTAATTTCTGTGTAAGCTCAGATATCTCAATCCTAGCCCGATCATATAAGATAGTCTTCTCCGTTGCTAGCTTCTGATATTTCTCAATGTCTCGTTTTTGAGCTTTTACCTTCTCTTCATTCTTTTGCCATCTACCCTTAAAAGAACTCCTCTCGCATTTTATCTCAAACAATTCTATCTCATAATTTATACAAATTTGCCTAAGTCCAGGAATTATACGAGCACAAGTAGGATTGGGGCATATCTCAGTTTTGTCAACTTCATCGGCGAAAGCATCTTTGTCCTCAACTATATTCTTTTCTTCAACCACTGAACTCATTTTCTTTCTTTAGATATGCAGCCTTTGAAGATTTTGAAGAATTGGCAAAAACGGCAAAAGTACTATTCAAAGAATAGTGTCAAAAACTTAAAACTGAAAAACGGAGGCCTTCGGAGTGGAATTTGGGGGTCCAAACGAGCTCCCCTGGACGTTAGTTGGGGGTAATTCCGGGGCTTGTTGTCACGAATGTCGTGTTAAAGTTTGAGCTTCTAACTCCAAACGAGTCAAAAGTTACGTCCGTTTCCGTGAAAGTGTGAAATAGTGACTTTTTGCCGCAAATCCTGTTTCCGATCGTAAACCCTGTTTACGATCGTAATCACCTGTTTACGATCGTAATCACCTGTGGATCGTAAACACTTGATTCCGATAAAACCCAGTCGTAAACTCGATTCCGATACAACCCAGTCGTAAACTCCTGATTCCGATCCGAAAAGTCGTAAACTCTGATTACGATGAGCGTTTCCGGTAGAGAAATGTCGTAAACACTCAATTCCGACAAAGTACAATCGTAAACACGAACTTCCGGATCGTAAACTGATAAAAATCGAAGCTTTAAGTCGTAAACATGTTTCCGATGATGATCTTCAAGAACAACCAGTCGTAAACACTCAATAAACCCAAAAACTGATCGAGAACACCCAAGAACAGCAGCAACAGCGATCGTAAACCTGAAAAACTCAAGAAAACTTGCAAAAACTGTTAGATCTTCTTGAATCAATATCATGAGAACCGCGAAACACTCATTTCTTGGCTCTGATACCATTTGTAGGTCCGAAAACAACAACCGTTCACGATATTCTATCAATCACGAGTGCGGAATCCAAGTGATTGATTGATTCAAGATGAGAGATGAGAAGAATACTAGAAAACGATTAATATAAATGATAAAAACCTGATCTTTGCACATAAGAAAACTTGTCGGGTACAAAACAGAAAATCGTAAACTCTCTTCTCTCTCTCTTAATTACGATTACGATCGTAAACACCTTGAGGCTCCTCTCAAAGTTGTAATCAGCAACCCCCAAATGAGGAGGTCTAGAGGGGTTTATATAGGCACCCCAATGGGTTTACTATTGGGCCTCTTGAGTCATAAACCCAATAGTAAACTCAAGCCCAACCATAAACTAGCCTACATACAATAACCAAAGTAGTCTACTAAACTAATGAAACCCTCTAAGCCCAGCCCAACATATTTAATATTACAAGCCTCATAATCTAGCCTCTACAAAGTTACAAATTTTAATGAGAAAACATAACCCATTAACATATCAAGTAGGTGAAAACTCACAAAGAAAAGCTTCCTAGATAGTCTCAATGACCAGGTTAAAGTTTTGACCCATGTGCTAATGGATCTACACCAGCTCTTCTACTTGAATTTTGAAGTCTAACATTTTCATTATGGCATGTTCCAGAGAAAAGTGTGCCTCCTCCTCTACCAATCTCTATATAATTTGTAGCAATTTCATCCTACACATGTAAAATAAAACACATCTGGTGCCCACTATCATTGTCTACATTGTGCTTCTTGGTTTGTAACTTGACTTAAACTTTTTTTAAATATGTAATTAAGAAATCTCGAGAAACAATCAAGTTTAATTAACTTGACCCAAAACTATTATAAGATGACTTATCCACCATTTTTTACAAGCAATTGTTGTGTAGATGAATTTCCCGATATCATATATTTAAGCTGTTAAAAAATCAGTTTCCTTTTATAAAAAGTAAGGAATATAATTATAAATTATCAAATATAAAACACTCAAAATTGGTAATCTACTTGTAAAAAAGTTATAGGATGTAAAAATACAAGACACCTACTTCATAAGAAAATAAGAGTAAATTACATTTTTTGTCCTTTATCTTTACAACTTTTGCAATTTTTATCCTTTATCTTTTTTTGTTACATCTTATATCCTTTTTCTTTTAAAAAATTTCTATTTTTGTCCTTTACCCAACGTTCCGTTAAAATCCACCGTTACCATCGTTAAATCCATCATGTGTAAATCACGTGAGGGCTAAATCTGAGATCTGAAAACAAGAGGGACTAATTTCTAAAAGTATAAGGGGTCTTTTTGGAAAATCTACTTAACATATTTCAAAAGAAAACAGGGGGAGGGCGTGAGCCTGTTTTTCCGGAGACCGGGTCCGGCCGGCGACCTGCTTTTTCGGCCACCCGTTCTAATTTCTGACACCTCTCCTCCGCCTCTGACTCCCTTCTTTCTCCTCGTTTCATCTTGCGGTGCTCTACAGGAAACAGGAATAACCGCACTAGCGGCGGCTAGGGTTCCAGACGGTAGCGGCGGCCGGAGATATAGGCGGCGGCTAGGTATTCTAGGGTTTACAGACGGCGGCCCGCCAGACTCATCTCCTAATTCACACGAACAGGACGACCGCTTCTATTGCTCAAGAACAGGACGGCGACTAGGGTTTCTAGGGTTTGCAGATGCTGGTTCAAAATCAGTCAGAATCGCCCGAGAGAATCTACTTAGGCTTCTAGAACGACGGAGAGATGTAGCCATCGGAAGAAAAAATCACGATCAGATATATGAGAGGTCTATAGTTTCAATTGTAGTTTTATCATTTACATTAATAGTCCCCATTTCATTGAAAAATATGATTTTGCCCTCATATTTACACATAAGGGATTTAACGATGGTAACGGTGAATTTTAACGGAATACTGGGTAAAGGACAAAAATAGAAAAATTTTAAAAGAAAAAGGACAAGGAATGTAACAAAAAAAAGATAAAGGATAAAATTTGCAAAAGTCAAAAAGATAAAGGACAAAAAATGTAATTTACTCAAAAAATAATTAATTTTAAGTTTGTTCTTTGTATGAAGCTTCTTTATGGTGTTTGTTGTTTATCGATGTTAAAAAAAGGTATTTATCTTTAAACTTTTATGGTATTTGTAATCTTATTACATGAAGGAAACTAATTTATAAAATTTAATAGTCTTTTAAGATTCCGTTAACTGAATATGCGTTATCTTTTTTTAATGGCGAATTTATTCTACTTCTAAATTACTTCACAAGCTAAGTTAACCAATTTACACCATTGCGTGAGTTTGAACCCAGGTTCTTCAACTAAGATGACAAAGTCTCTACGAAGTATATAATTAAATTCCACGTACCGCATTTTAAATTATTGTCGCAACACATCGCACTTACAGAAACGAATTCTGCGATGTAAATTTCCAAGACGCCATTATAAACTAATGAATAAATGACGAATAACGCGTAAGAGGATGGAGTTGCTGAATTAATTAATCAGGATGAGAATAACGATAATAACCCGGCTACTATCCTCCATGTTGCTTGAAATCCTGAGTTTTCTTCCGTTTGGTTTTATTACTTCCGTTTGCTGTTTAGAAAAGATTAGTTTTGAGCTAACTCAATTGGTATACTGGTCTACAGCTTGTTAATTATCTATTGTTCATTTGTTTGTATATTATTTCCATTTTGTTCGTTTATTTATTTGATAAGGGTAGAAATGAATATGGATTCTACATGATGTAAAAGGTGACTGTTAAATGGGGATACACCGTATTATAAGTTGATATCGGACCGCATCGCGTTAAAAAAATGAATATCGCGGTGTAAATTGTCGCACCAACAAACAAGCGACGAATAACGCCCTATAAACTACGACCGCCAATACGCACGAGTATACCCCTAGTACTTTAATATACATATTAGAGAAAGAGTGGTAGCATGTGACAGTGGTTTCATTTGGGGCTGCATAAATAAATTTGGCATCAAGGAGACGAATTTTTTTATAAACACAACAATAAAAGTAAACGTGGACTATATTGATCTACGATTACATATAATTATAAAAACACCCATCAAGATTCCTCTTTAAAGCTTCTATGCAACTTAAAACAGTTTACATGAAATAGGTTTATGATTAATTGGTGTACATGTAGTTTTAAATGAAAACCACCACGCGCAACGCGCGCCATAATGTTGCCTCTATATTTCGATGGTCGTTAAATAAATTTGGATTAGATCGCTACCAATTTAATATTGATGTCATACTTTCGTTGTCATCTTTTTCATGTTTATATAATTCTATTAAACATATACCTTAAACCATTTACCAACTTACAAATCATTTATAAGCATGGTTCAAACCAAACCGGGTTAAATCGGCATACCGTAAACCGGATTTATGCGAGAAATCGGGAATTTGGATTTTCCAACCGAAGTAAATTATTTTTTTTAACGACAACAAAGGTAAATATAGTCATTTTTTATGTGTAATTTTGATCTATCTATAGTATGATATTAGATTATTAGTCATTACAAGAAAATACAGCGTTCACGCACCGCATCGTACTAGCATAAACAAATATCGCGTTGTAGTTTGTCGTGTCGCCACAACACGCAAACAGAAAATGAATAACGCGCTATAAACTGTCGATGTTGCAACGCGCGGGTACACGGCTAGTATAATATATATATATATATATATATATATATATATATATATATATATATATATATATATATATATACATATATATAGGTTTAGGTTCAGCTAAACAAACTATTTCACCTAAGAAGGCTAGGAAGCAACCACGTGCTAACATGTGTACATAACACACTAACACAATGCATAAAAAGTAAAATATGCTGACACACACTAACACACTGGATACAGTGTGTTAGTGTGTTATTGTCCACGTGTCAGCATGTGATTGCTTCCTAGCCTTCTTAGGTGAAAGTGTTTTTTTAGAATAACTTTACCCTATATATATATATATATATATATATATATATATATATATATATATGGAGAGGATCATTTGAAAACCAATTGGGTTTGAGAACTAAAAAGAACTAATCTCAACCACTAGTTTATATATATGGAAAACCCACCCTATGAATTATAATGGTCCCCACCTGAAATTAGTGGTTGAGATTTAGTTCTCAAAAGTTCTCAAAATAAAAAGTTCTCATTTGAACCTAACCCTATATATATATATATATATATATATATATATATATATATATATATATATATATATATAGGGTTAGGTTCAAATGAGAACTTTTTCTTTTGAGAACTTTTGAGAACCAATTTGGGCCACTAATTTTCAAGGGGGGAGCATTCAAATTCATGGGGGGTTTTCCATATATATAAACTAGTGGCTAAGATTAGTTCTTTTTAGTTCTCAATTCCAATTAGTTCTCAAATGATCCTCTCCCTATATATATATATATATATATATATATATATATATATATACATATATATAGGGGATGGAATGAATATTAACCATATCTTAGAGAATTAACCAAATAACCAACAATGGATGGCTTGATCAAAATAATAGGTTGATCCAAGGGCTCTAATGAAATCTGCCTTTTTAAATTATGTTTTATTTTTTATTAAATTGAAAAGGGCAAATTTGACATTTAACAAACCCACATAAGACCCCCGTTCATTTAAAAAAGTCCATAACTTTTTTATACATTGTCGGATTTTTATAAAAATTGCACCATTAAACTCGTCGCATTTTTATCTTTAATTCAAGTATAGTCTCTACGTTTTTTATTATCATTATCTCAGACGTGCGTTGTAGCACTAGTGTTACAACTTCTAACATCACTGTCATAACTCTTAACATACATCCATACAATCATAACCAGTACAAACTACTAAATGCATCAATATGCATATGGTGTATCACTAGTGTTATACGTATAAACACTAATGCTAGTGTTATAGACATAAACACTGGTCAATAAGTACAAACTACCTAAAAAATTACAACCGCTAGCACTAGTGTTACAACTAGTAACATTTAAAGCAACATGTGACAACTCGTACTTTCCAGGTATACTTTAATATTATAATTATGTGCAATTAACTGTGATTCTATGTGCATTAGACTAATTTGTTTAAATTAGATGACTTTACGTGCAAACATAGACAATCTAGGTCCGACAACATTTACCCGTACTGGAAATCAACCAAAGTTCCACCATTGTTCGAAATGGAACTTCAATAATAAGAAATTCATAAACATTGTTTTGTGAAATCAAAATATAAAATGACTATTTTATATTTTCTAAATTATTGCGTTATGACAAACGTATTTCAAACACGTCGTTTATTCAAACGATCATTCTAGTCAAACAATAACATGGTTATTAATTCTAAAAACCATTTCAACTTCAGACAATTTATTTTTCCTTCAAACTATTTCTTTTCGTCAAATAAATTTCGTCAACTTTTAAACGTAACCCGCTCACGTCGAGCAAACATTTAAATTCAAACTTTGAGTACATCATTTGTGCACTAAAACAACAAAAGCCGAATCATGACAAGTGACATTCTAATTATCCGAAAAACGTCCGCGACAAAACAATATTTTTATTGTTACATTTACTCGTTTCACGTCAAAAATCCATTTTTCATTCCGGACATCGTTTTCGCTCAAACGAAGTTTCATTAGACTCGTAGGACCAAACCGGACTCAACCCGACCCGACTCGAGACCCGGTTCGGCCCACAAAGCCTAATGGGCCTACGACCCAATTTCTTTTTCTTTTTCTTTCCTCGGCCCGTTAGCCCGGCCCGCCGGCCCACTCTTTCTTTTTCGGTTTGGGCCAAAGCCCATTCTTTCTTTCTTTTCTTTTCGGGCCTTTGCCCGTTTCTTTTCTTTCTCGGCCCACAGGCCCACGAGACCGGCCCGTCTCCTTTTCCTTTTCTTTCGGTTTGGGCCACCGGCCCAACTCTCCTCTCTTTCTTTCCCGAGTTCGGCCCTCGTCCCTTTCTCTTTTTTTTCTTTTCCGGTTCCCTTCCTCCCTTCTTTCCATTTATACTCAACCAATCTTCTAACTAAATGTTCATGTAACCAAACCAACTTAAACTCTTGATTAGCTTGTGTCATCTTGATATTAAACAAAGATGTTGGGAGAGTACACAACAAAGCCAAGATCCATTGGGTAATGGTTATAACCAGTTACACCCCCAACATACTTGTCTCCCTTAGCCACCCTTTTCACTTCTCTTGTCCCTTTTCTCTCCTCCTTGAGCCGGCCTAAGTGCCCTCCACACACACCGTTTTGTTTCAAATTTCAAACACACAACACAAGAAACCCACTTGATTCAAGCCATCACTTTCTCCCTCTCTTTCTTTCTTGATCACGGTTCACACAAACCAACCAACCCACCTTCATTTTCGGTTCATTTGAACCAAACCCAAGTCACCACCTAACCACCCTTTATAACACTTAACCTCTCATTTCTCACTTAAACCATCCAAGAGAAACACTTTCTCTTTAGTCTCCCTCACTCTCATCTCTCTCGGCCCTCTAAACACCACCGCCAACCACCACTTTGCCACCATCAACCACCACACATTCTAACTTCAAATCCTTTCCTTGTTCAAGGTAAATCGTCTCTAACTCCTAGATCTCCACTATTCTTCCATTTCTTTCTTGATTTCTTTCATAAACAACCTTTTCTAATATTTTGTTTTCTTGACAAAATCCATGACAAACTCTTGATCTCTCATCACCATTCCTTTTAAATTCAAGATTCAAGGTTGGGTTAGGAGCTAAACTTGGAAGCTAATTCAACAACCCATCAAGTCCTTTACCGATCCAGAAAACTCTAAGTGAGGAAACCTACTTTCCTTGCTTATTTATCTATAAATCTTCATATTTATATGTCACATGTCATGTTCATAATAAGTCTTGATTTGGTTGTTGTATGACTTGCTAGCAAACATGTATGTTAGTATGGTTATGTGCTTGTGATGGAAACTAGTTCATGTTAAGTTTGGTTATTTGACAAAAATATATAAATAACATGTATGTTTTGTTAAAAAGTGCCACTTTAATGACCAAAGTTGGATAACTACTAGTTCTTGTATGTTAAAAATGATTTGGAGCACTTAACTTGGTGTAAAATGGGTGTACAAAATGTCAAAAATCGGATTTCATGAAAAATATAAGTTTTATAAAAACTGGACAGAGATGACACACTTTTTGCGTGTCATAAATCTGCTGTCATCTGGGAAATACATGAAATAAGAACACTAAACAGAGATGACACACATATTCTGCGTGTCATAAAACTGCTGTCATATAGAAAAATGTACATTTTTCCAAATCTTTCAAACACTTATATTTTGACTCCAAAACCAAAACTAAAGTTACTAAAGGATGATTTGAGTCATAAAAGTGTTTACCAAAGATTTAACCATGAAACTCCAAAGAAATATAAACATGGAATTTTTATGACGGAATACCATTTATTTTCATGAAAAATTAAGTATAAGCCTTTTGACAAATTTGTGACCACTTAGGACTTGTGATGTATTATTAGGGATGCCAAAGACGTTTTCCAAACATACAAAATAAATTGAGAAGTTACACACTTGAAAACAAAACGGTTAAACATCGTAACTACGACTTTTTCGGTAAAAATTATAACTTATTTTTGGTTAAGAATCGGATCTGGACCAGAACATGAAACATGCCTATTTTTACATATAAAAATGTTTTATGAAGTTCAAATTTGGAAAAACATGTTTTATACACAAACCGGACAAAAACTGTAACTTTCGGTTACTCAAAACGTCGGATTTTACAAGTTAAACTTCCACCGAATAAATTGGCAACTCAAGACCCTAAAACACATTAAAACAAGTCTACTAACAAATCCTAAGTGATAAGGAAACTTAAAACGTCACAAAACGAGTCGAATCAGTCAAACCGGCGAAACCGACTAACTACCGGACGAACCAACACTTAATTTTACCAAAATATAACTTCATATATTTTCGGAAACATTTCTAAAGAAAGATCATAATTATTAATCAAAAAGGTCCAAAACCTTACAATATTTAGTGAATTAAATATTTATGATTTTCCTAACGTATAATGAAAAATACTCCATATTATTCAATATTTATATTTCAAACGCGAAAATCTGATTATTATTTATTTATTCAAATAAATAATAAATTTCACCAACTTCAATATTATTTGTTAGACAATAAATAATGTCCTAGGATTTCCATCACTACCATCAGGTAACAACAGTCGAGACTTAACCTTGAACATTAAGTGACGTATTCACTAACTCAATATAGCCAAACCCTAATACGTCATAACATTACTTTGTAGACGTTTGCTAGGCTAAGTTCAACCAATCATATCTGTCATCCATCTTCAAACATGTGAGTCTTCACGGCCCCTTTTACTTTTCTGTTTTCTAACTTGGGGGAGAATTCAATGAATGCCTTTCAAACTTCATTTTGTCTGATATTATGATAACTGTAAGATGTACTGATTGCATGTTCTTTTCATTTCCCCAATCTGTGTATTCATGTTGATTCATGTTATATGCCTAAGTCCCACTATTAATTGAATTCAATTAGTTCATTCGAAACGATAACTTGTGAATAGATCTATTAGGGTTGACGACCCTGCCTTGACTTGGTCGCACCAGTCATGACTCCACGGTTATAGTCAAGGGGTACATCAGTTATTCTGGTCATTCGGTGTTCTTGGGGAAGAACATCAGGAGTGGGTAAACAGTTAGTTTTGAATTCAAGGTTCATGCTTGATCTTTTCAACAACAGTGTCAACAAAATAATATCAAGACAAGCCAAACATTTTCAAACATATTTTCAAACAGTTTAGTGTCATTAAACCTGTGAAACTCACCAACAATTCTGTTGACTCTTTTTATTCTTGAATTCTCAGGTGATTAAGGACTGCAACTCCATGTTTTTCTGTGCCGATCCTGTTTGTCATATCATGGTCTGCCTGCTGTGTGTTCATGCATTTCATTTTGGGGATTTAGACGCATTACGCCTTAGGGTAGTTATGTTTATAAATCTCATGACTATGTCTTTTGGAAAACTTATCACGTAACCACTACTTTATTTCCGCTGCCATGGTTTTAGATGTTTAAATAAATGTTTGAAACTTATATTTTCGAAAGACAAATGGTTAATTTAATGTTCATTAGACGTCAATCATTCGTAACCATGACCATGATGCCAAATCAGTCACATGCCCACATTCAGTCATTTCTCGGGGTGTGACAGACGTGGTATCAGAGCCATGGTTATAGTGAATTAGGATGCACCGGTGTGCACCTAGTCTATAACCTAAGCTCTGCATCATTCATTTGTGTGTGTGTGCATTCATTCATTGCCTTGTATGTGTGCCAACTTGCAAACCAATGTGCTTTCTTTTAGTTGATTGCCTAACATAAGTATTATACATATTATTGTTATAACTTAGAATTGTCACAGCATGGCAAATGAAGAGATCATCGTGATACTTTCCGACTCTGAGCCAAAGCCAGACTATGTACCATCTTCGCCCGACTACGTGCCTAGATCGCCGGAGTACACACCGTCTTCTCCTGTCCCTGAGACTGCTCCTGTGATTGCACCTCTTCCTGCCTATTCGACACAGCCGGACGCTACGAAGGACAACTAGGATCCTATCACGTCAGACGACGAGTTCTACGAGGACGACCCTGAGGAGACTATTCCCGCTACATTCTACCCTCCTGTCGCAGTGATGTCGATTCCCGACCCCATTGTCTCTATTCCTGACCCTATTGTTTCTGTGCCTGACCCTTTTGTGTCTCACCCTCCTGCACGATTTCTTGACCCTTCGACTACCCCTACACCGTCTCATCGTCTTTACTGTCTTGCTCCAGGTGGTCATAGGTTAAAGAATACACCTAGGAAATCTGTTATTCGCACTCGTCCTATGTCCACTGCCCCTGCTGGTGAGCCTGCCCCTAAAAGGCAGTGTGTCCCTGAGCCGCCCATTGTTTCATCTGTCCCTGAGCCACCATTCGTCTCGTCCGTTCATGAGGTAAGAGAGTCATCTGCCTCAGCTGCTGCTCGTACTACCCCCATCTATGATGGTATCCCTGTCCTTTTGCCTGACCTCATCTCTATCCAGTCACGTTTGTCTGGGCATGACGATGCCATCCGTCGAGTCATTGCTGAGCTTCGTGCATTGCTGTCTTATCACACCGTTCAGACTCTTCAGACACGCCTGACTTCCATTGAGGATCATGCCTTTGCTACCGGTCTTGCTATGGATTCACTGCACGCGAACCTCACTGATGTTTTTGATTCGACCACTACCATGATGTTGACCGTGGAGATGCTCCAGATGCGTATGAAGGCTATGGAGGATTCGATGAGGATATTTCAGACGTTCATGGCTTCACTCAGCCAGGTTGCCGGATTGTTCTTCATGCCACCACTACCACCATTTCCCAGAGGCCCGTACTAGTGGTACTACCTAGTGATGCATTCGTATCATGTTTAGTTAATGTATGAAAACTATGTTGTATTTTGGCAAATGGAGCTGCGCCTCCGACTTTTGAAACAATTATGGTATGTTCGTACTAGAATTGTAGTGTTTGTCATGATGTATGTTTTCGAATATTAATTGACTATGGTTGTATTACTTTCATTGTAGCTTCTTATGGATGTATGGTTGTTATGGTTGTTATGCATGTATGGTTGTTCATTATAGATATGTAGACTGTATATTGTCATATATTGTCTAATTATATTTCTTGTTTACATTCGTGGATTAAGAAAAACATGTCTAGACGCCGAGGACGCCCGCGAACCAATCGAGCTGAATCACCTCCACCCGCACCATTGAACGCTGAACAAGTTGAGGCCTTAGTCGCCCAACGTATCGCTGATGCCATCGCTGCTAATGGAGCAAATCGCGCCGCCGGAGGCCATGGTGAAGGTGCTCCTGGTGGTAAGACCTTCGATAAACGTTGGAAATCCGAGAATTTAAATTCCCCCGAATTGTTTTCAAGGTTTTGTCTAACGTTTCAGGTGCCCGTGAATGTACCTACAAGGACTTCATGAATTGTAAACCTATCAATTTCAAAGGTACCGAAGGTGCTGTTGGTCTTATTCGCTGGTTCGAAAAGACTGAATCTGTCTTCCGTATCAGTAGTTGTCCCGACCACTCTAAGGTCAAATTCGCTGCTTGCACATTCATTGATGGTGCTCTCTCATGGTGGAATTCGCATGCCGAAACCGTCAGAACTGACCAAGCACACGCTATGCCTTGGGAAAAATTGAAACAACTACTGAGAGATGAATACTGCCCGCGAGAAGAACTACAACGTTTGGAAGTTGAGTTCTGGGGACTCACCATGAATGGATCTGATATTGCTGGATACACCAAGAGATTCCACGAACTTGCTCATCTCTGTTCCACAATGGTAACTCCACTATACAAGAAGATCGAACGTCACATTTGGGGTTTAGCACCCAACATTCAAGGGACTGCGTTGTCTTCCAACCCTACCACTCTGCAAGCCGCCGTTCGTTTGGCACATAGTCTGACCTATCAGGCTACGCGCCAAGGTGTTTCCTTTGCTAGGAAGGCTTCTGATCATTCCAAACCTATTTTTGATGTCTGTTCACCGTCCTCTCCATCTGGGAAGAAGTTTGATCGTAAACGCAAACGCGGTCATTTCGGTAAAAAGAATTCTGAGAAGCGATCTGAGAAACAATCCGAAAAAGCCCCAGAACCAGTCAAAGCTTTTGTTGCTTCTGCTTTTGTTCAAGAACCAAAGAAATCTGGCTACACAGGAAATCAACCTCTGTGCTTAAATGTAACCTTCATCATACGCTGGATTGCGGTAATGTCTATTGCAACAACTGCAAAGCCAAAGGTCACATTGCCAGAGACTGTCCATCCCGTACCTGTTATGGTTGTGGAGCTGTTGGACACATGAAGAACCAATGTCCAAAGAAAAATCAAGCTGTTGGAACTGCCCGTGGAAGAGCCTTCGTGATAAACGCTGGAGAAGCCCGACAGGACCCCAATACTGTCACCGGTACGTTCATCCTTGACAATTATTATGCCTCTGTTTTGTTTAATACCGGAGCAGAGAAAAGCTTTGTGTCTACCGATTTTTGCCCATTACTTAAAATCGATCCATGTGCCTTAGACACTAAGTACACCGTAGAACTAGCAGATG
This sequence comes from Deinandra increscens subsp. villosa, assembly GCA_039602395.1. Lineage (NCBI taxonomy): Eukaryota > Viridiplantae > Streptophyta > Magnoliopsida > Asterales > Asteraceae > Deinandra > Deinandra increscens. The sequence continues at coordinate 31,216,061 of JBCNJP010000010.1, forward strand.
GTAGTCTAATTGAAACTGACAAGGTTTTCCGAGATTGTCCCCTACGCCTTTCTAACCATTCATTTAACATTGATTTGTTGCCCGTCGAATTGGGAAGCTTTGATGTCGTAATTGGCATGGACTGGTTATCGAAGAATCGTGCGGAAATCATCTGTCACCGTAAGCAGGTCAAAATTCCGCTGGAAAATGGCGAAACTCTAATCATTCAAGGTGAAAAGAGTGAAACCAAGTTGGATATCATATCTTGTATGAAGACACGCCGATACCTTCGTAAAGGTTATCATGCTATCCTAGCACATGTCGTTGGTACGGAATCAAAAGAGAAAACACTGAAGGACGTTCCGATCGCCCGTGAATTCCCTGAAGTATTTCCAGAAGACTTGTCGGGACTGCCGCCAGCCAGGCAAGTAGAATTTCAAATCGATCTTGTTCCAGGTGCTGCACCCGTAGCCCGTTCTCCCTATCGTCTCGCCCCTTCTGAAATGCAGGAATTATCCAATCAGTTGCAAGAATTATTGGATAAGGGATTCATTCGACCCAGTTGCTCCCCCTGGGGTGCACCTGTTCTTTTCATCAAAAAGAATGATGGATCATTTCGCATGTGTATCGACTATCACGAGCTAAACAAATTGACTGTGCAGAATCGTTATCCACTACCAAGGATCGACGACCTGTTCGATCAACTTCAAGGATCACACTATTATTCAAAGATTGATCTACGATCCGGTTATCACCAGTTGAGAGTTCGTGAAGAAGATATTGCCAAGACTGCATTCAGAACCCGTTATGGTCACTATGAATTTCTAGTAATGCCATTTGGCTTAACAAACGCACCCGCCGTATTCATGGACTTGATGAATCGTGTGTGTAAGCCATACTTAGACAAGTTTGTGATTGTGTTCATAGACGACATCTTGATCTACTCCCGTAGTAAAGAAGAACATGAACAGCACTTAAAACTCATCTTAGAGTTACTCAAGAATGAGAAGTTGTACGCGAAGTTCTTAAGGTGCGACTTCTGGCTTCGTGAAGTACAATTCCTAGGTCATGTAGTTAATGAGAAAGGAATTCATGTCGACCCTTCTAAGATTGAAGCAATTAAAGATTGGAGTGCACCTACTACTCCAACTGAAATTCGTCAATTCTTAGGACTCGCTGGCTATTATCGAAGATTTATCGAGAACTTTTCAAAGATAGCCCAGCCTTTGACTGCCCTCACCCAGAAAGACAAGAAATTTGTCTGGGATTCTAAAGCCGAAAACGCATTTCAATTGCTGAAGCGAAAGTTGTGTAATGCACCGATTTTGTCCCTACCCGAAGGAACAAATGATTTCGTGGTATACTGTGATGCATCCTGCCAAGGTCTAGGATGTGTACTTATGCAACGAGACAAGGTCATTGCTTATGCCTCACGAAAATTGAAGATTCACGAAAGGAATTACTCGACTCATGATCTTGAGCTTGGAGCTATTGTTTTTGCTCTAAAGATCTGGAGACATTACCTTTATGGTACGAAGTGTACGCTATACACTGATCATAAAAGTCTTCAACATATATTCAATCAGAAAGAGTTGAACATGAGACAACCTCGTTGGATTGAGTTACTCAACGATTATGATTGTGAAATCCGTTACCATCCAGGTAAAGCTAATGTTGTTGCCGACGCATTAAGCAGAAAAGACCGAGTGAAACCTCTCCGTGTTCGTGCTCTTAGATTGACTATCCAATCAAATCTCACTTCTCTCGTTCGTGATGCCCAAGTCAAAGCCCTCAAGGATGAAAACCTCTCTAACGAAGGCCTACGTGGAATGGAAAAGCAATTAGTCAAGAAATCTAACGAAGCTTACTATTTCATGGAAAGACTGTGGTTACCAAATTTCGGTTCAGTAAAGAAATTAGTCTTATATGAAGCTCATAAGTCTAGGTATTCAATCCATCCTGGTTCAGATAAAATGTACCATGGTTTGAAAGAGTTGTATTGGTGGCCTAACATGAAGGCTGATATCGCCACATACGTTGGTAAGTGTTTGACTTGCGCAAAGGTCAAAGCTGAATACCAAAAACCCTCTGGTTTACTTGTTCAAACAAAAATCCCAGAATGGAAGTGGGAAGGAATTTCCATGGATTTCATTACCAAGTTGCCAAAGACTCGAGCTAGAAATGACGCCATTTGGGTTATCGTTGATCGCCTGACCAAATCTGCTCATTTCCTGCCCATTCAGGAAGCCTACACCACTGAACAACTTGCCAAAATTTACATGAAGGAAATTGTGTCTCGCCATGGAGTACCTATTTCTATTATCTCAGATCGAGATAGCCGTTTTATCGCCCGATTTTTTGGCAAACCCTCCAGAAAGCCTTGGGTACTCGCCTCGACATGAGTACAGCTTATCACCCTCAAACTGATGGCCAAAGCGAAAGAACTATTCAGACTCTCGAGGACATGCTTCGTGCTTGTATCATCGATTTTGGTAACAGTTGGGACGAACATTTGCCGCTAGCTGAATTTTCGTATAACAATAGCTATCACACTAGTATTTAAGCCGCCCCTTTCGAAGCATTGTATGGAAGAAAGTGTCGTTCACCACTTTGTTGGACTGAAGTTGGTGACAGCCAACTCACAGGTCCCGATCTAGTGCATGGAACTTCCGAGAAAGTCACCCAGATTCATAACCGTTTGAAAGCTGCTCGCGATCGACAGAAGAGCTACGCTGATAATCGACGCAAACCATTGAAATTCTTCAAAGGAGATCGTGTCATGCTAGAAGTAGCACCTTGGAAAGGTGTTATTCGTTTTGGAAAACGTGGAAAGCTTAACCCTCGCTATATTGGTCATTTTGAAATCATCGAGGAAATTGGACCAGTAGCATATCGTCTTCAGTTGCCTCCCGAACTTAGCAAAGTTCATGACGTGTTTCATGTCTGTAACTTGAAAAAGTGCTTGTCTGACGAATCTGTAGTCATCCCCTTGGATGAAATCGAGATTGACAATCGTTTACATTTCATCGAGACCCCTGCTGAAATCTGTGATCGTGAAATCAAACGATTGAAGAGAAGCCGTATTCCTATCGTAAAGATTCGTTGGAACTCACGACGAGGTCCAGAATATACATAGGAACGAGAAGACAAAATGCGTGAGAAGTATCCGCACCTGTTTGCCAATGCTGACAACCCTGGTGGTCAAGACTAAATTTCGGGACGAAATTTCTCTAACCGGGGGAGTATGTGACAACTCGTACTTTCCAGGTATACTTTAATATTATAATTATGTGCAATTAACTGTGATTCTATGTGCATTAGACTAATTTGTTTAAATTAGATGACTTTACGTGCAAACATAGACAATCTAGGTCCGACAACATTTACCCGTACTGGAAATCAACCAAAGTTCCGCCATTGTTCGAAATGGAACTTCAATAATAAGAAATTCATAAACATTGTTTTGTGAAATCTAAATATAAAATGACAATTTTATATTTTCTAAATTATTGCGTTATGACAAACGTATTTCAAACACGTCGTTTATTCAAACGATCATTCTAGTCAAACAATAACATGGTTATTAATTCTAAAAACCATTTCAACTTCAAACAATTTATTTTTCCTTCAAACTATTTCTTTTCGTCAAATAAATTTCGTCAACTTTTAAACGTAACCCGCTCACGTTGAGCAAACATTTAAATTCAAACTTTGAGTACATCATTTGTGCACTAAAACAACAAAAGCCGAATCATGACAAGTGACATTCCAATTATCCGAAAAACGTCCGCGACAAAACAATATTTTTATTGTTACGTTTACTCGTTTCACGTCAAAAATCCATTTTTCATTCCGGACATCGTTTTCGCTCAAACGAAGTTTCATTGGACTCGTAGGACCAAACCGGACTCAACCCGACCCGACTCGAGACCCGGTTCGGCCCACAAAGCCCAATGGGCCTACGGCCCAATTTCTTTTTCTTTTTCTTTCCTCGGCCTGTTAGCCCAGCCCGCCGGCCCACTCTTTCTTTTTCGGTTTGGGCCGAAGCCCATTCTTTCTTTCTTTTCTTTTTGGGCCGAAGCCCGTTTCTTTTCTTTCTCGGCCCACAGGCCCACGAGACCGGCCCGTCTCCTTTCCTTTTCTTTCGGTTTGGGCCACCGGCCCAACTCTCCTCTCTTTCTTTCCCGAGTTCGACCCTCGTCCCTTTCCTTTCTCTTTTTTTTTCTTTTCCAGTTCCCTTCCTCCCTTCTTTCCATTTGAACTCAACCAATCTTCTAACTAAATGTTCATGTAACCAAACCAACTTAAACTCTTGATTAGCTTGTGTCATCTTGATATTAAACAAAGATGTTAGGAGAGTACACAACAAAGCCAAGATCCATTGGGTAATGTTTATAACCACTTACACCCCCAACATACTTGTCTCCCTTAGCCACCCTATTCACTTCTCTTGTCCCTTTTCTCTCCTCCTTGAGCCGGCCTAAGTGCCCTCCACACACACCCTTTTGTTTCAAATTTCAAACACACAACACAAGAAACCCACTTGATTCAAGCCATCACTTTCTCCCTCTCTTTATTTCTTGATCACGGTTCACACAAACCAACCAAACCACCTTCATTTTCGGTTCATTTGAACCAAACCCAAGTCACCACCTAACCACCCTTTATAACACTTAACCTCTCATTTCTCACTTAAACCATCCAAGAGAAACACTTTCTCTCTAGTCTCCCTCACTCTCATCTCTCTCGGCCCTCTAAACACCACCGCCAACCACCACTTTGCCACCATCAACCACCACACATTCTAACTTCAAATCCTTTCCTTGTTCAAGGTAAATCATCTCTAACTCCTAGATCTCCACTATTCTTCCATTTCTTTCTTGATTTCTTTCATAAACAACCTTTTCTAATATTTTGTTTTCTTGACAAAATCCATGACAAACTCTTGATCTCTCATCACCATTCCTTTTAAATTCAAGATTCAAGGTTGGGTTAGGAGCTAAACTTGGAAGCTAATTCAACAACCCATCAAGTCCTTTACCGATCCGGAAAACTCTAAGTGAGGAAACCTACTTTCCTTGCTTAGTTTTCTATAAATCTTCATATTTATATGTCACATGTCATGTTCATAATAAGTCTTGATTTGGTTGTTGTATGACTTGCTAGCAAACATGTATGTTAGTATGGTTATGTGCATGTGATGGAAACTAGTTCATGTTAAGTTTGGTTATTTGACAAAAATATATAAATAACATGTATGTTTTGTTAAAAAGTGCCACTTTAATGACCAAAGTTGGATAACTACTAGTTCTTGTATGTTAAAAATGATTTGGAGCACTTAACTTGGTGTAAAATGGGTGTACAAAATGTCAAAAATCGGATTTCATGAAAAATATAAGTTTTGTAAAAACTGGACAGAGATGACACACTTTTTGCGTGTCATAAATCTGCTGTCATCTGGGAAATACATGAAATAAGAACACTAAACAGAGATGACACACATATTCTGCGTGTCATAAAACTGCTGTCATATAGAAAAATGTACATTTTTCCAAATCTTTCAAACACTTATATTTTGACTCCAAAACCAAAACTAAAGTTACTAAAGGATGATTTTGAGTCATAAAAGTGTTTACCAAAGATTTAACCATGAAACTCCAAAGAAATATAAACATGGAATTTTTATGACGGAATACCATTTATTTTCATGAAAAATTAAGTATAATCCTTTTGACAAATTTGTGACCACTTAGGACTTGTGATGTATTATTAGGGATGCCAAAGACGTTTTCCAAACATACAAAATAAATTGAGAAGTTAAACACTTGAAAACAAAACGGTTAAACATCGTAACTACGACTTTTTCGGTAAAAATTATAACTAATTTTTGGTTAAGAATCGGATCTGGACCAGAACATGAAACATGCCTATTTTGACATATAAAAATGTTTTATGAAGTTCAAATTTGGAAACACATGTTTTATACACAAACCGGACAAAAACTGTAACTTTCGGTTACTCAAAACATCGGATTTTACAAGTTAAACTTCCACCGAATAAATTGGCAACTCAAGACCCTAAAACACATTAAAACAAGTCTACTAACAAATCCTAAGTGATAAGGAAACTTAAAACGTCACAAAACGAGTCGAATCAGTCAAACCGGCGAAACCGACTAACTACCGGACGAACCAACACTTAATTTTACCAAAATATAACTTCATATATTTTCGGAAACATTTCTAAAGAAAGATCATAATTATTAATCAAAAAGGTCCAAAACCTTACAAAATTTAGTGAATTAAATATTTATGATTTTCCTAACGTTTAATGAAAAATAATCCATATTATTCAATTTTTTATTTTTCAAACGCGAAAATCTAATTATTATTTATTTATTCAAATAAATAATAAATTCCACCAACTTCAATATTATTTATTAGACAATAAATAATGTCCTAGGATTTCCATCACTACCATCGGGTAACAACAGTCGAGACTTAACCTTGAACATTGAGTGACGTATTCACTAACTCAAGATAGCCAAACCCTAATACGTCATAACATTACTTTGTAGACGTTTGCATGCTAAGTTCAACCAATCATATCTGTCATCCATCTTTAAACATGTGAGTCTTCACGGCCCCTTTTACTTTTCTGTTTTCTAACTTGGGGGAGAATTCAATGAATGCCTTTCAAACTTCATTTTGTCTGATATTATGATAACTGTAAGATGTACTGATTGCATGTTCTTTTCATTTCCCCAATCTGTGTATTCATGTTGATTCATGTTATATGCCTAAGTCCCACTATTAATTGAATTCAATTAGTTCATTCGAAACGATAACTTGTGAATAGATCTATTTGGGTTGACGACCCTGCCTTGACTTGGTCGCATCAGTCATGACTCCACGGTTATAGTCAAGGGGTACATCAGTTATTCTGGTCATTCGGTGTTCTTGGGGAAGAACATCAGGAGTGGGTAAACAGTTAGTTTTGAATTCAAGGTTCATGCTTGATCTTTACAACAACAGTGTCAACAAACTAATATCAAGACAAGCCAAACATTTTCAAACATATTTTCAAACAGTTCAGTGTCATTAAACCGGTGAAACTCACCAACAATTCTGTTGACTCTTTTTATTCTTGAATTCTCAAGTGATTAAGGACTGCAACTCCATGTTTTTCTGTGCCGATCCTGTTTGTCATATCATGGTCTGCCTGTTGTGTGTTCATGCATTTCATTTTGGGGATTTAGACGCATTACGCCTTAGGGTAGTTATGTTTATAAATCTCATGACTATGTCTTTTGGAAAACTTATCACGTAACCACTACTTTATTTCCGCTGCCATGGTTTTAGATGTTTAAATAAATGTTTGAAACTTATATTTTCGAAAGACAAATGGTTAATTTAATGTTCATTAGACGTCAATCATTCGTAACCATAACCATGATGCCAAATCAGTCACATGCCCACATTCAGTCATTTCTCGGGGTGTGACACAACATGCATATATTACAAATTGATAGAGAAAATTAATGAACAAAGTAACATCTAAAAAAATTGAAAAAAAAAATTCATTATTGATTCGGAGGAAAATCCCAATGAATTCTGATCAAATTTAGTGTGAAATAAAACTCATAGCTCAAAATATGAAGGAAAAATATGAAGCTAATAAAACACTAAATTTAAAAACAAAAATCATGCCCCAAATCTTACGGAAGTCGGTGAAAACGTCTCCGTCGGAGTAAATCTCGATATCGGTGCTCTCTCTCGCCATCAACGTCTTCTTCGGAGTAAATCTCGACAACGATATCTTTGCCGAGCTTGTCTTCACCGTCATCTGATCGCCGCCATAAAAAATGAAGACGGAATATCGGGGCGATATTAATTTTCTACACAAATTCGCTCCTCGTTACTTTAAAACCTTTATCACAGGACAACAATGGCTACCTTGGGGTTATTGCTATCGGATCAGAAAACTGAGAAGAAAAAGACCATCGCAAAAGCCATCGGGAGATCTATTAACCCAAGTCGATGTGGATGTCGTGATCTAAACTAGAATCATCATCGAACCTAGTGGCTGTCCTGACCTTGATCAATGGTGATATTTAAGAAGATTGGAGAATTAGATAGGGTGGAGAGAGAGAGTGAGATGCGATGAAATCTAGTGGTGTACAGAGGAAATAGAAAAAGAAGGTAAATTACTTATTTATCCTTGGGCTTATATCAACCACAAAACCATCTGACTGAATATAAGTCGTTGGATCAAATTATGGTGTCACCAGATTGAGTTATTTGGTTAATGCTACAAGGAAGAGTTATTATTAGTTCCCATTCCTATATATATATATATATATATATATATGGAGAGGATCATTTGAGAACCAATTGGGTTTGAGAACTTTTGAGAACTATTTCTGAGCCACAAGTTATATATAAAGAAATCCCCCCCATGAATTTGAATGCTTCCCCCCTGAAAATTAGTGGCTCAGAATGGTTCTTAAAAGTTTTTAAAGAAAAAGGTTCTCATTTGAACCTAACCCTATGTATATATAGGGTTAGGTTCAAATAAGAACTTTTTATTTTGAGAACTTTTGAGAACTAAATCTCAACCACTAGTTTCAGGTGGGGACCACTATAATTCATGGGGGGTTTTCCATATATATAAACTAATGGCTGAGATTAGTTCTTTTTAGTTCTCAAACCCAATTGGTTCTCAAATGATCCTCTTCCTATATATATATATATATATATATATATATATATATATATATATATATATATAGGGTTAGGTTCAAATGAGAACTTTTGTTTTGAGAACTTTTGAGAACTAAATCTTCACCACTAATTTCAGTTGGGGACCACTACAATTCATGGGAGGGGGTATATGTAAATATAACTAGTGGCTTAAAATGGTTCTCAAAAGTCCTCTCAACCAATTAGTTCTCAAATGATCATCTTCCTATATATATATATATATATATATATATATATATATATATATATATATATATATATATATATATATATATATATATGCCATGGTTAATTTACAAACCAAATCCCTTATGCAAACTATGAAAACTAAATCCTTGGACCATAATCATCAACGTAGCATTGTACATTCAAAGAATATAATGGCAAGAAAGTAATTCACCATTTAGACCACCCACATCGGTGGTTTTTGAGTTGGTACGTACGTACGTACGCCGTACGTACGCGTTGTGGCGTACGTACGTGGAGGCGTACGTACGTACTCACGTATGCATACATACACCATGAAGTGGGCCCCGCTTATCTCTTTTTCCTTTTTCTTTTTCTCTTAAACGGCTAGAATTTTAAATATTCAAACATTTTTGTTTTATTTTAACATTTAATAATTCAAATAAAATATAAATAAATTTAAAAAAAATCTAAAAAATTTTCTAAAATTCATAATTAAATAAAACATTAAATTTAATAATTTTAGAAAAAAACAGCTAGATTTTTAAATATTCAAACATTTTTGTTTTATTTTAACATTTAATAATTCAAATAAAATATAAATAAATTTAAAAAAAATCTAAAATTTCTAAAATTCATAATTAAATAAAACATTAAATTTAATAATTTTTAATAAAAAACGGCTAGTTTTTTTTTTGTCTTATTATAACGGTTAGTTTTTTCAAAAAATCTATAAATACCACTTCATTTATTCATTTCATTCACACATCAAACCTCTCATTTCTCTCTCAAATTTCTGCAAACTTCTCATTTCTCTCTCAAATTTCTGCAAATTCAAACTTCCAAATGGATCACAACAACTCAAACTCAAACTCAACCCAAACAGAAACTCAAACCGAAACCCACCATCATTCATGTCTATGTTTCCAGACTATGATGCTACAAACATGAACCAGATTCTTCACCAATCTTCACCACCTTCACAAATGTATCCACCACCTTCACAAATGTATCCACCACCTTCACAAATGGATCCACAAACATACTTTCAGATGCAACAAATATGGATGTTCCAACAACAACAAATGGCGGGGATGCAACATCAACAGCAACAACAACAATCCCAAACTCAACAACCCCCACAAGCAACTCAATCACAACCACAACAGTCCGAGGATGGCCCCTCACAGGGAAGGGTTAGGGGGAGAGGCAAAGGCAAAACTACTACCACTATGGCTTCTCGTACTAAATGGCCACATTCAGATGAAGTCTTGATGGCAGAGGCCATATATGAGTGTTCGGAGGACAGTGTTATTGCCACCAACCAAAATACTCATGATTTTTGTTCAGAGTGCAGCAACACTATTCTAGTTCAAACCCCAAAGTGCCTAGAGATCAAAACAACCTGAAAGCTCATTGGCACATGGTCAAATCAAAGGTGGCCAGATTTAATGAATTATACTTGAGTGTGAAGAGTTCTTACTCAAGTGGGTGGTCTGATGACATGGTGTTGCTTGAAGCAAGGCAGCGCTTTAATGCTGATCAAGTTACAGTTTTCAAATATGAACATATTTGGAATAAAGTCAAAGACAAGTTGAAGTACAACAGTGCTGAAGCTTGTGCGGCCAACCAAGGCCCCAAAAGAAACAAATCCAACACAGGTGGATACACTAGTTCTCATTCATCTACAAACTTTGGTGAGAACGAGTTCAATTTCCATCTTGATGATGATAATGTTGGGGGTATTCCAGAGGAGCAGCAGCCTCCTCGGAATGAGGAGGAGCCTCATCATTCAACTGTTCCTACACGCCCACCCGGTAGAAAAGCGGCCAAAGCAGCTGCCAAGGAAAAGAAAAATAAAGGTACTACTGGTTCCTCAAGTACTGAGGAAAGTCGGAACCGCTTTTATTCAAACCTTACTTCAGTAGTCGAAAGCAGGCAGGAATACCTGGATAAGTTGTTAGCTATTGAGAAAAACAAGATGAAGCTTAAGTACTACAAACTGGCTAACATGGATATCTCTCACTTGAGTAAAAAAAAACAGGAAGCTCATAACCAAACTTGTGCCCGGCTAAAGGTGGAACTGAACATCGAAGATGAGTCTGAGGAGGAAGAAGAAGATGATGAGGCTTAGGGTTTCCATGTGTTAATTTCATGTTTTCAATAAGTTAAACTTTTAGGATTTGTTGTGTTGTTTGAATTTGGTTTGTTTTAATAAAAGTAATGTAGGATTTCCATGTTTAAATTTTTTTTATTAAATATAAAAAAATTTAAATTTTAAATAAAATGGCCGTTAACATTTAATAATAATTTAATATTAAATTATTTTTTTAATAAAAATATAGCCGTTATAAATAAATAAAGATTAAATAAAATGGTGATGTGGAAATAAAAGGTGGTATGTGGGGAAGTACTTGATGTGGAAAAAAAGTGGGTTTTGTGGTATGTGGGAAGTACATGATGTGGCATGCTGACTGGACCAAAAAGGTGGTATTTAGGATGTTATTGATGTGGGTGGTCTTATATCTTTTTCAAAAAGTACAGGTGAAGTGTTTATCACAATTTTCAACCTTCTCCCCCCTTATTCATTTTCCCTCCATGATTTCTCACCAAAATATTTACCTTCTACCTTAAAATCGAAGGAGTAAAGTCACGTATCATTGTCAGTTTTTTTGATGCTCATGGATTCGCCCACCAATGTATTTGCATTAAACTTTGATTTAGAAGATGAAGTTAACTCAACATCATTTATTGTGGAAGATAGGGATCATAATGGAGATGTGGAGCTTTCCCACCAAAAAGGTTTGTTTATTATGTTTTAAAATTTGGGGAAGGTCACAACCACTCTCTAGTTGAAGGTTTTAACACATATTTAACAAAAATTTCAAGGAAGTTGCCATTCTCAAAAAAACAGTTCATACACAATATGTGTTTAAATAGCGTAGGGCCAGTTAAAACACATCGTTTAATGGTTTCAATGATGCGAGGCCATCATAATGTCCGGGGAACTCCAAATGATTTTAAAAACTTCAGCACTCGAATGAGGAGATTTATTGGTGAGAGAGATACACAGTTGCTGGTGAATCGTTTACACGACAGGTCCGAAAGTTTGCCAGGATTCTTTTTTTATTATGTGGTTACGGAAGGAAAACTGGGGGGTATTTTTTTGGGCAAATGAAATATCAAAGGCTAACTACCAAGATTTTGGGGATGTCGTGGCATTTGATGTAACATATCAAACAAACAAGTAAGTAGTTGAATAAATTTCTAAATAACATATGTAACAAGTGTAATGTTATAAATTAGTAACATGTCTAATAGTTTGTGTTCGATATTGTAAATTATGTTATGTTTTTAAACAGGTATGACATGATTTTCGTACCATTTACTGGATTGGATAATCATAAGAGATGCGTCACATTTGGAGTTGGTCTTTTGGAAAGTGAGACAATTAAATTGTATACATGGTTACTTACAAATTTTATCAAACCTCATGGCGAACAACCAACACTTGTGTTTACTGACCAAGATCCTTCAATGCGGCAAGCTATTCTTAATCTTTTAAAGGAATCACGTCATAGATTATGTATGTGGCACATAATGAAGAAATTGCATGTAAAGGTGAGAATTTATTTAATTGAATTACATTTCCATAGGATTTGTCACGTATGTAACAAAAAAAAAAAAATACTACACTGACAAAATTTTGGATGTAACAGATTTAAGGGGATTTATTGCAAAATACTGACATTTTTACATGCATTCATCAGCTTGTTTGGAGAAATTATATGAAAACAAGTACCTTTGAAACAAAGTGGCATCAACTAATATAGAAACTTTCACTAAGAGATAACGTGTGGTTGTCTGAAATGTATGCTATTAGAGATTGTTGGGTACCGGCATACTTTAGAGAGATACCAATGTGCTATTTGTTAAAGACTACTTTGGTGTGTGAGAGTTCAAATGCATCTTTCAAGGTGAACTCTATAAGTGCAAATACTTTAGTGCAATTCATGTTATGCTTTGAATCAAGGATTGAGAGCGAGAGGTATCGACAAAGAACTGCAGATTTCAAAACAAGTACAATGTGGTACCATGGGGTGATGGATTTGCCAATAGAGAAACATGCTTTTGATATTTACACACATACAGTTTTCAAGGAGTTGTAAAAGGAGATAACGGAGAGGATGTATTATTGTTTCATATTAAATACTGAAGTCTTTGAAAGAAAGCATGAATACTATGTAAGTAAAAAAACATCAAAGATAGAGGGCTACATACTTTCAAGGTTAACTCCCTTCTGTTTTATTTTGTATAGGGTAGTTAAATTTGAAAAAATAATGTTGTGATAGTTACATAAGTTAACGAATTACATTTTAATATACTAGTCTCCTCTGTTTCCGTTACATGTGATAAATAACATATGTAACTTACAACAAGAAATATTAATAGTTTTGATAATAACATAAGTAACATATGTGAATTATCTAGAAAAATATAATTTACAGAAACAAGAATGTAATAGTTTATTTTTATTCGCTAATTGTAGGTGAACTTTGACAGTGATGAAAAACTGTGGATTTATCCTGCATGTGTTTCACCGAATTGGTTATTTATGTCGCCATGCATTTTGTGTTTTGCGTGTGAACCAAATAGATGAAATGCCAACAAAGTATATTTCAAAGCGTTGGACGAGGTATGTAGTTCCTTGTAATGTTTATTGTGTTGAAAACAAGTATGGTGTTGATAACAGCGAAGACAGTGTTCTGACAAGGCAAATCATGGAAGTTGTGCGTGAATTTATAGAAGTTTTAAGGGAAGATACAATCGGACTAGGTTTTTTTGGTAAAGAAAATGAAAGAACTAAAAGGAGATATTGCTCGTGAGGGGAGAAATGTATTACAAAGTGAGAGGTCAAATATGGCTATTTTTGAAGAGATTGTTGGAAAAGAAATGGATGTTGAGGTTTCAGTGAATAATCCAAATGGGATTAGAACAAAGGGATATGGAAGGAAATGTAGGTTTATAGATCCATGTGAGAAGATCTCATAGAAGCATCCAAAAGTTCCAAGGCTTTGTAAAACTTGCAAAAAGTATGTAATAGGTCATGACTCTAGAAATTGTAAGAAGAAAAATCAGGAAGAGGATGTCAGGATGCTGTGCTTGGTGAAGGAAGCAATGAATTCAATGGCGAGTGGTAGTTATTTTAAGAAAATAGTAGTGGAGTAGTAAGTTGTTTATTTTGATTTGTAGTTGGGAGCCATTTTTTCGATGTTGGATACTTGTAACAAAACACTGATTGACAATCAATGGTGTATGTTACGTATGTAAGTAAACATCGAGTATTTTGTAATATTTTAAGAATGTTGTGAGGCTATTTTAATCTTGTTGGGATATAATCTCTAATTTTGTAATGATATAACAGGATATGCATTATTAATTATGGTTAAAATCAAATGGGAATGTTTCAAGTTTGTATGAATCTATTTTATTGGTATATATTCCGTAAGGAATTAATTGTTTAGTATGGAAATATGACCTACTGAAACATGTGTAAAAATTATTATAAATGTTAACATTATTGTTTGTAATTTTGGGTAAGATTAGAAAATGACTTTATTTCCAACTTTAAGTCACACAAATCACTTTATCACTATTGAAGGGTGTCACATGCAATGCAAGCCTATTTGCATTGAATTAATTTTTTATATTACCAATGTTTTGTAATATTAAATACACATCATATCTTCTACCTAACTTGCTTCATATCTACTATTTTGTTGTTGTATATAATCAACTAGAGATCGATCGCGCGTTGCTGCGGTAATCTAAAAAAATATCGGAAAAACTGAATAAAATAGATAAAATATTAACTTTTGTATAAACACATCTCTCATAAATTCAAGATGTTATATTTCATATCTTTAATCTTTAATTGTTCATATCAATACAATTAATGTCTGTATTACATCTCATATTTAAAGTCAACGCATCGTTTCAAATAAAGATCTTCGTATCCAAGCACTTTCAGTATAATATATTTTTTTGGGTTAAAATAGCCTATGTATTGACCATTTATTTGGTTCGTGAAAAATACATGAAAATAGTTAATATAGGTTCATAAGTGTATTAGCCACTTTTTAAAATTTCATTTACCGCTTATTTCATGTTTTAAATTATAAATGTTATCTATATCTT
Source organism: Deinandra increscens subsp. villosa (assembly GCA_039602395.1). Lineage (NCBI taxonomy): Eukaryota > Viridiplantae > Streptophyta > Magnoliopsida > Asterales > Asteraceae > Deinandra > Deinandra increscens. Next base: position 31,231,186 of record JBCNJP010000010.1, read on the forward strand.
TAACTTTCCACAGACTCTTATTCAGCAGCAGCTAATATCACGCGTCGTTTAGAATAAAGCTTTTTGTATCCAAATACTTTCAGGATCAAAAATATATATATATATATATATTTTTTGTATGTGTAAAATAGCCTATGTATTTACCATTTGCTTGATTCGTGTAAAATATGTGCTACCTAGTACACTTAAAAACATATATAAAAAAGGCTATGTTGTAGTGAAAAAATACGGAACAAATATAAAGTGGGAAGGTTCGAACCCACGCCAATCCAAAACAAAGACCTTGCAAATCAAAAAAGTAATCACTCCGACGACATCATGAAACTTACCGTTATAGGAGAACTTATATATAAATATATATAAAATGATTTACTGGTGTATGAGAGATATAGATTGTCTATTATATGTATATAGAATAATTGTATGGCAATGCCACATATATTTAGAAAAAGATTCATATGCCAAACGTGCAATGTTTTAATTTTTAATAAATATTACACACAAACATAAAAAAAACATAACGATAACGTTCTACCCGAAAAAAAATATTTAACATATTTAAAAGCAAACAGTAATATTAATAGTTGATAGTAAATAATATAAAGAAAAACAAAAAATAAGAGTTAATGTTAATAGGAAATAATAAAATGAAAAAGGAAAACAGAAAAGTAAAGTTTGTCTATTGTATATATATACAATTCTATATTAATGGCTTTAAAGGTAAACCTGGGTATAAAGTTGAGGTCTAGATTAGAAGTTGTAGTAAATTAACATAGGATTTCTTGCAAAAGAAAGTAGATGAAAAACAATGTAGCAAGATGTAAAAAGTTTAGGAGATGAAGAGAAAAGAAATATTTTGTAATAGGCATACAAACGTACAAAAGATTTATAAGAACGGAATATGTTTAGGTTAGTAGGCTTTTTAGATAAGTAAGTAGCTTGCAAGTCAGAGTGTTAGCTTATCCTAAAAAAAAGAATAACATTAGTAGATCAATTAACAAAACAAATTAATCTCTACATGAAGTTCTCTTCTTTTGAACGACATCCTTTCTAAACTTTTGTAAACCAAACAATGTTTACATGAGGCACCGAATTTTGACCTTTTCAAAGTCCAACATTTTTACCAATATTGTAAGGGAATAATTTGTGGCTTGTGTATTAAATCACCTATTGGCGGACTATTTTGAAGGCCTATGTGTTAGAATAGGTGAAAAATAGTTGATTTATTATTGTATTGGGTCATTGGGCCATTTTAGATAGGTTTGGGCTCAGTTTAAAAGAGTTTAGATGGGTTTTAGTGGGCCTGGAAGGTCAAAAACGGGAATTAGTGGGTAATTAGGGTTACCAAAGATAGATTAGCTTGTTTTCCAAGCTAATCTCCCCCTATATAAGGATAGCTAATCTAGGGGTTTAGGGTTGTTGATTTTGGGTGTTCTTGTACTTGGTGTTTCACGAAATTCTCCTTGAGAATTTCGTTTAAGGTGTTGCAATCCAAGGTTGTCTATTCAAGTGATTCTCAATCGGTTTGTGTTTATTATTGTTTTTCATTGCTTATTTACTTTATTAATCGATTGTTCTTGAATCACCAATCAAACCGGATTCCGCACGGTCTTGATTGGATTAGATATTGCGTGAGGACCGTTTTCGGGACTTACAATTGGTATCAGAGCGTAGGCTTGCTTTGAGCACTCTAATTTCTTCAAAGTAACAACGCCGGAGGCACGACCCGGCCAATTAAGGCTAGGAGCGTATCGCCGACAGAAGGGACGAGTAAACCGGTGCACACCTAAAGGCGGACCGGCCGACCCAACCCAAAGTCCAACTACGAGCTTTTTAACTGCAACAACTTAAATATACGCTATTGGAGCTGGAATTACCGCGGCTGCTGGCACCAGACTTGCCCTCCAATTGGTATCAGAGCCAAGAAACGCAAGTTTCGAGGCTCTCGCGATATCCGATTCAAGTTTTTGTCAACTAACCGTTTGAGTTTTGTTGGTGATTTTCAGTTTTTAGCAAAGTTCGGAAGTATTTTTGCAGGTTTCGAGTCAAGACAGGAGCATTCGAGGTGCTAAATTCGTGAATTGGAGACTTTTCGACCCTGTTTCTAGACTTTTCGATCGTCCTCCTGATCGAAAAGCCTTTTCTGTCGCGCCATCTCGATCGGAAAGTCCCCTTGTGACTTTTCGATCAGCCCATTTCGATGGGAAAGTCCCCCTGTGACTTTTCGATCAGCCATCTGTCGATCGAAAAGTCCCCCTTGTGACTTTTCGATCAGCCTATTTCGATCGGAAAGTCCCCTTGTGACTTTTCGATCAGCCATCTGTCGATCGAAAAGTCCCCCTTATAGCTTTTCGATCAGCCAAGACAGCTTTTCGATCAGCCAAAACAGCTTTTCGATCAGCCAAACAGCTTTTCAATCAGCCAACCAGCTTTTCGACCAGCTTTTCGATCAGCCAAAACAGCTTTTCGATCAGCCAAACAGCTTTTCGATCAGCCAACCAGCTTTTCGACCAGCTTTTCGATCAGCCACACTTTTCGATCAAAAAGTCCATTTTTTCGATCAAAAAGTCCACTTTTCGATCCAAAACTTGACTTTTCTATCCAAACTTCACCATTTTCTATCCAACCCTTCGGCTTTCACTCTTCGATCCGGTCAAGTCTTTCCGGTCCGAATTTGACCTAGACGTCAAAAAAAAAAAAAAAAAAAAAAAAATGATGACAAGTACTCAAGTTGCTTCTCCTCTTGTGAGTGATCAAACTCAGATATGTTCGAACTCGGCATGCTCCAAATCAATCGAACAATATAAGCAACTGTTTCGAACTGAAGAAAGAGACCGTCTCAATGCAGAGTACAAACTAAAGAATCATCTAAAACAAGTCGAACCTTACAAAAAGAGGATAGAGTCTTTAGGTAACGAACTCAGTCAGGAGAAGTATCTTTTCCGGACATTCCGTGAAAAAGAGGAGGAAAAGCGGAAGATCAATCGTGCTGATGGAACTTGGATATGTAACTGCGAGGAATGCTCAAACCCCACGTGCTGTGCTTTGATTAAAGAATGGGAGAGCAAGTTTACAAATGAATGTCAAAATCATGCAATCACTGCTAGAGACCTTAGGGAGTCCAAAGGTAAGACCAAAATTTTTAGAGAGAAACTTGAGGCCATTCAGGTCGATGTTAAGAATCTTCAACGTGATGTTAGTAATAAAAGCACCTATCTTAGGCTTGCTAATGCTAAGGTAGAAGAGCTAACTAAGGAGGTAGAGGAACTAAGAACCAAACTTGATAATTCTCAATCTGCCCTTGAGAAACATCAAGTTATTCAAAAGAAAATGATGGACTCTCATCGTACTTTATTCAAATCTGAAGAGCGACTCGAGCAGGTAAAACAAACATCTGGCCTCGGGGATGTAAAATTTCCTCCCCCATTACAACATGAATACATCAAAGTGCCCCAAACTGCAGGGGAATTGTTGAAGGAGTCCCTGAATGAAGCAACCATGGTATATGGGCCTCAACCAGTGCAGAAAGATGAAAAGACAGCCACTGAAGCAACTCAGTCTAATAACACTACTGAGTGTGCTGGTTCAAGCTCTAGTGAAGTGAACAGAGCTGATGAAGAAAAGTTGACTCCTTATCCAAAGATCGAGACTCCTTATTCGAAAGTGGTGGATGAGGTAAAGCGGGAACGTGTGGTGATGACTACAAGGCCCAATGGTAGGATATTCATGACATCTGGGTCTATGTTTGACCAAGAACCAGGTGTTGGCTATGAACTACCATCCTTCTCCTCCAAGTTCAAAGGCTTGGGTCATGATGGTGGTTTATCATCTAACATTAAGAACATGAGGCCTAAGATCACCATCAAGCCTCCAACTTCTGTTCCTATCAAGATTGAAAGGCCCAAAACTACTATCAAGTATCCAAACTCATCAGTGGGCTCATGCAGTGGCAACACAACAGTCTCAAAGAAACCAGTGGGCCCAAAAGTTCAAATGTCTGGTTCTGCTCAGTTTTCAACAAACCAGAAAAGATTCAACAGAAATGCATCAAGGTCTGAAAGATCTGAGAACTGGAGACTTGGAGTCTCTACGGACATGCAACCGAATCACAATGCCTTTCCATCAAAGATGCAGACAAAAGCAAATGGAGCTCCACCTCAGCAGCTAAAGACAAACGGTTACACGTCTGACTTCTATCTCAAGAAGCAGACTTGCTTTAATTGTGGCAATCCTGGTCACATTGCCCAAAATTGTCTTTATCGCCCCTATGAGCCATATTATCCACAAAGTCGGAGTGTTTCGTCTCGTGAATCAGTTAAGTCTAAGCCAATGAAGGTGCAACCACCTAAGGCGATGAAGACTGTTTCTCCTAAGATAAAACCCTCTGATCAACATTGGGGCGCTGCCAAAGAGCAGAGAAAATTTTCGAATCAAAAATATGTTTTTCCAAATTTTGAAAATTTTCATAAAAAGGTGAAGAAACCGATTTCAAAACAACACAAAGTTGACAAACCTAAAGTTACTCCTCCAAAGGTAACTAAAACTGTTTTGAAAAGGAAACCTGAAATGAAGAAGGTTGAAATACCTAAAGTCACTACTTCAAAGGTGACTAAAACAACTTTCAAATCACCTGGAATTTGGAAACCAAAATCAAAGGCAGCTGCAACTCAAATTCCTGATTTTTCAAAGGGCATGTGTTTAAAAGAAGTAACTTTCGTTGATTCATCAGGTCTACCCAGAACCACTATGGCCTGGGTACCTATGGCTAACTGATCTCTCACCTTGTGCAGGAACAGTCAAGGAGGACTTTCATTAACCTTGTTTGTTTGTGATAGTGATTGTTCCAGGCACAGGATAGGAGGCATCTCTCTACCACATGACATGAAGATTTCAATGGAGGGTATGTTTCCTTGTGAGAGGTAAATCTGAGAAAATCAGCAGTAAAGGTAACACTGTCTGAATTGTTTGTTTCTTGGCTGATTTGATGTGAAGTATGGTTGTGCATGAAACAAAACCCATTTCTGAAAATTTTCAAAAGATAAAATTTGAAGGTTAGCTTGGCCAGTTTTTAGTACATATTTAGTATTGTGTCAGTGAGTGTTAAAAAATATATATATATATAAAAAAAAGGAAAAAATCAAAAAAAAAATCAAAAAAAAATAATAATAAATAAATAAATAAATAAAAAAAAATGTGTGGTGTTATTAAAAATCAAAAAGCAAGGGGAAGAATAGAAAAGATGAAATTGTTGACCCCTCTAAAAAAAATTGTGCTTTTTAATTTTTAATCTTTTGTTTGTTTGAGAAGGCAGGGAAGTGAAATAAATTTCCGTTTTGGAGATGGCTGACACGCGTAAGGCAGATGTGAAAGACATGATCCATGGTGATATGCTGATAGGCTCGGCTCTAAAATCTGAAAAGGTATGCGTTACACACTTAAAGATAACGTATGGCAGTTTGTTGGGTAACAGCACTTAGGTTAATTGCATTTCTATTTGACTGCATGTTTAAGTTCCCGATACACACGCTTGTCTCCAAGAGTGTGAAAATGAGCTCAAAAAGTCGGTGTCTCCTCTGCTTTGCGTGAGCAATGACCTGGAGTTGTCCATACATACGTGCTTCTAGATCACCTAAAATAAATTAAAGAAAAAAATAATATACACCCAAAAGATGCCAAAGAGTACATCAAAAGAGACCCTCAAGAGTCCAAAACCCTCAGCCTTTGTCACTGATGAGAGCATTATTAAAAATGTTTCAAAAATTCAGTTGACTTTGTATATTATCCCAAAAAATCTTTGTGATCTATTCTTTCTCTTCTCAACCAAGTCTCGAGCTCAGTTTCAAACTTCTGGTTCAGGTTGTGAAAATATGTGGTAGGGAATTTATGTGCTTGATAGTGTGCAATAACATGTACCTAGGATTTGTTGAAACCCACTTGCTGTTCATAATTAATGCACCAATAAAAGATAATAAAGTGACAAACAACCTGATTAAGAAAAGGGTTAGAGTTTAAAGTAGATCAGTATATTGGCAATCACCTGGACGTGTTCGAGTAACAGAAGCTGAAAAGGGTTCCTCAGTCAGATTCATACGGTTTGATCCCATAGAAACCTTCTCGTTTAGTAATTTGGTATGTTTGTTTTTATTTTATTTTTCTTTTGTGTTATCTTAAGTTTTTATTGTTTATTTTTCAACCTTGGCCAGGTTAATTTGAAGGTTTTAATAAGTTTTTATGGATTTTATGCAAGAATGTTTCACCCCTCCAGAATCTCAGGGGGAGATAATGTGAAGAGTCCTTAGGTTCAGGGGAAGGGTTTTTGGTTAAATAACGCTAACCCGATATCCAGTGATCATTGTCTGGGTAGTGTTTGTTCCATGTTATGCTTAGCAGGTTAAATGGAAAAGACAAGTCATGGTGAAGAAGGTCAAGGACTCAGTTGACCAAAGCAAGAACTTTGCTGTTCAAGTTGAAAAACCAGCCGAAAAAGGACTTACCCTATGCTCAGGGGAAGTTTGTTGGTTGTTCAATAAAGCTTCCAAAGACACCGTTCTCAAGTTTAGGGGAAGCTAATTGAAGAAAAGATGCAGAGCAGTCACAACAAGAAATTCAAGAATGCCAAGACAGAGGTTTTCAAATTTATCCTCTGAAGTCTCATGCAAGTCAAGACAGTTACTGATGGTTTAGCAAGGACTCGCCATGTTTCAAGAAGAAGCAAGTATTTGAGAATCCTCCTCTCATTATTTGTTTGTCATTTGAAGTCCAAGTTGATGCTGATTGAGAGAATGCTCCTAGAAGTCTCTCGTTGCTGCCCACTGAAGATTGCTGAAGGAAGGGTCTTCACCAACACAAGTTCAAGCCAAAAGAAGACTGCAAGTCTGAAGATTGAAAGAAGAAGACATTTAATATCACAAGCCAAGGGGAAGATTGTAAGGGAATAATTTGTGGCTTGTGTATTAAATCACCTATTGGCGGACTATTTTGAAGGCCTATGTGTTAGAATAGGTGAAAAATAGTTGGTTTATTATTGTATTGGGTCATTGGGCCATTTTAGATAGGTTTGGGCTCAGTTTAAAAGAGTTTAGATGGGTTTTAGTGGGCCTGGAAGGTCAAAAACGGGAATTAGTGGGTAATTAGGGTTACCAAAGATAGATTAGCTTGTTTTCCAAGCTAATCTCCCACTATATAAGGATAGCTAATCTAGGGGTTTAGGGTTGCTGATTTTGGGTGTTCTTGTACTTGGTGTTTCACGAAATTCTCCTTGAGAATTTCGTTTAAGGTGTTGCAATCCAAGGTTGTCTATTCAAGTGATTCTCAATCGGTTTGTGTTTATTATTGTTTTTCATTGCTTATTTACTTTATTAATCGATTGTTCTTGAATCACCAATCAAACCGAATTCCGCACGGTCTTGATTGGATTAGATATTGCGTGAGGACCGTTTTCGGGACTTACAAATATAAATCATAGTACAATGTCACTGAATTACATCTATAAATACCTTTACTTTTATAAACCATATTTGTCATAAAAGTTTAAAATTTGACCACAGAATTACTTTTGTCAAATGAAAATTGATACCACATTTTGACCTTTTAAAAGTCAAAAGACTCTCTTGCCATTTAAAAGGCAAAAGCTTTACATCCATAAATATTTTTTATTTTACTAAACCATATGTTCTAAAAATTTCAATTTGCATGCACAGTTTGACCGTTATAAATGTGAAAATTTGACCTCTCTAAAATACATGTATAATCTACAAAAGTACCATTGATTCACTTTAAAACAATAGAACCTATGAATAATCCACGAAAGAGGAGGAGAACATGACATCCTTAAATATATGATGCCAAATGCAGCCCTCTATCCTATCCTTCTAATACACTGCTAATATGCTCTATTCATCCAAGTTGACTGCACAAGGAAGAAAGTGCAACTGCCAATTCCATTGCATAAAGATATGTTAACAGCAGTTCGTTTTCTTTACACACGAAGGAACATGCCAATGATCTATACTATATAATAAACACAAGTTTTTAATGTATAGGTGGCACAATTTAAGGTGTGCCACCTAGGATTAGCTTATGTGTCATTTTTATAGATTTTTTAATTAAAAAAATAAATGGTATTTACAAAAAGGAAAGATCTTATAATTAAAAATCAAAAAATTAAATTATTTCCATACAAAATTATCCATATTTGTTTTACAATACCATAACTTTGATTCATCATTTCTTCTTCATTTCTCAATGAAAATTTGATCCGTAAATTGCTTTAGATTCGTGAAAGAAAACCTAACAAAACTAGATCCATATTGCTTAGGTTTCGATCAACGAATGATGGCGAACGAATCAATAAACAAAGTCGCGACTTTCTAAACCCACAATTGATCTAGAAAAAAAATTTCATCTTTTAATTCGTTTAATTTATTTTTTATATCACAACCTCGGGTATTTACCCGGGACACTAACTAGTGTAGTACTAAACATTACATAATTAGAAATGGCCTAGCGATCGTATAAGACCAGCATTTTACAAAAGCATCAGGCGGACTTGTTTGACCAGTTCAAAAGGGGATTAACATGCCCAAAAAAAGGTTGTCGTGGTGGTTTCCCTAACCCGACTACTGTTGAAATTGCTGCTGCACAGCCCTTTTCTTGTTTGGCTCAGTTTCTGCAGGTTGTTTAGATGATAACATGTGCAAACCGTAATTATAAACCAAAAATAGTTGTTTTTCATCTCAGACTCCTTTTTTAAGTATAAATTTAAAACGTAGCCGCATGCACTGTTGCGGAACCATAAATTTCATACGGCATGAAGCTAACATCCAGAGCAGTTACCCAACTTCAAAATAGTAAACTAATACAAAAGTGTAAGCGAATGGATAATAAATTTAAAACCTAGACACAACCACTGTTGAAATCGTTTTGTTTTTTACGTATTGATTCTTCTCTGTTGTTGTCTTACAAGTTTGTGTAGCTTATATTATCTTCTATTCTGTATGCTGGTATATATTTATTTATATACCAAACGGGTCAAAAATGAAATTGTATCCTAATCTTTTTCTCACAGTTCGATGCGTATTACTGTGTTTTGAGGTTTTTTGATGCATATTTGTTGTTTTCTTATTTATTACACTAATAAAATATACAAATGCCTATGTGGTTCTCAATCTCAAATCAAAACTTTTGAAAATGTGTTATCAGGATTTTTACCTGATGAAATAAGTGTCATAATATGAGCAGTTGCTTTAAAAACACAACTACTACAACTTGTGATATTTTAGTGGCGGGATTATAGTTTGTTGTTTAACTTTCTTTTATAAAAGTTTTAAATGAACTTGTAAATCATCTTATTCTATCTCATGCAACCTAGAGGCAACATACCTTTTTGGCTTCTCATTTTAAAGGAATAAAACGCCTTTTTATTAGAGGCATTTGAGAGTGGATGCCTAACACCATCCCAGGCAAATCAATCAACATAAGCTGCAGAAATAGCATAACATTACAACTTAAGATTAATCTGTTTACAGTGAGATATAATAAATCAAATACAAATTCTTTATTGAGATTAAATCATTGGCCTCTACTCAATCAAATTTATAGTTGGTGTGTGCTACTGCTGTAAAAGTAGTTCTCTATTGAACCCTATCATTCAAACTTATATAATCAGTTTAACACCACAAACAACAAATTTGATCATAGAATGTTGAGTTATACTATCTGTATGGCTTTGAAACACTCAATACCATCAAGGGATCATGACAGTTTCACACAAAACAAACATACATGAACAATAAGGTACATTGACTTGAACAAAAATATATAAAACAGCAACATGCACATGAACTTCAAAACAAAAAAGAAAATCGCTTCCTTACAAATTATGAGACAGTTTATTAGCAACACTGAACAAGAATAATAAGGTAGTGCAAAGCACCAATATAATAAGAGTTGAACAGAAGGACACAAAAGGAAAACTCGGAGTCACATATTATCAAACAGTTTATTAGTAATAAACACACAACAGACATTTGATCAAATAGTTAAAAAAAATATGTAATTAACAAATCTGTAACCTCGGTTAACATAGAAAAATACCACACAAATTAACATAATATATGACACACAATCATTTAGCAAACAATTCATACGCAAAAACTCTGTAATAAACAAATCTGTAACAGCGAAAATTAACATAGAAAAATTACCACTCACGTATACCATGTCAGTTATGGCAGATATTGATACCTGTAGGAAGCAAGGTCGATGAGATTTGAGGATGGTTAAACCTGAAAGCTCATAGCTTAAACCAAAATCAGTACACAAATCTGTTGTTTTCTTATGATACTAAGCATATTAAACCCTCATCTAGACAAAAAATTGTATACTAAGCATCAGCTACTTGATTTTGAATGAAATTTTACCCTCAAAGATATATCTTGAGGTCACTCTCACTCCAAGAATACTATATATTCTTCAATTCCTTTACAATAAATTAATTAACGCATACAACTGTATCAAAGAATTTCCAACCAACAAACCTGTTAAAGAAAAATAACATACTAAAATAATAACGAATGAACAGACATCTAAAAAACTACTACAAACCGGAACCTATATAAACACAACCATACTAACCCTTATTAAGGTACTAAAATCTAAAAAAGCATACAGATGCAAGTGGTGATAAAATACTTATTGAAAAAACAAATTTAAGAATGAGTGATAAATAAATAAAATCAGTAAAAGTAAATAAACGGCCATTATAAACCTTTATGGCCAAACCTAAAAATTTTCTAGGTTTTTCTTCATGTTCTTACCATCTTACAGACGCATCACAAAATGTAGAAATCTTAACAGCTATCTGCCACAAATTAAAAAAGGTACATACTATGAGCAGCAGATGAAACAAAAAAATATATAAGATACCTCAACTTAAGTGGTTGTTCTATTACCTAGGCTGTTCTATCGCCTATTTTGTAACCCAATTTAGCGAATGTCTTATAGCTAATGCTGCAATGAAAGTTGTGATGTAAACATGAATGTTTTGGTTACGATTTCTTAACGATGCAAGCGATGAGTTGATTTAAACCTCAGACGCAGATACAAACACAATAGTGTAAAATTTAATCAACTAACTACAATCAGAGACGAAATTGAAGCTACAATCAGCATTACAATGTTCATATACATAATCAAAGCCTTTAATTTTAGAATTAGAAGACAATGCTAACCTTTTTCAAGTAGAGATGGCGTCTGTATGTTGGGGTGCAAGAAGGGCTGGAGTTTTGTGTCAAGAAGAAGATTAAGAAGAGGTGCGTCGTCTAAGAAGGACACGTCGTTTAAGAAGGGTTGGAGTTTTGATTCAGGCAGGCTATGAAGGCTAGGAAAAAGTATGAAGAACACGTCGTCTAAGAAGAGGTGCGTGGTCCTACACGTGTCGACGCAGAGAAAAGGGGGCGGTTTAACCTTTAAAAAAACTATTGAGACCTATTAGATTCCAACCAAGTATCAATACGTTAAAAAGCATAGCTTCTACCGGTTGAACTGAAGATCAAGATGTGAAATTATGCAAAGCACTATGTATATATGAAGAATGTGGTTTTTTTTCCTTGACACAATTCCATAAGCAACTTTGTCTATTGTATATATATACAATATTTGATGTCCGCCTTTGCCATCTCAATCAAAAGATGAATCCTAATTTCACAAATCGTTTTAAGTCACCAAAAACGGAGAGTGATGGAGAACGAAACCAAAACCTGTACCTCCACTAAGAATTTACACCACACAAAAAAGTCATATAAAAAAAGAGATACCATGTACTGGAAAAGATACATTGAAGGGTGAGGGATCCGGTGAAAGATCATCATCAAAGGGGAAACATAGACTAGTGGGTCTGAATCAAGAAGCGGATGTTGCGAAAAATATACTAGTTTCAAACAAGGGGAAGAATATCAAAGGGGGAAGGAGACAATGAGGAATCATGAAGCCATCATCGCATTGAATCATCTATCAGGACCCATTTCAGGTCACAGACCCGGATCGTGTTCAACGGAGAGCTCAAAAAGACGGTGAGACGGGAGGAATGAGAATCTAGAAAATCAAACAACAAAAACGATAAAGCAAAAGCGATTCATTGATAGTCGAATGATTACAACGAGTCAAATGCTTACAATCTCATCATAGAAATCAATGGCCATCTTGGGTTTAGCTCAAATCCAAGATGAGACTCTCTCTCTCTCTCTAGAAGTGTATGCTCACCTCACTCTCTAAAGAATCATCAATTTTCAAATGAAAGGCTAACACTCTATTTATAATGAGAGCCCTTGTGCTCACTAACCCGGTAACTAGTGAACACAAATTACGGTGAGCACAAATTACATGAGCAAAATACAAATAAAAACAACTAAACAAAAATATCAATTAATTCAAAGTTGATTTAAATAATATGAAGCTTGACTCGCTCGAACTGATCTTCCATTGACTTTTACGTTGACCGTTGACCCAAACGGTTGACTTTTTTAGAAAACGTCTTCAGTCCAATCTCGCAAGCCTCGATCATCACAACACGCGTCTCTGAATAAAATTACAATGGATTCTTCAACCGAATGCTTCGAGAACAGACTTTATGTTGGGCTATATTTTATTGAGGCATGAACATTAGTTATTGGGCTAGCTTTAGTTGGTTTTGGGCTTAGTTAGTTATTGTATTGAGCCATGTGGGCCGATTTTGGTATGATTATGATTGGGCCTAATGTGTTTACTATTGGGCTAGGTTTTTGTAAGAGGCACTATATAAGCCTCATGTGTTTATGATTTAGACAAGCTTTTCAACACAAATTTCCTGTTTACGATTTCTGTGTGCATTCAAGATTACGATCAGCTTCAACTTGTAGAGTTTCTCATTCAAGATTCAATCTTTCTCATAGATTGAATCTATTTCTTCTACTTGTTTCTTGAATCAATCGCATTTGAGGATTCCGCACTCATTTGTGATTAGATATCGTGTTGTCGGTTTGATCTCGGACCAACAATTGGTATCAGAGCTAAGAATCATTGATTCGAGGCTCACACGATATTGATTCAAGCAGTTTTCTGGGTTAAAGTGTTGTGTTTTTGAAGATTTGAAGGTTTTGGTGGTGATTACGAGTTCTGCTGCTGCTGTTCTGTGCGTTTACGATTGCTTGTGGTTGAAGATCTTCATCAGTTGTGTGTTTACGACATCAAGATTGGATTTTTAGGCGTTTACGATTCGTACATTGGGTGTTTACGACTTTGCTTGGTCGTAATCGGTGTTTACGATTTTGCTTTACCGGAAACGCGGGATCGTAATCGGTGTTTACGACTCGTTTAATCGTAATTGGAGTTTACGATCTCTTCTAATCGGAATCAGGGTTTACGACTACGGAGTCGTAATCAGATATCGTAATCGTGTTTACGATATTTTGAGGCGGTTAAGTGTTTGCGATTTTGGGTTTAATCGGAAACAGGTGTTCACGATCGTAATCAGCTATTTACGATCGTAATCAAGTGATTTATATCGTAATCTCAGTTTTTGAACGTTTGGACTTTAGTTTTAGGTTCCCTAAGCTTATCGTAATGGATTTCGAACCAAGTATGTATCAGAAGCTGGATTTTGAAATTGGATCCATCACTCGCCCACCTAGACTCACCTCGGCGGATAACTTTTTGGAATGGAAATATCGGTTTGAAAACCACTTGAAGAGTGTTGACTTAAGATTGTGGAGAGCGGTGATTAATGGACCACATGTACCTACACATGGAGAAGGAGCTAAAGCTGGAAAAGCTAAGACTGAAGAAGAGTTTGATGATGATGACTGGGAAAGATGCAACAAGGCTGAGAGGGCGTTTGCAATTATGACCATGGCGCTAACACCTGACATTGCTCAAGGATTTAAGCACTGCAAGACAGCGAAGGATCTCTGGAATGCTTTGATTGTGGCCTATGAGGGAAATCCAGACATTAAGGCAAGTCGCAAGCAAATGTTGAAACAGAAATTCAATCTGTTCAACCATATCCAAGGTGAATCTTTTGAAGCACAAGTGCAAAGGTTTGTGTCTCTGATGGCAGAAATGTCAAGCTATGGTGTGGAGCCAGAATTGGAAGATAAGAATTTGAAGCTGCTGAATAGTTTACCAAAGTCTTGGAACACCAATATCTCAATCATTAAGGATAACAACAAGCTGAGTGAGCTGTCTCTTGATGAAATGATCAACAAACTCAAGTCCAAGCTAATTGATGACAAGCAGAGAGAGTTGAACCATATAAGCTCTCTTAGTTTGGCGGGGAAACTAAATCAAGCTCTGTTGTCACAAGATGTGGAGGCTAAGCATGAAGTGAAGTCAACTGGAAATGGATCAAGCTCAGTCGCAAAGTCAACTGCTTTTGTGGCTCAACCTCAAGGAAGTTCAAGTGGAAGTGTCAACCCTGATGATACAAATGATCCCAATTTTGCTCTTGGTATGGGTTTTATGAACAGCTACCATGCTCTCATGGCCGGAACTCTTGTGCCTACTGATATGTTGTCTGGTGAGCTGAACCAGATAAATCCTGAAGATGTTGAGATGTTGGATGTCTCATGGCAGATGGCTATGGCAGTCTTCAGAGCAAAGAAATTCATGGCAAAGACAGGGAGAAACGTCTGGAAAGATCAAGACAAGATAAGGATGGGGTTTGACAAAAGCAAGCTGAGGTGCTACAATTGTGATGAATACGGGCATTTTGCTAGGGAGTGCACTAAGCCTAAGAAAGAGAAGGTCGAAGAGAAGAATGCTGCTGAGGTCAAAGGTAAGGTTGAAGCAAAGGCTCTGGTTGTTCAGGAAGGAGGCGGTTATGATTGGACTCCTCAATTGAAAGAGTTTAGTATGTCTCATGCAATGATTGCTGCCATGGAAAGGGATGAAGATGAAGAGCATGCTTTTGTTGTGACTGAAGATGAACCTGAGGAGAGCCCGATGGAGGAAAATGAAGCTTTAGCAGCAGATCACACCAAGGTATGTTCTAACCCTACTTGTGATCGTATAATTACTGGTCTTAGACAATTTTGCAAAAATTTTCAATTGGAATTGTTTGAGGTAAAATGTGAAAGAAGCTCATTTAAGGGTAGATGGCAAAAGAATGAAGAAAAGGTTAAAGCCCAGAAATTAGACATAGTGAAATATAAGAAACTAGCAACTGAGAACGCTTATCTGTATGACAACGCTAAGTTAGAAATAGCTGAGCTTAGTAAGCAGATAGATGACCTTAAGCATAAAAACAATGAGTTGCAGGTGAAGCTTGATATGAATCTTATGAGAAGCAAAAGAATGTTACAGGCTAGTAAATCTCTGAACACATGCATAACTGATGTTAGAATGGGTAAGGACAAAGGTGGCATAGGAATTAGCTTTGCAAACAAGAACGATGTTCCTCAAGATAAAACTAGAGATGTAATAGGAATGATCTTGGAGGAGGATCAGATAGATAGATCTGCATCGGAAATGCATGAAGAAGGACCTCCCTTAGATAGTGACTTGGTTGGAGTGAAGCCTATGACAGAAGAGGAAATAGAAAATGAAAAACACATGACTTATGGGTTGGGTAATCAGGATAAAATTGTAACTGACACTTGTGAATCAAGTACTTCCCAGGAGTCATTAAACAATGATGTTGGACCTGCTGATAGTTTTGTTTCATGTGCAGATGAAGTAGGTATTGAAGATATATCTGGGAAGGATGCAGAATGTTTGAGAGTTAAACAGTGTCATGTGTCAAGTAGTGTAGTTTCTGATTTGCCTAAAGATGATGTACTAGCATCAGTGTCTGAATTGAATGAGTCTAGGTCTATGAAATTAGTTGTGTCAAAGTCCTTAAAACATGTTTCAAATTCTAGTAATGAAATTCATGGTTTTAAAATGCGTGTGCCTAACACTAAAGTAGGACGTGAGACCAAACCCAAAGATTTTGTGGCTTATCCTCAGGTTGTGTCTGCTTTTAATAGGACAAACAAATCTAAATCAGAACAATTTTGTCTGATCACACAACCTGAAAGGGATACAAAACATGTGATACACAAGTGGGATGATAAGCCAGAGTGGAAATCATCGTACCCAAGACGTTCATATTTGTGTAGCCATGTAAATGGGCCTAGACCTATGAATTGTTTTCAATGTGGAAAGCCAGGACATTTTGCTGCAAATTGCTTAAATAGACCTTATCAACCATACTGTCCGCAAAACCCACGGACCAGTATGTTGCAGAAAATGATGGCAGGAGAAAACAAAAACCAAAAACAACAAGCTTTGTCTAAGGGGAAGCAGATTTTAGAACCAATGAAGACTGAACAGTCTAAGGTTTTGAACACAAAAGCTCCGATGACAAAGCATGTTGAAGAAAAGTGGAATGTGACTAGACCTTCAAACTCTTCTTACAAACCTAAGGGAGTTTATCAAAGAAAAGACAAAATGAAAACAAAACCTTTTGAGAAACAAGTGCCTAAAGTCAACCTTGTTGCTAAACCTAAGGGCAAAGCAGTAATTGAAAAACCAAAAGTGGTCACTCAAACAAAACAGATGGTTTATACTAAATTGAAACTTGAGTGGACACCTATTGTTAAGTCAAAAGGCAAAAAGGTCACATCTCCATCAAAGAAACAATCACCAGCAAAGAACTCAGCTAGCAGTTCTAACTCTCAGAAACAACCTACTTGGAAACCTAAAGTCAATGCTCAAATTTTGAGTAAACCTGAATCTAAAGCAGGAATGTCTTTCAAATTGGTTAACTACATTGACTCCAAAGGAGTGCCCAGATCAGTTATGACCTGGGTACCTGACTCTAACTGATTTCCGATTTTGTAGGGACAGCCAAGTAGATCTATCAACAATCTCTGGTACGTTGATAGCGGTTGCTCCCGACACATGACCGGAGACTTATCCCTATTGGAAGAGGTACAAGACTTCAATGGCGGAGGAGTATCTTTTGCAGGTGGGGTAGGTGGTAGAATCAGTAAGAAAGGGGTTGTGAAGAGTGGAAGCTTGACTTTTTCTGACGTACACTATGTAGAGGAACTGTCTCACAGTTTGCTAAGTGTGTCGCAAATGTGTGATAAAGACTTTTCAGTCCTGTTCATCAAGAAGGAATGCATAATCCTCAAGCCAGGCTTCGAAATTCCAGAGGAGTGCATCTTAATGCGTACTCCAAGAAGAGGAAATTCCTATCAGATGAACTTGGGCAAACCTCCAACTACTGAAGAAGCCTGTCTTATCTCAAAGCAGAATGAGAATTTAGCGTTATTATGGCATCGTCGCCTGGGGCATGCCAATATGAAGAATCTGTCTAAGCTGGCTAAAGGAGAGCACGTTAGAAATTTACCGATCAAAGATTTCTCGTCTGTGGAGAAATGTGTGGCTTGTGCTAAGGGGAAGCAGCACAAGTTGCCACACCGTCCAAAGGTTGTTAATTCTGTCTCTTCTGTTCTTCAACTCTTACATATGGATCTTTTTGGTCCCATGCAGGTACAAAGCATCAGCAAGTTTTCTTATTGTCTCGTAATAGTGGATGACTATTCGCGTTATACTTGGGTCTTCTTTTTATCAAACAAGTACGAAACTCCGACCCTTGTAAAACAGTTCGTCACACTTTTAGAAAACCAGCTGAACAAGAGAGTGAAGGGCATAAGAACTGACAATGGAACAGAATTCAAGAATGCAGAGTTGAACATGTTTTGTGGTGAGAAGGGTATTGAAAGGCAGTTCAGTGCTCCCTATACACCACAACAGAATGGAGTTGCAGAAAGAAGGAATAGGACACTCATTGAGGCAGCGAGAACGATGATGTGTGAAGCAAAACTACCAATCTTCTTTTGGGCAGAAGCGGTGAATACAGCTTGTTATGTGCAAAATAGAGTACTTCTGAACAAGCGACACGAGAAGACTCCATATCAGATTGTTTATGGAGAAAAGCCAAGGGTGGGGTACTTCAAGACCTTCGGATGTCCATGCACGGTGCTAATTCAGTCCGATGTAGGGAAATTCGAAGCCAAAGCTGATGAGTGCTATTTTGTCGGTTACTCAGCAAATAGTGCTTATCGCGTGTACAACAAAACCACCAAATTGATTATTGAGACCTTTGATGTGGATTGGATGGAGGATAATCCAACTGATGCGGGTACTGGACCAGATTGGGTCTTTGACTACGGATCGCTGTTTGAAGGTTTCAAATTCTCCAATGTTTTCCACAATCTGGGAGAAGAAGAAGATATCATTGCTCCTAGTCCTGAAGTGAGGCCACATGTGGAAAGAGCATCGGCAGAGACGTCACGAAATTCCAATGCAAATGTTCCAGAATGTTCAGGAACACGCGATGCTCCAGTGGATTCTCAAGGCCCAGGTATGTCTGATAATGTTAATAATACTAACTTGCCTGTTACTGCTTCAGTGCCTGATGTTCAAGAGAGTAGAATAAACAAAGATCATCCACTCAGTAACGTGGTAGGGCCAGTGACAGCAGGAGTCACAACGAGAAGCCGCACGGGAAACATTAACTTCTGCATGTTCTCCTGTTTCATTTCCCAGATTGAGCCTCCAAATGTGATGGTTGCTCTCAAAGATCCAAATTGGATGGAGGCCATGCACAATGAATTGAATCAGTTCTCAAAGCTGGGAGTGTGGCGACTTGTGAAGAGGCCAGCTGACAAGAAGGTTATTCCTACGAGGTGGTTATATAAGAACAAAAAGGATGACACCGGAATTATTGTCAGAAACAAGGCGAGATTGATAGTACAAGGGCACAGGCAAGTTCATGGGATTGACTACGATGAGGTATACGCTCCGGTGGCAAGATTGGAAGCAATTCGGATCTTTCTGGCTGTGGCATCGTATCTCAATTTTACGGTACATCAGATGGATGTGAAGACTGCCTTCCTTTATGCAGAGATGAATGAAGAGGTTTATGTAACTCAACCACCAGGGTTCATAGATGAAGAAAATCCTGACCATGTTTATCTGCTGGATAAGGCCTTGTATGGTTTGCATCAAGCTCCGCGCACCTGGTATGAAACTCTGTCCAATCACTTGGTGGAGAATGGATATACAAGAGGAGTGGTTGATCAAACGCTGTTCAGAAAGAGGGTGAAGGAAGACATAATCATGGTGCAAGTTTATGTAGATGACATTATCTACGGATCAACAAACGAGGAATTGTGCACTGAATTTGAAGAGATTATGAGGAAAAAGTTTGAAATGAGTGACCAAGGGGAAATGAGTTTCTTTCTTGCATTACAAGTAAAACAGGATGAATCGGGAATTCTTATTCATCAGGCAAAGTATGTGAATGAGATTCTGGAGAAATTCAAGATGCAGGATTGCAAGCCCATTTCCACTCCCATGGCATCCAGGCCACTTTTGTCAGCTGATCTTAATGGGGAACCAGTGAGTGAATTCCAGTATCGGTCGATGATTGGATCACTTATGTACTTGACAGCCAGCAGGCCAGACATCATGCATGCAGTTTGTGTGTGTGCACGCTATCAGGCCAACCCTAAACTTTCTCATTTATCTGCTGTTAAGCGTATCTTTAGGTATCTGA
This sequence comes from Deinandra increscens subsp. villosa, assembly GCA_039602395.1. Lineage (NCBI taxonomy): Eukaryota > Viridiplantae > Streptophyta > Magnoliopsida > Asterales > Asteraceae > Deinandra > Deinandra increscens. Next base: position 31,250,771 of record JBCNJP010000010.1, read on the forward strand.
AGGGCAAGCCTAGGCTTGGTCTTTGGTACCCAAAGAACACTGATTTTCAATTATATGCTTTTACTGACAGTGACTATGGAGGTAGTGACCTTGACAGGAAATCTACTACTGGAGGATGTCAGTACCTGGGAGATAGGCTCATCTCATGGCAGAGCAAAAAGCAGCATACCGTATCAAAATCAACTGCCGAAGCTGAGTACGTGGCAGCATCTGCCGGTACTTCACAGGTAGTATGGATCCAAAACCAGCTCACAGATTACGGTATGGAATTCGTTAACACTCCTATCTTTTGTGATAACGCTGCTGCTCTGGAAATTGTAAAAAACCCTGTCCAACATTCCAAAACCAAGCATATAGACATAAAGGTTCATTTCATTCGTGATTGCTATGATCGGGAGCTAATTCAGCTTCAAAAGGTAAGCTCCGATCAGAATGTGTCGGACATTTTTACAAAACCCCTTCCTCGTCCAAATTTTGAATCATGTGTTGAAGGCCTAAAGATGATTGCCTTCGAGGAATGATCTGATCAAATTTTGTTTGTAAATTTTTCTTTTCAGAAAACTTAAATATATATATATATATATATATATATATATATATATATATATAGAAAATTAAAAAAAATAGTGTTTGTTTTCAAAAGCCTCATAAAAACAGGGGAAGAAATATCATTGTCTCAGAAAATCTAAAAAATATCTGTTTGAGGTTTTTATGATGTCTTTTGTTTGCCTTGAGTTGTTAGGAAGTGATATAAATTTCCATGACGATCGGAGACTGACACGTGTAAGGCAGAAGTGAAAGACGTCTCAAAGATGATGTTCGGTAAGCTAAATCAAAAACAATGATCATCCATTGTAAGTGCAGTAAACTTAACTCTTATATATGTTTAGGTTTCCATCCTAGTTTACATAGTTTAAAAAACTGAGACCCGGCAAAAATGGGTTGAGAGTGGTATTTACCTAGTATTCACTCTCTCACACGCCATGTTTATACTGTAAATGACAACACCACAGAAATAGAAAAAGAAAAAGAATTCAAAAAAAAATTATATGAAAATTGTGAAAAAGAAAAAGAAAAGAAAAGAAAATTATTCTGTTGGTCTTCTCTGCGTGCTTATGCGGCCGACCTGATCACCAACCGATAATTCATGAAAATAAGAAATAAGTGGTTGTCAAAGCAGTGTTGCATGGTTCCTCAAGTTGGGGGTTTGTGAATCCTCAATAAACTCTGAGGTTGGGTAGGTTTTGCTATGAACAATTGGGTGTGGGGACGGTTAAACATGACGGTAATTATGTACCACAACTTAAGCACTTAAAACTTTTAACTGGATGTGAGTTTATATGGTTTCAAAATTTTTGAGCAAATGTCTAGAGCGTCGAGTAACGGAAGCTGAAAAGGGTTCCTCAGTTAATGATTTGTCTGGTTTGATCCATGAAAAACATCAATCTCAAGGTAAGTATGTTTTTGTCTAGTATTTAAATTATCTTGATTTTGTGCAATTTCAATTTTTGTTTTTGGTCTTTAAATATTTAAAGTTTTATTTTATGGTCAAGATCAGATACTCGGGGCTAAGTCTGAGGGGAAGCTTCGTAAAATTCTCAAATTGTTCTCAAAGTTAAACACCTTTATGAGAATTAACATTTAATAGAGGTTTGGGATACTTTTAAAGTGTTTTTGAAAATTTGAGGGGTGAAAGTGAAAATTTGTTTTTAAACCTTTATAACCCTTGTTTCCGATCCAATTACTCATTTACGATCCCTCCTTGTTTTACCATTTACGATTCCTCTCACCGAAACCCTAGTTCCGCCGCTGCCCTCACCGGAAAAGCGATCCGACCCTTCTCCGGCCATCATCTGTGTGATCCGAGCTCACCAACAACCTTGCAATCGATTTCCGACCTCGATAACACCCAAACCTCTCTCCGATCGACTGTGTAAGCCGGTGATTTCACGGGTTTTAAGAAGTTCGAGAACGGGCTTGTAGTTCTTGTGTATTCACTACAACAAAAGTAGCTTGATAGGACACCCAAAAAGGTCCTAAAATGTTATTTTATAGGACGCATGAGATAAAAGGACCACTAATAAAAGTGTCCTTTCTAAAGTGGTCCTATAAACTTAGGGCGTCCTAATAAACCACAAAATAGGACACGTTTAGGCGTCCTAATAAACCACAAAATAGGACACGTTACAACGTCCTATAAACCACAAAATAGGACACTTTATAAGGTTTTAAGATGCATACATTTTATGACACATATTAGCGTCCTAAAAAGTGGATAGATCAAATAGTAAATCATCCTTATACTAGTACCACAAAAAGGGTCGTAACATGTCAAATGATGATGGGACGATTTATTCATTTGTAAAGCATATGAGCATACTTATTTAAGGACGATTACCAACATCCTTAAAATTGTTCTTATTAAACATGATTCATAAATACAAATAAGATACCATCAACTTATCAATAGATGAACTTCAACTAATGGAATAAATAAAGTTTAATTATCGTTGAAATAAGTCATTTCGATAACAAAAGCATTAAAAAAAAATAAGTTATAATATTATTATCCAAGATTCTAACATTAAACATGAAACTTAAAGTAATGAAAGACACTAGAAGAATATAGTCTTCGGTCATCATGCATCCTTCTCACTCGTCACAAACCACCTACAAATTAATCATCCATATATAAGATTAAAGTTTGTTATAAACTTAATAATATATTACAAGTTTAACAATAATGACATACCGAAATGAAAGAACATGGCCATGCTATGGATGCACCAATAGCAGCTTGGATTGTGTCCAATGACCCATATGGTCTAACCAAATTTTCATCTCTTTTCACAGCTACTTGAATATTTACCTCACACCAATCACACGCAATCTCTGTGGCCCCAACTTTTTGACTTAGATCTAAACTATTTACCATTATTCTGACTACAGTTTTTGAGTTTGAAATGCTTTTAAGGAAAGCTTCATCTCCAACCTAGATTTCAATTTGACAAATATTTATAAAAAAAAAACATAAGTAATGTAAACATTTATTAAAAAAAAGAGCAAAAAAAGTTTAACCAAATACCTGATAAGGTGATGCATTGTACACAATCTGATTAATATATATTATATTATAGCATACTCGTCGTAAGAAATTTAGTCAACACAGTAACCTGTAGACAAAACAATCAAAATATTATCTATACATTGATCTTATTGCCATTCAATGAGTTTATCCTAAAACTGGACACTTTTGTTCCTAATACATGCATGCTGTAACTTGGCTTCACGCAAACAAAATCAATAACTGGTTTTCTTAATGTAAATGATTAAATTAATAATTAGAAGTATGAAGTGATAAATATTAATATCATTCATTTAGAGTGATATTAGTGATATGCTTATGATTATTTTACACCTCGGAATTCTAATCTTCCACAATTCTCCAAAAGAATGACACACTACTTAAAGGGTTAATGTGTTCGATTCTTGCTTAAATGGCAACTATGTATTGTGAAAAAACACTGTTATTCTTCTACTGCAGATTTGAAAGCAACCAAAACCGTATTCATACGCAATTATATATAGAAATATAATAACGATGAACATAAAGTGTTCCAAACTTTCAATCCAGCCAAACTCATACATATTTTACCACCGCTAGACAGAACCCTTGTAATAGTTATGTAATTTCAATAGTTATTTTAATGTATGCATCACATAAGTAATGTAAATATTGCTATAAAAATATAGAGATGACATAAGTAACATACTCAATAGAAACGTACCCATAAACGTTGAGGTCCATTGGATACAACAGTGGGATATTGTGATGTAGAAGTTGGAACACTAGAATGATTCATTGACACATTCTTTTCTGCTCTTAACTGGACGACTGTATGACTAAGTTCCTCACACTGAGACATTAATTCGATGTTTTTTTTTTTTTTTTTTTTGGGTAAAGGGTTACCCCGGTGATTCTATATATATACCGCAAAACAGAACAAGTAACAAGGAGATCCCTTGTTAGTTCATGTTTGGGACAATCCCCAAAACATGTAGAAAAAAGAAAAACACAAGAAAAAACCAGAATAAAACAACCACCTAACACAAATTAGGAAAACAACCACACTAGGAACTACGTCACGCCATCAGCCTCAGTGGTATTGCCACCAATATTCCATCGATCAAGGATGCAACGAACTCTCTGATTCTTCCTCAACTTGAGACCCATCAACCTGCTACGCACAGTGTCCCGGATGATAGAAGCAATAGCGTCCGGAGGTCTAGCATGATTCTGAAAAATCCGATTGTTCCTCTCCTGCCAAATATAGTATGCAGAAGCATGAACCACCAACTTAGCCACAACATTCTCCAAAGAAGAAGCATGACTATCAACGAAGCAACTAGTTATAGCCGTCCACGTCGGCACAACACTCGAGAGGCAAGTCCACTGCCAAACAATACACCAAACCTGCGAGGAAAACTGGCACTCGAAAAAAAGGTGGCCATGAGAATCCAAGGCCCTGTAGCAAAGCAAGCAGCACATCATGTTCATGTTACCTCTCCTACTAGCATCCCAAGCCATGATTTTATCTTGAGTTAGGAGCCGCTCACGTAAGATGAGCCAAACTAGAAAAGCATGACGAGGGATACACTGGGCAAACCAGACAAGCCCAGCCCAAGCAACCATAGGCCCATGAGTTCTAATCGAGTCCCAAACCAAACCCGAAGAAAAGTCATGCCAATTGTCACCACTTTTCCATTTAATTTGATCCACCTTACCATCCGTGAGCACCATATCAGTAGTTTCACTAAGAACGGGGAATCGGTCTACCCAATCACTAGGCCACAGAGCACCCTCCTGGTGGAGAACATCGGCCACAAGAGAGTTAGTAGAAAAGCCTGCACTATATATAGTACGATGAGATAAATAACGACACAATGGTCCAGATTCAGACCATTTGTTGTACCAAGCCGACGTGCTCTTCCCATCACCAAGCATAGACCAGATGAAAGGCCGAATCAAGTGACGAATCGAACAGATTTTCCTCCAGCTCCAACTGCAATCTTTAGGGCACGGGCATTCCCAAAAAGATCTATTCTTAATTCGGTAAGTGCGAACCCACGCTATCCAAAGAGAGTTTCTTTTAATCAAAACACTCCATATGTGAGAGGCCATAAGAGCCTTATTCACATCCGCAACCCGACGAATGCCAAGACCCCCCTCAGACTTGGGAGTACAAACATCCCTCCAAGCAACTTTGGCAAGCCCCTTTCTAGAATCCCCATGGTGCCAAAGAAAGTTTCTCATCTTCTTTTCAATCATCAAGGTAATACTGGCAGGGAGAATGAAGACCGAGGCCCAATAAATGTGAAAAGAAGAGAGAACAGAATTGATAAGCTGTAATCTTCCGGCGTAAGAGAGGAATTTATTCCTCCAGCTTGAAATGCGATTATCAAGACCATCAAGAAGAGGAGCACAATCACGAGCCCTTAGCCGAGAGGAAATCAACGGGACCCCCAAATAACGAACCGGAAGAGTACCCTCCACCATATGCACAACAGACAAAATACCATCTTTGGCGTGACTGGAAACATTGCAGAAATACACCGTACTTTTCTACGGACTCGGGACCAGCCCCGACATCCTAGCAAACATGCTTAAAGATTTAAAAATGCAGGTAGCAGAAGCGACATCCCCTCTAGCAAAAATGAAAAGGTCATCAGCAAAGCACAAGTTAACAATACGTTGCTTGTCACACCTGTAATGGAATCTGAAAGACGGGTCCGCCTGAACCTCATCATGAAGAATACGGGTAAGGATCTCCATAACTAAGGTAAACAGATAAGGGGATAACGGGCACCCCTGTCTGAGACCTCTCTTACCTCTAAAAAAACCATAAAGGTTACCATTGACACATATAGAGTAAGAAGGAGTGGAAACACATGTCATAATCCAACCCACCATAGTAGGGTGGAACCCAAAACCAACAAGAGCATCCTTGAGAAAATCCCAATCCACAGTATCGTAGGCTTTCTGAATGTCAATCTTAAACGCACAACGGGGGGGACCCACCGATCGGTGGTATTTATGCATCAGCTCCTGGACAAGAAGGATGTTATCAGAAATCTTCCTACCAGGAATAAACGCCGATTGATTGATATCAACAATACTAGCAAGCTCCATTTTTATCCGATCAGCGATAATCTTGCTAATACATTTGTACACGACATTACAGCAAGAAATAGGCCTATAATCAGTGACCGCCGCCGGAGTAGTGACCTTGGGAATAAGAGCAATAATAGTATGGTTAATCTCCTGAAGAAGTTTCCCAGTCCTAAAGAAATCCTGAACAGCGTGGCAAACATCGTTACCCACAACCGGCCAAGCTTTTTTGAAAAAAGCCGCCGAATAACCATCCGGGCCCGGAGCTTTATTGTCACCCATCGCAAAAATAGTCTCCTTAATCTCCTCATTGGTAATATTCCGAACCATGTGAGCCGCAACAGAAGTGTCGAGCGGCGATCGGATAACACCCGGGTTCAATCGAAGATCAATGTTGCCCAATCTACCCAAAAACTGATCATAATGCTTGACGAAGGCAGTAGGTACGTCCTCACCCTCGTGATTAATACCACTCGAATCCGAGATCATAGCAATTCTGGTACGGTGGTTCTTACATTTGAGGGACGCGTGAAAGTAGGCAGTGTTAAGGTCTCCAGTCGCAAGCCAATGCACCTTGGATTTCTGTTTAAGAAAACTCTCCTCGTCCAAAGAAGCCTCATTAAGATCCGCCAAACACTTTGCCTCAAGAACACGGATACTAGCATTATATGGATCCCTATCAATTTGACGTTGGATACCATCAAGTTGAGCACGTAAAGAAGAAACCCGAGCATGCAGGTTTCCTTGCTTAAAAAGAAGTGATCGCATGGGAGTTTTAAGGAGCTTCAACTTCTTAGCCAGGCAAAATTGATGAACACCCTTAATTTTAGTACCCCACACATCCAAAACAGCCTCGAGAAACCCAGGTTTGGAAGTCAGAAAATTCGCAAACTTGAATGGCCTGGGTTTGCTAGCCATCGGAACATTAAGATGCAAGACGCAAGGGCAGTGATCGGATATACGATACGGTTGAAAAACGGCACATGCACTAGGAAACATGTCCAAAAAAGGAGTATTCCCCATCACCCGGTCAATTTTTTTGAGGATACCAATGCCCTTCTTCGGTTTTTGAGTCCAAGTGTAATGAAGACCCGAACTATTAACATCAATGACCTCAATCTCCATAACACAATGTTTGAAATCCTCCATACCAATATCTTTCCCAGAAGTATCAACCATTTTGTCCTCCACATTCAAGGCCGAATTAAAATCACCAAGAAGAACCCACGAGGAATCTTTAATGAAGGCTTTGTGAAGACGAAGATCCTCCCACAAACGTCTTCTGAGAATATAATAATTATCCGCATAAATAATAGAACAAAAGAACACCTGTTTAGAACCCTTACAGAAAACCTTGGCATGCATGACCTGATTCGTTTGAGCAATAATCATAATATCGAAAACATTAGCGTCCCAACCCAAAAGAATACGAGTACCTTTGGAACACATATTACCATTAGAAGTCCAGTCCCAACACCGAAAAGTAGCTTTGCAAACCGAAAAAAGTTTTTTCACATCAACATGAGATTCCAGAATAGCACACATACTCAGATTATTATCTCTAATCGCCTGACGAACCTCTTTTTGTTTCAGGGGACGGTTCAAACCCCTAATGTTCCACGAGGCAATGCTACCCATTGGAACCATCTATAGAAGGAGTGCTTGCCCCTTTGTTCGCTATCTTTAAACCCGACACCATGAATGCCTCCGTTTCATTATTATTAACCACAAACTCATCATCTCCAGCTTCCTGATTCCGAGAGGAGGGTTCAGCCTGGTACGCATTATTGTGACTTCTCTCAAATCCCAAAGAAACCTCCTCCGTCCCAAGAGCACCATATTTGTTAAAAGTGCTCACCCCAAGACTCTTTTGAGCTTTATCATTATTACCAGTTTTATGTTTGTTATAAATCGGCCTATATTCAAACTTTTGTTTCACCTTAGTAGGACCAACATTATTCTTCTTTGCCACAAATTTACCTTTAGGTTCAGTGAACCCGTCATCATCAACTTTCTGGGCCACTGCTTTCTTCGTCTGTTTAGGACATTCATTAGGGTGATGGCCATAAACACAGCAATGACCACATCTTGGGGGGAGCCACTCATACTCCACATCAATAGATTCCATGATAAAAGAGTCACCATCAACATCCGGGATCGCAACCCTAACAATCTCCACAAAGTCTTGATCCGCCGAGATTTCAACGAGAGCTCTAGCATAACTGCTCCTACCCCAACTGTTAAGACACATTGAGGCCGTAAGAGAGTCTAGCATTTTGGGAACACCCACTTTAGTCGCAATAAGACTCAACCCATCATCAGTGAATGCAGCTAAAGGAACATTATGAAATTTAACCCACACCGAAACAGTTTTAATATCATCCTTTTTTAATTGCGTGGTAGGCGTCCAAATATTGAGAAACATAGGACGGTTCTTAATGAGCCAAGGACCACCCTCCAAAGCACCGAGCATTCCCCGTTCATCCAAAAATTTAAAGAAAAAGAACCCACTAGCATTCATCATGACCTTAACCAATCCAAACTTTTTCCAAGCTTGTTTGACATAGTACTCCACAACCGGAAAAGCGATTCTATCACCAAGAAAATAGCCATAGAGAGTGAACGAGAGTTTAGCATGAACCTTTCGGACTGTCTCCTTGGGAATCACAATGTCAGCACCCTCATAAGTTGAATCAGAATTTAAAGGTCTAAAATTCACAGTTTTGGTTTTGTCATTTCCCGTCACCGACGCATAAGAAGGCATAGGTTTGTCATGATCAGTCACCTCTGCCGCTTTGGTAGTAACCGAAGCTGGATTGTGGGCCGCTGCAAGTTGCGTCACATGGGTATCATCCGAAACCCTAGCATGGTTGCCATCCTTCAATTGTGCATGCATGCTAGCACCATGTTGCGTATCATCGGCCTTAGGAGGAACAACTTTTGTTGGACCTGGATTCTTCAGAATACCACGAATTGGTTGCCGGCCACCCCCGCCGGAAACGCTTTTATTATCAGGAGGCTTATTGCTCGTCATGCAGCAAGAACGAAATAAACAGCCGTCGAAACCCTAATCGATACCCACTAGGAGCTAACGAATTCGTTTCACCCGTTAATCAATACAAGGATCTAGTCAGATACAACTTATGATTGACGAACGGACGAACACAGATCGCTACACACCCGGAGTAAATCAACGCAGGAGTCCGGAAACGAGAAAACCCTAATCGGACAAGAACAACCCGACACAGAAAAGAAAACCAAAACTAGAAATCGAAGTAAATGAACTGCTAACAGTACTCGTATCTCACCTAAATCTCAGCAGACTCGATCACAGGGCATTATACGATTATCTAAAGAACTAGAGTTGAAGACACAACCCTAATCCGGAGAAAACCGCTAATACTACTCGTACCAAATCAACGATTATAGGTGAAGATCACAGGACCGCTAGGAGAATATCACAATCGAAATCAGTAAGAGAATCAAACCAGAATTGATCAAATCACAAGCTAGAAGGAAACCCTAGTTCGTGAGTCGCCAGGAAACCAGAGAGAAAAACCAGTTAGTAAGCAGGGACACCTAGACCAAACATGTCATCATCAACCATGTAAACAACCATGTAAACAAGCATTAGTACAAGTTGAAACATTCAAACATAGCTATACTTTATCAACCGTTGAATCATAGCTTCCAAACTTCTAACTATATCCACCCTGTCATCATCAACCATGTAAACACGTACTAGTACAAGTTAGAATTCAACTAGCGTAATTATATACGTGTACACAAAAATAACCAACTACAATGATATAAACAGCCAAGAGTGTATCAACTTATTTCTACAGAAGGGCTCCAAGTAATACCTATTATGGAATGGTTCTTTTAGCAATGTTGGACAACAAAGTTCAACTATATGGCAACCTAATATTGTTGTCAATTGTACCCCAGTTGACGACTTTACATACAAACAACAGATAGTAAAAGTATAAATATGCAATATTTAAATGTAGACGATTTTCTAAATGTAGAGGCTTCATTCACGGAGTGGATTCTGTTGTAGGGAGAAGCATATAGACGGTAGTTGGATTTAATTTCCCGCAATGCATTATAAGCTACAAAATACATGCCAAATTTCTTAGAAGAGATGCAAGATGAAACTACCTATCTGTCCAATGTCCATATTCATCATAAAACACTGGATGCTATTGCTTTTGGTCCAAAAAATTCCCTTTTTAGATACTGTTCAAGCGTATATTCGAATTTCATTCATAGTCAAGCAATTAAGTTGGAGAATATGAATGCTCCAGTGCTTCGATGTCTATGGAATAAAAAGACTAGTATAACTTATGATGAAACGATAAGCTGGTCAGACACTCAGATCTTAAAACGGTCATTTTTGCATTCATTTGACCAGGTTTACTTGACTGAGAAAGCTTGTTTGTCCAAGATTCATATTTATTATAAAAGAAGTTAATGTTATAAAAAAATCTGATTTTTGCAATAACAACTTGAGACATTGTATGCACTAGAAAACATTTTGGGTCAATTTTGACCCATTTCCATTTCAGATTACTACATTTTCCTGGTTAGCCTATTAAAGATATAACATAATCGAACCAACCCACTAATAGAAAATGGCTCGTAAGGAAACTGACGTTACCTCACAACTCATTAGGGGTAGTATTGCTTATAAAATGGATCAAAATCATCACATCGAAGTAGATTAAGGAAACCGACGTTACCTCGTTTGTGGTAGTATTGCTCACACAAAGGCTGAAATGGTACCCAATAAAACTAGGTAAAAGCAGATAGTTTATAGCCAGGAACACCAATAGAAGTATCTAAGTGTTGTAAGAGCTTATCAACCACTATTGGAACAAACAAAATATTAAAAAACAAACTTTGTAACAAATCATTATCTCTAACAATTATGAATAACTAAAATCTTTGTATATCGAATATATGACAATGATGAATCACAATTTAGAGCATTCACACTCCATTCCTTATCCCTATCCCTATAATTTAACTGAAGAACAATGTTTTATATATTCCCATTCCTTATCCTATTCAACTAAATAATACTTCTTCATTCATTTTTAAATAATTTTTTCTCTTTGAACCACTCACTACAAATATAAAATAATAGATATAGTGTTGAATATTAATCTACAAATATAGAGGAGCACTTTTCTTTTACATTAAATTATACGGATAGAGTAATGAGATGGAGGGAGTTTTAGTGATGAGGATAGGGATAGGGAATGGGATGGGAATGCTCGTAATGCTCGTATTACGAGTATAGAGCCGTGGTTCATTATCACTAAACATGTTTAGGAGATGCTGCACAACTAACTTGTACAACATTTAGAGCCAAACTCCGGAATGAGTTTTCAATGCCATATTATGCTTTAATAATAACACAAACAAGCATTCAAATTAGAATTCTAATATGTGCATGCAACGATTTAATTATATTATAAAAATATGAACATACAGAATCCCCAAATTAACAAACCCTAGCTTCAAAATATTAGAAAGAATAAGAAATTAGGGCAACATAAATTAGGGTTTTACCTTCAAAATATACTTTCTGAAGAAAGACAACTGATTTGAAACCAATAGCAAAACAAACTGTTTAAACCTAAAAGCAAACGGATTCCTAAAAATAGATCAAAACATGTAAGTATTTACTTAAAAAAAAGTGTTTAAGTTTCAAAACAGATTAACAAATTGGAGCTTTACCTTCGAGGTGACTTTGAACGGAGATGAAGAACGAACAAGCCACGGTAGATGCGCCGCCGTTGGTGTGGAAGACGGTTGCAAACAACGATTTCTCTGTCATCTTTATTGAGGGTCCTATTATAGCATAACATTATTGAGGGTCCTATTATAGCTATATTTTATTGAGGCATGAACATTAGTTATTGGGCTAGCTTTAGTTGGTTTTGGGCTTAGTTAATTATTGTATTGAGCCATGTGGGCCGATTTTGGTATGATTATGATTGGGCCTAATGTGTTTACTATTGGGCTAGGTTTTTGTAAGAGGCACTATATAAGCCTCATGTGTTTATGATTTAGACAAGCTTTTCAACACAAATTTCCTGTTTACGATTTCGGTGTTATCTCTTGGTTACGATCAGCTTCACAAGTAGAGATTCTCATTCAAGATTCAATCTTTCTCTTAGATTGAATCTATTTCTTTTACTTGTTTCTTGAATCAATCGCATTTGAGGATTCCGCACTCATTTGTGGTTTTATATCGTGTTGTCGGTTTGATCTCGGACCAACACTTTATGACGTCAGTCAGATAGATAATTAGTTCCAACATATTCCCCCTTGACTGATGCTTCAAATCTATCAGACTGATAAAGAACCGCTCTACCATACATCTTCAATGAAAAACTGATAAACCCGAGAAAATCTGTTGTAGAAATCCCCCCTCTGAATAAGCTTCTTCTGTTCTCGTTTCTCCAGTTGAGAGCCAAGTGCTGCTGCTCACTCGGTTCACACGGTCAGGTACAATACTAAGAGTGCCTAAACTCGGAGTCCAAACCACAACAAACCGAATCAGATAAATTAGGCAATCACTGGAAATGCTCCAACTCCGGATAATCGGCCCGATAATCCAATTCTATAATAAACTCCCCTCTTTCTCTAAATCTCTCCAAAAACATCCAGTGGAAGCGTAAAAATCAGATGCAGAGAGTCAAACCGTCCCGCTCAGTTTCCAAGAGAAACTAGATCAAAAATATTGAAATCGGATAATTTTGTGAAAAACCGGAAGCCGGATGCTGACAGTTGTGTAAGATCCATGAATATTGCACTTGTTCCGCGTGACTGAGGTTGGATGCAAAGATAAAGTTCGATTCGAGTGACGGGTGAAAAACGTCACGAAAACGTCACTTAAATCGAAAAAATGTGCCAAATCGGAGAAAAACTGAGATCCCGAGCGTAAAATAATAAAAACCAGAGTCTTCGTAATTTTGTGTTCTGAAAAACAAGCTCGGAAAAATATTCTGTGGAGATTTTTGAGTCAAACGGTGCAATCTAGAAAAAAATCTGAAAAAATCCAATAATTTTCTTCAAGTAACGACCCTCTAAGAGATTTAATGGAATATTTCAAAAATTTAACTGAGATTCCAGTTAATCTGGTTAGCTGACATCCGCATTGCATCAGCTAAAAAATAAAACCGTGAGACATAACTTGAAAAGCTGCATAATTAACCGGATATTAAAGGTAACCCGTCAGTGGTCGATGGCTAACGTACGCGTAAACATCAATAAACGAGAATCCCAATATTAATAATCAAAATAAGTTCATGACCAATAAATTTTTTCCATAATTCCCGTTAGGGGCGTCATCTTCGTTAAGCTCGTTAAAGACTGATTAGAAAAAACCTACATCTAACGAAAAATGCTAAAATATCCATTGATGGTATTAAATCTCCATGAAAAAGCACAATCCTTGTGTATGTGAATTAACTAATCAGAATGAAGCTTAAAAAACTCATCAACGGCTGTGAATCAGAGAAAATCAACAGCCCAGATCATGATCCATGTGAGGAGTTCGCTGGCCAATCAGGTGAAAGCACAAGGCAGATCTTACGGTGGAGATTTACACGATCTGATGGTCCAGAAGCATAATCCGCATGAGAGGCTGTAGGCCAATGAGAGTGTGACAACCACCACACTTTCAATGGTTCTTTAGAGAAAGCTGGTCCCACACCATTCATTTCCTCCAATCAAAACTCGACAGCGATATTAAGGTTGACGAGGAGACCGACAGTGGAGAGAGAAGAATTTTCGTGGGCAATGACTAATTGACACGTCACTGGCTGCCTTATCCAATGCGTCTTCAATCTTCGCAAACCCTAGTTAACCGAAAATCCTCGTTGGAAATACGAAGCTCCTAAAAAAACGTGTTTTGCTCATATCACCGTGAATACTCGACCAAATTCAACGATTTTTATATCCCCATGATCCTAGTTCGATCCTCTACACATCTGTAGGATCAGAATCCTACGAACTGTCTTGAACGAAAACCTAGATCTTATACCGTATGGTTAAAACTCGATCGTTTGCGTTCTAGATCGTATAGAACGAATGTAAATCGTATGGGTTTGTTTTATACGGTCTAAGTCTAGACCGTATAACCCAAAATCATCTCGTTTGAATCTAGATCGTATAGGGACGCCAGAGCTAGATCTTTTGCACTCTAGATCGTATGGAAGCTTGTAGATCGTATAGGCACATCTTCAAAACTTCAAAAACCTAGAAGAATACTTAAAAAAAACGCAGCAAACTTTGATCCTTGAAACACCCCAAAAAAAGAGTGGAAACCATCGAATATTGACATAAATCTGATTTAGGAACATGTTATGGCCACTCACACATCCTAAACAGCAGCAAAACTCGATTGAATCAGCTCCAAATTTTGAAAATCTTATAGAACACGAAAAACACAGTGAAACACACACTACTATGTGTTTTCCCAGATCTATGTTTAGTCGAAACCGGTGCTCCAAATGGATCCGTAACGCTTTTTTCTACTGAGAATCATACTTTACTTCATCCAAAAACACTGATTCTAACACCGAAATCTCTGAATCAAGCCCAAAACCTTCAAGAGCAACCTAAAAGCGTGAGATCTCTAACATTACGAAAATACAGCTCAGATCTTCATTTCTTCAACAGATTTGAACATTTGAAGCATGAAAAAGCATCCAAATGAACCCAATAACATGAATCTATCATCAAATTCATCCAGAAGTCATCCAAACAGCTCCCTAATGAAGAAAAAATAGAAAAAAAGTTTCATAAGTGGAATTGCCAATCTTAAGCAACAAAGTTGAACAAAATCCTGATTTAAGTGATAAGATTGGTCAGGAGACATAATTGATCGGTACCCGCTATGATACCATTTTTCAGGATTGATTTCACGTCACAGACCCGGATCGTGTTCAACCGAGAGCTCGAAAAGACGGTGAGACGGGAGGAATGAGAATCTAGGAAATCAAACAACAAAAACGATAAAGCAAAAGCGATTCATTGATAGTCGAATGATTACAACGAGTCCAATGCTTACAATCTCATCATAAGAAATCAATGGCCATTTTAGGTTTAGCTCAAATCCAAGATGAGACTCTCTCTCTCTAGAAGTGTATGCTCACCTCACTCTCTAAAGAATCATCAATTTTCAAATGAAGGGCTAACACTCTATTTATAGTGAGAGCCCTTGTGCTCACTAACCCGCTAATTAGTGAGCATAAATTACATGAGCAATATACAAATAAAACAAATATTAATTAAATCAAAGTTGATTTAATTAATATGAAGCTTGACTCGCTCGAACCGATCTTCCGTTGACTTTTACGTTGACCGTTGACCTGAACAGTTGAGTTTTCTAGAAAACGTCTTCGGTCCAATCTCGCAAGCCTCGATCATCACAACCCGCGTCTCTGAATCAAATCACAATGGATTCTTCAACCGAATGCTTCGAGAACAGATTTGATGGCGTCAATCACATAGATAATTAGTTCCAACATCATCAACAATTTATCCAAAAGTAAGCAAATGGTATAAAAGCCCTAATCCTATATATTTTTCATCTGAGCCCGATGTTATGATGAGGGGGAGTATGAAGTTGCTTTGAATGATTTTCTTAATACGAGCCCATACTTCCAGAAAACCAAAGAAGCAGATCACTATTGATAACTTTGATAAATATCTGGAGGAGGGTTTTTCTTCTTCTAATGATGGTTTGGAGAAACATTGAGATCCTTTTGAAGATGATCCAACATACGAAGATGCACGTTGGAGCCAAAAAGAAGGTGGTAATATTTTTGTTTAGTTTAATTAAATAAAAGTTATTAGGGTGTGGTCAAATAGTGTTTAATCCCTAAGGCTATGAAGTTAGTTTGTACCTTATGATTATGATTGATGTATTAATTATAAATGTTAATTTGGTTTTTTTGTCTAGGTGTGACACCTCGTCCAAAAATCCAGGTCAAACCCTTTACTTTGACTTTTAGGTATATTAATTTCGTGCGTTACTTGATTAGTTTATCTGATAATTACTGATATAGACTGATAAATCCAATGAAAATAATTCACGTTTGTATTGCAAACATATACCCAACATACAAGAGTTTTCATAAAATAATTTATGGAACTTTAATAATAAGAAAATAAATACAAAAATGTACTTTTTATATATTTTTTTAAAAACCGGTGTCACGGAATAACTTCAACGACACATCAAACTTTAAGCGATTATTTATTTAAAACAACTTGGTTTTAAATACTCGCGATAGTCGAGCTTAAAAATCACACGAACAAACGAAACTACTTTAGTTTAACACTCACGTATATAAAAACCTTATTTCGTATTATGTAAACGAAATAAACGACTCAATATATCAGTGTTATTCAACTCAAATATATTAAACATAACAATTTTCAAGACTTGATCACATACCCCGTTTCACTAAACATTAGTAAAAAACCAAACCCGTAACCTCGTTCGGGCCCAATTCGGCCCAACAAGCCCAAAACATCAAAACCGAACCTGAAACTTAACCGGTAACCCAACCCAACCTACCAACCCGACCCGTGGCCCAACAGGCCCAACCTGCCACCCCTTTCTTTCGGCCCAAACCGAGAAGTTAGCCCATCCCCTTTATTTTTGTGGTTCATGGCCCAGACACCCAAAACCAAGCCTAACCAAGCTTGTTTTAATTTTTTATAAATTTAGCCCATCACCTTTTATAAAATCTTCCACCATGTTTGTAATATTTTATAAAAACTACGACTCTTCTAGTTGGTGATTTCATGTAACATTTTATAAAATTAAACACATCTATAAACCTCCTAAACTCATAACACATTTTATAAAATAAATCACCTATAATTGAGCTAGTAAAATTTGTCTTTCAAATTTATACCAATTAAATCAAGTGAGTTGGCACATGTACTACAAACTAAAGGACCAAGTGATTAACCATTAGGTTATACACCCAAAGCTCACCATAAATCACCACCACATCCATGCACACAAAAGAACTCTCTTCCCCTCTCTACTATTGCCCGCCGAACACCCACAGCCTCACCGTTCGCCGCCACTGTGCAGCCCCCAGCCGCCTCCTGCCGCCGCTGGAAAACAACCAAACACCACCACATTTGCCGCCCCTCCGCTCCTTCTCATGGGATTCACAAACACCCCCTTGTGAGATTTCTAAACCTCCTTTCTTCTCTACATTTTTACATACATTTTAACACCCAAGAAACCACTTAAAACCCTCTCATTTTCTACATTTCTAGCAACCAAAAAATGAAAGAACTCATGTACTTATTATTTATTTTTGTTTAACTTTGATCTAAACACATTTTGGTGCCTTAAGGCTTAAAGGTAATCAAAATGTGGGTGAAACACATCAAGAAACCATATGGGAGTAATGTGTGTAAACTTTGAATTTTTAATATTCTTATTTGTTAGTTGTTGGATCAAGAATAAAACCCCTAGACTACGTCAAATTAACTCACTAGTGAGTCATGTTCTTGCTTCTAACATACTACTAATTTTATTTGAAATGAGTCCTAGCACATTTGTGTTAGTGGATATTAATCAAATGATCTAAATATATGCTTATGATATCGGTAATAATGACACAAAAGTCAATGGGTGTTAGTTATCTTTTATGTTTTGATTATGTTTAATTAGTCCTAACACATTTGTGTTAGTAACATTTGCAAATTATCCGATTGAGAAATCCGACCCGTTTTGAGAATTCACGATTTGCCGATTTGTAAATTATTGAGAACCGGGAGAATTTTCGAGTGTTTACACCCAAACTAATGGATCTAAATGGATTATAATCGATTTTCGAAACTAAATACTTAATTTTAATCAATTGGGATAAACTTGGATGTCTTGGATTGAAAATAAAGCAATTTCCGATTTCTATGCGATTTCGGTACGCGATTCGTCGTTTATCGGGAATCTCGTATTTGGTCAACATATATCAAATTCAACATTTTTATGATTCTAATAATCAATTATCATGTCATGAGTCATCACACACTTGATTGAGTCGCGAATCGTTGGTGAATTGCCCAAAATCGATACGTATGTCAAAACCGACCAAAAACGTGTTATGTTTGATTGATTATTGATCGTAATTCAATATATGACATGTTTATATTCAATTTTATTGGCTTGAATGTGGTTTTTATGATGGGAAATGAAAAATGGAGAAAAAAAAAACGGGACTCAAAAACGACGAAAAACGAAGAAACTAGAGCGAAAACGGTGAAGCAGCAAAATTCTGGTCGGGAGACTTGTAGGCGTATCGCCTGGAACTCCCAGGGGCTGTAGGCGATACGCCTGGAAGTGAAAAATCAGCAGAACCCTAATTTTCGGGTATTTAAGCTTCTTAAGTCATTGCAGCCCCCATTTTTCACCCCCAAACCTCTCTAAAAACCCTAAAACGGCCATGGACCTTAGAGATCATCTTCCTTGAAGACTTGGGGCTCAAGTTTGATGCTTTATTGATTGGATTAAGTTGGTTTTACTCCCTTTCGGTATGTAAACTCAAATCTAGGTGTTCAGCTCCTTAAACTCTCATTCCTTCTCCATCACGATCTGAACTTTATGCTTGATTATGCTTAGATCTATGTTGCTTTTGATATATCCATAGCTTTTATGTTCAAAGATTGCATCTTTATGTCAATTTAGGTTTAGATCTATGATGTGTTTGATGATCCATGCTAGATCCATGTATAGATTTGTATAAAGCTTGAGATTTTATATGCATTAGAACTAAATCTTCATGTTGCATATTGGTTATGACTAGATCTATGAAATAAATGCTAAAGGTTGCATCTTTATGATGAGATTAGGTTAGATCTATGAATTTACAAGATGATATAACATAGATCTAGGGTTTATTCATGCAAGATTGGATTTCTATGTCGTAAATTGCCTAGATCTACAATATGTATGCTATTTAGGGTTTGATCCATGAGATTTGATATCAAGATTATGTTTTTTTTATGATTGGGAATGATTAGATCTACCAGTTTGCATGTCATCTAGGATTAAATCTTTGTGTTTGAACATTATGGATAGATTTGTATGTTCTAGATGACTAGATTTATGACATGCTCCAAACTGAATGATTAGATATATGAATATTATGATCAAATCGGCCCTCTTGCCATGAAATGTTTAGTTATACTCTTCATATGATTAGATATGTTTAGAGTTACGTCTTTTACGCCTAAAATAATAACTTGACTCGCGCCATGTTTTGGTGTGATGATGCTAAATGATTAGGTCCATGTTAGAAGTAGCTAAACCTTTATGCCTCCTGATTTATATTGATTAGAGTTAGAATACGCATGTTAAGCCTAACTTCACCATGTTCTAATTCCTAGGATTATGCTCATGATTAACCACGTTGACTTATGTTTGCCTATGTTAGACCATGTTGACTTATGTTTGCTTATGTTTGACATGTTGACTCATGTTTGACTATGTCTGACCATGTTTGACTTTCATATAAATAGTCAAATTAGGACCATTGACCTTACCTTTAGTTTAGGTTTGGATCCATATCGTACGTATCGCCTTACCAAATCACCAACGAGTTGTCGAGTCGGTCGTGTCGTGAAATTTAAACTATTTAACCATTTAAGTAATTATTTATTTATTCTCCCTCTATCTCTTCTAGTCGTCAAGATTCTCATCGAGTCTATCTTCCCTCATTCGTGGTGTCATTCAATCAGACTGTGTCTCCGTATCCGGTGAGTTTTCATAGCCCCTTTTTACTTAAATGTTTTTGGGGTGCAGCATGTATCATGTTATCAAATTCTATTTTCACATGCGTATTCTATGTTCGATGATTACTTGAAACATGTATGATTGTCTTGATTGTTTGGTTGAACGATGAACGATTGAACGATGGAACGATGAACGATTGAACGATGGAACGATGAACGATTGAACGATAAACATAATTATTAACATTAAACATGCCGGGGTTACGATAATAGATCTATTGGCCTGACAAGCCCACTTGGCCTACCTCGCGTGTGGCACCTTGTGATTGAAAGCCTAATTGTCAAGGGTTGGATTACGTTAACTTATCATTTTATCATTAATCATTTTTATCAATTATCATCTTATTTAACTTGTACGCATGCTTTTGAACATTGTCATTAAACCTATGAATTCTCACCAACTATTTTTAGTTGACTCTTTTTGTAACATGTTGCAGGTAATGCGGTTTGATTTGGATATCATCACTTTAGGGTTGCATCGGCTTTAGAGAGACCTTATTAAATAATGAACCGTTATGCTTAGACCATGTTTTATGTTGTTTATCGTATGTTGTGACTTGGATGCTATGGTTTGTTTATTTGCTATGAAATGGGTAACTATTATGATTAAGAATATCGCAACATTAAATAGTGTTGTGTGCATCTGGACAATCATCGCGCCCCGACATCTTCCGCCGTCGGTTGGGGTGTGACAGATTGGTATCAGAGCCACGGCTGTAGGGATCTAGGTTATTAGAACCGGCTTGACCTAGACTTATGCCTTAGGTGTCCTGCATGAGAGCCTCATGCATAGCATGCCTATATGATTTATATGTCCTATAATTGCTTCTTAATCATGCCTGTTTAATTTTGCCCTTATCGCTTAGCACGCACTCATACACCAATCACTTGAGGCTTCCTAGCCTCCTTCCTTAGAAATGGTGCCTTACGTACCATTTAGGATGTTGATTTTCGATTTTATGATCTCGTCGGACACGGGGCCTTAGTGATTGACATGTAGTAACTGTAAGGGTGGAAGTACTGGTAGTTGGGGTCTCTAACTGGAAAAGTGTTGCGTGCAAATTTGAATTTACGGATCCGGACGCTTACCTGGGATGCCCTGATGAGAGTACCGAAACCTATTAGGCCAAAGCATGTCGAACACTAGGATCTTACTCTGATTTGTCACAGTTGTAGTTTCCCACTCGGGAAATGAGGGCCATTCCGTATGCTTTTCAAACTATCATTCGATTTCGTGTTTTACGCGGTGTATGTAAAATTTTCAATAACCTATGATAATCTGAGTTACACCATCTCACTATCACACACTTAACCTTTTATGACCTAAATGGATTTCAATCTAATTTCTCGTTTTATATATCGATGGTTTTATGGTTTTCTCTTATGATTCTCGGTATTCTATGATTTATCAAAATCAGTTGTCTCATGATTTCAAATCGGTCACTCACCCTGATGTACCCATTGCCTCATGATTGATTCCTCCTCTTTTCTTTGCTTGAATCGTTGTATTCTCCGCCTCAACCGTCTAGTGGCTCGAGTGATTATACGTTTAGTGACTATTGTCCTCCCTGATTTAACCTAACAAGCTCTCTATGCCAATGCTACTGCCTCAGAACCCGCCTATCCTTTCAAACGCCATAAGGCGTGCGATTCTCCTAGGTGCAAGGACTCTGGGAACCCTACATATCTAACGCAAGGAAACTCGGGTGTTGGGTCCTCTTCTACCAGAGTCAGCAAGAAGAAGTGGAAGGCTAACCTATACCAGGACAACAACTCATAATGTTCCACTTGAGGTTGCTGTCCCCACACCTCTCGTTGTTCAAAGTATCCCCTTTGCGCCGAAAGCTAAGAAGCCCTACTTGGGACTTCACCCTTTATGCAATCGGTGCATCCATCATCACTCTACCCACTTCCCATGTTGGCAATTCTCAAATTGTGGCCCTCTTGGCCATCATGTGGGCATCTGTCGCCGACCCAGCCATCTCGGGAGCACCAGTCACGAGCCAGCTTGAGCTCGACCTAAAATGTTTCAGCTTGAGGTACCTATGCCTGCCCAAGCCTTTGTTGTCCGCCAGATTGCCTTTATCACCACCTATGATTGTTATTGCTATGGTGCCTCTGATCGTACCTCTCTAAGCGCATCCACTGTTAGTTAACGTTAACGTTGTTGTCAACGGCAAAATTGACCGTGGACCCCATGCTGGATCTTCCCACTCGGATGTTGTTTGATGTGTCTTATGTTGACGCTTTGTAATCATTTGAAATCATTGACTTTCTATGTACTGAATTCCTTCATTTTGATGTCGTTTGAAACCTTATTGCTCTATTTCTATTATGCACTTATGCACCCAGATATGCGTTGTCTCGTTTGGATTTCTGAACCATTTGTTCCTTGTACCGCCCTTTTTGTTGTGTGTGCGTGGGGTAAATTCTCGTTGATGGATTCGCAAGTTTACAGGTTGTGTGGTTACGGGATTACACGCATACATGCAAACAAGCGGGCACACAAACGGGTTATGAGCCTACACATTCATGACTCTCCTGTGTTGTTAAAATTTTCAAGTTGGACTTTTTAAAATACCTTCGTTTGATATATCTCGTGTATCCCCTAGGTATGTGTGTTGGGGAGTCTACCCGATTGGAAATTTACGAGTTTACAAGTCCACATGTTTACGGGATTGCATGTGTATGAGTTTATGATTTTACGACCCTTCGAGTGGATAACCTTATACACGTACCGATATCAGATCTATTGTTTGAAGTTTGGTCTCTATGACCATTGAGTTACGTCTGCCTTGCGACCTAACTCGTTAATGTCCATTCTTCAGCATTGTTCACCGTTAGCAATTTCAGATCCTTTCCTCTTATCTCAGCGTACCTTCTTGGTTATATTTCAGTTACCATTATGCTTCATGGAGATCATTCATATCTCGCTGGACACTCAGAACCCGACAATCCTTGACGATAAACCAGTCTGTGGGCTCATGTCCACAATTACTTGCGTACGGAGAGCATGCATTTAGGACCCAAGATTGTGAGAGTTCATAATGAAGTGGGAATCGGAGACATCCGAGGATACGTCGGGTCTTCCTCCCGTTCACCAAATGGACTTTCACATTGCCTTTATGCTCGTAAGACTCCAGTTGCTAGTCACCTTATCGTCTCTAACCCTCGGGGAACCGTTCGCCTCTTCATGATCGTTCTTCCTTATGTGTTTAGCCTTTCCATTGTGTTAACCCTCCTCATTTTGTGCCCTTCATGTGCCTCAGCTTTTGTTTGTACCTGATTCGCGATAGTGTCTGGTCCTGAACTCCATGTTTCGACCGTCACTTCGCGTCCCTTTTCCAAATTCGTGATCGCCCTCATAGGTGATATATGAATTTGCTCATTTCTCATCTTTGATATCTATCGTGGAAAGCTCACTTGTATTCAGACCAGAAACTCCGGGGTGTTCCGGCTAGTTAGGGTCAGGATTTCGGCTATTGATTTACTTAATAGTCGATTTATGGAATCGACCCGTGCCGTTTCTGCCCTAGAGTTGTCTAGCATTGCTTTACCAATGACTCATGAGTCTAATTTTAGACTCTAGACCCATCGTTTCACGGATTCGATCCTTCGATTCGACTCTCGTTTGTTGCATGACTTTGATGATTGTTTCGGTTGTGGTTCAGTCTTTCTTCACACTACAGTTATGTGATCGTTCGTGGGTTCGCCAATCTTTTTCAACGGGTGTATTATTTAATTCTAAATCTTTGGCCTCATCTAAAGGGTACTATGGGTGGATGTGATCGGTAATCACTATTAATCAAGTTATTCTCATTTCAATATATGTTTATGTTATCATATTTCTCGCATTTCAAGTTATGGTATTCGATTTATGTTATCAGGATTCTCGCATTTTAAGTTATGTTTTCGGTCCATGTTATTGAATTCATGTATTTTGAACCATGATAGTCGAGTTACGTTATCGGCCTCATGTACTTCGAGTCATGCTATTCGGATCATGTTATCAGGCTCATGTATCTTGAGTCATGCTATCCGATCCATGCTATCGAGCTCATGCGTTTTGAGTCATGTTATTTGATTCATGTTATCAGGCTCATGTAATTCGAGTCATGCTACTCGGTTTATATTATCGGGTAAATGAATTTCGAGTCATGTTGTTCGGTTCATGTTATCAATACATGTATTTCAAACATGTTGTTCGATTCATGTTATCGGTACATGCATTTCGTGACATGTCGTTTGATTCATGTTATCGATAGATGTACTTCGAGACGTGTTGTCCGATTTAGGTAATCGAATTCATGCGCCTCGAATCATGTAATTGAATTCATGTTATCGAATTCATACACCACGAATCATGCGGTTCCTTCCAAGTCAAAGGAGTCGTGTTGTTCTGAAATGTACTGTTCGGATTACGCTAGTCGTGACACCCGAGCTAGTACTAACCAGCTCATGGCACCCAATGCGTGGTTTACCGTTTAGTTCGTGGTACTCGGTTTCTTTTGGTATCATTCGCTTTGAGCTCTTTGTGCTCATCACTTGGATTTTACGGTTGCGTATCGTTAATTCGAGTGTTGATTGTTACTCTACTCTTGCTAAATCAGAGACTCATACGCATTACTACCGACGATTGTGTGTGATGCTAGCTTAGCATACGATCGATATTGGTTGTGGGGTATAGGTCTTAGGTTTTAGCGAGGGCTGATTCAGATTCTGTCCAGATATCGTGTCTCGTAAGGTAAACCGGATGTGGGTCGCTACCCATCTAGTTCACCAGAACTTGACGCTTTGTTTGGATAAGAAGTCTGAAACTCCAAATCTTTGTTTATCATTATTATCGATTTTGGTGTTGGTTTATTCTATGTGAATCTATGTGAATCTACATGAATCTATGTGTTTGAGTTGGGTTACATTGAAAATCCATGTTGCATCCATCACTCTCTTGAGTCTCCTAAACCCCCCGGTCTCGTCCCTAAAGTAGGGGAGACTATGATCCACTATTTTTGGTTAGTCTCTCGGCTGAGTCTGGACTGGTCGTTGTATATTCTTGAGGTCTATCTCAGTTTCTGTTGTTTGTCCTATGTTGTTGTATCATACTCGGTTGTCTGATATTGGTGGTATAGGATAGGATGTTCTTCGAAGACAAACAGTACTCACTAAAGGTATTAAAGATGTGGTGGGTTAGCCGCGGTACACCCTATATATAAGCATCGGTAATTCCTTTAGGGTGCATTGGGAGTCGGACCAAGAACGGTGTGTGTGTATGTGTGTGGGTTATGTCTCTGATCATCCGTTATATCATAGTCTATTCGCCTCAGTCACCATTCTAAACCTAACCCTTGTGATCAGGTAATGATTTTTGGTGCCGATGTAATTGTTTCAGTAATCGAAAATATATCTCTATCTTCGGTGAAATCTCTTATGTCGACTCTATGATTGGTTTCAAAATTTCAAATGTGTTAAATTGGTAAACTCTTTTAATTTACTCAAAAATTTTGAGTCTTTTCTAATTTCGGGACGAAATTCCCTAAAGTAGGGGAGACTGTAACATTTGCAAATTATCCGATTGAGAAATCCGACCCGTTTTGAGAATTCACGATTTGCCGATTTGTAAATTATTGAGAACCGGGAGAATTTTCGAGTGTTTACACCCAAACTAATGGATCTAAATGGATTATAATCGATTTTCGAAACTAAATACTTAATTTCAATCAATTGGGATAAAATTGGATGTCTTGGATTGAAAATAAAGCAATTTCCGATTTCTATGCGATTTCGGTACGCGATTCGTCGTTTATCGGGAATCTCGTATTTGGTCAACATATATCAAATTCAACATTTTTATGATTCTAATAATCAATTATCATGTCATGAGTCATCACACACTTGATTGAGTCGCGAATCGTTGGTGAATTGCCCAAAATCGATACGTATGTCAAAACCGACCAAAAACGTGTTATGTTTGATTGATTATTGATCGTAATTCAATATATGACATGTTTATATTCAATTTTATTGGCTTGAATGTGGTTTTTATGATGGGAAATGAAAAATGGAGAAAAACAAAAAAAACGGGACTAAAAAACGACAAAAAACGAAGAAACTAGAGCGAAAACGGTGAAGCAGCAAAATTCTGGTCGGGAGACTTGTAGGCGTATCGCCTGGAACTCCCAGGGGCTGTAGGCGATACGCCTGGAAGTGAAAAATCAGCAGAACCCTAATTTTCGGGTATTTAAGCTTCTTAAGTCATTGCAGCCCCCATTTTTCACCCCCAAACCTCTCTAAAAACCCTAAAACGGCCATGGATCTTAGAGATCATCTTCCTTGAAGACTTGGGGTTCAAGTTTGATGCTTTATTGATTGGATTAAGTTGGTTTTACTCCCTTTCGGTATGTAAACTCAAATCTAGGTGTTCAGCTCCTTAAACTCTCATTCCTTCTCCATCAAGATCTGAACTTTATGCTTGATTATGCTTAGATCTATGTTGCTTTTGATAGATCCATAGATTTTATGTTCAAAGATTGCATCTTTATGTCAATTTAGGTTTAGATCTATGATGTGTTTGATGATCCATGCTAGATCCATGTATAGATTTGTATAAAGCTTGAGATTTTATATGCATTAGAACTAAATCTTCATGTTGCATATTGGTTATGACTAGATCTATGAAATAAATGCTAAAGGTTGCATCTTTATGATGAGATTAGGTTAGATCTATGAATTTACAAGATGATATAACATAGATCTAGGGTTTATTCATGCAAGATTGGATTTTTATGTCATAAATTGCCTAGATCTACAATATGTATGCTATTTAGGGTTTGATCCATGATATTTGATATCAAGATTATGTTTTTTTTTATGATTGGGAATGATTAGATCTACCAGTTTGCATGTCATCTAGGATTAAATCTTTGTGTTTGAACATTATGGATAGATTTGTATGTTCTAGATGACTAGATTTATGACATGCTCCAAACTGAATGATTAGATATATGAATATTATGATCAAATCAGCCCTCTTGCCATGAAATGTTTAGTTATACTCTTCATATGATTAGATATGTTTAGAGTTACGTCTTTTACGCCTAAAATAATAACTTGACTCGCGCCATGTTTTGGTGTGATGATGCTAAATGATTAGGTCCATGTTAGAAGTAGCTAAACCTTTATGCCTCCTGATTTATATTGATTAGAGTTAGAATACGCATGTTAAGCCTAACTTCACCATGTTCTAATTCCTAGGATTATGCTCATGATTAACCACGTTGACTTATGTTTGCCTATGTTTGACCATGTTGACTTATGTTTGCTTATGTTTGACATGTTGACTCATGTTTGACTATGTCTGACCATGTTTGACTTTCATATAAATAGTCAAATTAGGACCATTGACCTTACCTTTAGTTTAGGTTTGGATCCATATCGTACGTATCGCCTTACCAAATCACCAACGAGTTGTCGAGTCGGTCGTGTCGTGAAATTTAAACTATTTAACCATTTAAGTAATTATTTATTTATTCTCCCTCTATCTCTTCTAGTCGTCAAGATTCTCATCGAGTCTATCTTCCCTCATTCGTGGTGTCATTCAATCAGACTGTGTCTCCGTATCCGGTGAGTTTTCATAGCCCCTTTTTACTTAAATGTTTTTGGGGTGCAGCATGTATCATGTTATCAAATTCTATTTTCACATGCGTATTCTATGTTCGATGATTACTTGAAACATGTATGATTGTCTTGATTGTTTGGTTGAACGATGAACGATTGAACGATGGAACGATGAACGATTGAACGATAAACATAATTATTAACATTAAACATGCCGGGGTTACGATAATAGATCTATTGGCCTGACAAGCCCACTTGGCCTGCCTCGCGTGTGGCGCCTTGTGATTGAAAGCCTAATTGTCAAGGGTTGGATTACGTTAATTTATCATTTTATCATTAATCATTTTTATCAATTATCATCTTATTTAACTTGTACGCATGCTTTTGAACGTTGTCATTAAACCTATGAATTCTCACCAACTATTTTTAGTTGACTCTTTTTGTAACATGTTGCAGGTAATGCGGTTTGATTTGGATATCATCACTTTAGGGTTGCATCGGCTTTAGAGAGACCTTATTAAATAATGAACCGTTATGCTTAGACCATGTTTTATGTTGTTTATCATATGTTGTGACTTGGATGCTATGGTTTGTTTATTTGCTATGAAATGGGTAACTATTATGATTAAGAATATCGCAACATTAAATAGTGTTGTGTGCATCTGGATAATCATCGCGCCCCGACATCTTCCGCCGTCGGTTGGGGTGTGACACAAACCGACCCAACAATATATTTTGATCTTTCAAACGACTTGAAAATCTATTTTAAACATTTACTTGAAAACCTATAAAGGCCAAGTGTCATAAAAACCGTTTTATAAAAAAAACGGTGACTACGCTTCTTAAAAAAATAGAAATAAATATTTTAGTTTATAAAATATTAAAATGATTTCTATTATCTTTAGAATACTAAATATTTTGACTCGAAACTTATCGTTTCATATATTTATCAAAAGCATACCCGTTTTCAAATGATTAAATGATAAACGTAAACGTTTTATGACGTTGTAAACTTTTGATAATTAATTTTTCTATCATTTAATTACTTGATGAGTTTTAAACTTTTGGATTACTAAAACTCACTAAATTAGTTATTTATAATTATTAGACAATTATTATAAACCTTAACTAAAGAGAGATATATATAAATGCATAAGTGTAAATTATGAAACATTGTTGTTGTTTTCACCAACTTATGTTATCATATATATATATATATATATATATATATATATATATATATATATATATAATATATAGGGAAGGGTTCCGTGTAGACCCCTTAAATTTTGTAGACCCCGTAGACCCCTATAAAACTCAATATAAATAAAACTCAGTGTTGTAAATTTGGTTTTTTTATTACGATAAGCTTCTAAGAACCAAAAAATAAATAAATAAATAATTTAAAAAAAACAAAAAACATTAAAAATCGAACATTATAAGACAATGTGTTTTAAAATAATGAGTTTTAAACGCAACACTGAGTTTTATTGAGTTTATTGAGTTTTAAACTCATTGATTTTTAAAACTCAATGTCTTAAAATGTTCAATTTTTAATGTTTTTCGTTCTTCTTTTTTTTTAATTGTCTTTTTTTGTTCTTAAAAACTTATCGCAAATAAAAAAAAACTAAATTAACAAAACTGAGTTTAATTTTTAGTGAGTTTTAATGAGTTTTATTGAGTTTTATAAGGGGTCTACGGGGTCTACAAAAAATAAGGGGTGTACACGGATCTTTTACCTATATATATATATATATATATATATATATATATATATATATATATATATAACATTTGTAACTTGAAATAATCTGATATAATTTTTCTTGCAAGTTGACATAATTATTTGACAATAATGATTACCAAAATTTCAATTAACAATAGTTATTTTATAACTTGACGTAATTAGAAATTAACAAGAAACATATATATATATATAATATTCAATCAAACGATAAAAATAATAATAGAATAATATTTTTTAATCCAATGTTCAAAACTTGATTGATATATATTCTTAAATGAATTGTTTTCATTTTATGACCATTCTCTTATATTTATTTGAACATAAACATAAATATTGAACTTTCCTATTTATTTGAAGAATAAATATTAATGATTCGGGTTTTCCAAACGAATACAAACGGGATTATACATCAAGACTTGACCGATATCACTTGGGTGACAATTGTTAATCAAATGATTAAAGACCCTTATACAATTGTGTTATTGTTAATCAAATGATTAAAGACCCTTGTGCAATTGTGTTATTTATATATATATTTAGGACGTTACTTGCTAGCTTCATATTCGGCTTATATCATTCCTTCACTTCACGCTGATCAAGTGAGTTTGACAACCTCTTTTATTATTGTGTTATAACTTGGGGGAGAAATCATGAACCATCAAACATTTTTACTTGATATTATGGCTTATCTGTTAGACGTACGATTACATGTTCTTTTACTGCCCAAACTAAGGTACACTTCGTTACATAACGTTTGTAAACTAAATCCCACTATTAGTTGATTTCAGTTAGTTCTGGTACGAAACGATAACTAGTGAATAGATTTATTTGGGTTGAAACCCCTACTTACGATTGGTCGCTCCAATCCTGTCTCCATGGTTTTAGTCAATAAGTACATGCCAGTTATTCTGTTCTATTCGGTATTTCTTAGGAGAGATGCCATGAGTGGGTAAATCTGTTAGTGTTTGAAATCAAGGTTAATGTGAGATCATACAACCACAACGGTAAACCAATTTAATATTCAAGTATAATATAAACTGTTTTACAAATTTTATTTGTAGACTCATAAACCTGTTAACCTCACAAACTTTATGTTGACCTTTTAAACTCATGTATTTTTGTAGAACCACGATACGATCTTACTACAGCATGATTTGGTAATCGAATAGGAACGAGAAGGTAAATAAAGCTTTGCTTTATTGAATCACTTAGAGGTTACAAGCTAGAGAGAGATTACACCTTCTGCTACACACAGTTAAGAGATAGAGAACTGAAAAAGCTACTAAACACTCTCTCTAACAAGCTATTTATAGTCACTTAGTAACAGGGGCCAGCGTACCACCTGCGGACCATCTAGTCCGCCCGGACCATCTGGTCCGGCAGTGCATATGGTACGGCCAGTGACTATATTACTCACACAGATGCTCTAGGTTAGATACAATACACGAGACACACGCTAGCATAGAAATATGCTTCTACAGACTCCCCCTTAACGTGTAGTGTATCTAGCTATCTATCTATCTAACAAAACTGTAGTCTTCAATCTTCAGCATTTCTGCATCTGAT
Source organism: Deinandra increscens subsp. villosa (assembly GCA_039602395.1). Classification (NCBI taxonomy): domain Eukaryota; kingdom Viridiplantae; phylum Streptophyta; class Magnoliopsida; order Asterales; family Asteraceae; genus Deinandra; species Deinandra increscens. The sequence continues at coordinate 31,281,709 of JBCNJP010000010.1, forward strand.
CTTCAACTTGAAATCTTGTCAGAATTAGAGCTCGCATGGCTGGATCATCCTTGAATAAATCTTTGAACTTCAAGATCCACTTGTGAAAGATATAACATACTCCCCCTTTCACCATGCTTGAGTTGTCTCACTCAGATAACCTGCAATTTCAGAAGACAGAAACGCAGCTTTCCTTTTCTTTTGAAAATTAATTTAATCTTGGCGCAAAACTTCTCTTCGAGAATCCAAGATATAGATTTGAAATTTTGAATTTTGTATCAAGAATCGACCGGTCGAAAACAATTAAGAAACAAAATCTTTTTGGCTTTTTGAAACTTTATACTAAAACACACCTAAAATCTTTTTGATTTTTCTAAGATTATGCTAAAACACACCTAAAATCTTTTTGGATTTTTCAGATATGAAACATAAATGCAATATGGAAATGAAATACTGAATCACACACTATTTTTGTATTTTGCGAGAAAGATCACAACTTGGGATCATATTGGTCATAACATGCTGAACTACATTTCAATTTCAATTATTTCAGCACACAATTCATGTCGATTACTGGTATAATTTGTCCATCTTAAACTCAGGCACAATCATACTCATACCATCTAGATATGTTATTGTATTGATTAGATTTGCATTGATCAGTGTATCCCACACTATCAGACATACTCAGATATGTTTTTGCTTTTTATATCACACTTTGTGATTTCATTTGTGATTTAATCACATAATGATTGTATTCATGATTCAGTCAACTGTGTTCCATGCAAAAAGAAATAAGAATGTTAAATCGTCTACCTTAAGGTCGATCTTTCGATACGCAGATAAGGCCTCGGATTTAACAAAATAAGAAAATAAAACAAGTTGAAATTGTATAACCAAACAACAATCAGGTCGGTACTCCCGTACACGCAGAGAAAGTCCGATGAGTTATACGAAACACCAAAAAAAATAAAGCAGAACGTCAAACGAACAACAATCAGGTCGATCTTTCGATACGCAAAGAAAGTCCGATCGTTTGACAAAATAAAGAAAATCAAACAAGTTTAAATCTTTGCAAAATGAACACATGTATACACAGTGACTTCTCATTTTCTTTTTCACATATCTTTTCTTGATATATCATGAGATATGCATCAAGATGTTGTCCACTTGGTCAAGCATTAATATTTAGTGTTTATCACATCCGAATACTTTCTGATTTAATGCCGAGCCTACCAAGTACATCAAACAATGATCTTATGGCTTTTTCATCTATTATATCCATGAGTCAGACACGTAAGCCAATGTACCATCATTTCCCAATCATGTCGGATCAATTTCTCATTTTTCAATGTTTTTGTATTTTTCCATTTTTCGATGTTTTTGTATTTTTCATTCCCCCCCCCCCCCCCTTAAAATGAAAACTCTATTTTTGGATTTTCATTTTAACAAAAATACAAACACACTATTTTTGGGTTTTCAATTTTCTCCCCCTAAACTACAAACAAAATGCATTAAAGAAAGAAAATTGACCAATCGATACTGATACCTTTTCAGGTTAAGCTTTTAGAAAATCTTTCAATTTTGAAAAATGAATCATTCAATTTATGTTAAGAACGCAGAATACTCCTCCATTAGCAACTTGGCAATCACCAACTGGTCTTCTAGGAATACCTGCACACTGGTTTAAATGATTAGTACTCAAATGACCCGAAGCACACAGCTTCTGGTCGACCAGTGTCTTCCGTAAAATCACTTGCAGCCTTGGTAACCAACTTAGGTCGCCACTGTATTTTTACGTTTGTATTTTGAACTGAGTCATCATCACGAGATGAACCACCAACACTTGAATCAAATTTAAAAAATTGTTTCGTTTTAAATTTTGATTTGAATGGTGTTGACTCAGTAAAACTTCTGCCTGATTCATCAATAAATGTGGCAGATTTGTTTGAAAATGATCTTTTAGCAGTCTCAGGACAATCCTGTGCCATGTGTCCCTTTCGGCGACATTGATAGCACAAACGATAAGATCGTTGAGATTGTGGTTTGCCCTGAACTGAATGACATCTATCATCAGATTCAACATTATCAGAAATATCATCAAAAACTTGAAATCGGTTAGAATGTACCCATTTAGAAGTAGGACTTCTAGGTGTGGAATTTGAACCCGAAGCGAAAGATTCTTTCGGAGAACTTGTAGATGAATCTTTCTTCTTTATCTTTCCTCCGAATCCTTTTTCCATGGTGGATACAAACACCTGTGCCAGATGATATATCTGTTCAAGACTAGTATCTTTCTTCGCCTTAGGTGTCTTCTTTGGCATGTTCTTCTGTACTTTCTGAGCAACTCTGTGATTATGATTACCCAAACCAGATCGTTTATAACCGGGTAAGTCGGACAACTTCACTTGAGACTGAGAAGAACCAGCTTGGGCAACCTCAGTGAACTTAGCTTTAATACCTTGCAAATTATTAGCTTTAACAAGCGTAGCAGCAACTGATGCGTCAGATTCTATCTGTTCATCGGGCTTCACCTTCTGACCATCAGACACCTTATTATCAGGAACAGTAAATCCACTAGAAACAAACTTAATAGATTGTTCCATCAAACATTTATCTTTCTCAACTTTCTTGGTTGAAACCTTCAATTCTTTTCTCTCAGACTTCTCAGAAACAAACTCAGAATAATCTCCATCAATACCAGAAGAATGAATATCATCAAGAGCATCAGATGAGATAACCGGATGTGGAATTTGATTATATTCTTCACTACCAAAAACTTTCTTGAAATTCTCATCTTTGCACAAATAGCTTGTGAAAGAATGTGAATTCTTCAAGTTGTGCAATTGACGTTTCAGATCCAGAATCTCAACATTTAAATCAGATATTTTCTTTAGAGCTTCACCCAATGCCCTCTCCGATGCAATCAATTTCTCTGAAGCTTGATTTGACACAAATTTCGTTTGTCTCATTTGATCGTGGGCATCATAAACTTCCTGGGTAATTTTCTTCACCCCGCCTTCATGAATTTCAATGTTTCTTGTCAACAGTTTGTTGTCATGCGTTAAGCTTGCAACTTTATCAAGTAAGATGGAATGTTCCTTTTGACGATCACTTTCTTTTGCATTAACTTCATCAAACTCTTTCTGAAGAGCATCATACAATTGCTGAAGAGAATCCAATTTTGTTTTTGATTTGCTAAACAAAGCATCAAAATCTTCAATGGCGTCTTTTGCTTCACTCTCCCATTTCTCAACACTTTTAACCAACCCCTCATTCTCAGTTTTCAACTTCAGAAGTTGTTCCTTATCTTGAGCAATTATGTCATCCATATTGCTCTTAAGCTTGACAATCTCTTTCATCAACTCATCCTTTTTGTTTATCAACATTTCATTTGTCTTAAAAATCTCATCAGAAATGAAATACTTCTTCTTGAGGCTTTCTAATTCTTCATCCTTCGTCTTAATGTCAAGAACCAACCTTTCATTTTCAGAAATCAACTCGCAAATCTTTCTTTCTTTTTGAGCACAAAATTCACATGTTGACTCATACCCACTAACTTCAGAATCACTTGTTTCAGATGTAGTGATCTCAGACGTATACCCACTTGATTCAACTTCGACATTTGCCATTAAAGCCACAGATTGACCATTGATATAACAAAAACCATCTGGTTCTGCACAAGTATCTTAAATAGCAGTCAAAGCAATAGGTGGTTTGTCAAATTGTTTTGACCATTCAGCAAATTCTTTATCTTCTTGAGCTTGAGCCACCATATTCATGCTTATCAGATTTACCTTTATCAGATGATAATTGAGAACACTCACGAGCAAAATGTCCAACCTTGGAACAATGATAACATTTTACTTTAGATTTATCCAAACCTAGTTTTCTTTCTCCTGGAACAAAAGAATTCTTTCCATGTTTCTTGATAAATCGTCTTCCTTTTTCAACCATCATTGCAAATTGCCAATGCAGATCTAATTCAGCTAATTGATCATCATCCAACTGTTCTAACTCAGTTCCACTCAGACCATCATCACTAACTTGACCAAATATCGATCCAGACGATGAAGATATAAAAGCAGATAACAATGCAGCCAATTCTTCATTTGATTGAGCAGGATGAGAATTGTTTAGCGATTTATCTAGAATGGTAAAACCACATCCTGGAGAATAACCAGAGTTTTCAGAATGTCCAGCAAGAAAAGCTGTTACCGGTGGATTACTGCTTGAAATAGAATGTGACTTTGCCTTAGCATGAACTATAGCGTTATTTTCTCCAAAGTACAATTCAAGATTTTGAACTGTAGGATGTGCAGATTTCTTCACCAGCAATTCCATCTCACGAGCTTGTAATTTGCTAGTTATTTGGTTGAAAGTCCAATTTGAATAATTTGGATCATTTGTCAACATCATCACATAATTTTCCCATTTTTCTGGTAAAGCTTCCAGAATTTTCTCTTTCAGTTCATCACTATCTTTCTTGACTCCTACAACATCAAGTTCATTTATCAAATGGGAAAACCGAGCAATCAAATCTGGAATCTTCTCATTCTCGCAGTGCCTGAAATTATCAAACTCTTTCTTCAAAACTTTCTTTCGAGTGTTTTTGTATTGATCATTACCCGTACATCTCTCTTCAATAGCATCCCATAATTCTTTAGCCGTTGTATATTGCTTAAATTGATGCATTAGATCTTTTGGTAAGGCCATAGTAAGATAACTATATGTTTTCTTTTCTCGAGCAAACAATTTCCGTTTATCAGCATCAAAACTACTAATCATCTTTGGTTTGTTGGGACTTATCATCGAATATTCATATTCTTTCTCAATTGGAATCCAACTTTCAATATCTTACGAATAAATGTAAGATTCAAACCGACTTCTCCAATTGTGATAATCTTCAAGCCTTAGCAATTTAGAAACCTTTTGAGTTGTTCCTATCTCATTATCATAGTTCAACATGGCTTGCATTGATGTTTAAGCAGCAGTCATTGCATAGAAATCACTCATTTTGATGTTAAACCTAAACCTCCAAAACTTTGAACTCAAAAACGTGGGTCTTCCAAGCGGATTTTGGGGGTCAAACTAGGGGGTACAGACCTTTCAGGTTAGTACACGTCTAGATCTCGGAAAGACGAACGTTTTGGCTGGTATTGGGTTCCGTAACTCCAAACGGTTTGCAAGTTACGTCAGTTCTAGTGAAGATATGTTTTCTGCCAGCGGACCAACAATTCCACCGGACCAACCTCCGTACCAGATCAAACTAGCGGATCAAAATTTGTTCACCGGATCAAAATACTCTCAACGGACCAAATATGTTCCAACAGACCAGATATCTTCGGCGTATCAGATTTTGGTACGGCGGACCAAAACTGGTACGGCGGATCAGATTTTTCAGCAGATCACACTGGTACGCTGTAACTGCTGCGGATCAGATTGATGAAGATTGCCGGGGCGGACCAGTTACGGACCAATTGATCTTCGAGCGGACCAGACGCAGTTCGAACTAAATTCGACTGATTTTCGCGAATTCGACGTTTTCGATCGGAAATTTGGTTCAAATAGGTGCGAAAACACTCCAGAAACACTCAGAAATCATTTTTCATCACAGAAACATTCTGAATTGGAAGAATTTGATGAAAAATGATGAAAACCCAAACTTTCTCTCTCTAGAATTAGAAAACTTACCAAATCACAGCAGTAGAGCAACCTGGAATGCTCTGATACCACTTGTAGAACCACGATACGATCCTACTACAGCATGATTTGGTAATCGAATAGCAACGAGAAGGTAAATAAAGCTTTGCTTTATTGAATCACTTAGAGGTTACAAGCTAGAGACAGATTACACCTTCTGCTACACACAGTTAAGAGATAGAGAACTGAAAAAGCTACTAAACACTCTCTCTAACAAGCTATTTATAGTCACTTAGTAACAGGCCAGCGTACCACCTGCGGACCATCTAGTCCGCCCGGACCATCTGGTCCGGCGGTGCATATGGTACGGCCAGTGACTATATTACTCACACAAATGCTCTAGGTTAGATACAATACACGAGACACACGCTAGCATAGGAATATGCTTCTATAATTTTCTCAGGTAGATGAGGTATACGAAGACGTGCAAATGGGGCTCCTTAAAAACTATCGGACCTGTTAGATCCGGAGTCATAGTCCCGACCTATCCCTATATTAACAATTAGATTTTCAATTATCAAATTAGACTTAATCATTCAGAATGTAAGACTTTATCATGTCACCACACTTTTCCCGCTGCAATTAATGATATGTCATTTTTTTACAATGTTTTGAATAAAAGTCGTTCTATGTATCCACAACTATGATTCCATCCGTTCACACGCCTCAATGTTCAGGGTGTGACACTAAAACTCTCTCGTTGTCTATTATTATTCTAATATTAATTTGAGGGGTAACCAAAATAATTTGTAGCATGTCAACCACTTTGTAACATGTGTAACTAATTACAACTAACATATGTAACAAAACAAATATTCATATTTATTTCATAAAACATAATACAGAGTTCTCATATCAAACATAATTATTTCATTAAAAAAACAAATATAAGATACATATTAAAAAATATGATTTAGAGCTCTAAGATGTGGATGTTATATATGTTATTTATTAATAAATTGATTTGTAACATGTGTAACATTATAAATTGAGGTGTGTCCAATGTCACATGTGACATGTATAACTAATCATAACTACCATATGCAACAAGACAAGTAACAATATTTGTTACATTTATAAACTATCTTTAGTAAAAAAACAAGAAATTTATCAACCCGCGCATTGCGGCGGGTCTCATACAACGCGCGGGCCACTTCCTATATGTTATATGTTAGTTTTTTATGTTTTCGTCTCTCATTTGACACACATGAGCTCATATGCATAATTGCATACGTCGTTGCTCACTCTCTCATCAACATAAATCTAGGGCTTGTCTCTCATAAAATTAGATAAGGCATTTCAATATTCGTCACATGAGATTTTGGGTTTTAATGTTCTTTTTTGGGCAGTCGTAAGTATTTTCATACACGATCTCTCACTCGTAGCATCTATTGTTGTCGATGTTATGGAAACATACATTTAAAAAGAATCCCAGCAGACTTTGTATTAAACCCAACGATTAAAGTAAGAATAGGAACAAAAATCCCCCCGCGCCACGGCGCCACTAACACCCCCAAATGTCCCAAATGCAGAACCCAAGAACCCTATCCACACATCAAATTATTCAATTCAATTCAATTGTTTGAAACCATTAATCATAGAATCAATTAATTAAACAATGAAGAGACTTGCAGGCCAGATCTTGTCTTCGGGTTTAAGAATGAAGGAATTTTGAGGGTGATCTTAACGCCGGCCGGTGAGGGTGACTACAGAGATCCAAGTTCTTAACAGCTACTAAGCAACAACACAACGGCCATCTCAGACGATTCAGCCCTAGACCGTCGTATAAAACGACGTAAACAGGAAGCACCGGAAAATGGAAAATAAAGTTAATAGATCGCGGAACCATCGCCGGTGACGGCGGAGCTCTGATCGCCACTTTTCTAGCTCTGATGGGCCTAAAAACCCCTGCAGTAGCAGCGGCTGTGCCGCTTTTGGCATTTAGAACACCCGCCAGTCATCGTCATCAAGGTTAGCGGCCGCTAGGGTTTCAACGATCACGTTTCCGGCAAGAAATCGATCTGTGGTTGTTGTTATTGTGTGAAAGAACCTTTCTAAACCTTCAATTTCTAAATGCATGCACATATCTTGGTTGAGGAGGAGAAATCAGAGAGAAGTAGAGAAGTGAGATAAAGTATTAAATGTGATACATAAAAATGAAAAGTTAGGAGAAGAGAAAAAGAGGCCGTCAATATCTCATTGGTCCAAGAGTGTTGTTGTCAAATTGTGAATGAACAAAAGCAAGTACAGTGATCACCCTCACATAAATCAAATTGGTTTTGTTAATATATATAAAATCTTAAAGTATTTATTTTTAAATGACAGATGTTGAAAAATATGATGAAGAGGTGTAATATGTTGATGTGACATATGTTATTTATTAATAAACTGATTTGTAACATGTGTAAGATTATAAATTGAGGTGTGTCTAATGTCACATGTGTAACTAATCATACCTACCATATGTAAAAAAAGAAATAATACTTGTTACATTTATAATTTATCTGTAGTAAAAAAATGTTAAAGTATTTATTTTTAAATGATAGATGTAGAAACATATGATACAGAGCTCTATTATGTGGATGTTACATATGTTGTTTATTAAAAAACTGATTTATAACATGTGTAACCTTATAAAATGAGGTTTGTCCAAAGTCATATGTGATATGTGTAACTAATTATAACTACCATATGTAACAAAACCAGAAATAATATTTGTTACATTTATAATTTATCTTTAGTATAAATGAAACATAATTAATAACATAAAGGGCAAGAAAGTAATTCCACCATTTGAATCTATTTCCAAAAGTACATCGGGACATGCAAGAAAGTAATTTCACCTGTGAAATGCAAGAACAATTTCCCAAGAACCGAGCCATGAAATAAAAATCGGGGCGGGAAATTTTTCGGGATATCGGGTCGGGTTGACGGGACGAGTCATTATCCCATAAATTGGCACTTCATATCAATCTGCCCCATTTTTTGTGTTTTTATGTAACTTTCTGTGCATATTGCACTGGTCATTATGTGTGTACATTTTCTCTCCATTTTTGTGTGCTTCTATGTATTATTCACTTCATGTACATCTAGCCATTGGTTCCTCACGAATTCAAAAACCCAGTTTTGTTAAAGACATGTAGAACATGTCTCTAATCTTTACACATTCAAAAAATACTAATTTAAAAGACGTTTTTTTATCGTGATTGTGTATAATCGTACGTGTGTGGATGGACTTTGGAAACCTAAATAATCTAATATTTTATTAGATTATTAGTAATATTAATAATTAATTAATTATTTAAATCGGGATTATCGGTACAAGGTTTAATTTCTTGGGTCAGACCTGACCCGACCCGAATCCCGCGAAAATGAATGATCATATCCCGAGTACCGACTCACGAAATCAATTCCGGGTTGGGATGAGAAATTTTGGTTCAGGTTATCGGTATTCGTCAAACTTCTTGGTTTCTGCACACCCCTGAGTATAGGTGAAGTCACTATCCCCTTACTAACTTTCTGTCACAATTTCCAACCTTCTTCCCCTTTATTCATTTTCCATCCATGATTTCCCACCAAAAATTACCTTCTAGCTTAAAATCGAAGGAGTATAGCCACATATAATTGTCAGTTTTTCGATGCTCATGGATTTGTCCACCAATGTATTTGCATCAGACCTTAATTTAGAAGATGAAATTAAACTGATTTGTAACATATGTAACATTATAAATTGAGGTGTGTCCAAAGTCACGTGTGACATGTGTAACTAATTATAACTACCATATATAACAAGATAAGAAATAATATTTTTTCCATTTATAATTTATCTCAGTAAAATACAATATCATTAATAACATACCATAATTTAATAAATGTAACTGTCAGGACCGAATTTCACATCGAGAATCTCGATCTTGAGCAAGAACGAAGGTGAGATTGAAGGAGACGGGATGGAGAGAATCAAAGATAATACATGACAAGAAATAATAAATCAAATGATTCATTGATTATTGCTGAAAGATTACAACGAACCGAATGATTACAAACTCGTCATAGGAAATCCATGGTCACATTGGGTTGAGCTCAAACCCAATGTGTGACTCTCTCTCTAGAATTGATAGCTCACATCTCTCTAGAACATCCTTATTCATCATTATTCATCATCTTCATCATCTATCTAATGAGGCTATCCCTTCCTATTTATAGAGAGCCCATGTGCTCACTAGCCCACTAACTAGCTAACACACATACAAATGAGCAAATACAAATAAACAAATGACATAATTATTATTAATTAAATCAAAGATGATTTAATTAATATGAAGCTTGACTCGCTCGAACCGATCTTCCGTTGACTTTTACGTTGACCGTTGACCCGAACGGTTGACTTTTCAAGAAAACGTCTTCGGTCCAAACTTGCAAGCCTCGAGCATCACAACCCGCGTCTCTGAATCAAATCACAAAGGATTCTTCAACCGAATTATTCGAGAATAGATTTGATGGCGTCAGTCACACTTATTAAAAGTTCCAACAATTCCCCCTTGACTGACGCTGTCAAATCTGTCATACTGGTGAAGAACCGCTCTGTCGTGCATCTTCAAAGAATAACTGATAAACCGGAATCTTTCTGTTGTGAAGGTTCCCCCTTTGAATAAGCTTCTTCTGTTCTTGTTGCTCCAGTTGAGATCCAAGTGCTGCAGTTCACTCGGTTCACACGGTCGGGTACAATACTAAGAAAGCTGAACATCGGAGTCAAAATCACAACAAATCGAATCAGATAAACCAATCAATCACTGAAAATGCTCCAACTTCTGATAATCGACCCGATAATCCAAATCCATAGAAGTTCCCCCTTTTCTCTAGATCTCTCTGAAAACATCCGATGCGGAAGCGGAAAATCAGATGCAGAGAGTGGAACTGTTCCGCTCAGTTCCGAAGAGAAAACGGTACTGAAATCCTGAAATCGGACAATCTTGCGAAAAACCGGAAGTCGGGTGCTAACAGTTGTGAATGATCCATAAATACTGAACTTGTTCCGCGTGACTGGGTTGGATGCGAAAATAATGTCAAATCGGTGAAAAACTGAGATCCCGAGCGTAAACGAGAAATTTATTCATAACCGGAGTCTTCGTAATTTTAGGCGAAGAAAATCGAGCTCGGAAAAATATTCCGTGAAGAATTCTGAGTTAAACGGTGCAATTTGGAATGAATCTGAGAAGACCGTAAATTTTATTCCAGTAACGGCCTTCCGTTAGAGATTTAACGGAATATTCCAATATTTAACTGAGATTCCAGTTAATTCGGTTAGATGACATCAGCGCTGCATCAGCAAAGCAACTTGAAGTGAGACATAACGAAACAGTCACATACTTAACCGAGAAGCGAAACCAGTCCGTCAGTGGTCGTTAGCTAACGTGGCCTTGACGTCAACAAAAACTAGAAACCCGGTCGAATAAACGGAATAAATCCATGACCAATAATTATTTTTTTTCATTCAGAATTCCGTTGGCGGCGTTGTCTCATTAGTCTCGTTAAAAACCGATAAGAAAAAGCCCACGCTTTAACAAAATAATACTGAAAAATACCACTGGATCAATTTAAATCTCCATGAAAAATCACAATCCTTGACATTATAGAGGACCAATCAGATTTCACCCTTTTATTAGATCCAACGGTGCAGATTTAAGGAAATATATGGCTGTGGATGCTGATCCACGTGAAGGGTCCATAAGCCAATCAAAAATCAGTCAAAGAAGCACACTTCAAAGATCCTACGGCTCAGATTTGCAAGATCTGATGGTTGAAATCCACGATCCGTGTGTGTGGGTGATGGACCAATCGGATTCTGGCAGAAAAAGAAACTTTCAACGGATCATTTATTCAGGTGGGACCCAGCGCTTTCCTTTCAGCCAATCAAGGCTCAACAACGAAAGAGACATCCTCTCTCTTTTTATTCTTTTTCAACGGTTCTATTATGCTGGAGGGTCCCACGCGTGCAATCTAGCCATTAGGAGAGTGACAACAATTTGAAGTCAACATTCCTATTATCCAGCTGGGCCCACGAAAGTTTATTTACAGCCAATAGAGAAAAATGCAATGTCTCATTACATCGCCTGGGACCCACGCCTTTATGCTTGGCCAATCAACACGCGACAGCAGCTGGAGAATGTCGGAGAGACCGATAATGGGAGAGAGAAACCCATTCCCATGCAGCGAATGGGAATCAGCCACGTCACCCTGTCCCCACCATCTTGTCATCTTCACCCCATTCAACCGAAACCCTAAATCTGTTTCGCCGGAATTGCGTGAACACGCCGGAAAAGCGTATTTAGCCCAGAACTTCATGAATACTCGACGAAACTCTATGATTTTTATACCCACGAACTCGTAGCTTCATGCTCTACATTCCTAGACGTTCAGAATTCACTGAAACTTATTCGAATGAAAACCCAGTTGGTGAACTTAGTCGAGATCGCCAAGGTGACGAGGTCGCCAAAGCCACACAAGGTCGCCAAGCTTCATACGAGGTCGCCAAACCGTTCAAGATTGCCAACCTTTATTGAAACCGCCAAGAGCTAGCATGAAATCGCCAAGATTAACCCGAAATCGCCAAGAGCAAACTCGAGATCGCTAAGGCAATCTTCAAGCTCACCTGAGATCGCCAAGTACATCTTCAAGAGCATCTCAGGTCGCCAAGAACACCTTCAACAGCTGTGAGATCGCCAAGGCAATCTTCATAAAAATGAAGAACACCAAGAACACACACTACTGTGTGTTTCTCCAGATCTGCCCAAACCGTTGCGTTTCAGACAAAACCGATGCTCCCAATGGATCCGGAATGCATTTTCCTTCAGGATTCATACTTTATTTCATTCAAAAACACTGATTTTAGCACCAAAAACTCAGAATCAAAGCTCAAAAAAATCTTCAAAACCCCAAAAACGGGAAAACTCTAACAGCTTCGTTTTTCAGCCTCAGCTCTCGTATTTCTTCACTGATTTGAACAAATGGAGCATGAAATCATATCTAAATGAACCCAATAACAAGAATCTATCATCAGATTCATCCAGAAATCATCCAAACAGCTCCAAAAAAATAAGAAAAAGTAGAAAAAGTCTCCAAAGTGGGTTTTTCAATCAGCACCTCATTCAAGCTCAAAATCACAGATTCGAGTGACCAGATTCACGGTGAGATGAATCTGATCGGTACCTGGCTCTGATACCATTTGTCAGGACCGATTTCACATCGAGAATCCCGATCTTGAGCGAGAACAAAGGTGAGATTGAAGGAGACGGGATGAAGAGAATCAAAGATAAACTATAACAAGAAATAATAAATCAAACGATTCATTGATTATTGTTGAAAGATTACAACGAACCGAATGATTACAGACTCGTCATAGGAAATCCATGGTCACATTGGGTTGAACTCAAACCCAATGTGTGACTCTCTCTCTAGAAATGATAGCTCACATCTCTCTAGAACATCCTTTATTCATCATTATTCATCTTATTCATCATCTAACAAATGAAGCTATCCCTTCCTATTTATAGAGAGCCCATGTGCTCACTAGCCCACTAACTAGCTAACACAAAATAAAATGAGCTAATACAAATAAAACAAATGACATAATTGTTATTAATTAAATCAAAGATGATTTAATTAATATGAAGCTTGACTCGCTCGAACCGATCTTCCGTTGACTTTTACGTTGACCGTTGACCCGAACGGTTGACTTCTCAAGAAAACGTCTTCGGTCCAAACTTGCAAGCCTCGAGCATCACAACCCGCGTCTCTGAATCAAATCACAAAGGATTCTTCAACCGAATTATTCGAGAATAGATTTGATGGCGTCAGTCACACTTATTAAAAGTTTCAAGAAAAAGTCTCCAAAGTGGGTTTTTCAATCAGCACCTCATTCAAGCTCAAAATCACAGATTCGAGTGACCAGATTCACGGTGAGATGAATCTGATCGGTACCTGGCTCTGATACCATTTGTCAGGACCGAATTTCACATCGAGAATCTCGATCTTGAGCAAGAACGAAGGTGAGATTGAAGGAGACGGGATGGAGAGAATCAAAGATAATACATGACAAGAAATAATAAATCAAACGATTCATTGATTATTGCTGAAAGATTACAACGAACCAAATGATTACAAACTCGTCATAGGAAATCCATGGTCACATTGGGTTGAGCTCAAACCCAATGTGTGACTCTCTCTCTAGAATTGATAGCTCACATCTCTCTAGAACATCCTTATTCATCATTATTCATCATCTTCATCATCTATCTAATGAGGCTATCCCTTCCTATTTATAGAGAGCCCATGTGCTCACTAGCCCACTAACTAGCTAACACACATACAAATGAGCAAATACAAATAAACAAATGACATAATTATTATTAATTAAATCAAAGATGATTTAATTAATATGAAGCTTGACTCGCTCGAACCGATCTTTCGTTGACTTTTACGTTGACCGTTGACCCGAACGGTTGACTTTTCAAGAAAACGTCTTCGGTCCAAACTTGCAAGCCTCGAGCATCACAACCCGCATCTCTGAATCAAATCACAAAGGATTCTTCAACCGAATTATTCGAGAATAGATTTGATGGCGTCAGTCACACTTATTAAAAGTTCCAACAGTAACATGATAGTCCTATGTAACATAAAACATGAAATAAAAAATGTAACATAAGTAACCTACCACAAGAAATGTTGATAACTATCTGTCACAATTTCCAACCTTCTTCCCCTTTATTCATTTTCCATCCATGATTTCCCACCAAAACATTACCTTCTAGCTTAAAATCGAAGGAGTAAAGCCACGTATAATTGTCAATTTTTTGATGCTCATGGATTCGTCCACCAATGTATTTGAATTAAACCTTAATTTAGAAGATGAAATTAAACTGATTTGTAACATATGTAACATTATAAATTGAGGTGTGTCCAAAGTCACGTGTGACATGTGTAACTAATTATAGCTGCCATATATAACAAAACTAGAAATTGACCCGTCCGCGCGTTGCGGCGGGTCAATTTTTTGTGTCTATATGGTCTGCTGCAATGTCAGTTATAGTATTTCAGCCTTGTCTTAGTCTATATATGTCAGATTTAAGACATTTAAGACTCCAAATCTGCAGTCAGATGCGGAATATATAGTTGGAAAAAAGGGCAACATAAAATGGGGACACATTAATCAGAATGGAATAGAAGGTCACACTGATCTATTCATCCACATTTACCACTTGTAGTTGACATTCCAAGAATCTATTTATCTATTCATCCACATTATTCGTGAGACTTTCTGTTTTTGAGTCATTCTAAACTCTTATAGAATGCACTACTATGCATTAGAAGAGTTAACATTGACTGTTACTTCAGTCAAATCAACCTCAAACTTTGAAAGAAAAGCTACAACAACGCTATGATGACGTTGATTAATGCATGTAATATCCGACCAAAAATACCATCTACATTGAGAATTATGGACTGTAAAGCTAATATCAATGATAATAAACTCAATTATGGCAATATACCTCGGTAAAGAGCATCAATAACCTATAAATGCAACTAAAAGTAAAAGCAAGCTTATCCATATTTCCTATATGGTCATAAGACTAACCTTTGAAGACAATACAGCAACAACCCACAACAGCAAGCAACTGTGAACATGTGAAGAATGTTAGGAGACAACACCATCTAATCATCCTAAAATTAGTAATGATTTAATATTAATAAAATCTGGTGTAGATGTATTGTATTTGTGGTAATTGATAAGAAATGTTTACTGTAACAAACCTTAGCAGATTATTAAGGATCTTTATCTAACAGAATTTAGAGTCCGTATTTTTTTTAGTTATAATTTAAACATGTAAGAATATAATAAGAAGTATTTTACTTTGTGTGTCAAATAAAGGTATATGTAGGAGTTTAATTATAAAATTCCCAGATTTATTGTTTATGTTAACAACTTTATATGAACATGATTAAAAGTAATAAGTCATTACAACCAATTGAAATTAAATCATATTGGTCTCTAAATCCCTTTCCAACTACTAGCTCCCATATGGCAAAGTGGCGTGTAGTGGCTTCTTTAATCCCTTTATTATTCTTATATATTTATAGTGAAACTAACCTTTACAGAATGACGGCTACTGTCCCTGAATGCGCAGAGCAGAAAATCAGCAGAACTGCAAATATAACATAAAGAGAAATCATATAAATAAGCTTCAAGAAAGAGAAGAATCACAAATACGAAATAATATAACCAACATGAAATAGCATAAGACATAAACAAATCATGTTTAACAAAGAACATGAACACGGATATGAAATAATTAGTCAATAGCATGAAACATGAAACAACACACATTTATATTTTTCCAATACTCAATTACACAAACAATTGGAAATTTATATGACTATTTTAAAAGTTGATATCTTCTTTGACGAATAAGCAGAACTTGTTATACCTTGATGTTATGAGAGAGATGATGGTATGCAAGATCTAGATGTAAGGCAACCTTTTTTTTATTGGTTTCGAAAATTACAACATTGAAGACATTTAGCATTATTTCTAACCATCACACAAACATTTACATTCTACCATCGGTTAATTACACAAACATTTGTAAATTCGTACCACTGTTTTGAAAGCTAGTAATGGAATTAATCACTGTTTTAAAATCAGTTAATAGAATTAATTTTTATGGCCGCAGACCAAGAGTTGTCTCTATTTTCCAATACCACGTCACAGAGCATGAGTTGTTTCTATTGTCACACTACTGATTCAGAGGTCATAAAACACACCTGACTCAATTGAACACAAACAACAGAACCATAGCATGAATCCTCATAAACCTTTAGAAAAAAAACAGAAGAAAGGTCCCTAAATAGCTAAAAAAGATGACATACAAATAAAGCACAATAAAACCATAAAGATCGAAGATGAATGTATTTGAAGATCAAGACATAGATTTCCAAGGCCTGTTTATAAGCTTTTTGGTTTGTGGCGTTTATAGGCAGGACTGATTCATTGGCCTATATTTTCTCCACCTTATTTTCCAAATTTAGCATCAAGTTTACCTAATAAAACTCAATTCATCCACTACTTTAGGACACAGATAAGTGGCTTTTGTTTCACATCAAATGGGAAGGGGCTTTTGTTTCACATCTGTTCTCTGAGTTCTACCAAAAGCCATGACAGAGAAAGTGTGTTTCCTTCATTACTTCCAAATAACTGGATATGAAAGACAACCTAAGACATATCAGATTTAAAATTTGTCCACAAAACTAAAAATGAATGCCTTGTGTTTATGTAATGAAGTTTTTGAAGCATACCTTTGATTGTCAAGGGACCCTAACAAAAAATCAATTACTGGTTTTAAGCTTATTATCATCAAAATTTAATATGCATTCACTAAATCCAACTCATGGAGTTAAATTCCCCCTATAACCAACCAGATCCAAACATGAAAAACTAAAAATTCGAATGAAATTACAAACCTTAGAGCGTTTATCGCCACCAAGATCCGCATGTTCAAGAGCCTTAAACCCATCAGCCTTAAACCCTCCGGTCGTTCTTCCCATCGATATACCCATCAGCCTTAAACCCTCGAATCTGCCCACCAAACCGGGTCGGAAATTTGGACGCACCGAACCGGTCAATCAACCCGATTCCGCTCTCCCCCGCCAACAAAATCCAACCTACCTTTACACCATTAAAATCAACTGTTCAAAAATCGATACATGCATCGCCGTAATAGAACTCAACTATTCAACAAAAAAAAAATATCAATTCAACTTTACGGCAAGAAAACTCACATACCGGAGAGGGGAAAAGGAAGAAAACGCTGACAGTGTTTTGTTTATGTTCTTGACCCCAAATCGCCAAGAAAAGAAGAGATCGGAGATGAAAAAGAACAGACTGGTGACTATCGAAGAGACCGACATCCACCATCACAAAAGCGGATGCCGGCGGCGACCAAAGATGCTAGAGAGAGAGATCGGTGGCATTATGAGATGTGAAGGAACGTAGAGAGAGAGAAAGAAAAGGCCGTCTGTGTTGTGTTGGCAGCGTGTAAAGAAGCCAAGAAAAGATCGTGCAAGTTGAAGTGGGTGGATTTTATTGGTTGGTTATTGAATGTGTAATTTCTTTATTGACATTTAACGTAATAGTAACCCTCTCACTCAAAAAAAGTTACAATTTGTAATTATATATATAATAAGAAATAATATTTGTTCCATTTATAATTTATCTAAGTAAAATACAATTCATTAATAACATACCATAATTTTATAAATGTAACATGATAGCCCTATGTAACATAAAACATGAAATTAAAAATGTAACATAAGTAACCTACAACAAGAAATGTTGGTACGTATGTGAATAAGAAAAATATCGAATATACCAGTTTAAAACATAATATCATGGCGAAACATATGTAAAACACGGGCTGATAATCCCTGTTTTAAGTGTTACATATGTGATAAAAAAAAACTTAGCACACAACAATGTTTTGAAACAGACAAAATACTTCACCAAAAGGAACCAAGAGTTTGGAAAACATCATAAGATCTTAAGGCGACAAAGAACCTTTAACTTTTTCCTCCAACAGGTTGACATCCGATAACATAATAGCAGCTTCGTACTTCTGACAGAGTTTCCGGAGTTTCCCTTTTTTCTTCCAAAATAGTTCAAGAAGAGGCTTTTGGCACATTGGCTTAGTCATAGTTTTCGTTATAGTTATAATTATAGTTATGTACAATATCTCTCTTACTGTAGTACTTGGCTTATATAAATAAAAGTTTTAAATTTTCGCAGCTTAATATCTCTGTTCTGTCATGCGTTCATGAGTAAATCCGATGCGTGACCCCTCCTGGTGCTAGGTCTGGGAGTGGACGTCACAATATGTTACACTGTAGTATAATAAATATTTTACAACTATAAATGTAATGATATAAGAATTAACAAAATAGTTACAAATAATGAGGAATACCATTATCCTTGATTACTTCAACAAACTCTGATTTATTTTTTTCAGAACAAACAGGAGCAACCTTTGAAAAAACTAAATATAACTTAAAAAGAAATAAAAGAACATGTAAAAATAAAAACTAGTTAAAGACAATCGTTTATACCATTATGGTTCTTCAAAAAATCTGA
Organism: Deinandra increscens subsp. villosa; assembly: GCA_039602395.1. Taxonomy (NCBI): domain Eukaryota; kingdom Viridiplantae; phylum Streptophyta; class Magnoliopsida; order Asterales; family Asteraceae; genus Deinandra; species Deinandra increscens. Next base: position 31,300,571 of record JBCNJP010000010.1, read on the forward strand.
TTTATCATTTTTGGGAAAAACAGGATCAACATCTGGAAAAATGAAAAACAAAAGTAAATAACACCTATAAAAAACATGATTAGGTGTGTCTGTAACATGTGTAACGTTATAAATTTAGGTGTAATATTGTTAGATTTATAATTTGGGATAATTTCATATATAACCTTAAAAACTTATTAAATATCGTATATACGCAACTAAAATTTAAAATATTATATATACTCTTAAAAAGATAGTTAAATATCATATTTATCCAAGGGGAAAGATCTATAGAAAACCAATAATTATCCAGAAAACCAAAAAACCAACCTTTTTTTCTCTATAACTTCTTCATATATTAATATTTTTTAAAAATAATTTCACCAAAAATTCTATAATTTTATTAGCTTTATTTATGGGAAAAAAAATTTAAAAAATAAAAAGTTTAGTGATTTTTTATTATTGCATCATGCAATAGTACCAATAGTATTGCATAATGCATTATAATTAAAACTACTTAAAAACAAGAGACTTAACTTAAATATGAATGTGGTTTATGCGAATAATGTAAAAAACAAAGAATTGACATTCATAAACCAATTTTATATTATTGTTGCATAGTGCAATATTAATTTCAAGCTAAAATTCAAATTTTATTTTATTTTTAAAAAAAAAACTCGAAAATGTTTTTAAAGTTTTTTCTTTTTCCAATATTCTTAAAATCATGAAAGAAACATATAAAAAAAGTTTAAAAAAAATAATAATTTTTTTCCTTGGTTTTTTGGTTTTTTATAAAATATTGGTTTTCTATAGAACCCAACTCATTTATCCAAATCATAAAAACATATTTTAGAAAATGACTATATACCCTAGGAAATTCAAAAACCTAAATACGAGATGCACATTAAAGCAAATCTTAACAATTTTTAAACCAGGTCTTCGATTGAACAGTTTCGTCTTCACCCAAGTTATCTTCACTGACTTGAATCCAAATGTCAAAATCGATTGAACAAATGGTAATGTCTTAATTTTGCAGTTCATTTCATCATCTTTTAGATAGTCTCTTGAGATCTGATTCGGAATCTTGAATCCAAATGTCAATATCCGGCCAAATGGACACCAATTTGATGGCGACGCACACAAACCCTTACCATCTTCATCATCTATCCGCCAATCAAGTTCCTGTCGTCTTATTCCCCTCTCATATCGTAGGTATCCAACGGTTTCAATGACCCAACCACGTAGACATCATCCTACATCTTTATCTTGACCGTTCCTTGCCGTTTGATTCAGATGATTCGGAAACACAATTGGTGTCGATTCTCCTCAGAATTCTAGACCTATCTCCACTCTACCACAATCCGGCATTCCAAGTAGTTTTCAAGTGACGATCTTCTTTTTGGGGGTAGCCGATGGTACCAATTATGATTTCAAAATGAAAACACAGGTTTAGAAGATTATATAGTGGTGGTGGGTAGGTGTCGCCGCTGGGGATGCGAACTAGACCTATAATCATAGATTAAGAAATAAAACAAATAATGTAAAGAAAGAAATAAAAAAATTAATGTAGATCCATACAAGATTCCATAGATGGAAAGAAGAGAAGAAGATAAAAAAGTCCCTCGATATAGCATCAGTGTATCAAACTATTTGAAAGAAACACTTTTGTGTTTTCACCAATTGAAAATTCTTACCTTCATTATGTATATGAAAACACCAGAAAATTCTTCCTTCATTCTGGATATTAATGTTGGGTTACGACAGTGGCATTCGGGTCTCGGTAATAGCAAAATTTTTTTTTTTTTGGAAATAATTATTTACAATAAATAATTATTAAACAATTACCGAGTGGATTAAAACAGATAATTAAATTAACTATTAATTTAATAGGCAGCGGAAACGTTTTAAATTACAAACGCGAAAACCAGGTAATTAGCGTAAACCGAAACAACAGGATTCGACAATCACCAAACGCGCAAACACCATAATCGCATTTAAACAAACGCGAAGTATTTATAAAATAAATAAATAATTTAATCTAAACTAACTATGAGTTTAGATATACCTGAGCGGTGATTCTAACAGACGTTCGAGACACCGGAAGTCAACGGGTGACGCTAGGGTTTCGCAGAACGTGATTCGTCCGACGAATCTGACTTTCCTCGCGAACACGGATTTACTACGCGGTGAATCAAGCACCGAGAAAATCTCGTACGTCGGATTGGGCGCGAACTAGGGTTTGCGGACGACGAGCCGAACACACGTGATACGCGGTTCACGACTGAGGTTTGTCGGCGGCGGAGCCGGCGACGGCGAGGAGGGCCGGCGGTTGTCGAGGCGGCGGCGAGGTGCGACGGTGACGGCGGCGGTGGGCGGCGGCAGGCTGCGGCTGGGCTGCAGGCGGCGGCGGCTCGGCTTCGTCGGGCTGCTGCTGCGGCGGCTTGGTCGCGGCGGGCGGCGGCGACCCGGTGGCTGCGGCGGCGGCGATGGAGGAGGGCGGACGGCGGCGGCTTCGTGAGCGGCGGTCGACGGCAGTGAAAAGACAGGGCGGCGACGGTGATCTAGGATTAGGGTTCTCGCGAACAGGTCGTCGGAGAACAAGGAGGCGGCGGCGGCGGGGTGGCCGTCGGCGTCGGAGTCGCGAGAGGGAGGAGGGAGGCCGAAATTCTCACTTTTGGATTAGGGTTTCGCCTTCCCCTTAATCAGTTATATTTATAACTGACTTAATTTCCGTTTAGCCCCTCGATTTTACCTAATCCTTAATCGAACCATTTAATATCTGGAATTAACATTTAACTCTTTAAATGTTTGTCGCTTGCAGGGTATTAGTCAAACTAATAACATGTCTATTCTCGTCCATGACGTAAATCTTATTTAACGTCCTTTTGTCGCTTTAATTAATCTTAATGATTAATATTGATTTAAGTAATTAATTATGTATCAATTAAACTATTTAATAAACACATAATTAATATTTCTGCGAATTTGCCGGTTATATAGGTAAGCGGTCTTTAATACCCGTTGCCTCCGGTGTAACTCTTACGGGTCTTGACCGGGTCGGGTACTTGATTTAGTCGGGTCTGGACACCTAAATCCAACAGTCTCCCACTTGGACTGATCGCGACTATTAATCAAGTTACAGTCAGAGGTGCTCTAGCTACACGTGGCTGTCCCAACCAGTCATGACACTTCAAGTCAAAACAACCAAGGCATATCATCAAACTTGTGATATAGTTCAGACTTATGGTATTTGTAAAGTCATCAGATCCTTTCTGTATGTGACATCAATCGAAACAGAGACATGGATCTTTTCATTCTCTTTGGGTTCGATTATTGTATTCCTCGTTTTGCTGTTCGAAGTGGTCCAATCAAACACACAGTAAGTTTGGGTAAGGCCTTACACTTTACACTTGGAACAAACGAGAGGGCCCATGATGTCAAACTGTTGCTTTGAAAAATGCAAGAGTACAGAATCCCATATTGACTACATACAGCTCCCACTAAGCTTCAGATCCATTCCCAAAAGTAACCGTTATGGCTGGCAGTTACGCGACAGCGTTAAGCTACAATCAAAGTATGTTCTTTGGCAAACGGGAGGTCGCTCATGTGTCTCAGGTCTAAGGATACCGTTGAGTATACCATCAATCAGATTTGTCTTATGCTAAGATCCATGAAGACATTCTGATACGAGTTACGTCCCGGCGTCATTCTCCAATGAGGCCTTGTGAGTCTAGAGGTCAACACCTTGAGTCCAGAGTCAGAATAGTCTTGCTTCAGCCGTTGCTCCCGCAATGTCTGATCGACTACGGACTTTTAGAATATTAAACGAAATATTCATGGATAATAAAACGTATAAAATTCGAACGCGTTACGCAGAATTCAGACTCTCGTCTAACAACTTAGAGGAGGTCGAATGATATGGTGCAAACGACAGTGTTCGACATCCAACACTAGAATCGAATATCGAAGTGATGCAGAATTCGTGTACTAAGTAGTAGACTAATTTCGCTGATCTGGCCCGATCGCAGAAATTATGGATTCGCTATCAAATGCTCGTATTTCGATTTAGAATTGCCAATATCTGTTGTTTCTTGAGACTCAGTGTTTATCTTGAACAGTGAATCTTCTTAAGTGAATCGAACTTGTGATAATGGAGCGCCCTTGGTAAGCACACGTATGACTGTGTTATCACTTGAGCATGTTAACCGACTATTTATGGAGTCGAATTAACCCTTGAATGTTTTATAGCATTCTTAGTTCAGATTCAATTAAGGTGGCTATTAATGTTCAACGGATACAATTCGTACTCGGTTGATGAACATATATTTTCTCTCATCAGTGTTTAGCAGTGATGATGTGATTTTCCATCTATGGTCATGGCGTAACATCTTACGGCAACATTCTATGCAATATTCAAGTATTGGATTCATGTCTACATCATATTTAGTATGATTTGAACTGTTTCAAGAGATTGATCGCGTGTGGTTGCTCAGTCATATTACGATCAATACTTAATATAATCTTGAAACTTACAATTATTTGAGGTGTCATTTAACGTTTCATCTCAGAAAATTTAAATGATCTTTAGATCGGCACTTGATCGTTATTCCAGTAAGGATCTATGGCGATGCTCCCACTTGCTTGAGGCAGATTGACATTCCTATCTTCATCTTTCTTTCAAACCGCTTGGATATTGATTTACACGAAGAAAACGTTGTAATCAATTATCGTTTACAAGAACGAAATTGTTTGACTTCGTAATATGTTGTACGAGAGTCTAAACTTAATATCCAGATGTTATGACTTGCTCATAAGTTCATAGACGATTGTCAAAGTCATTTCAGAGTTTGATAGCATGAAGATGCGCTCGTCTATGATTGTTTGAAAGTGTCTCGTGATGATCGAGAAGATGATTTATCCTATCGGACCCTGGGGTCCGACACTAGAGGATGTTTCCTTATTCAGGTAAGGTTAAACATGCCAACTCTAACTGGAATGTCAATATGTTCCGCTTGACAACAATCCATTGTTGGCGAATCATTATTTATCTGGCTCGTCTCGTTTAGATGCGAGAGTTGTTTTACATATTCCAGTGACTTATCTGAGTCACTTTTCTTTAGATATTTAAAGATCTATCCTTGGACATGTAATTGCTAAATTCCATCTTCGCAAGATACCGGTCTTGGGATTGGAAGTTAGTTATGCAAGTGATGTGTGAAAGGGGTGTCATGGTTACATGAAGTCAAGGGTTTTTGTTGTGGCAAGTCATTAGTCTTGTGTGTTACTAGTTTCATACTGAAAACGTTGGACCGACGTATATGACACTTAGTGTTCGTCGGATTAAAACACACGTGAGTACAACTATTGTAGTCTAAGACTTCCAAGATGTGTCTAGGTGTATACATTTTATGGTAATGTGCACCAGAAGTGGTGTGACCATACTACAATACTGTAACCAGCAGGTGATTACTCCTGTAGTTGTTCAGCTGGTGATTCGAACTTATATGATCAGACGTCTACTTGAAGCAGAGGATTGATATGTTCATACGATTGTAGATCGAAGCGGCGATCTTCAATCGGTTCGACTTGATTTAATATTATCGACGCTGGATGGTTTAAAATCACAGGACTTTATGAACCATAATTGCGTCGTGCGTTGTCACGTAACTGTTACGATATACGCTTAAGACATTATAGCTTTAATGGGATGTGATAACCAAAAGTTATCATGTCGCATTTGAGCTAGTCTTAATCAAATCAAGTGCACCAGGTTGGAAGATATGTTGTTATGGGATTTTGAATTTAATCTAACAAAAGGTTGAATCAAATTCAAAGTAGATTAAAACCAAACATGTATGTTTCGAAAATCAACCATTGTCAAAACATGTCATAATCAAAATCCAAAGAAAGCAATTTGTTCATCCTGGAAAACAGCCAGGGAAAACCAAACAAAATCAGTTGTTTTAAAATCGCCAAGAATTGTTTTAAATCAAAACTCAGGACACGAACTTTATTTGTGCGACAATCGCAAGGTAGTTCAGCATCATCTTGGCTTGCTTTCTTTCAGCTTCATGCACCTACAAAATGTAAAGTATGTCAAACATATATTTTGTAGGAATAAGTGAAGCATCATACAACATAAACTTATGTGTATACCTGAGGAATTACCCGGCTGGGCTTTTCCACTTTTCACCTTGGCAAGATACTCTGGGCAGTTTCTCTTCCAGTGCCCCATCTTGTGACATTCAAAGCACTCGCGCTGTTCAGGCGGTGGTGCTTTGGTTGCCTTAGGCTTGCTTTTCTGGGAGCTTCCAGACGCTCTGGTTACAGCTGCCTTGCCCCTCTTCTTGTTCCCACGTCTGCCCTTCTTTACCTCAGGCTTCTTGACGCCTCCTGATCGGATTGCGAGTACATCGGGTGCCTTACCGTTAACAAAATTAACTTCAGCGGTCTTAAGCATTCCGTGAAGTTCAGTCACTGACTTTACCATGCTATGCATGTTAAAGTTCACCCGGAAAGGAGTGAAGGCACTGGACAGTGAGTGAAGAATTAGGTCAGTCGCCATTTCGGCGGGTATGACGTAATTCAGCTTTGCTAAACGGTCGATGTAACTCTTCATCTTCAGGACATGAGGGCTGACAGGAGCGCCTTCGGCCATGCGACAACTAATAAGTGTCACAACGGTGTCATAGCGTTCCTGTCGGGCCTGAGTTTCAAACATGCCCCTCAGATCACCGATCATCTGAAAGGCCGTCCTGTCAACCATGTTTTTCTGAATCTCAGATTCCATGGTGGCTAACATAAGACATGCGACATTTTTGGCATTTGTACGCAATGTGTTATGGGCGTTTCGCGCCGCTTGCGTGTCAGCTTCAGGTTCCTCAGGAACCTCAGCATCTAACACGGTTTCCATGTTAGCCATTTTCAGGACGATTCTCAGATTCCTTTCCCAATCAAGGAAGTTGGCGCCATTAAGTTTCTCCTTCTCAAGGAGAGACTTGAGATGGAAAATCTCTTGGTTTGCGCGGTTAGCCATCTGAAACAACAGGCAAATGTTTTAGTGTTTCGATGTTTGATTCGTATTCAAGGATGGCAAGCTAATCTTGAATAGGAATTGGGAATTCAGTCAGTTAGACAATTTCTCCAGACAGCGTAAAGTGCTTTCAAAATTTCTAAGTACCCGAACGGACAACGATTGTCACTTGTGAGTCTACTATCACAACTCCCGTTATGGGGCTTTCGCGAACGGATCAACGAAATACGTTTAGCCCCATCTATGCCCATTTTGTCTACAAGCCGACCAGAGGTACGGTGTTGAAATACTCCAATACCAAAGGTGCATGTAAAGAAAACAGTAGTTGTCCTAAGCAGTCAGTGTGAGCGTACGGTGTTGAAATACTCCAATACGCTCACCTTGGAAGATACCCTAAACACCACGTGCGGTGTTGAAATACTCCAACACGGATGTATCGGTAAATATGTTCCAAGTTAGACTTGACTTAGGATGGCATAGACTACCGGTTTTAGGCTTACCAGATAGGATTAATTTGTCAAATTTTAATATTTAATGTGACGGCAAATATTATGAATCCTATCTCACTCGGGAAGATCAATTAGATAACCTAAGTATTAACGATCTATGTGTCGCGAGACGATAACCAATTTTAATAACGTTCGATTGCATTATCGAAAAATTCGAATTTAATGTCGAATTAAATTGGTTATTTAATTTTGTGAAGTCGTAACAAAATTAGGACTTTCATTTAATCGATTGAAAAATTAGTTTCATTTTTGATAAAACCAAGTTTGGGTTTTAAGTTGGCGTGTTAATCTAATTAAGACAAGCAACCAAAAACAAGCAAACACACATGTACATATCCGGCCTAGCAGGGGCTTCGATATTGTCAGAGCCTATGACAATATCGAATAAGGGCAAGGGACATAAAAGTAAATCAACCACGAGAACAGAAAACTCCCTGATCGACTTAGTTGCTCCCACTGGCTTCAACAAGCTCCTGCGAGTCATAGGAAACGTCGGTCTTGTTTTGACTTCTAGCCATTTTCGAAAATCCCATACAGGGATGATCTCAAATGGGTCTTTGTATCAAGCTCGTCTTGTTCGTCTAGGCGAAAATGAGCGATAACAATTAAAATAAAACTATTCTATTTTAAATAATTACAACTTTGAACCCAGTAAAATTTGGGCCAATCCAAAACAAAACACATGGGCCTAATGGGCCATACCATAACGAAACCATGACAACATAATACAGGGTTGGGCCGAATATGCACGAAAGATAATTCAATCAATTACGTTGAATCGGATTATGTTTAGTGGATCCAAATCGACTAAACATATTTAAAAGGCGATTCATTCGATTTCGCGACTTTCGAGTTCAGAACCCCAGTTCGCGAAAGTGTGCCGGTTTAAAAGAGACCGGCCTGGGTTTGCGTGTGGTGATCAAGGCTCTGATACCACTGTTGGGTTACGACAGTGGCATTCGGGTCTCGGTAATAGCAAAATTTTTTTTTTTTTTGGAAATAATTATTTACAATAAATAATTATTAAACAATTACCGAGTGGATTAAAACAGATAATTAAATTAACTATTAATTTAATAGGCAGCGGAAACGTTTTAAATTACAAACGCGAAAACCAGGTAATTAGCGTAAACCGAAACAACAGGATTCGACAATCACCAAACGCGCAAACACCATAATCGCATTTAAACAAACGCGAAGTATTTATAAAATAAATAAATAATTTAATCTAAACTAACTATGAGTTTAGATATACCTGAGCGGTGATTCTAACAGACGTTCGAGACACCGGAAGTCAACGGGTGACGCTAGGGTTTCGCAGAACGTGATTCGTCCGACGAATCTGACTTTCCTCGCGAACACGGATTTACTACGCGGTGAATCAAGCACCGAGAAAATCTCGTACGTCGGATTGGGCGCGAACTAGGGTTTGCGGACGACGAGCCGAACACACGTGATACGCGGTTCACGACTGAGGTTTGTCGGCGGCGGAGCCGGCGACGGCGAGGAGGGCCGGCGGTTGTCGAGGCGGCGGCGAGGTGCGACGGTGACGGCGGCGGTGGGCGGCGGCAGGCTGCGGCTGGGCTGCAGGCGGCGGCGGCTCGGCTTCGTCGGGCTGCTGCTGCGGCGGCTTGGTCGCGGCGGGCGGCGGCGACCCGGTGGCTGCGGCGGCGGCGATGGAGGAGGGCGGACGGCGGCGGCTTCGTGAGCGGCGGTCGACGGCAGTGAAAAGACAGGGCGGCGACGGTGATCTAGGATTAGGGTTCTCGCGAACAGGTCGTCGGAGAACAAGGAGGCGGCGGCGGCGGGGTGGCCGTCGGCGTCGGAGTCGCGAGAGGGAGGAGGGAGGCCGAAATTCTCACTTTTGGATTAGGGTTTCGCCTTCCCCTTAATCAGTTATATTTATAACTGACTTAATTTCCGTTTAGCCCCTCGATTTTACCTAATCCTTAATCGAACCATTTAATATCTGGAATTAACATTTAACTCTTTAAATGTTTGTCGCTTGCAGGGTATTAGTCAAACTAATAACATGTCTATTCTCGTCCATGACGTAAATCTTATTTAACGTCCTTTTGTCGCTTTAATTAATCTTAATGATTAATATTGATTTAAGTAATTAATTATGTATCAATTAAACTATTTAATAAACACATAATTAATATTTCTGCGAATTTGCCGGTTATATAGGTAAGCGGTCTTTAATACCCGTTGCCTCCGGTGTAACTCTTACGGGTCTTGACCGGGTCGGGTACTTGATTTAGTCGGGTCTGGACACCTAAATCCAACAATTAAAACACCAGAAAATTCTCTCCATTTCATGAGAGAAAGATATATCAATATCTTATTGAAAATAAAGAAGGGTAAATCTGTCACATTACTAAAAAATGGTATATATGATATTATGATTTTTGGTTGGATATATTTGATATTAACAAGGTTTATAAGGGTATATATGAAATTCATCCTTATAATTTATCTTAAGTGAAATATCTTAAAATAATTATTTTTGAATATCAATATATAAGAAATAACTACCGTCATAACTACTATATACAAAATATTAAGGAATACGATTGTCCTTGGTTACTTCAACAAACTCTGATTTATCATTTTTGGTAAAAACAGGAGCACCCTCCGAAAAATTTAGTATAAAAATTATAAATAAACATATGAACATGATAACGTAACAACTGGGCAATACCGTTATCCTAGGTTACTTGAAGAAACTCTGTTTTATCATTTTCAGTAAAAACAGGATGAGCGGCTGAAAAATTGAAAAAAGAAGTTAATAATATATAAAAGAATAGGTAAAAAAATTGATTGGCCACATATCTAACAATTTAAGTGTAACGAATGAAAAAGCTGATTACACTAACATATATAACCACTAAAATATAACATATGTTGCACTATATTATAATACATATGTGGCAACTACAAATATCAAGACATAAATAAATAACAACTAGTTACAAATAATGAGGAATACCATTATCCTTGGTTACTTCTATAAACTCTGATCTATCATTTTTTCAATAAAAACCGGAGAGTCTCTGGAAAAAATAAACATAAAAATTAATAATAAATAAAAGAACATGTATATCAATTTTATTAGGACTCAGGATACAAACCAGTTGAAAGCCCTAGGTTAACATTAGAATAAGTCTGAGAATCATCTTCCATGCTTTCAATGTCATCAACATCTTCATCGTTATCTTCGTCTTCACCGTTGTCTTCATTATTTGGAACTGCTTTAGAAGTATCAACATCATCTACTTCTTTAGAATGGTCATCGGTGACGTCATGTGATTCGCCAGAATCTGATACATTTTTAGTAAGAAAATTATAATGTTTTTATTTATAGTAAATATAATAAAATTATTTTAGTAAAATGTACCTTGATGATTGCTTTGTTCGGAATCAGAAGTTGTTTCATTTGCAAATTGACCTGATGTATAATCTTGATGGAAATTGGTTGGATATTCATAAGAGTTTGCCTTCATCTGATCTTCTTTATCTAAAACATTATAAAAAGGATGTTAGAAAAAATAGATTAAGGAAAAAATAGATTAAGGAAAAGTTATGTTGTAGCATCTCAAATTTTGATAAACGCGTAAAGAATACGTGACTAATATGATTAATACATATGATATATGTGTTAGATAACTAAACGTGACAAAACGGGTAGAAAATGCCTGTTTACTCATTACCGGGTAATAAATTGATAAAAGATGGTAATATACGTGTTGATTGATAAAATGAGATAAGGAAATAAAGTAGATACGTGTTTTATATCAAAGATAATTGGTATATATGATATTAGCATGAAAAACGTATTTAAACGTTATATGATAGAAATAAATGATAATCAGAAGAAAATGCATTTACATGATTACATTATATCAAATACGTGTATAAATGTGTGTTTGAATAGCATAGATGCATGTGAAATATTCATTTGATGAATATATACGTGGAAATACGTGCTTGGATAGTTATACGTTTGAAAAATAGATAAATACGTATTTGAACGTTAAAAGGATTGTTAAAAATAAATAATACGCAACGTATACAAGTATTGTATGTGTTTATATTTATTATACACATCCCGAGGCTTAGAAAGTCTTAGAACTATATCCTACTATGATTTGGAACATGAAATGATAAGTAGGTGAAAGTTAGAGGGGCTAAAATGTAAATTTGTGGAATATATAAATAAGTATATAAATATATACGTGTGTATATATATTATCGAACGTGTCCGTAACCTTAGAAAATATTAAAAATATGTCCTATAATGTTTTGATAAATAAAATAATAAAAGCGTAGAAGTTCAGGGGTAAAAAGTGTAATTACTAAAGCTGGAGGGATGAAAATGTAAAATTAATAAAACTAGCTGGAACTATGGTAGCTCATGGACTGCGAGCCACGGTCCATTATGTGTCGCGACACACGAAGGAGTCCTGCAAGCAGAAATGAAGGCTGGTCGTGATAAAGGCCACGACAGCAACTTGGAGCTAACGATTCAGCCCCTTAACGTGTCAATTTTGATGCTTACTCACCATAACAGGTGTTAAGGGTCCTAGGCGCCTCAAATGCATATAAACAGCAGACTAAATCGTCCATAATCACTTACCAATTCACTCAAAATCAACCTAAAAACCCTTAAACAGACTAAAAGCTTCATCGATCGAATTCTTTCAAACGTTGAGGAGTTGAAGGCTGAAATTTTGCACTAAAGCTACCCTAGGTATGGTCTAAAATACCTCTTTCAGTTTTTGATAATATTGCCTATAAGTAGGGTTTATAAAAATGTGTAGAAATTAGGGTTCTTGAGTTTGTTTTGCTAAAATTGGGTGATAGGGTGGGAATTAGGGTCTGAATTATTGTAAGTAATCCTAAAATAATGTATTTTAAGAAAGCCCTAAGTTTATTTCAGATTTGAAAAAGGTTTGGTAAATGTTTTGTAAACGGGTCAAATTAGGGGGTTTCATAACATTGTTATGCCCAAATTAAGTAAACAATGTTGAACTAAGCTTTGATTAAAGTATGTTATAAAATGTTATATGGACGATACCTTAAGTTTGTTTTGAATAAAAATGAGTTTTGATTAAGAAACGAGAAAAACAGGAAATTAGGGTTTTATGATTATTTAATATAAAATAATCCGGAGGGTATGGGTAGGGATGTTCAAAACCGGATACCCGGAATTTCGATATCTGAATTTTGGGTATCCAAAAATTTCGTATATCAGTTTTCGCTGTCCAAGTCCAAGTCCAAAATTTCGGATATCCGAAATTTTGAACTGGACTCGGATAGTTATAACGGATATCCGAAAATCCTTTTTTGTTTAAAAGACACAATTGATTCAATATTATAGAAAAATGCAAACTCATTCGGAATTCAAAATCCAAATTAATCACTAAGTTTGTTGTTTTATTGCAAGAAATAAATAATGATGTTTAAACCCTTCCTCAAAGGACTGAGTTTTATGAAAATGCAAAAACGCCGATGTAGTTTTCACCAAAAGGCGATAAAATATAGTGCTTATTGTTCAACAAAACATAAAGTTTGGTTGTTGAAAATACAATACATTGCAAATTTTGATGTAGGGGGTATTTGGATATGCAATTTGGAACTGACAAATTAATTCACTATCAAAATCTAACATGTAATAATATATATAAAAACATACTCAAAATCCAAATCTAACAAGTATAACTGAAGCGATGGTGGAGTAGTGGACGATGTTGTTACCTGATTCGGGTGATGGAGGTCTAAGACGATGGACTTGCGACCAAGGCCGGACGACTGAGATGGAGGAAAATGCGCCAGAGACCTGCGCCGGACGAAGGAGTGCACCAGATGAAGGAGTGCGCCACGAGCGCCGGATACCCGCGACCTTCGTCGGACGTGGAACTGGAAGCGTGAGTCGTGGATGTGGGAGTGGGATTGACGGATTGTGGTATGTGGGTGTAGGGAGGCGGAAATGGAATGCGTGAATGAACCCTAAAAATCTAAAATGATTCTTTAATTCCTTAGTTCTTTAATATAAAATATATTTTAATTTATTTAAATTTTCGGATACCGGGTATCCGAATATCTGAAAATTTTACAAATTATTGTCCAAGTCCAAGTCCGAATTTTCGGATATCCGAGTTTCGGATATCCGAAATTAAGGATATCCGAAATTTTCGGATAATTCTGATACGGAATTTCGGATAGTTCAGATACGGATTCAGATATTTTTGAACACCCCTAGGTATGGGGACTTTATTTTTGGTATAGTAACATGTTTATATATATAATAAGTATATATGAGTTTTAATTGGATAACTATAAAGTATTAAAGATACAGAACTCAAGCTAGTTTTCATATATATAAATGGAGGGAATTATATAAATTAAATCACAAAGCTAAAAAAAATCTCAGCCTTTAGATGAACAATATCAATGGCTGAAAAAGAGTTTTTAAAGTTTACACAACTCAAGCTAGTTTTCATTCTAACCTTTTTCTCTCTATATATATATACATATATATGGGGAGGTTCATTTGAGAACCATTTGATTTTGAGAACTTTTGAGAACCATTCTGAGCCACTAGTTATATATAAGAAACAACCCCTCCATGAATTTGAGTGCCCCCTGAATTTATTGATAGAGATTGGTTCTTAAAAGTTCTCAAATTAAATGATTATCAATTTGACCTAACCTTATATATACAGGAAAAGGGTAAAATGAAAACAACCATTGAGTTGAAAAAAACCATGAAAATCAATTTTGGTCCTTTGATCTTCATGATCCAATGGCTTAGATTAAATCTTGCTTTTTCATTTATTTTTTGTTATGATTTATATGTAAAAAGGGTATTTTGGGTAACTAAGTTTTATGCAATTTTAAGGATTATACTACAAGTCTTATCAAACATGTACAATGGAACCCCATATATTATATGTAGGATCAGTGTTAAACAGATTTTAACTAGAGTTAAATACGATTTGCATCCCTGTGGTTTGTCGATTATAACCATTTGAGTCCATTTTCCAAACTATTAACAAATCTCGCCTTATGATTGTATTTTTTGTCATTTGAGTCCTTGGAACTAATAGTGTTAGATTCTTCTGTTAAATGTAAGGCTATGTAAGTCTTTTTACAGATTAGGGACTAATTTGTAAATATTTCATAAACAATTTGACAACTTTAATTTTAAGGGTTATTTTTGTATTTTTTTTACAATCCACCTCTCACCCCTCTGGCCCTCTCTCTCCCTCTACCACCCTCCACCACAGACCACCACCGCATTCGCCGGAGATTAAATCTGGATCCATTACTTGATAGCGTTCGCTAAAGATTAAATCGGGATCCATTACTAGTAGCCATTTCATCACCAGATCCTCCCACCGCCACCATCAGAACCATCGCTAGCATCTCTACTCCGATAACCAAAATGGATGCTCCGCACTCCTAAGACTTTACACGCAAATTCCAACAACTTTTGTTAAAATTCATCACAAACTGAGGTTTTTGTTCATAGATTACTTGAAGTTTGCTCCAAATCGATCAAACACACACAAGAATGCTTCTGTTAATGGTAGAATTAACCTCTCCGGCGCCTGCCGATCTTCATGTTCGACGAAATGCCAGTAGGGTTTGAGCCAAAAGACATAACCAGCGCCACTGTGAACGGTGTTAGAATCTGTATGGGATCGAGAACAAGAGGCCAACCATCACTGCGCCGTACACCATCGAGCTGCCGTCCAGACACGATTCATCACCACCACTAAGCTTAATCAACACCACCACCGTACAATTCTTCACGCCTAGCTCAAATCACCCACCACCGTCGATTCATCACCACCAATTTTCGTCGTTTCATCAACACCACCACATCGATTCAACACCACCAAAATGCCGTCGTCTCATCTGCACCACCATTAGGTTCGGTCGCCAACACCCACCGCCACCGTTTCACCCAATTCAGGCAACACTACCTCTGCCGTCCCATCTCCCTAAAAATCGAGGGCTTCTAAATTGTTTGCGGGTTAACAAATCCGTTTCAGATAGAAGTTGAATTTATGGGAGATGTTGAGTGTTTTGATTTGTAGCAGGTAGAAACTTAAATCGTGTGGTGGAGGGTAAGGCCAGAATATAAGGGAGATATCTTTTTTTATATATATTTAATTTTAAGATCCATAACTTTTTTTTATATATATTTAATTTTAAGATCTTTCATAAAATTATAAAAATAGTCCCTTAATTTTGATAACTTATATAAGTAGTACCTCATAAGTAAAATGACTAAAATATCCTTTTCACTTAACAGAAAAATTTAACCCCGTTAGACCCAAGGACCCAATTGGCAACAGAATGAAAACATGGGGTTCGATTTGTAAAGCAACCATGAGGCGATATTTGTTAATAATTTGGAAAATGTACTCAAACGGTTAAAATCTGTAAACCCCACGGATGCAAATCGTATTTAACTCTTTTAACTAACAAGAAACCCTCTACTCGTAAATATAACCTTGCGGAATGAAGTTATATTTCACTTTACTCAGGCTTAATTTTAGTTAACTTGTACAATGTAAATACTTGATTGCATAAAGATAGTAACAACGATGTATAAAATACTCGGCACTATTTGCATTAACTCAATGTTACACTATTACAAGGTGATGATAAACCATGTGTATACAAGAAGCTAACTAAGCTATATATAGTGCAGATGAGATCAATGACACCCATTGATCTTAAAAGATTTAATCTAAACCGTTAAACAAAAAGTCAAATATGAACTACTATAAGAACATTCTTCGATTGACGAGGAGGAAGAGTGTAAACATCAGTTAACCATAAGTAGGACACAGCTAGGAATCACATCTGAGCAGACAAAAGGTGTTGCATGCTGAATCAGACTGATGTGAAGTGTCAGAAAAGATTATAGTTGAACTCTTTATTCTGCTGGACAAAAGAGTTCACCACCCGGAATATATGCTTCCGCTTGAACTTGGTCGCTTCCAGTTGAAGTTACTTTTCCGCTTGAACTTGTTCTTCCGCTTGAACTCAAGTTCAGTCGGAAAGTCTTCATCTTCCAAATCTTCAGCCGGTCATCAGAAGTAGATAATTCCTAACAATCTCCCCCCTAAGCTGATACTATCCAATTTTCTTTTCCTCATCATCAATTGTTCCAAAAATTGACTTCATCCAAAACACTTAAGTTTTTGGAGATGGTGGCCTAGGCACTTGCATTTGCATTTCTTTAAAACTTTCAAAAAAATTCTGAGCTTGAGGTTAGGAGAAGATTGACTCTTAGCAATAGAATTCTTTCTCCCTATAAAAGGTTTTGTGCATCATACTCTTCTTCAACAATGGCTTTCTCTTTACCATTGTCTGATGGAGGAGTGACAAAAGCAGGATCGAGGTGCCTTGACCCTTTGGGGTTGCAGGCTCATTGGGTGTTTTGGAGGGTGGTTTAGTGGTTTTGGATGGTGATGGTGGTAGGATATCAGGTGGTGTGATGGATTTTCTGAATGGAATGGCTGGCCTTGGGTTGATTGGTGAAGCAGGAGGTGAGATTCTGGTAAAGTCAGTGGGAGGAATATGTTGCCTCTTTAATGGTACACTGTCTGTCTAGTTGTCCACTCTCCATTTAGGATGTATTCTTTTGACAGATCTTGATGGAGGAGGAATTTTCACTGGTGCGCGCAAGTCTTTGACCTTTCATTAAAATGGAGGAGGATGAGGTGGATTGGCTGGAATGTTTGAATTTCTCAAAGAAGGATGGTGGGAGCATATTACATAGGGGATCAGTTGAGGCATCAATTTCAGTTTTCACTGTAACAGTTTCAACGTTACATGTGAGTGTCTCTGAAGGATGTGGTGTGATGATGTTGGGGTCAAGAGTAAATTCTGTACCCTTCAGCTGCTCAAGGAGCTCATCAATGCATTGGCAAACTTCCCTTGCCTTCATCTGTACAACTTGTTCTCCCGTCCTCACACATCTAACAATGAATGCGTTTTTAACTCTTTCCACCAGTTCCAAGTTCTCATCATTTTTCACCAGTTTGGTTGGCATCTTGGTAGCTATCTTCATCAGCCTTTCCTTTTCTGTTTCACTCATCCAAGGCAGATCATAGATTTGCATTCTCCATTCTATGGATCTCCTTCTGGCTTCATCTACCATGCTCTCAACCACAAAGTCTTCAGAAAGCAGCTCCAAGTCTTTGAGAAATGCCCTGGTCTGTATATCTGATCTAGCCTGTTCAGCCCTCTTCACAACTTTCTCTTCTTCCCATTGATGATGAAAGACTATCTCTTCTTCATCTTTTGATTTGTGATGGCTTGAAGAATTAGAATCTAATCTTGTAAGCTCATAGAAGGAGACTTTATCAACAGTAGGAATGGGAAGAAGCCGATGACCCCGTTGGACAAGGGTATCAGCTATTTCAGCTTCAGTTTCAGTTTCCGGCTGAACAACTTCCGGTTGATCTTCCAATTGAGTTTCCGGTTGAAAGACAGACTCTTCCGCTTGGACAGATTGAACTAGAGACTCTACCCTTATGTCCTCTAGGACTTCATTTACTTCTACTGCAGGTTCATCAACTACACCATCAGTTTGAACATTCTCTTCACCCATCTAAACATTCTTCTCTCCAATCACACTCTCTTCAATCATCACACCATCTTCTTGGCTTTTTCTTGTAGTATCACCCGCAAGAATGGATTCAGCATAAGCCTTTTCCCTCGGGATGACTACATAGGTCATTAAATCTTTGACCAGCTGGATGTTCTCAGGTAGAGCACCAGCCACTAGCATTGCAGCTTCCACCATCTCACATAGGGTGGGATGAGGTGGAGTAACCTTTAGTAGCTCACTCATTTTAATCAGCTTCCATGCTTCTTCTACTGTAAAGGGGTGCACACCAACCCTTTTGAATGCAGACCATCTGACTTCTTTTGGTTGCCTGGTTGAGTGATCGTCTTCTGTTGTAGCAGCAGAGGTACTAGCAGTTGAGGTGGCTGCTTTCTCCCCCTTTTTGGCAGCATCAGCTTCTACAGCCTGGTGACCATGTTCTTGTGGAGGGTTTGATGTACTGACCTAGGATACTTGTTGCACAATTGCAGGTTGAACAACATGATCAGTTTGAAAGATTTCAGTTTGAATTGATGGATCCGGTTGGTTGACTGCAGCCTGAAGAATTTGTTCTGGTTGATCAACTGTAGCAGCCTTTCCTTTGACAAGGTCAGCCACCGTTGCATTGAGTGTTTTTACCTAAGCTTGCAGGGTCTTGTAAAGTGCCGTCAATTCAAATAGTGTCATACTGTCCTCAACTGGAGTTAAACCAGTGTCATTAGACCTAGGAAGGCCATCAGTCCTAAACTGATCAAGCCTAACACCCTAGTCTTCTTGGCTCCTGGGATACTCCACAACAGTCCCTTTCCCCTTTGGATCCAATGAAGGACCCTCAAGTTGAGATTCGGTTAGGATTGCCATGGATTGGGTCTTATAGATGTTACTACTGGCCCAAGTTCTAGTGGGGATACTTGGGCATCAGCAACCCTTTCCACATGAACCTCCTCAAAAGTCCTGAGGTTCACATCCTGAAATGAGTGTGGGTTAGACATAAGTGTCACTGTCCCTCGGAATGTTCCCAAATAATGAGGTGAATGGGTTACTAACACCTTCATTAAGATCAGACCTAGATATATCTTCACTCATGGGTGATAAGGTAGAGAATTGGGGTGATAAGTGGGATGGGGATATCCAAGTGTAGAGACTCCCCCTTAGAAGAAGGTTCATCTCTCAGTGAGAAACCTAATTTGGCTTTTCCCTTAGGCTGTGTGCCTTGGGAAGTATCAAGTAGGGTGGTTTATGTTGGCATAGGTGGAGGAGACCTTGGCACAACCTTTTTCAGCCTTTTTAGAGTTGTGGTTGTGGGGGAAGTGGGTGGAGTAGTGGCAGTGGTAGTTTCAGTAGTCCTTCCCCTCTTTCTAGTGAATTGGATAGGAGGGGATGGGGGAGAAGATGGGTCAGCTGTGTCTCAACCTCTGCGGCTTGTGCAGGGTTGTCAGCTTGAGCAGGTTGTTCAGTTTCAACATTAGTTTCTGCTTGAACATCCGCTTGGGCATGTTCAGCCGGAAACTGCCTTAGGATTGGCAGGGGATGGTCAGTGTCCCTTCCTTTAAAAACAGTTTTTTTTACTGCAAGGTTTGAAAATGTTTTCTCATTCAGAATTTTAGGTTGCAAAATTGTACCACTCAAAACAATTTGAGGATACTTTTCTTTTAAAATGCAGGTTATGAACCTGGGATACATGTAAAAAGAAAAGGAGTTTGCATTTACCTTTAAGGCATTGAAAATTAGTTTAGAGAAATTGAACACTTCACCTTTCACAGTAGCATAAAATGCTGTGGCTTGTTCAGCAGCCATTTCATTAAATCCTAATTTGTTTGGAGTAAGGCATACTATCAGGGTATGGGCCAAGAATCGCCAGTTCTGGGGTAATTGCCCCTTCTTGATTGTTTTGCCCTTTGTCTGTCCGCCATAACCAATTGCTTGAAACAGAGGCAGGTAGACGTTGTCGTCTCGCATCATATAACCATCTTCATCCTTTAGTTTGAGGACTTCTCTGATCAGACCCTCAGAAATTTTGATTTCTGTGCCTTGAACTTTTGAAGTGACGAACTCTTCTTCGTGTTCATCATCTTTTTCAACCGTAGTATTTTTCAAAATTCATTGAGAATTTCTTCATATAAGGTTGCTTCGACAGTTAGGGCATAGTTGAGATGCGATTTCTTGAGGAAGTCGATCATGCCGCATACTTGTTAGTGTAGGAGGGGTTCTCCAAGAATGCTACCAGGCTGTGTTCAAAGGCAAATGGCTCATCTTTTGCTCGTTTCTTGCCACTTGAACTTGATTTGGGTGCCATTTTTGACGATTTCAGTGAGGAAATTTGAGAGAAAAGTGTGAAATTGCTCTTCTAGTTTTTCAGATTTGGGAGCGGTTTTGGTTTCGGAGAGTATTTGGAGTGATGAGAAAGTGGTGTGGAATTCTAACTGGTGGATAAATGGGGTGAATGACAGTTGTAGGGACTAGGTTTTATCCGTTTGACCTAGGCTGAGTCATAGGAGAGAGACTCTGATAACCGTTCAATAAAGTAACCGTGGGACCCTTTTGAAAATTCGCTTTAGGTGGTTGTATTGATAATTCGCTTCAGGTGGTTGTATTGTACAAATTCGCCTTAGGTTTGCTTCTTGCACTGCCAGTATACAAATCTTTCACCCAAAAATTGACATCCACCTGAAGTGGTCTTCTTGTCTAAATTGCATCCTCCATAGTCACTGTCAGTGAATGCTTTGAAACAGAAATCAGAATTCTTAGGATACCACAAACCCAATTTTGGTTGACCCTTCAAATATCTGAAAATTCTTTTCACAGCCAAAATGTGGGACTCCTTTGGTGTGGATTGATATCTTGCACATAGGCAAACACTGAACATGATATCAGGCCTACTTGCAGTTAGATACATCCGGGATCCAAACATTGCCTTGTACATGTGCACATCCACTGGTTTGCTATTCAAGTCACTGGATAACTTGTGTGAAGTGGAGATAGGAGTTCTTGCACTTGAAGTGGACTGCATGTCAAATCTCTTCAACATATCTTGAAAATACTTTGACTGGTTCAGAAAGATCCCAGTTGCAGTTTGCTTCACTCTCAATCCAAAAAGAAGGTTAATTCTCCCATGGAGCTCATTTCAAATTTGGACTGCATCAAAAGTTTCAAACTCCTTACACAAAATAGAGTTAGATGAACCAAAGATAATGTCATCCACATATATTTGTACCATTAACATATCCTTACCAACACACTTGACAAAGAGTGTTTTGTCAATTGCTCCTCTCTTGTAGCCATTCACTAGAAGATAGTTTGAAAGTGTTTCATACCATGTTCTAGGAGCTTGTTTGAGACCATACAAAGCTTTGATCAGCTTGCATATCCTGTTTGGGTGGTGAGGGTCCTCAAAGCCAGGAGGTTGACAAAACATACACATCTTGATCCAATAAACCAAATAGGAAGGCACTTTTGACATCTATTTGAAATACTTGAAAATCTTTGAAAGCTGCATAGGCCAGAAAGATTCTAATTGCTTCCAATCTAGCCACAGGTGCAAAGACTTCATCATAATATATGCCCTCTTCATGTACATAGCCTTGCACAACAAGCCTTTCCTTGTTTTTAATCACAATACCCCTGTCATCTTTCTTGTTTCTAAACACCCACTTGGTGCCAATTGGTTCTGCCCCATCAGGCAAGTCTACCAATTCCCATACTTTCTGCTTATTGATCTGAAATAACTCTTCTTGCATTGCCTCTACCCAGCTATCATCTTTCAAGGCATCAGCTACCTTGTTGGGTACTTCTTAAGACAAAAATGCAGCATGCAAGCAGATATTTGCATCAAAAGATTTACTCCTTGTCAACACTGGTGCTGACAGATCTCCAATAACATTTTCCCTTGGATGATTCTTGCTGATTCTTATATCTTGAAACATAGGAAACTCATGGCTTCTTCCATTTGTGGGTATATTGAACTTAGGAAGCAAGTAGTCAAGCTTCAATATCACCAATATGTGACGCAGGATCTGAAACTTTAACTATATCTTGAGAATTGTGTTCTGAATCAAGAATTAAAATGCTCAAAACTGAACTCATCTGATGCGGCATCATTTGAATTTGCCGGTTTAGTTGACCCTGAATCAGTGTTCTCAATAGTTTCTGAAATGTTGTTTTCCGGTTGAACTTGAACCGGAGAAACAGGTTCCTCTTGGACTTCAATCCGAACTACTTCAGCATCAGTTTAAATAATTCCAGACGGTTTGTTTCCATTGCATGGGAAGATAGGTTTGATGCTCATTGAAGAAAAGAAGATTGGCTTCATATTGATTCCAGCATGGTTTTTCTTCCAATGTTCATCAGTTGACCTATAGTGAATCTGTTCCTGCACTGATGAACTCACAGGCTTCACAACAGTTATGTTGAAGGCAGTAGCTAGTGAATCAATATCAAATAACCAGGTGGGTTGAGATTCAAAATTGTTAGAAGATTTTTCATTGAGGGACACATTTATTGTTTCTTCAACAATTTTGGTTCTCTTGTTGTATACTCTGGATGCCTTATACACATCAAAATATCCAACAAAATATCCCTCATCTGCCTTTTCTGCAAATTTGGGCAATAGCTCACTGGTTATCAATATTGTAACAGGACAACCAAATGGTTTAAAGAAATAAATATTAGGCTTCCTATTTCTCCAAAGCTTATAGGGTGTCTTATTCTTGCCTTTAGCAATCAAAATCCTGTTTTGGACATAGTAAGCAGTGTTCACTGCTTCTGCCCAAAAGATCACTAGGAGTTTAGAGTCTACTAACATTGATCTAGCAGCTTCAATCAGTGTCCTATTTCTCCTTTCAGCAACACCATTTTGTTATGGAGTTCTAGGAGCACTAAATTGTCTAACAATTCCCTTTTCTTCACAAAATAAATTCAAAACATGGTTTCTAAATTCAGTGGCATTGTCACACCTAATTGTTTTAACTTTAAGGTTGTATTGATTTTCTAAAGAGATTACAAGAGTTTTCAATAATTCAACAGTTTCATTTATTGTTTTTAGAAAGAAAACCCAAGTGTACCTAGAAAAATCATCAATTATAACAAAACAGTATGACCTTTTCCCTAAGCTCATTACTCTAGTTGGACCAAAGTGATCCATGTGCAGTAGCTCTATAGGCGAGATAGAAGATTCAACTTTTGGCTTGAAAGAGGTTTTGTGTTGCTTGCCCTTGAGACAAGGCACACAGTGTTCAGAACATGTAAACTGCTTGTTAGGAAGACCCTTAACCAAGCCAAGATTGATAATTCTGTTCATTTTTTTGTAATTTACATGCCCTAACCTCCTATGCCACAAATTGGATTCATCAGTTGAGGCTTTGGATATGAAACATGTAGTGCCACAGGAAGGTGCAGCAACTGACATATCCAAAACATATAGTCCATCCCTCCTAGGTGCTTTAACCATGATTAGCTCATCAGGAATGGTTTCACCAGGTTTGAGAACTATGGCTTCTCTCTTATTAAACATTAAATTTAAATTCTTGTCACACAGATGTGAGACATTAAGAAGATTAAAATTTAATGTCTCAACAAAATTGACTTTATCAAAGCTTACTAGTCCATTACTCACATCTCCTTGTGCTGAGATATGTCCCTTTGTACTTCCAAAGGCAACTGGTCCCCCATTGATTCTTTTTGTGTTTTCAAGTATGTGCTTATTCCCTATCATATGGCAAGTGCATCCACTGTCTACTACCCATAGGCTGTGTTGGCCTTTATTTTGCACCTGCACATATCGAAATTGATCAATTTCTATAGGGGACCCAAGCCTTAGTGGTCTTGGGTCTACCATAAACATCATCATACTTGTACTCTTTAAGTACTAGAGTATTTAAAACTGGAGCTTCTGTGAGCAGATCATCATTGTCAAGGTTCAAGTTCTTATATTGAGTACTTGTTTGATAAGATCTTTCACTTTTGTTGCTTCTTCTTTCAGCAACTTTTCTTTCCTTGTATTCCTTGAATTTTCTTTGTTTGTTGGTCACATTCCTTGGCATCTCACTAGTTGAGTTGTGGACTTGGTTGACCAACCTAGTTCTTATAGGTGATTTTGAAAATCTTTGTGAAAAATGATTGTTTTGTTTCAAATCTTCACTTGGAAATGGAATAGAGTGACTTCCACTTGAACTAGTAACAAATTCCGGTTGGTTAGATTTCCTGCTTTTTGAAAATTTTCTCTAGAGGTGGTCTTTCCTCTTGAGGGCTTTCTTCTTCCTTGAGCTTCAAAATGCTCAAACTCATCAGCAAAATGGACATTTGGTCTCTGCTTGGGAGTACTGGCTGATCTGAGTTGATTTTTGTTTTCCAGTTAAACATGGGTTCGAGTGGAAAATTGTTCCTCTTGAACTATAGCCGAAAACAGATTTTGTTTCAAAACTGTAAAACTACAATTTCTTTCATTTCCAATTATAACTTTGTTGGATTCAGACCCAAAATACTTCATTCTTTGACTCTTCATAAGTGAAATTCTACCATTGAGTTTCTTTGAAAAGTCAGCTTTTGGTTTTTGAACAAATTTTGGTTTTCAAAGAGGTTTAATTTTGCTCAAAGGATTAAATTAACACATGACAGCTAAGTGCCCTTGTTCACCACAAAACATGCATTCGAGAACTCTGGTTTCATAAAACTCACTTTTCCTAGGAGACTCACTCTTGGTTACCTGTTTGTAGGTAAGTTGGCCAAGTCTTTGAGTTTGACTTCCCTTGGGTTGTTCAGGTTGTTTACCTCCAACTTTTGAATCTTTTGGTTCAAAAATAGTTAGGGGGTGGTATAGCAATTGATGATTTTAAAATCCTTGATTGGTCAGCTGATGCAGATGTGCTTGCATCAGTGACTTCAGGTTTCTTTGATTCAACAGATTTTTCAATACTTGGCTGAGATGAGATGTCATCAACAGTGAGACCAACTTTGCAGTCTGTCTTCAAAGCTTCAATTGGTGCAATTGCAGGTGAGTACTCAATGGGTGGTTCAACATTGTTGTAACTAACACCAGCTTTACCATACATCCCTCCCAACCATAACTTTTCAGCCTTTCTGTTTGCATTTTGAAATTTATCACAAGTGAACAAGGCATCTTTCAGTTTAATTTCAAGAGAGTCAACCTCATCCTTAGCATCTTTGGTTTCCTTTCTTGAGTTTTCAAGTTTAGACAATAAATCATCAAGCCGTGTTTCAAGATTTGAGTTAGTTTGTTTTATCTGTTCAAATTCTTTGTTCAAATTTGCAATCTTAGCAATATAAGATGACTCAGTTTTCCTAAATTATTCCTTTAACCCATTTAGATTTGAAACTTCATCAATTAGATCAGTGTTATAATGTATGTACTTTGCTACTTGTTCAAAGCAAGCAGGGCTGCATAAATTTTCTAAGACCTTTTCAGGAATAGGATTTACCTAATCTGAAGTAGAGTCTTGTTTGCCCATCAAATCATGATTAATTGGCTCAAACTCAGCTATGAAGTATTCTCATTCTACAATTCAGTTTGATTTTCTACAGCAGCAACAACATTCTGATGGTTTTGACTTCCGGTTGGTTTTGGTGGAGTAGGTTGCTGACCAGAAGTGTGAGCAGAGTTGCTGTTTGAGTTGTTGTGGTTGTTTCCACTATGATTCTTCATTTGGACATGACCTTGGTTCTGTCTTTCTCTTCTTGGTTGTAGGCACTCTTTTGCGAAGTGTCCAAGTTGATGATAGTTATAACACTTGACCTTGCTTTTGTCTAAGCCAATTTGAGCACCTTTTGCTCCTTTGTAGGTTCTTCCTGTTCTTTTGTAAAATCTTTGGGCTCTAACAGACACCATAGCAAGTTGGGTCAAAATATCCATCTCTTCTAAGTCATCTGCACCTATACATTCTAAGTCTTCACGAATGAAGCCTTTGTATGAGTCAGTTGCTACATGAGCATTATGAGAATTTTCAAACAAGTTTGAAGAACTCTCTTGACACCTTGGTGTCTCAGGGAAGCTGACTACAGGTGACTGATAGAAAGAGGAGTTTGAAGATCTTTGATATGAAAATCAGTAGTGACTAGAGCAGTTGATAGCAACTGAGTTGATTCAGAAAATGAGTTTTGCTTAATTTAGTTTCATTTCATATGCACTGAGTACACCATGAAGTTCACTAAGCTTTATCTTTTTTAGATCCTTACATTCTCTGATGCTAACAGTGTAAACTGTCAACATTGAAGGCAGAGAACCTAGGAATTTTCTGTTTGCATCAACTTGTTCTAGTTTTACATCTACTTTTTGTAGTTCATCAAGTAAAGAAACAAATCTCAGGTACTGGTTAGTCATGGATTCACCAGATTTGTAAGTAAAATTATCATATTTTTGTTTCAAAACATCTTTCTTGTTTTCCTTAACTTCATTGGTTCCCTCATACATATCGCTCAAAGCATTGCACAGGCTATGTGTCGTCTTATATCCCTTAAACCCACTCAAGATGGAGTTGGGCAGTGCAGCATGTAGAGTCCAGTATGCTTTGTAGTCAAAGTCAAGAGCAGCATAGTCATAGTCTGTGTATTCTTCTAGAGGTTTTGGAATTTTAACTTCTACATCACCAGCTGATGAAACCATGGGACTGTATGGACCTTCAGTTAGGGACTTCCATATACGGCGATCTAGGCTCCTAACAAAACCTACCATCCTGAGTTTCCAAGTATCAAAGTCATCAGGAGTGAACATTGGTGGTTTGTTAGTGCTACCGTTTGAAGATCCTAAACTAAGTCCATTCATTTTGAAGAACTTTTGAAAGGAAAAAACAACAAAGCTTGTAAAGTAAACACGTAGAGTATCAACTTTGAAGCACTTTGAGTCTTCAAAGTGAGAGCCAACGCTCTGATACCACTTGTAGGATCGGTGTTAAACAGATTTGAACTAACAAGAAACCCTCTACTTGTAAATATAACCTTGCGGAATGAAGTTATATTTCACTTTACTCAAGCTTAATTTTAGTTAGAGTAAATTATGGATTGCGTCCCTGTGGTTTACACTTTTGTTTGGAATGAGTCCAAGTTGTGAGAAATTTCTAATTGAAGGGCTGTGGTTTCAATTTCTTCTGAATTCAGTCCCTGGTACTCACGCCGTCCATTTCTTACCGTTAACACCCTCACATGTGCCAGTCATGTGAGGGTATTTATGTCTTTTCTCCCAACCTCATCAACGACCCCTTATTAAAAAAAAACCCTAACTCTCGTCATTTACTCTCACAAAAAACCCGATCATGTTCCTCCATAACTCACACTCCGATCACATTTGATGGTCTGAGCCAGCTTAAAGTCTCAATTTGAAGATGGTTCTGAAAATGTGGCAAGTTTGTGTCCCTGAAGTAGGACCGTTTGATCCCTATGAAATATACGGTATGTTCATAAAATCCAAGCTTTAAATTTGTTAATTCTTCTGATTAACCATATTTCCAAGCAAAATTTAATTGTAACTTTTATCCAATGTCAGCTAATGAACCTACAATGTTCACATTCAAAGTACATCATGGGGGGGGGGGGGGGAGTTTATCAACTGTCCTGGTATCAAGTACGTGAGAGGGCAGATAGGATGGGTTAATATGGTCGATATTGATGAGTTTTCTGTTCACGAACTAGACCAGATGTTACAAGAGATAGGTTATCCTAAATAAGAGGTAATGTATTATTACTTCAAAATACCTACTGATGATATAAATTTAGGGTTGAGACCACTAGGGAATGATCTGGATGTGTTAGAATTGGGTAAGTATGTAGAAAAGTTTAAGGTTATTAATGTCTATACTGAGCATGGTAATACTAGGCTTAAAACTTATTTTCAACCAACTGTTTCAATGTCAAATGTACACATTGAGGAGATTACTGATGAACAGCAAGGTAATCAGTTAAATTCTAATCAGGGAAGTTCTAATCAGTTAATGATAGGTAATGGTACTAGGATTCTACAGATTGGATGGCAAGAACACCAGGTAATGGATTTGGAAATAGGGGATCTACCTAATGAGGACTTGGAAGTAGAAGATGTAGATAATCTAAACTTGGAAACATGAGAAGTTACTAATCAGAAATTGGATGTGGCTGATGTAGTTAATGATGATGATGATGATCCTTTTGAGGCTTAGATGACATTCTAGGACATGGTAGCTCATCAACTAACCTATATAAACCACAAGAAGGTGACAGTCAACCTCATGATAATGCTATGGATGTACATGAAAATCCTGAAATCCAGCAAATAATAGATCATGATGAGATCTTTGTGGCAGGTTTTGTATTCAACTATGAGGAAGGTGAGGCTGTTGTTGAGGGTGGAAATAATCAACCTAAAGGAGATAATGGTGAAGCTGATGGTGAGGCTGAGGGTGAGGATGGTGAGGCTGAGGGTGAGGATGGTGAGACTAAGGCTGAGGATGATGAGGCTGATAGTGAGGATGGTGAGACTGAGTGTGAGGCTGTTGAGACTGAGGGTAAGAATAGTGAGGTTGAGGGTGATGAGGGCGAGGACTCATACTTTCTAGTTGATGAAGATAACTTGATTGAGGATGTGGCAGTTGACATGGAGGAGTTCAGAGCCAATGTATATTTTTGTGAAGGGGATGGTGAGGGGGATGTTCATGATGAACCTGATGACACTGATGATGAAGACACTGCAGAAATAGATTTAGATGACTTTGACAGTCATGATGATGAGGATGAGTGTGCCCTTAAAAGAGGTGTTAGAAAGTTGAACAAGGGGAAAGGTACTTGCAAGGCAGACTACATAACACCCTTCTATCCAGGACAGACTATCATGAGCAAGGAGGAAATTACTAATATGGTGATTAAAACAGCTGTGGAAAGTAGGAGGCAGCTAGCTTTTGTGAAGAATGATAATGTGAGGATGAGGGTGGTATGTTATGGTATAAATCCGGATAGTTTATGCAAGGGGACAAATTTGGTTGAATCATCTAGTGGGGGTGGTGGGCCCAGTTCAGTAAAAGCATCCAATGTGGTAGGTGGGGGTGGTGAGGTTGAATTAAATAATAAAGGTGAAAAGAAAAGATTCCCTAAACCTACATGCCCTTGGTCTTTGCAAATATCAAGAAGCTCATCTGATAGTGTGTGGTGTGTGAAAGTGTTCAACACAGAGCATAGGTGTTTGACTACAAGAAATGTGAAACTTTACACAGCCATTGCAATTGCCAAGGAAATACAGCCACTTGTTGAGGCTAACCCCAATATAAGTCTTAAATCCCTGCAACAACATCTTCAAAGTTTACATCAGTTGTACATATCTATTGGAAAGAATTTTAGGGCAAAGGATATGGCTACCACTAAGATAGAGGGTGATTACAGCAAACAGTACTTTCTTTTAAGGGATTACTGTGATGAGTTAATGAGATCTAATCCTGGCATAAGTATCAAGATAGATGTTGAGAGGGCATGTAATCCGGCCAGTCCAACAAGACAGTTTAAGAGAATGTATATCTGTTTTGCTGCTTTGAGAGAGGGGTTTAAGGTTTGTGGGAGAGATATCTTAGGTTTGGATGGTTGCTTCATGAAAGGACCCTATCCTGGACAGATTTTGACTGCAGTAGGTGTTGATTCAAACAATGGGACTTACCCAGTTGCATATGCTATAGTGGAGGCTGAAACACTGTTGTGATGGACATGGTTTCTTGAATGTCTTGGCCAAGATTTGGATCTTCATGCAAATTCAAATTTTACATTCATCACTGACAGGCAAAAGGTATGTGCTTTTCAAACTCACTATTTTATAATTAACCAATTAATATTGTAATTATGTTCTAACCATTATCTTACTATGAAGGGGCTCATACCTGCTTTGCACAAGGTTTTCCCTGCTGCTAAACACATGTTTTGCCTAAGACATATTCATCAGAATATGAAGGCAAAGTGGAGAGATGTGTTGAAGGACCTACTTTGGAAGTGTGCAAGTGCCACAACAGTCCCATCATTTGAAAGGAGGATGGAAGCAATTAGGAAACAAGATGCATCTTTGCACCAATGGTTAAGAGAAATCCCACCAAAACACTGGAGCAGAGCACACTTTAGTGGTAAGTTTTTATCATGTTTTATTTTTATCTTACAATATATAGACAGTTTTAATCCCACCAAAGCACTGTAGCAGAGCACACTCTTTCTAAATTTAATTTGGTAAATGTAAATTTTGCAGAAAGGCCAAGATGTGATTTACTATTGAACAACCTATGTGAGGTATTCAATAGACAATTAGTTGGGGGCAGAGACAAACCAATTATCACTTGCTTGGAGTTTATCAGGGAATATTTAATGAAGAGGATAGCTCTTGTGCACAAGAAGATAGCAAAGGCTGAGGGGCCATTGACACCAGCTGCCACAAAGACACTAAATCTGATCAAGACTTTGGCAAATGAATACAATGTCATTGTAGCTGGTTTCAACAAGTACCAAGTGAATGGACCATGGGGCGATCAAGTTGCTGTTGATTTGGATAAGAAGGTATGTTCATGTAGAAGGTGGCAATTATCTGGGATGCCTTGTAAACATGCAGTTGCAGCTATCTGGGATTACGCAAAAGATCATACACAAGCAGAAATTGTTGAGAAATGGGTAGATAAAGCCTACTGGCTAGAAACCTGGAAGACTGCTTATCAGCACACATTGGAGCCAATCAATGGAAGATCAGAGTGGATGCCATCAAGTTGCCCAACAAAATTAACTGCACCAAAACATCACACTCAAGTTGGAAGGCCTAAGAAGAAGAGGAAGAAATCTGCCGTGGAGTTGGCTGATAACATCTGCAAAAATGGGAAGTTGGCAAGGAAGGGTAATACTATCACTTGTAGCAAATGCAAAAAAAAGGGACACAATGCAAGGTCATGCAAGGGGCAGGGGCCATCACAAGGAGCTCCTTAGATTTTCTGATATTATGTTTTAGACTCTATGGTTGGTTGTGAATTTGCTAGAATGTTTTATTTGGTTATATTTTTATGTGTTTGGTTTTAAACAATGTTGGATGGATGTAGTTTGGGACCACTAGTTATTATGGTCCCCATTTTGGTTTTAGACTAATGTGACATGTAACCCACCTTTTGGGAGTTATGATTTAATGGGTTTACCTAATTTGGATATCTTTTTATGTTGTATATTTGACCAAAAAAGTCAAACTGTCAAAAAATGTTGGATATCATGGCTATTGGCAGTTTTGACAAAGAAAGGTAGGTGTTTTATGTGATATGGCAGGGGCAGGTATGTTGCATATTCAAGACTCAGTTAGTCAAATAACAAAATTGTAAGTACCACTTGTGTTTATGTTGTATATTTGACCAAAAAAGTCAAACTGTCAAACAAATTTGGATATCGGGGCTATTGGCATGTTTTTAACTTGGTACTTGTTTTTTAACAAATTACATTAGGTCACTTTGGTCTTCTTTTTTAACCAGTTTTTGAACTTGATTACAAGCCAAGATGGCTGCATTTCATTTGCAAATCAAATAAGTCAAACCAACATTCTTTCATTACATATTGCAAATACATCCATAACAAATTGATCATTTACAACATCAAACTTAAAAATTGATCAATTTGGTCCAAAATAACTAGCCTTCTAAACTTACACATTGAATTACATCACTTGCCAAAAAAATACATCAAAAAGAAAACCCAGCTGAGAACCACCACAAATTTCAAAATTTTTACTTCAAGCTCCAATCTTTTGCAATCTTCTTGATATTTTCGTAGGATTTCAACTGCTCTCTCAGAAACAGGAGGATCAACCCAACTAACAAAGCCACACATGGATCCCTGTATACCAGAAAAAATAAGTTAAACCCTAATTTTTCACTATTGAAATTACTAACCTAATCAAACGGCTTACTGGTCGTGCACAGCAATGAAAGCGACGTCTTGGGTTAGCGGTGGTTGAAGATGTACGTATCAATGTTGCAAATCCACACTTTTTACAGATCACCATCATCCTTCCTTTGTTCATCAACGAACGTTTTAGGGTTTGGGTTTGATAGCCGTTTGGAATCATTGTCGAAGAGAAGAATGTTAGGGCCTGTACTTTATATGGGTTTATTTTCATTCTTTTATTAGATTAAATGAGGTTGGGTGAAAAGACATAAATGTCCTCACATGACTGGCACATGTGAGGGTGTTAACGGTAAGAAATAGACGACGTGAGTCCCAGGGACTGAATTCAGAAGAAATTGAAACCACAGCCCTTCAATTAGAAATTTCTCACAACTTGGACTCATTCCAAACAAAAGTGTAAACCACAGGGACGCAATCCATAATTTACTCTTTTAGTTAACTTGTACAATGTAAATACTTGATTGCATAAAGATAGTAACAACGATGTATAAAATACTCGGCACTATTTGCATTAACTCATAGTTACAGTATTACAAGGTGATGATAAACCGTGTGTAAACAAGAAGCTAACTAAGCTATATATAGTGCATATGAGATTAATGACAGCCATTGATCTCAAACGATTTAATCTAAACAAGTAAACAAAAAGTCAAATATGAACTACTATAAGAACATTCTTCGATTGACGAGGAGGAAGAGTGTAAACATCAGTTAACCATAAGTAGGAGACGGCTAGGAATCACATCTGAGCAGACAAAAGGTGTTGCAGGCTGAATCAGACTGATGTGAAGTGCCAGAAAAGATTCCGGTTGAACTCTTTATTCTGCTGGACAAAAGAGTTCACCCGAAATATCCGTTTCCGCTTGAACTTGGTCGCTTCCAGTTAAAGTTACTTTTCCGCTTGAACTTGTTCTTCCGCTTGAACTCAAGTTCAGCCGGAAAGTCTTCATCTTCCAAATATTCAGCCGGTCATCAAAAGTAGATAATTCCTTACACTATATCTCCATACCTTCACCCAAATATCCAGATCTAATCTCTCTCTCTCTTTCTCTCTCTCTCACTCTCTCAATTAAAATCCATTAAAAATCATCAACCCAGTCCCTCCCTAATTCCACCACCACCGCCGAGCCTAACCACAACCACCACTACCAACACCGAGCCGTAGCACTGATGTCAAGCAGCCATAATCTAAATCCACTGTGAAACCCACACAGGCGACATCCACCAGAACGCGAGCTACGATGGTTCTCCATTCGTCGACGGCGACTAAAGACCTTTGTTAGAAAGGATGTACTACCTGAACCCACACCGTTTTTGACCATGGGTCAGAGCATAGAAGTCGAGAATACCCATGGTAGGACTTGGCCGGGGTTTCTTCGGAGTGCGCCGTCGCTGGCATCGGCAGAAAGGTCACCAATTTTCTAATTTTCTGTCATGTCTCAAACATTATCTTCCCGATTCCTGTGCAGTGTAATAATTTTTTGTTTGGTCTCAATAAGTAATTATTTTTCACAAAAAAATATTTTTTATTAAAAAATATTTCTTAGATCTACCAATCTTTATGTAATTGTACATGGATTTAATTGTTCGTGTTATATTAAAATATCAAGTTGTGCTTTTACTTAAATTGTTGTAACATCTATGTAATAATTAAAAATCAATAACAATAATCACTTTTAATAAAGTTACTCTCTACAATTTATGAATGTGAATTCTTTTATGACACCCAATAAATGCCTATACAAGTCTTTAAATATGATAATTTGAGTTATGGGGAAGGAGATTATTGTTCTAACATCTATGTAATAGTTGTAAATCAATAACAATAATATATATATATATATATATATATATATATATATATATATATATATATGGGGAGAGGATCATTTGAGAACTAATTGGTTGAGAGAACTTTTGAGAACCATTTTAAACAACTAGTTATATTTACATATACCCCAGTGGTCCCCAACTGAAATTAGTGGTGGAGATTTAGTTCTCAAAAGTTCTCAAAACAAAAAGTTCTCATTTGAACCTAACCCTATATATATATATATATATATATATATATATATATATATATATATATATAAGTTGAGCAAATGCACTATTTTGCACCTTCATAAATGTGAAATCATAAATGCATTTTCATTAACAAATTACGGGTTTGCTTTGTTTTAGATGATCATCATCATAAAAAAAATTGTTCATCGAAATAAATATCTCCATTAGTAAACATAATAAGCAATGAATAGAGGAAAACCATGGGTTTTTTGCAACTTCAATAACATATGCCTAGCCCTTCAACTTCTTGCAACTCCCTAAGTAATAAACTATATAATAATAGCATCATAATAAATAGGTTAATAACAATAAGCTATTGGATTCTAGGCACTAATACGCAATAAACATAGCAATAAACATGACTCTTTCAAGTTCTTTTAACCACATTTCAATTAATTCAAGACATTTCTATGATCATATATAAAGGCATGGAGGCCTCATTTGTTCACCTCCCCTACCCGCCATCTCCTACACCGTGTAAGTAATGAGAAGTTTTAATTTTGTGTAATTTTTGTCCACATATATAAAGGCGGGAAGAAAATGTACTGGCGGAACGCTTGCCTTTTCTTGTTTTCTCCGGCGTGAATAAAGTGTAACGTCGGGGGAAAACGGGTTGTTTTCTTTCCCTAATTTTTTCTTTGTTGACACCCCCTCCTTGAGTCCGGCGGGAAGAACATGTACCGCCAGAACGCTTTCCTATTTTCTTTCATCAGATGCAAATATAGGTTTATTCAACCTAGATTCAAACTCCTTCAATTGTTTTGGGAAGAATATTTATATGTTGTTTCTTGTTGAAATTAAAAAAAGTAATAGTGATGCTCTTAGATTAATGCAATTTGTTCGTCAAGGAAATTCTCTGTGTTGTTTCATTGTAGAAATTAAAAAAGTAATAGTAATAGATCTGAACTAATGCAAAGATTTGTACAAGTTATACGTTTCGTCACATATTTACAAACCTTCAACTCATTTGATTACTGTAGAAGCATAAACCGATGTTGATGAATTTCAAACATACCTCGATGAAACAAATAGATGAATTCAAGACACTGTAAGATTCTTTTGTTTGATTGTTTCTGACTAAAGATTGGTTTTAATCTTCAAGATAAAATTGTTGTGTTCTGAGTTTTTAAAGTAAGATTTGTGTTCTTAATTTCAGGGACAATTTGAAGAAAGATTGGTACTGCTATGTTTTCTCAAACAGGTTTGAATCCGTTTGTACATTCTTTGTCGATTTTGTTAATTCTCTGTTGATTTTGTTTAATCTTTACGTTTATTAGATATAAAGATATGAGTTTCTGCATACATTTTCTTATTTAATATGAAGTTTGTAACATATTCATAACTCCAACAGGTTTGTATGTTTGTGGGACCCTGCACACTAATTTATATTTTATTCCTTTTAGTAACATTTTCATAACTCTTTTGATATGAAGGTTCTCTTATAGTTGTTCTTAAATTACATCATTTCTTTTTCATTTTTATGTAGCCAAAAAACTTGAAAATATGATTTTATTCGTACCCATGATTCCAAGAAGACATGTACGATACATGGCCATTACAGTTTGAAAGGCATTTAATCAGTTATGTCCTCTCATCTTACGAAGGTAACTTATTTTCTCTATTTGTTTTTGGGTTTCTGAGGATGTTGCCATGTTGAATGTTGTTAAACTCTTTTTTGTGTTTGGAGTTGAAATATTTAGACTGATAATTGAAAGGCTTTTTTAATGTACTTTCTTCCTATAGGTACGTATTAGTGAAATTTGACAACTATCAATGCTTAGGTTTTCTTTAACTTCAATGCGATATATATTAAGCTGAAATTTTTGCTTAATTTAACTGACTTAATTATCTTAAATAAAGTTTGCTATTTATGTAGTTTGTTCAATTTTTATTGCATCTTGAGAGTTATGTTGGTATATGGTTTTGTGGTTGACTTAATTATCTTAAATAAAGTTTGCTATTTATGTAGTTTGTTTAGTTTTTATTGCATCTTGAGAGTTATGTTAGTATATGGTTTTGTGGTTGTTAGTGTATTGTGTTTATTCGTGAAGGAATTCATTTACTCCATAACAAAGGAATCCGTTTACCTTTGCCCTTTATACTCATAACTTTTTCTAAGCTCTTGCTATAACCAGATACAATGTTCTAGCTTCACTTTGTTAATATCAAATTTTTTCGAAGCCCTCGCCGACGTGAATAAAATGTAACGTCGGGGGAAAACGGGTTGTTTTTCTTCTACTTTGATTGCTATCTATTCTTATTCTATTATACTAAATGTTATTCACTTTGCATTTGCAGGTTGTTAGTTCGTACCTCATACCAATGTCATTGAATATCGTTCGTTGCAATATTGGACAAATTGAGTGCTATGTCTTCGTTTACGCATCCGAAAGTTGAATATGATAATGGGTGTACCTTTGTGGGGAACATCAACATGAGCATAGGGAACACGATTGAGAGAGCAATTGTATACATGGAATCTGAAAAAAATACAAATTAACATTTCTGTAGTATATATACCGAGAAGAAGCTATCAACAAAAGAATTTACCTAATTCACAAAACAAATGCAATACTAAATTAAATTAGTAGGAAAAATTACCAAGCACGTAAAACTATATAGCATCAGATTAAGAACAATAATATAAGTCTGATATAAGACTATTGACTCTGTTAAAATTTATACATATTTGCTGATGAAGATCAAGGTAATCAAGAACATTTATAAAACTTCATATGCTAAAAATCAAAATTTCCTTCAACTGAGAGCAAAATCTTATAATTTGTAAAGAAACTAATGGTTACAACCAGCATAAAACCTAAATCCACCAACTAATAGCAAATACTTCAAATAATGGAGCATACAAAAAGATTGAACAATAAGAATCTTTAATTAATAAAGTACAACAGTTAGTCGAATAAAAAAAATTATTTCATGCAATCAATTGATTAAATAGTCATGAAAAACTTATTACCTAGAATTAGAAATTCATGGTAACCAAGATGCCAAACACGTCCAGGTAAAAAAAAATAGAGAATTCAATTGACCATGAAATTAATAGAGAAAACTTATTACCGAAGAGAAATGGAGTTACCACAACCCTTAATTTCACGTATCGGGCTTCTTCACCGCCTCAACTAATCATCCCCTTAACCACCGCCGCTTCAACGATTCAGGAGGAGCAACAACGAAAACTACAACGAAATAGGTGGAGCAACACCGCTTCGACGCCTCAAACGTAGCTCCGATGAGAGAGTTGAGAATGGTTGTGGTATTTCACATCACGCTCGAGGGCGCTAGGTGAGACGGGTCGTAAGAAGGCGGTGGTTTTGACGGCGAAGCAGGGCGAAAAGGAGGTGGGAGTGATGGTGGAGAAGGGGGAGGCCCAATTTGTGGCTGTAGCGGTGGTTTAGATTGGAGACGCCAATTGTATTGTGATATTAGGAATATAATATTAATATCTAGACCATTTAATAGATATTATATAATAAATTATCATAAAATCAATATAATATAATCAAATATATACAAAGTCTAATAAAATATTGCAATTTAATCAAAGCAAATAACCTGACTTTGTATATATAGGAAAAGGTTTAGCGACGTAGCTTTTGTTCGTTTACCTTTAATCTCCTTGTAAAAGATGAAGGAAAAAAAATAAAGCGTGTTTTTATTAGCATTTGGCATATTTTTTATTTATTCCTTTTTATGTAGTATATGATGTTATTATGTATGTTAGGATGCTATTGGTAATTATAATCGTATCTTTATCCTTTATGTGTAACATGATACATCAAGTAATATGTCTCCAAAATGTATTTCTGATATAAAACATGATCCAACAAAACCACTTCAAATCCATGTCATTAAGAAGTGGAAGCCGTACACGAAACACCCCAAACTTTCCTCATGTGAGTCACCAGTTACCTCAAGAGCATGAAAGAAAGTATTGTATGATATATCTTATATTGATGTCAATTAGTATCAAATTTGGTTTTGTATTCAGCAATGTGCATCATATTTGGTTTTGTATTCAGCAATGTGCAATTGTATTGGCATTGCTCTGTTTGTGGAAATAAGTTATCATTGACTACACATGAAACTAATCATTCGAAGTTGTTTTTAATCACAAATCAAATATAAAAAAACAATTGTGTAACTAATATGCAATATACACGGTAACACGGAGGCTTAAATACTATATTTCTTTATTTGTATAAACAAATTATAGCTTTAACTTGATTACTAAATTTTTTTAATTAGGTTGGTATTAAAAAGGAATATAATCGCCATGTCCAATAAATTTGATTATTTAAAGATGTATTTACTATTTGTTGTATTTACGCATACTCTTTTAGGTACCTACAAGTTGCATTTACTTTTATTATATTCATAACAATTGGTACGGTTAATATAATTACCATATAATATTAAGATTAAGGTACATACACTTTTATGTTTGAGTTACTCAATTTGATAATTTTTGGTGTAATGTTACTATGTTTCAAACGTTAAAAGCTTTAGGTACAAGTTATACCCAGTGTTGTCTCTATTTTTTTGGCTTATTGTTTTTCGACGTGTTTTCAAACTGCTTCGACTTTGTTAAGTCATCAATATTTTGCTCTGTGAAAGTTAATTAGAGTGGTTTGTAATAACTATATTAGAAATGGAATTTTAGGTCCGTTTCAGAAATGGAATCACTATATTAGTAATGTTTACGATGTTGATTTTTTCAAAAAAGAAAATACCAAAAGGATTATTCTAATGGTATGTATTATGATGTATGTATAAACTCTATGAAGTTAACAACCGGAAATAGTTATGAAATTATGATGCATAAAGCTTGAGAATATGTGTTGTTATTGTTCACCTAAGCCTCATATTAGCCAACAAACTGCATATTCTGTTAGTTAGATAAAAAAAATTTGTGTTAGTTGTGTATATGTAATAAGTACATTCTTTGTTTTAAACACATAATCAAAACACCTAGGACACTTATTATAAACATATAATCAAAACACCTAGGACACTTATTATAAACCCATAATCAAAACACCGGCAATTACTGCCATATGAACATGACACCGAGTCTGGCGTGAAAAAAAATATAGCGCCGAAACGTTATATGTTTGTGGCTTTGTCCGACGTTAATAAAATATAACGTCGGCGGCTAGCGAGTTGTGCGTTTCTTTTTTTTTTTAATTCCTTGGAATTCTTATTTTGTTGTACTAATTGTTCTTCATAATACATTTGTAGGTACTTACTTCGACTTTACCAAGGACCAAAACGAAAATAAAATTATATCCCTTTGTAAATGAGAAAGAGATGGGCATAGTTGACAAATTTTGAGTGAATATAGTAACAAAAAATTCAAAGAATCAAAGTTGGTGATATTTGTAATCTTTACAAGCATTATTCATAGTCAAGTAATGATGACACACCTATAACCTTTGCTCAGAATCAAAAACAAAAAAAAAACATAAATATTTAATGAAATATTATTGAAATGTCAAATGAAATAAAACATTTTAATTATTATAAAAAATAACTCATATTAATATATCTTCATAAAGTTAATATGGATAAATGTTGTGGTGTTAAAGTATAATAATTTATGAGTTTTATTCTTACATGTAAGGGGCATAAGGTATATCCATGTGGTGTGATGTTGGTGTGGTGACCACCTCAGCTCTGACTGGACCACACCAAAGTATCACATAGAAGGGAGTATGATGGTATGGTTTTCTCATATGGTGTGTTTTAATATTTAATTAGTTTAAACAAAAAAAATTTAATGGCATCGCATGATTGGATGTTCCTTTCCTTGACCGACATGAAACATTTCACGCAAATTTACCGCGCAAGAGAATAGCGTTGGTACGGGATGGAAATGGCACTACCAAAGTGGGCATCACGCCACTATGGCACACCCATACCGGTTGGCCTAAGATTGTAACATTTATGTTGTTTTAATGTTCTAAACACCGAAATTTTGTTACTAAGGTAACTACATATGTGTTGTTTAATGATTATATGATGATTTTAACTTATAACATTTGTTAAGGGAAGATATGGTAGTTTGCTTTAAAATATGATTAATATAAAATTTTCATGGTTTTCAAAAGACTTAAAACCAAAATCGTTTGTATTAATCAATGCCACTATTTTGCACCTTTATAATGCTTACCATCATAAATGCATTTATGCTTAAACCATACTAATTCATTCATACATTTAAAAAAAATCGGTCATAATCATCATCATATAATAATAATAAAACTTAACAATGTCGTTGAATATTGTTCATTTTAGGGTTGGACAAGTCGATTGCTATGTTTTCATTCACACGAGCGATGCGAGGGCATTGATGCTTATTGTTTCCGTACCTCCCACCAGAGCAAGGAATGGAATAAGAATCAAGGAATGAAACTAAGTCCAAATATAATTCGA
Source organism: Deinandra increscens subsp. villosa (assembly GCA_039602395.1). NCBI lineage: Eukaryota > Viridiplantae > Streptophyta > Magnoliopsida > Asterales > Asteraceae > Deinandra > Deinandra increscens. Next base: position 31,341,117 of record JBCNJP010000010.1, read on the forward strand.
TTGCACTTAAGAATCAAGGAATGAAATAAGAAAGATTCTTGAAGTTGGAAATGTTCCACAGAATAGCAAACGTGTAACCTATGAGGTCCAGTTTTACAATAATTCAGTAGCTTGCATATTAATAACTAAAATTTACTTAGATTCATCATAGGTTCCTTACTTTGTATATGGATAATTACTGATGTTTAGAAAACTTTTATTTCTGCTACTTCGCATATAGATAAATAATGACGTTCTTACTTTGATGGAATTCTAACACTTTTATGGGATCAACTATGTTTCATCATTTATCTAGAGTGAACATGGATCAAATGCACGTAAGGCCTTAATGTGGTATGTAGAAAGGAGTAGAATCACATGATTATTTCCGCACTTGATTATCAAGAGTTTGTGGTTGCGGATACGTTTATAGGACTAAGTACACGTGCATTGTCATTTGTAGAACCATCAAATTATAAAGATTATTCCTTGCTAAAAACTGTTGTCTTTTGCATTAAAGGTTTAACTTTTTTCATACCCAATATTAGTGAGTAAGGAAAAGTAAACACAATGGAAAGCGTAGTGAGGGAACAAAATATTAGAGATAGACGCTTTTTCGATTATAAGAGGAACAAATTTAATGTGAATATCGACCACCTAGGCAATGGTGTGAGGAGAGTGCACGATGCCATCTGGTCATCTTTCCTAAATTCGATCAATGGCCAAGGTATACGCATGTTGTGCTTAAAATTGAAGAAGGTGAACAAGGTCGAGGTTGCTGCATTTACTAGTGAGGGACTGGAGATCCGAAAGAATAGGAATGAGGAGGAGTTTGTTCATTCATTCGTGGTTAAGACAACCGATGAATCATACCATAAACATGTAGTATTACTCCTAGCTATAGATACAACGCCTAACCATTAACTATGATCTCCCATGATTTTTGAACACATAATTGATTCGCTACTAATATCAGAAGTTCACTTTTTGACTCCACGTGTTGCTGACTCGATTTCTTGAAAAGCTCTCAAAGTGGGATGTTCATAATCACACATTCCAGTTAAAAGTTGAACTCCAGGATGAAGCGGGCTATGCACGGGTGAGCGCCATCACATTCTTTAAGTATTTGTTTGTCTGAGTAGTTATTTGTAAGGTAATAGTGGTTAAGGCGGTTCTACAGTTTGGATTAGTTCAATTTTGGGTCGAGATTATTTGGACGGTCAAGACGACTCTCACTCTCGCCCAAGAATGAAAGGGGGTTGGTGCTCATTCTTAGAGAAGACGAGGCTTCCTCGACACAAGGTTTGACGCTTCGAGTTTTATAAAACCGGTCCTACCCAGATGAAACCGCTCAGTTTAAGGTTTGTTCGGTTGTGTTTACGGTGTTTTGCTTCATCCTATTTTGTGTTCCAACATGTTTAAATTTGCTACCGTTGCCCCGTCCTTGGGTCTAACTTTTTTATTGTTTGTTGTTGGTAATAAGTGGTGACATGTTAATTAGCAATGGTAGGTTTAGTTCTTTTAGACACTGTACTTATGGTCTTGCATAATCTAAGACTTGATGCATTTTGTACACTTTAAATTTGCATACATGTTTTCATGTTGGTGTATCTCTTTTTTTGTTGTGCCTTTCGTAAATCTTCAACATTGCCTTACATTGGCCCTCCCCGTACATCGCACAATTACCCCCGCCCGTGCATCGCACGGGGTTTTATAATTTTATAATTATTTATTATTGATTTAATTTTTTCATTTTTTATTTTTTTTACGTTTTTTATTTTTAAAATTTTTTATTTATTTAATTATTTATAATTAATTATTTAGACTATGTTGAACTTCAACTATTTTTGTAATTATATAGGCATGGTACTATTGATAATGATGTGAGCACAAGCATGTCATGTATCTAGTTACTTTTAATAAAGTTGGGGTTGGTTAAAATTCCCCATCATCAAAACTCAAATTATCATATTTAATGACCATACCGAACATGTTGGGGTTGGTTAAAATTCCCTCCTGCCGTGCATCGCACGAGACTGCATTCTAGTTACTTTTAACAAAGTTCCTCTCTATAATTTATGGATGTGAATGCTTTTATGACACTGAATAAATGTCTATTCAAGTCATTAAATATGATAATTTGAGTTTTGATGATGGGTAAGAAGATTATTACCTAGGTCTTATTATTGAAGCAATTTGTTATGTGATAAGTTGGTTATTAATCTTTATTTTAAACCATAAATTCCTATACAACTTTTGTTGTGTATACGTCGGACTTCCTTTGTAATACAATATGTGTTTTTAATTATGTTACGTATGTGTAACACCCCACAATATATACATGTCATCAATTACCGTTATCCAAAAATTACAGTGACTTTTTCACATCGTTTTTGCAAAAACTTATACAATATGTTAACACGATCCTTGATGTATATATAAACTCACGCGTTTTAGTATGCATGTAGACCATAGTCTATCATAAGGCTTGATTATCAACAATGTAAGTACATACAATAATAATAATCACAACGCATGCCATTTATCTAATCAATATCTTTTATATAACCGGAAGAATCATAATCAATAATAATATAATATAATTAATTGATACATTAGTAAACCGCATTTTGCATGGCCACCTTTATCCAAAATAACAATGAAACACACACACATACATATTAACCCATCTAATGTCTCAACCAATTCCAATTCGTATAGTTATTTGAATCATATTATAAAGTTCGTCTTTCACATAAATACAATATGTTTAGTGTTCAAGCCCACTAAGCATCTAGTAAGCCCATTAAGCATCTAATAGCCCGCTCTTAACGGATCCCTTAAGCCCATTATAGTTTGAATTTGGGCCATAGGTTAGGAACCCATTTAAATGGGCCATCTATATAACACTTTGGGCCATAGTTGTCTACATGCCCAATTGTGATCCACCTTAGGCCATCATACACGATTGTTAGACAGGCCCACTAAGTTTTGTAGTTTGGGCCATAACTAATACATAGAGGCCTGATAGCCTTAACGCTTTAGGTTAGGTATTTGGGATACCCACTAGGAACCGATTGGTCACCCACTTAACATAGGATACCCATGAATCGGTTACTACCACTAGGGACTAAAATGAAACTTCGCCACCCAAATCATTAAATCCTACTCATGCATGTAAATCAACCAATATGAGAGGTTGCTTGTGAATCTCCCACAAAATCAAGCTTGGCCAACTCCAAACCATGCAAGCTCCACTCACCTCTTTGGCCATGTTAGGCCGCTAGCCTTTAAAATCCGATGACACACCTTCATTCACACTCATTTTCCCTCAACAACTCCACAACTCTCACTCTCTCTCGGCTCTGCACATTGCCACTGTAAAGCCACCATCAAGCCACCACCATGCAACCACCACTACCACCATAAATAATAAACACCATCTCATCACCTTGTCACCATAGGGCCACCATGGCATCCCCACATGCTACTACCAACCCTCAATCTTAGTCACCTTGTAATCACCACCAACCCACCATGCGACCACCATGCACAATTTGAGGTCACCACCACGTCGCCATCAGACCACCACCTCATTACCATGCAACTCAACAAACCATCACCACACCTCCTACTATTAAAACTCTTCCCAAGATCAAATTAAAGCCACACATCGTCCATTTATACGCGCCATCCCTTGTATCCACCCTCACATCGGTAAGTGTCCACGGTCTCGGTTGTATGCATTAACAACCATTCAAAATATTTGTTAATACATTTGTTTACAACATGCAAGGCTCTTAAGAAGCCCGTCCGAGCACTTGGTCACTTCATTTCAATCCTTCAACTAGGGTTCGTTATCTACAAAGGTATAACCTCTATTTAGACTTCTCATTTTATCTTTCCATTCATTAATCTACACCCCTTGGTTGCGTTATATCCCTCGGATAAGATCAAGACTAACCATGACTAAATATATATAAAAACATTGCACAACAATATCATGAACACTATCACACGACAAAATGTTAAAAATCATAAAGACGGCTCTAAACAACCCTTTTAATCGAATCAATCACACCAAAACCCACAAAAACCCACAAAACCCACAAAACCCACAAAAAACCCATTTTTGGAATTGATCAAGAACATTTACTATAAAATTTATTTCGTTAATCACCTAACATATTACAAATTATTAAAAGTAGATTTGATACAATCGGGCCATGGTATGTGGAAGGGTCGGGTCACACTACTCGATCAAAGTGGTGTGAACCAGATCGCTTAATTCCACACACATGCATGCACGCATGAAACAAGCTCGACGAGCCCGATGAACCAAACCCAAAGGCCGACCCAACGAACTGTGAATTTATCAGAGACCCAAAGACCATGATTTTAGGCCTCAACTGTTGGGTCAGAAAACCCGGATCAAGCCCAGTGGCCTGTCTCGATGAATTGGTTCCTAACTAACTGGGTCAAAATATTCAGATCAAGCCTAGAAACCATTCACCGTAAATTAGGCATTGACGGGTCAGGTCATACGACTTGAACCAAACTAAAAATTTATCAAGGTCAGTTTGGGCTTCGCCCAATCCCATCAGGGGCTATTTGGTCCATAACCTACAGGATAAAAGCACACATACAAACTATGATGGCCAAAGGTAACGGGTCAGGCCAATTCGCTAACTGATTGGGCTTCGGTCTAGGGTAAGAATCCATTAACACACCGGGTTTTATCCAGTATTAATCTATATTATTATTTTTAAGATCACGCAACATGTTAGAAACTATTTTAAAGCTTTAGAACACACAATTAACATCTAAAATTAATATTTTTGAAGAACACCTAATAAATGTAAAGGCGCATGAAAACCTCCTTTGACATCCAAACCAAAACTATTTTCATTAAAACTATAACCGGTGTAAATATCTATAAACTTGGACATTTTATAAATCAAACAATCCAAGTTGTGTTTACTAAACCAAAGCCCACAAATCGATTCAAAACCCCTTTGGGCCTACAGCCGAAACTTAACAACATAAACCGGGTAATAACCCACTAATGGTCTTAAGGCTCAAAAACCATATTTTATTCATAACCCGACATCACAATGATTAACTTAGATATATTCGGAAAACATATAAACATGAACCAACTATCTCTAAGTTAACCAAATCAAATTCTCACACGTTCTTGAAATCAACTAGAATCTCAATCGAACATGGAAATGTAATGTAAACTATGGGTTGTATACCCGAAACCTGTATTTTATTTAGTCGGATCATTAATTTAGGTGCAAGGTGTTGGAAGTCAAAGAAACATAAACTATTTTGGAAACGAAAACACTTAGGTGAGTCATGTTGCCCTTCCCCTTTTTACGTACTTATGGGGTGATACATGTTCCTTATTTTCTTTACTCATTTATCGTACATAAACTTGTTTGAATACTTTATTTGATATATTTTATGGAGACTCGATACATGAAATGATTATTACGGACTAGTGATACTTACCACGACTAGTCACACACGTACACAATCGTGGTTTCTTGGTATAGAAACCGCGGGTAAAATGGGTAGCACTATTTGGGGATAATGCCCCCTCGTCTTTCTGCCCAAGAATGGGACTCCGTCACAAGAGACGGCATTTTGGCCTTTGGCACATCGAGACCCCATGGTTAGATTCACTATTTATATTTGATTACGAGAAGACTCTATTGGCGAGTGACCGCGCACAAAACAATCGGGAATGGACCACGATGGATAGAGGATGGTTGATTGTGAAACTTATACTAATATATGATTCCATATTATCCCATGGTCGACGATCCATGAAAATGATAAAACTCATTTTTTAGTAAATGTATGATAAAACTCATTTTTGGTAAATGTACAATAAAACTCATTTTTGGCAAATGCAACGATAAACACATTTTTAGCATACGCTATGAAAAAACACATTTTTTTTTGCTAAACTCAACGATAGATACATTTTTGACAAACATAAAAATGAACGCCCTTTTTTCCTCAACAATTGTTTCTATTTAAAATCATGAACCCACTCAACTTTTTAGTTGACACAAAATCTTTTTGAGTATGTATTGGGTACCTAACTTTTGAAGACTTGGATTAGAAAACCAACGTAGATTCACTCGCACAAGCATGAAGAAACCCTTAGAAGACATCTAGCTTCCGTCATAGTTTTAAATCTAATTAAAAATGTTGCATTTCATTTTCCTACTTTGCAATTGTACCTTTAAAATTTAATAGAAGTATTCATTTTTGCTTGTTAAACGGATACGATCCTTGACATATCGGCCTCCCAAGGGGCAGGGTGTGACAGTCTGTAACTTTTATTATTTACAATCACGAGTCTTTTTTATTTGATGACATTGATTATTCGTGAACATATAATTTTTTTATTTACATGCGTAGATTAAATTTGTTGGAACAAAAAATAAGTGTGACTGACGCCTATTCTCGAATAATTCGGCTGAAGAATCTATTGTGAAATGATTCAGAGACGCGGGTTGTGATGATCGAGGCTTGCAAGTTTGGACCGAAGACGTTTTCTTGAAAAGTCAACTGTTCGAGTCAACAGACAACGTAAAAGTCAAAGGAAGATCGGTTCGAGCGAGTCAAGCTTCATATTAATTAAATTAACTTTGATTTAATTAATAATTTATGTTATTTTTATTATTTGTATTTAGTTCATTGTAAAATGGTCTTGCTAGTTAGTGGACTAGTGAGCACATGGGCTCTCCTATATATAGGGGTGAGGTGCTCCATTTGTACGATTGATGATCTTGAGTGATGTGAGCTATCATTTCTAGTGAGAGAGAGTCTCACATTGGGTTTAAGCTCAACCCAATGTGACCGTGGATTTCCTATGATGAGTTTGTAATCATTCGGTTCGTTGTAATCATTCAGTAATAATCAATGAATCGTTTGATTTATCATTTTTGTTATAGATTATCTTAGATTCTCATCATCCCGTCTCCGTGTTTAATCTTTGTTCTTGCTCAATGTCGAGATTCTCGTAGTGAAATCGGTCCTGACAAGCGTGGTGGACCCATAACCCACAGGTCCCTGGATCGAAACCTGGCTCTGATACCGTTTGTCAAGACCAAAGTTTGAGCCTTTACTCATTCAATACACAGATTCAAGTGCAAAAATCATGGATCCATGATCAAATCATGTTGTTTGCTTGTTGAAATCCTTAGATTTCCATGTCTGAAACTCAAGAACATGAGGGTTTTCACACACAAGTGCTCTCTCTTTCATAGTCGTCCAGAAGCTTATTCTAGGGTATTCTGATGTGGCTATTTATACTGGAGAGAGCACAGGTCGTCATTGCACAGATTACAAGAGAATCTTATTGAAGTTAGTGAAAATTATGATATCAGACCTGCGAAGTCGCCAAGAACAACAGTGAAATCGCCAAGAACACTTGGTGAGGTCGCCAAGGTCTTGGTGAGGTAGCCAAGAAGGCAATCTAGATCGCCAAGAACAAGGGCCAGATCGCCAAGATCTTGGTGAGGTCGCCAAGGACAACTCCAAGTCGCCAATAGCAACTCTAAGTCGCCAAGAGCAACTCCAAGTCGCCAAGGGCAAATTCCAAATCGCCAAGATACCATAGAATTCACCAAGTACACTCTTAAAACGACAAGAATCATTATGGAATCGCTGAGGGTTGTTATTATGAAAACACATACAATTATTATCATAAGCCAAGTGAATTATCATGAAATAACACCGAGTATGGATCCAGACATTCATCTCACAGCAGTAAAGAACTAGCGCAATCATCTCTATACTTAATCAACACAAGTTAAGACATTAACTATGAAATACAAAATATCAAAAACTTGAATGATTAACAAAAGATCAAGATAATTGTCCAAGAACAAGTACAAGTATGCTATGTTTGAGTTGCCACCAACCCTAGAAAGATCTTACAAATTCCCCCTTTGGTGGTAATACAAACATGGCTGACAACTATCTGATCTGACCAAGTAGCTTCAGTAAGAACCTCTAGTGTTTCGGAGAAAGATTCCTGTAGCGATTGTCTAAGCAGACGGTCTGTTCATCGTACAGTATCCAAAGGTCCTTCCGTGAGAATTTCTTCAAATCAGAGTAGTGCCACATTTCCAGCACCCTTTCAGATCCACGAGAGAGATAGCAAATCCCTCGACCACCCATGATCCAGTGTTTCAAGGTACTCAGGCTCTCTATGGTCATCTTCTTAGCAGCAATGCATTCCCAACACCACCATCTTAGGAACAAGCCGAAATAGTTTTCATCTACTATCTCGTATGGCCTGAGTCTTCGAGGAATGGTGTCTGGGTGACTGTAGAACAACCACTTAAGATAACTCCTATGTAGCAGTCTCAACTCAATTGCTACGAAGAGTCTTATTTTGTCACCATCTTCCCTTTCAATAACCAGCTCATGTGTGTCTCCACTATAATACCAACTCCTTATAGGATTGCTAATCTAATCACCAGTTATTTTCTTTGTATTTAAATCCTTGCCGATGCTCTTGTACATGACCTTATGTGGGACCACAGCTCTTTGTCTTCTGAATGTATTATATTTCTTCTTTTCTGTCTTAAGGGGGCGAGTAGAACTGACATTATAGATGGATTTTATTTGTTCTGTAGCATCTCTTCCCACTGGATCATTTGTGTGGTTGATTAGCTTTCTCCATCTGAGTTGATTCAGCTCCCATAAGAACAGATTCAAAAGATCTCTTATATTGGCAAAGAACTGCACGAATCCATTTATTCGCTTAACAATAAATGCCTTGAACTCATGATCATATTTCCATCCGAGGATCTTCGTCCCATCATATGATTCTATGTTTGGAGGCATATCTCTGAGCTTCTTAGCAGTGATAGCACCAAAGCTTTTTGATACGGTGCAATTTCCTTCCAATCGTCAACCAAGGTAAGGGCTTCTTTCCTTTGATGTTCGTCAACCCTTAATGCTTCACGTTCATCCAGCTGACGCTTGACCTTTTTATTTTCTTCAATTATGTGATTTTTAATGATTATTCGAAGACCAGGAATTTGTTTTCTGCTGTAGCTTTTGGGAGCATAACCCTTCCTGTTTAGAAAGTCTTGTATCTCTTTCTAGGTCATTCGGTTGACTCAAGCGTAGCTGTCGTGGGACTAGGAGGAGGCATATACTGAGTGTTCATCTCACGGATCTTTTCCCTTAGGTTGTCATTGAATTGCACGTACTTAAACTTTTTGTTTGTGTCAGCAAAAGGATTTGCTTAGGAATCAGTTAGCTTTTCAGCAAGCTTGTAGCTATAGAGGTTGCTCTCCATCTCTTGCTCGTTGGTATATAGTTCAACCAACTGGGCATCCGTAAGAGTCATCAAGTAGGATAGAGGAATCCCACGAGGAATGACCTCACTGACATAATTTTCTATCTCTGAGGTGTCGAACGGATCAACGTTATCTCCAACAAGGTTGGGGATTATCCTCATTCTTGGTTCTCCCGCATCATTATCTGGATCATTTGGCTCAAAATTTCAGATCCATGCCCAATTTTTGTTTGAGAACGACTGGATTCAGTCATCTTTTTGATAGCCTCTTCTTTGGCAATTTAAACCAGTGTCCTTTCAAGCATTATTTCTTCTTTGGCAACTCTGAGAGCTTCATCCTTCTTCCTTTGTTTCTCCATTTCTTGTTCATAAACTTCTTCAGGAGTCAGTTTCCTCTTGCCTTTGTCAGGTCTACTAGAAGGACCAGCATCTTGTGCAGAGATTGGATTATTGGTAGCTTGACCACCACTAGCACTTGTCACTGGTTGAATCGGAACAGTTTCAAGAATAGCACCAGTGGTGGTTTCAGTAGACTCCAGCATAGGCTCATAAATTTGACTTTCTACTCCTTCTTGAACATCTACTCTTTCTTCAGAATGATGAACTGGTGAAGTGATTGTTGAAACATTTACATCATCTTGTATTTGAGGCTCACTGAACACAGGCTCAGATCTCAGAGGAGTTGGAGGTATGATATCAGTAGGCTCTTCCTGGATCTCATAGATGATTTCCTCGTCATATTCATCATCAGTGGCGAATTCAAGCTTTATGAAGTTTGTTGCGCTGGAGTCATAAATGAAAGCACTTGCAGGCATTTCCATGCTTATTGGCTGTTGTATTGGAGGAGCCAGTTGAAGTTGCAATGAGAGCTCAGGAATGACATGAGGAACATCTGGTTCTCCTAATGTTAAAGCAAGGGTCTCTTCTGAAGATGATAGATTTGCTTCAAGTGCGGCACTTGAGAATCTCGAAAGTTTGAGATTCTCAGGAGGTGGCACCAAGCTTATGACAGATTAGTATATTTCATCTTCCTCCTCAGCATTTGGTTCATCATTAAGAAAGGTGTCTCCATAAGAAATGTCTACCTTAGATTCGGAAAATTCATCATCACCTCATGGAAAATCAGCAAGATGAGTATCGTCTACATCTTGTTCAGTGACAATTATGGAGGATTTTGCTCAAGATTCTTTGCGAGCTTGGCTTGGACTTGGCTCCTTATTTGGTTGAATGTTCTCAGCAGAGGGAGGCTGGTCTATCATCTGATCATCACCATGAGTTCCATTTCCACTACCATCCACATCATCATCATTAGCTCTGGTAGTCTGATTATTTTGCAAAGCTTCGGCCAATAATCTCTTCAGTCTTTCAATTTCTTCAACTTGCTCTTTTATTTTCTCATTAGCTTTGAGAAGATCTTGATCCCGTTCTTTGATCTTATCAAGAGTGTTGGAGATTTTAAGATTTTGCTCCATAGTCAACTCTTGATAAACCAAGGAGGTATCTGCCCCAGGTACAATTGTTTGAATAAGAGCAGTTGGCATAGGCTGAGACTCTGATTGAATTGCCAGATCTAAGCTTGTGATATTAATGTCAGCAGTTGCATCAATGTCTTGAATGGTTGCCTCAACTGTGGTGATGGGAGCAGATTGAACACTTTGCTGTACAATGTTGTCTGGTTCAGGTTGAACAGTTGATTGCATGGCAACAGCAGTTCTAGATCCAGAGACTGGTCCTCTTCTTATTTCAAGCTTTTTTCGTTCTTGAGCATACTTTGATCTTGACTCTCTGTTGTAGCTAGGCCTAACATTTCCTTCAAGCATAAACGAGGCTGATTCTGGCTCAGGTGAATCAGCTTGTGAGGAATTGGATGAGTTGTCATCTTGTGCCTGCCTTAACTTTATTTTCTTTTGTTTCTTATGAATTGATGCCTCAGGTTGTTCACTAACTTTGGCTTTTTTCTCTTGTTTTCTGTTTCTTTTTTTAAGGACCCCTAGCATTAGAACTGATAGAGTCAGACCCAGATTCCGAACCAGGTTGGAATCTTGACCCAGACTCTGGTTAGGATCCTAACGCATCTGAATTATTGTCAGCTTCATTGCTTGATGCATCAGCTTCATCACCAGACTCTTCAGCTTCATCACCTTATTCGTCTGATTCGGTGGCATCATTAGTTGAACCTCTTTCTTCATGTTCTAAATGCATAGGGTCATCATGAATGGGGTAGTTGATTGGATGATCATCTTGTAGATTTGCTGCATTATTATAAGGATCAGCAGCACTGACATCTGCCATATCAACATCATCATTGTTATTTCCTTGATCTTCATCCATGTCTTCATCAACATCAATTCCCTCAATCATGTTTGGGAAAAATGGATTTTGGGTCCATTATACTGACCCAACCGGTAACGAGTGTAAGAACCGGGCATCATCCTCCTAGGAACTAAGTAGGTCTCTGTCTTCTGCAGGTTCGAATAGATCAAGGATTGCTTGTATGAATTTGGGATACATCAAGAACTTCTCTGATTTTCTTGTGGGATGTAAGTTGTAGTCCATCCATTCAATTATTTTCCTTGAGAGGTTGAAACCAGCATCAGATGCCAAACCATGTAGTGCCCAGGCTATTTCTTCCACGAAATCGTCAGTCCCAGACTTTCTAGGGGAAAAGTCGAGATGAAGAAAGTGATAATACACCTCCAGTTCTCTGGGAAAAACTTCTTCTTTTCTCATTTGAATTTACAGTAAGATGTCCTTCATATCCCATCATGAGGATTGTGTCTTGCCATTGATCCTTTGGAAAGGAAACAGGGCACAATGCATCATTCAATTGCAGCACTTCTCGGACCCTATCCTGATTTATTTCAACATACGTGCCTTGAACCCTTAATCTGATGGATTTGGAACCATCGTCAGCAACAAAGGTGTTGGCATTGTTCCAAAATGAATTGATTATTCCCAAACAAATGACATGCTCCATACGGATACTAGTGATCCAATTTGAGTTTTCCAGTATTCTGAAAGCCTGTTCATATAGACCGGCGTCTGTCCAACTTCTGTTAATTTCACAGAATTGATTATGAGCCTTGGAGAAATCCAGAGAGGCATTGGCTGCTCTTTCCTGTCTGGGAGCCATCTTGAAGAAGATCTAAAATTTGCTAAGATCTAATTGAGATATTTCAAGAAAGCAATAGGTTGAAAGCTTAATCCTCTTTGATGATCTACTTTGAGTTAAGATCAAATTAAGAGAAGGTCTTGTAATGTTTCTGGATAGAAATTTGTTATTAAATCAGGCAAAGTTTGTTAAACAGAAATTTGTAGCCACACACATGCCAAATAGGGTCAAATTCATTAAACAAGAGTGAATTTCACAAGGTTTGACCTAAAAAGTCAACTATGCATGCAATTGCCAAAAACCAAGTAAAGACTAGTCAAACATTGCAGATTTAACCTATATTGAGTTCAAATCTATGCTAGACAAGTTAAAGTCCAAAACTTGACTTATTTCATCAAATTAAAGCAACATATCCAGTGAAATTCAATTGAAATATGAAATCAGTAAAAAAGGGTCAAAAGTAGCCTTTTAGTTGTCAATTTGGTCAATCTTATTCTTAAGACAACACAAAAGCATCAAGCATTACCCCTTTATGTCAATGATTCCACTCATCAAGTTATTTGAGTCATCTGACTCTTATTGGAAGGGGTTTAGTCCAATTAAAGTCCAGATTGGTCAAACAGACAAATTTTGTCAATAATTCTACTATTTGAGCCAAAAGATACGGACAAATTTTGTCAATAATTCTACTATTTGAGCCAAAAGATGAGATGCCAATCCAATTTTATTTCATTCAGGACTTAAACAGTTCACTAAACTCATTTGTTTTTGTTTCTTTTCAACAATTGAGAATTTCGACTAAGTTGGCTCCAAAAGTCCAATTTATTTCCTAATGGGTCAAAAGTTGACATTGTCTAGTTTAGCTTCAAAGTTTGAAGCCCTTAAGACCCGGAATGCATTTTAAATCATTCTAATGCAACACATTGGAGTATTTGAATCTTATTGACCAATCCATCCTTTCAATTTTCATCATTCATAACAGTAAGTTATTGTGAACAAAGCTAAATGATCAATTTCAAATAATTAGCAATGGACTACAACAATTTTCAATCAATCATCAAGTTTATATCTCTGTTATCATACTCAACTTCCTTTGAATCCAAACAACACACATTGCAAACCCTAATTCTCAATCTTTTATTAACAGTTGCGGCCCTATCCAAGATCAACCAAGAACAAACATTTCATAGAATCAATTACCTCAAGTCGGTGTTTGGAAGTGATAAGGAGTAGGGAATAGTTCCTAATCTGTGAAATCATCAACCAATTTCAAATTAAGAACCCTAAAAATAACTACAGTGATCTATCGGTCTCCAAAACTACAACTGAACTGTAAGTTCTAAACAAACCTAATAAAGATGAAATCAAACCTGTATTTGCGAGAAGGGTGTGCGCACCAACCCTAGTTGCAGGAATCACAGATTGGTGAAGTCGATCGGTTGAAAATCCAGAGTCGGAGGCGAGTGGTTTTGGTCGCCGGCGGTTCGGATTGAGAGAGAGAGAGCGGGTCTTTTGTGTTTGAAGCTGAGAATGAACGAACAGAGAGACCTCCACTTTTATATTAGCGAGGTCGAGTGAAGAAAAAATAAAACCAAGTGTTTTATTTTCGAAATCGCCAACAGTTGGCTAGAGTATCCCGAGATCGCTAAGAAGAAAGTGAGGTTATGGCGAGGTCGCTAAGCTTTATTCACTTAAAGCGAGATCGCCAAGATGTAAATCTGATAAAGCCGAGATCGCTAAGGGAAAAAGTAGCAAACCTCGAGATCGCTAAGTCTTATTTACCTATTAAGCGAGATCTCTAAGACCAAAACTCGGTCTCATGAGCTCGCTAAGGCAAATGAGATCGCTAAGACGAGATCGCCAAGGCGAAATCGCTAAGACTACAGATTACTCAAGGAAATCGCTAAGGCTTTAGACGAAGTCTCCAAGGCCAAAGTTTGGTCTCATGAAATCGCTAAAAGAAAGCAGACCCCCAAATCGCTAAGGGAAAACTCGGTGAACTCGAGATCGCCAAGTTAAAAGTGTAGAACTTGAGATCGCCAAGCCCAAACAGATTCATTCGAGATCGCCAAAGGGAACACTCGAGCTTGTCAAGTCTTTTAGGCAAAATCGCCAAGACCAAAGTCTTGGTCTTATGAAGTCGCCAAGGCAAATTGCCAAGACCAAAGTCTTGGTCTTATGAAATCGTCAAGGCAAATGTTGCAGATAACTTGAGATCGCCAACAGCAAAAAGTTAAAACTTTTATTAAATTACAAAATTTGATTAAAGTCAAATGACAGACCGACCTGGGATCATCAACATATACTGAAAACATAAGCAAGTGCATTGTTGAGATTTTGATGAAAAGACCAAGGTCGATTTGAGAATTAAGGAAAAATTTCTAAGTGTATGAAATTGTCAATAACAACACATTGACTCAGAAAACTTTCAAAAAATTTAAAAAATTTCAAATTTGACTAAAACCTTATTAAACATATGAAATTGAGTCAAGCCAGCCTAGAACATTCCAAATTGTTGATTTTGACTTAAATCAACAAATGTACCTTAAATATGTCTTGATTCTCACAAACTTGATGTTTTTAAGCACAAAGCACCCAAATTCACATTTTATCACAAATTTGGTTATGTCAAAGCATAGTGCTTACATTTGCACAGTTAATGCCTTATTTTTCTCGTAATTTCCAGTGTTAAATTTGAATATTTTTGCTCGGTGATGGTTGGACTATGTTAGGAATCAAACCTATCAATTACGTGATCATAGACACTTACAAATCAAATCACCTCACAGATTCAGTAACCTAAGTCAGATTGTAGGTATTGTTATCCACCTAAGCTCAAGCAAGGCAATTTTTAGCAGAATCACTGTGATGTAGATTATAATGTTTTTGTCCGGTTTAACAGTTTTCCTAGCTTTGTCTATTTAGCACTTCAGACATGCACAACACACATATGGAATTTCTTCCTCCTATTTATTTAGAGGTAAGTTCTTATTTCAAAATGGATACATTTTTTTGATTTGCGTGAACACAAGGTCAGAGTTTCCTCAGAAGATGTGTCACGGAATATTTTTAATAAAAATAATGGGAAGCGTGAGCACAAGGTCAGAGTTTCCTCAGCAGATATGTCACGGTCAATGGATGGATGTGAGATTTGTCTCACTTATTGATGGATGTGTGATGTTTCACACTTATTGAATGATTTGAAATCAGCACTTTCCGCAAAAGATATACTCGAGTGTGTTGGTTGACTTACTTAGCTTAGACTTAAGCAAATTTAAAGGATTTTAGTAACGGTCTTGACTTAAGGTCCACAATTTCATGTTTTTAGGTGTGTAATCACAGAATTTGCCTATTTCTAAGTTTACAGAGCCTATCGACATATCGAATGATAGAGTCATTGATTGATTGGAACATATCCTATGGTCAGATCACAAGACCATAATTATTTCATTTTACTCATAGTTTGCCCAACCAAAAACCAAAAATTTATGATTTTTCAAAGTTTATTGTACCACTGCAAAATATCAAATTTTGTGCTTATCATCAAGTACCCATCAAGTGTCTTCACAAAAGTTGTCGGGAATTACTCGATTCTATTTTTAGTGATATTTATTTAATTTTGCAATTTTTTTGTAATTTTCTTTGATTTTCCAATATTTATTGAATTATCACTAAAAATTCAAAGTTTTGAGTTTTTCATTAGGTATCCAACAAGTGTCTTCACAAAAGTTGTTGGAAATGACCCGATTCTATTTTAGTGACTTTTATTTAATTTTGCAAATTTTTGCAATTTTTCTCATATTTCTAATTGTGAGTCGGTTTAGACATGGCCGACTGATACAAAGACGTATTTATAAAATAAAACAAAATAAAAATAAAATGGTATTTTCTAGAAATTTTGACTAAGACTTTATGAAATATTTTATTGATTGTCTGGAAATATTACCCAAAATCTCAACAAGAGTCAAAGAGACTTAAAATAAAATCATTTTGTATTTCTTAGAACAAAGTTTTAAGGTAAAATCTTTTTGGTTTTTCAATTGAGGTCTGTAAGATTGAAAAGAGAATAAAATCTTTTTGGGTTTTCAGTAACGAATTATTGCAAGGCTAGAAAGCGAACAAAGATGATACCTCTAAAACTACATAACCTAACACTAAGGCACTATCTTACAAGGAACCTAAAGATAAGCTTACTCAAAGTTGATCATTCCTACTGATTGAACTAAGAAGTTAAACCTAGAAACATCAAATCCCTTGGTGAAGAGAACTGCAAGTTGATTCTCAGGGAAAACATGAACTAAGGTGATAAGCTTTTTCTCGTGACAGTCCCCAATAAAGTGATGCCTAATCTCTATGTGTTTGGTCTTATAGTGCTAAACAAGGTTCTTAACAATGAACATGGCAGCAGTAGTATCAATGTTAAAAGGGGTGGACATAAAAATCAAACCGTAGTCCAGAAGCTGATTCTGGATCCAGAGGACTTGAGAACAGCAAGAAGCAGCAGCAATGTATTCCGCTTCAGCAGGTGAGGTAGACACAATTGACTGTTTCTTACATTGCCACGAAACCAATCGATTCCCTAAGAATTGAGCTCCTCTAGTGGTGACTTCCGATCTATGTTGCAACCCCCGTAATCACTATCAGAGAAGCCTCTTAGATTAAAGAGCTCATCCTTGGGATACCAAAGCCCTCTCTTTGGATTGGACTCCAGGTATCTAAAAATTCGTTTCACAGCTGTCAAGTGTGACTATTTCGGTTTAGATTGGAATCTTGAGCAGAGACACACGGCAAACATGATGTCAGGACGACTGGCCGTCAGGTACCTGAGTGACCCAGTCATTGATCTATACAAGTGTTCATCAACATATTCACCTTCAAGATCTGCATGGAGTTTGACTCGAGTCTCGACAGGGGTGGAAAAGCCTTTAGAGTCATGAAGTCCAAACTTCTTTAACATTTCCTTCACATACTTTCCCTAACTGATTAGAATACCTTCAGTGTTCTGTCTCACCTCAATCCCTAGGAAAAATGTGAGTTCCCCCATTGAAATCATTTCAAATCGTTTTTCCATCAGATCCTTGAACTCGTGACAGAGAGTCTTATTGGTAGATCCGAAGATGATGTCATCCACGTAAACTTGAACCAGTAGCATATCGTCGGCCACATGCCGTATGAATAGTGTCTGATTAATCACCCCACGCTTATAGCCATTTTCTAACAGATAGGTAGACAAGGTTTCATACCACTTCCTTGGTTCCTGATGGAGTCCATAGAGGGCTCTTTTCAGTTTGTACACCTTATTTAGAAAGGGAGGATTAACAAACCCTAGAGGTTGATCAACATACACCTCTTCGTCTAGTTCACCGTACAGGAAGGCAGTCTTCACGTCAAGCTGATAGACAACTATGTTCTTAGACGCGACATATGCCAAGAAAATCCTGATGGCTTCAAGACGAGATACTGGGCATAGACTTCATCATAGTCCAGCCCATCTATCTTCATATATCCTTTGACCACGAGTCTTGCCTTATTTCTTATGATTATTCCTCTGTCGTCTCTTTTATTCTTGAAGATCCACTTAACCGGAATAGGCTTCACACCAGGAGGAGTGTCTACACGTTTTCAGACATCCAAGAGTTTGAATTGAAGCAGTTCAGCCTGTATAGCCTCTATCCAGTTATCGTCTTTCATAGTAGCAGCTACATAAGCAGGTTCTTCTTGAGATATGAAGCAGGACAATAGGCAAGTGTTTATTGTTCCCGACTGACTTCTGGTAACTCTCTTATTGAGTGGACCAATAATGTTAGAGACGGGGTGTTTCTTGTGAATCCCAGTATCTTCTATAGACGGAACTGGAATATTTGAGTCTAGAGTTCCTATCTATCTGCACATCATTATTCGTAGTATCACCAGATTCAATCACAGTAGTGTCTTCTGAGTCTGAACCATTATTGATGGGTTCATTCTCAGGTTGATTTTCTGGAATTTCTTGATTATGTTGATTTTCTTGATTTTGATTTGGCACAACTTCATGAACGACTTCTTCTGTTCTTTGGATTTCATCAGTAGTGACAACTGGAGTAGTATCAGATGAGGTGGAAGCTTCCGTTGATTCATTTCTCCAAGTAAAGTCAGGAACATCATTTGAATAGATGGTATCCAGTATCGATGATGTAATTGGAGCGGAACCCTTAGGTAGAGAAGCATCCACATTATTAGCATCTTTTTGCATGTTTCTAGTATCACCTGAAATCACAGAATCACCAAAGTTGAAAGAAGAAGAGAAATTATAAGTCATACATGCCATCTGAGTCAGGTTCTCTGGGATTATGGGTATGCTCGTTAAAGTTAACGTTGCACGACTCCATAATCACCTCAGTTCTTCTGTTATACACTCGATAGGCCGCAAAGGTCATCGAGTATCCAACAAAATAACCTTCATCTGCCTGAGGGGCAAACTTTAGCTACCTGCTCAGACTGGATTAACACTGTACAAGCACATCCAAATGGTTTTAAGCGTTTTAGCCCATGTTTTTGTTTGGAAAACAACTCAAAGGATGTCTTGTTGGTATGTTTGACCAAAATAGTTCTATTCAAGACATAACAAGCAGTATTGACTGCTTCCGCCCAAAAAGATAATTTAAGGTTAGAATCCGCGAGTATCGTCCGAGCACGCTCGATTATTGTGCGGTTCTTTCTTTTAGCAATCCCATTCTATTGAGGAGTATAGGGAGAGCTAAATTGGCGAGTGATGCCCTTCTCGTTGCAGAACGAGTCTTAGACTTCTCCTTTAAGAAGAACACCCAGGAATATCTTGAGTAATCGTCAGTAATGACTAGGCAGAAAGATTTTCCCCCTAAACTCTTGATATTAACTGGTCCAAAAAGATCCAGGTGCAACTGTTGAAGGATCGTTGTTGTTCTTACAGGCGACTTTGGCTTATGAGACATTTTGTGTTGCTTTCCCTTCGAGCACGCAACGCAGTTATCAATTTGCACGAATTCTTTGTCAGGTAACTCAAAAACATGTTTCCCCCTAACCAGGCGGTTCATGTTGTGGAAAGTAACATATCCCATCCGCCGATGCCACAAGGTTGAATCTTCCTCTGAAGCTTTATCCAAGAAGCACGCAACTGAACTAGACGGCTTTGCAGCATTCATGTCCAGTGCATACATGTTCCCCCTATGATTAGCCCAAAATAAAGTCTGATCTTCAGGTATTTTGAAACCAGGTTTTAGAATGAAGCATTCACGATCGTCGAAGAACATTGGCATCTTATTATCACATACTTGTGAGATGCTCAGCAGATTGAATGGCATATTTGACAGGAGGTTGACTTTTTCAAACGAAACTTCACCATTTGTTAGGTGACCAGTTCTAATTATTTGACCACCTTTCTTATTTCCTCCAAAGGCAACATAACCTCCTCCAGATATCAGTTTGACATCATACAAGAGATCCTTGTCACTCGTCATGTGCGGGAACAACCACTATCCATGTACCACAGATTTATTGACTTCTTTCGATGTTCCTGCACAAACAAAGAAAATATTAGTTCGCATATGAACCCCGGTCTTTAGGACCTTGGGTTTTCATGACATTCAGTTTCTTAGTCGGACGAGGAGCTGGAGTGGTGGCTTGATCAAACGGATTCTAAGGGTCAGCCAATGGAGACCATGGTGCATGTGGTTTCGTGGAAATGGGAGATAGGCTGTTTGCTGCTCCAGGGACTACCGGTTGAAAGTACCCGGTACTTGCACCCAAACCTCGTGTAGAGTGAGGTGTCATGCCTCTAAAGAACTGTTGGTTCTGGAAATTAGGCATGAACATTTGCTGATTATTCATGTATTTATAGTCTTCGTTGTAGTTCCCATAAAACCGAGGCCATGGTTGAGTGAAAGGAGGTCCATTATTCTTGGTCCATAAGGTGTAACCATTGGTG
The DNA here is from genome assembly GCA_039602395.1 of Deinandra increscens subsp. villosa. Taxonomy (NCBI): domain Eukaryota; kingdom Viridiplantae; phylum Streptophyta; class Magnoliopsida; order Asterales; family Asteraceae; genus Deinandra; species Deinandra increscens. The sequence continues at coordinate 31,361,487 of JBCNJP010000010.1, forward strand.
GATTGTACCCCATGTGTGCTTTTCTTGAGTTGAAAGGACAACCCCTAGTGGCATGATTTGGGTCTCCGCATACAAAACACCCAATAGTGTTAGTAGACCCACTTGGATTCACGGCAGCAGTTGGAACCACATATTTAGCTGGTGTGACATTTATTTCAGCAACAGGTTCTCCTTCCCCCTGACTAGCAGCTTCTTATTTCGTCTTTTGTTGTTGTTTTTCTTTTTAGTGGTTGAACCATCATTTTATTTTCTTCCAAGTTCACGGGTACAACAACAACTGGTTCAGCAACTTGTGTTTGAGATACCACAGTCTTCTTTGTAGAAACAACATTTTCAGTCGAAAGATTATTCTTCTTACTCTTTGCAGGCTTCTTGACAGTTTTTGAAGTACTTGCAACATCTTGACTGTTTAAGGTGTGGTGTTTCATGATTTGAACATCTTGATGGAAGACATCGGAGTGACTTGAGGTGTAATCATCACAAGTGCAGGAGCCGAGGAAATCACCTTACCATCAGTGATTGTGACAAAGTGTTGTGTGTTACCCATGGGTTTACCATCACCCAAATTCAGTCTATTTAGTGCATCAGTAGCCAGCTCACTTGAAAGATCAGTATGGCTAGAATCTAAGTTAACAATTTTAGTTTTGGGCTTTCACCTTTTTGAAACTTTAGGTTTCTCTAAAGCAGATTTTCCTTTGAACATCATTTGAGTTTTACTAAAGACTGGAGATTGAGAGGTTGTCTCATTATCGGTTATTAAATTTAAGAACTCAGATTCTGCCTTTTACCTAACCGTATCCTCAGATAGGCTAGTATCAACTGACTGAAATGAGCTGGATTCAAAGACATTCAAATTCAGTGCACATTCAATGGATGGAAGACTCAAGCCACTTTCATAGCCAGATAGTTTGCCTTCCATTTGTTGAATTTCAGACTTGCTTGGAACTAACTCATTATTCAAGAACCTGATGTGGCTTCGGGAGTTTATTTTAGTTAGTTTAGGTATAGGAAAATAATTATGATTGAGGGGATGCTCAACAGCAGCATTATCAATTTCCCGGGTTAAACCCAAACCACTTTGTACACGTTTGAAAATATACTTAGCCACATCACCTGCTAAGTTAGAGGGATTTAGTTTCATCAAGTCAATAATTTCCCGAGCCTAACATAGTTCTTGCTTAGGGACGAGTGACGAGTCACCAGATCCTCTAACTGAGTACGAAGAGTCACTTCAGTATGTTTCATGACCTTAATATCATCCTGCAAGGAATTTATTTTGGCCAGGAAATCCAGTTCCTTAGCTTGCATAGATTTGACATGACATTCATTCGCTATTGCCTTTTCAACCAACTCTTGGTTATGAAGACGATACTGAGCAACTTCCTCTACACAGGACTCTGAGCATAAATTGGATTTTACCGTATCGGGTATGAGTTCCTTCTGACGGTTAATTGAATTTTGTTCAGCATCAGATTTAACCATGGAAGGGTCATCCGCAGAGTTCGACACAAATGCAACATCATCAGTGATATCATCCAGATACGCCATGAGTGCAAAGTCAGTGGGATAGAGTGGATCAAAGAGAGGTTCTTCCATAAACTTGGATTCTTCAAATGAATTCACCATCAATTCATAGTCAACATCAGCCGACGTTTGATTCTGATTAGACCATGTGTAGTTAGGATCACTCAGTGACACGAGTGCCTTCTCAGTTTTGTCAGCACGCTTGGCATTGTTGGAACTAGAACCCTGGTGAGTTGAACCAGCAGGTTGTGACTTCTGATATGAGTAGTTGCCCTGGTTTTGACCAGAATTATTGTTTCCCCTAGACGTCACAGGAATCTGTCTCAGTTTCGGCTTCTTACACTCACGTGCAAAGTGACCCAAACCTTGACAGTTGTAGCATTGGGCCTTGGATTTGTCAAAACCAATAGTAGAACTGGGGTGAGAGTGGAATACCTTTCTCCGAGTTTTCTTGAAAAACTTTCTAGTACGGGCAGCTATCATACCAAGTTGCCACTTGATATCCATTTCTTCTAGGTCAATAGTAGGAATTTGATCCAGGTCTTCTTGGCATAGAGACATGCTCTCAATACTCCCTGACATTTGGGAAGCAAGAAACACCATAAGAGCATTACACAACTCCTGGTCTTTGTCAGTCAGACCAATATGTAACAACCCGTATTTTCCAGGTATATTTTAATATATTAATTATGTGCAATTAGCTGTAAATCTATGTGCATTAGGCTAATTAGATGCCTTTACGTGCGAACGTAGACAATCTAGGTCCGACAACAATTACCCGTAATGGAAATCAAATAAAATTCCGTAACAATTCACGATGGAATTTTAATAATAAGAAATTCATAAACAATGTTTTGTGAAATCTAAATATAAAATGACTATTTTATATTTTGTAAACTTTTACGTTTTGACAAACGTATTTCAAACACGTCGCTTATTCAAACGACCATTCTAGTCCAACAATACTTTGGTTTTAATTCTAAAACTAATTCAATTTCAAACCAATTATTTCCTCCTTCAAACTATTTAATTCCGTCAAACAAATTTCTTTATACATTTAAACGAAACCCGCTCACGTCGAGCAAACATTTTAATTCAAATTTGAAGTACATCATTAGTGCACAACAACATAAACACCAAATCATGACAAGTGACAATTCCAATTATCCGAAAAACGTCCGTGACGAACAATATTGTTACGATCACTCGTTTCACGTTGAAAATCCATTTTTCATTCCGGATATCGTTTTCGCCCAAACAAAGTCTCATTGGACTCGTAGGACCAAACCGGACTCAACCCGACCCGACTCGAGACCCGGTTCGGCCCAGAAGGCCCAATGGGCCTACGGCCCAATTTCTTCTTCTTTCTTTCTTTCCTCGGCCCAAACCCTTTATGGCCCATTTCCGTTTCCTTCTCGGCCCACAGGCCCGGCCCGGCCCGTTTCCTTTTCTTTTTCTTTTGGGCCGAAGCCCAATTTCCTCCCTCTCTTTCTTTCGGACCCGAGTTCGAGCCCAACTCCTCCCTCTCTTTTTCTTTTTTTTCTTTTCTCGGTCCCTTTCCTCTCTTCTTTCCATGTGATATAAACCAATCTCCTAACAAGGTATACATGTGACCAACTTAAACATTTGATTTGGTTGTGTCAACTTGATATTACACAAGCATGTGGGTTAAGTACATAACAAAACTAAGAACCATTGGTTAATGGTTATAACCACTTACACACCCAACATGATTGTCCCTTTAAACACACATGTCTCTCTTGTCCTATCCCTCATGAGCCACCCTATTCTTCTCCTTTGTCCTTCCTTGGCCGGCCTATAGGCACTCCACCACACCCCTACATTTCAAGTTCCAACATTCAAACACAAGAGAAACTAGCATGGTTCAAGTCCCTCAACCTCTCTCTTTCTCTCTTGTTTCACGGTTCAAACACAACCAAACCAACACTTTTTTTTCGGTTCACATATAACCGAACCAACCATCATCACCTAACCATCTTTCTTTAAACACCTAAGTCCCTCATTTCTCACTTATCACATTCAAGAAACAAACACACACTTTTCTTTTTCTCTCATCTCTCTCTCGGCTCACCTACAAACCGCCACCACCACCACTTTTCTTCATCAATCTCCTCCCATTTCAAGTCCTAAATATTCTAAACACTTGAGGTAAATCATCAATAACTTCTATTTCATCATCTTTCTTTCATTATTTCTTCTAATCCTCCATAAACAACTCTTTCTAATCTTTGTTTTTCTTGTCAAAATCCATGACAAACTCTTGAACTCTCATCACCATTTCTTTCACATTCAAGATCAAGGTTGGGTTTGGAGCTAAACTTGGAAGCTAGTTCAACAACCCATTAACGTCATTACCGATCCGGAAAGCTCTAAGTGAGAAAAACTTACTTTCTTTGGTTATTTTTCTCTAAATCTATCATTTCTTTATGTCACATGTCATGTTCATGAATAAGTCTTGATTTGGTTGTTGTATGACTTGCTAGCAACCATGAATGTTAGTATGGTTATGTGCTTGTGATGGAAACTAGTTGTGTTAAAAAGATTATTTGACAAAATATATAAATAACTTGTATTTTGTTAAAAAGAATCACTTTAAATGACCAAGGTTGGAAAATATTGGTTCTTGTACGTTAAATATCATTTGGAACACTTATCTTGGTGAGAAATGGACATACAAAGTGTTAAAAATCGAAATTTCATGAAAAATATAAGTTTATGAAACTGGGCAGAGATGACACACATTCTGCGTGTCATAAATCTGCTGTCATCTGTGAACTATATGTACAAGAACACTGAACAGAGATGACACACATTTCCTGCGTGTCATAAAACTGCTGTCATGCAGAAAAATATATATATTTTTCCAAAACTCCAAACACTTGTAATTTGACTTCAAACCAAAACCAAAGTTTACTAAAGGGTGATTTTGGGTCATAAAAGTGTTCACCAAGGATTTAAGCATGAAACTTCAAGAGAATAAAAACATGGAAATTTTATGACATAAATACCACTTATTTTTATAAAAAATTAAGTTTAAGACTTTTGACAAGTTGTGACCACTTAGGACTTGTGATGTATTATTAGGGATGCCAAAGATACTTTCTAAACATACTAAATAATTCGAGAAGTCAAACACTTGGAAACAAAACGGTTAAAAATCTTAACTACGACGTTTCGATAAAAATTGCAATTTATTTTCAATTTGGAATTGGGTCTAGTCCAAAACATGAAACATGTTAGTTTTGCCATATGAAAATATTTTATAAAGTTCGAATGGAGAAAAACATGTTTTATCAACAAACCGGACAAAAACTGTAACTTTCGGGTACTCGAAAACGTCGGATTTTACAAGTTAAACTTCCATCAATTAATTTGGCAACTCAAAACCCTAAAATGCATTAAAACAAGTCTACTAACAGATCCTAAGTGATGGGAAAACCTAAAACGTCATAACATCGTCATAACAGTCAAACCGGCGAAACCGGTTAACTACCGAACGAACCTACACTTAATTTTACCAAAATATAACTTCGTATATTTGTGGAAACATTTATTCATATTAAAGGAAGATTATATTTATTAATCGAAAAGTCCAAAACCTTACAAATATTTAATAAATTAAATATTTACGATTTTTCCTAACGCTTAATGAAAAATAATCCATATTATTCAATATTTATTTTTCAAGCGTAATCATTATTTATTTATTCAAATAAATAATAAATTCCATCAACTTCAATACTATTTATTTGAAAGTAAATAAGTCCTAAGATTTCCATCACCGTCATTGGGTAATAACCAGTCGAGACTTAACCATGAACATTGAGTGACGTATTCACTAACTCAAGATAGCCAAACCCTAATACGTCATAACATTACTTTGTAGACGTTTGCTAGGCTAAGTTCAACCAAACATATCTGACATCCACCTTCAAACAAGTGAGTCTTCACGGCCCCTTTTTCATTTCTGTTTTCTAACTTGGGGGAGAATTCAATGAATGCCTTTCAAACTTCATTTTGTCTGATATTATGATGACTGTAAGACGTACTGATTACATGTTCTTTTCATTTCCCCAATCTGTGTATTCATGTTGATTCATGTTATATGCCTAAGTCCCACTATTAATTGGATTCAATTAGTTCATTCGAAACGATAGCTTGTGAATAGATCTATTTGGGTTGACGACCCTACTCTGACTTGGTCGCTCCAGTCATGACTCCATGGTTATAGTCAAGGGGTACATTTGTTATACTTGTCATTCGGTGTTCTTGGGGAAGAACATCAGGAGTGGGTAAACAGTTAGTTTTGAATTCAAGGTTCATGTTTGATCTTTACAACAACAGTGTCAACAAACTAATATCAAGAAAAGCCAAACATTTTCCAACATGTTTTCAAACAGTTCAGTGTCATTAAACCTGTGAAACTCACGAACAATTCTGTTGACTCTTTTTATTCTTGAATTCTCAAGTGATTAAAGACTGCAACTCCATGTTTTTCTGTTCTGATCCTGCTTGTCATATCATGGTCTGCCTGCTGTGTGTTCATGCATTTCATTTTGGAGATTTAGACGCATTACGCCTTAGGGTAGTTATGTTTATAAATCTCATGACTTGTCTTTTGGAAAACTTAACATGTAACCACTACTCTATTTCCGCTGCCACGTTTTAGATGTTTAATTTAAATGTTTGAAACTTACATTTTCAGAAGACAAATGGTTTAACTAAATGTTCATTAGACGTCATCATTCATAACCATGACCATGATGCCAAATCAGTCACATGCCCACATTCAGTCATTTTCTCGGGGTGTGACAGACGTGGTATCAGAGCCATGGTTATAGTGAATTAGGATGCATCGGTCTGCACCTAGTCTATAACCTAAGCTCTGCATCATTCATTTGTGTGTGTGTGTGCATTCATGCATTGCCTTGTATGTGTGCCAACTTGCAAACCTATGTGTTTCTTTTAGTTGATTGCCTTACATAGTATTAAATATATTATTGTTATAACTTGGAAATGTCACAGCATGGCAAACAAAGAGATCGTCGTGATACCTTCTGACTCCGAGCCAGAGCCAGACTACACTCCGTCTTCACCAGACTACGTGCCTAGATCGCCGGAGTACACACCGTCTTCTCCTGTTCTCGAGACTGCTCCTGTGATTGCACCTCTTCCTGACTATTCGACACAGCCGGACGCTACAAAGGACAACTGGGATCCTATCACGTCAGACGACGAGTTCTACGAGGACGACCCTGAGGAGACTATTCCTGCTACATTCTACCCTCCTGTCGCAGTGATGTCGGTTCCCGACCCCATTGTCTCTGTTCCTGACCCTATTGTTTCTGTGCCTGACCCTTCTATGACTCATCCTCCTGCACGAGTTCTTGACCCTTCATCTACCCCTGCACCGTCTCATCGTCTCTACTGCTTCACTCCAGGTGGTCATAGGCTTAAGCATACACCTAGGAAATCTGTCATTCGCACTCGCCCTATGCCCACTACCCCTATTGATGAGCCTGCCCCTAAAAGGCAGTGCGTTTCCGAGCCACCCATTGTTTCATCTGTCCCTAAGCCACCGTTTGTTTCATCTGTTCATGAGGTAGGAAAGTCGTCTGCCTCAGCTGCTGCTCATACTGCACCCATCTATGAGGGTATCCCTGTTCCACTTCCTGACCTCCTCTCCATTCAGTCACGTTTGTCTGGGCATGATGATGCCATCCGTCGAGTCATTGCTGAGCTTCGTGCATTGCTGTCTTATCATACCGTTCAGAACCTTGAGACACGCCTGACTACTATTGAGGATCATGCCTTTGCTACCGGACTTGCTATGGATTCATTGCACGCAAACTTCACTGATGTTTCTGATTCGACCACTACCATGATGTTGACCGTGGAGATGCTCCAGATGCGTATGCAGGCTATGGAGGATTCGATGAGGATATTTCAGACGTTCATGGCTTCACTCAGCCAGGTTGCCGGATTGTTCTTCATGCCGCCACCACCATTTCCCAGAGGCCCGTACTAGTGGTACCACCTAGTGATGCATTCGTATCATGTTTAGTTAATGTATGAAAACTATGTTGTATTTTGGCAAATGGAGCTGCGCCTCCGACTTTTGAAACAATTATGGTATGTTCGTACTAGAATTGTAGTGTTTGTCATGATGTAAGTTTTCGAATATTAATTGACTATGGTTGTATTACTTTCATTGTAGCTTCTTATGGATGTATGGTTGTTATGGTTGTTATGCATGTATGGTTGTTCATTATAGATATGTAGACTGTATATTGTCATATATTGTCTAATTATATTTCTTGTTTACATTCATGGATTAAGAAAAACATGTCTGGACGCCGAGGACGCCCGCGAACCAATCGAGCTGAATCACCTCCACCCGCACCAATGAACGTTGAACAAGTTGAGGCACTAATCGCCCAACGAATTGCTGATGCCATCGCTGCTAACGAAGCAAATCGCGCCGCCGGAGGCCATGGTGAAGGTGCTCCTGGTGGTAAGACCATCGATAAATGTTGGAAATCCGAGAATTTAAATTCCCCCGAATTGTTTTCAAGGTTTTGTCTAACGTTTCAGGTGCCCGTGAATGTACCTATAAGGATGTAAAACCACGAGACGATCTTACTACTGCATGATTTGGTAATTGGATAGCAACAAGATGTAAATAAAGCTTTGCTTTATTGATTCACTTAGAGATTACAAGTAGAGAGAGAAACACACTCAGTTTACACACAGTTAAGAGTTGTAGAATGACAGCACTGGTAACTAGCTCTCTCTAACACGGACTATTTATAGTCACTTAGTAACAGGCCAGCGTACCAGCTGCGGACCATCTGGTCCGCCCGGATCATCTGGTCCGACGGTGCATCTGGTATGGCCATAAGACTAACTGACTCACACAGAAGCTCTTGACTAGATACAATACACGAGACACAACGTTAGCATAGGAATATGCTCTAACAAACTCCCCCTTAACGTGTAGTGTATCTATATTCTAACTAAACTTCAGTCTTCAATCTGCAACATTGCTGCATCTAATCTTTGACTTGAAATCATGTTAGAAACAGAGCTTGCATGGCTGGATCAATCTTGAACAAACTTTGAACTTCAAGATCCACTTGCGAAAGATATAACATACTCCCCCTTTCACCATGCTTGAGTCTACTCACTCAGATAACCTGCAATTTCAGAAGACAGAAACGCGGCTTTCCTTTTCTTTTCAAAATTAATTTAATCTTGGCACCAAACTTCTCTTCGAGAATCCAAGATATAGTTTTGAAATTTTGATTTCGTATCTTGTATCGATCGGTCGAAAACAAATAAGAAATAAAATCTTTTTGGCTTTTTGAAACTTTATATCAAAACACACCGAAAATCTTTTTGAATTTTCAGATATGAAACATAAATGCAACACAGAAATGAAATACTGAATCACACACTATTTTTGTCTTTTGCGAGAAAGATCACAACTTGGGATCATATTGATCATAACATGCTGAACTACACTTCAATTTCAATTACCTCAGCACATAAGTCATGTCGATTACTGGTATAATTTGTCCATTCTAAACTCAGGCACAATCATACTCATAACATCTGGATATGTTATTGAATTGATTAGATTTGCTTTGACCAGTGTACCCCACACTATCAGACATACTCAGATATGTTTTTGGCTTTTTATATCACACTTTGTGATTTCATTTGTGATTTAAACACATAATGATTGTGTTCATGATTCAGTCAACTGTGTTCCATGCAAAAAGAAATAAGAACGTTAAATCGTCTACCTTAAGGTCGATCTTTCGATACGCAGATAAGGCCTCGGATTTAACAAAATAAGAAAATAAAACAAGTTGAAATTGTATAACTCAACAACAATCAGGTCGGTACTCCCGTACACGCAGAGAAAGTCCGATGAGTTATACGAAACACCAAAGAAAATAAAGCAGAACGTCAAACGAACAACGATCAGGTCGGTCTTTCGACACGCAGAGAAAGTCCGATCGTTTGACAAAATAAAGAAAATCAAACAAGTTTAAATCTTTGCAAAATGAACACATGTATACACAGTGACTTCTCATTTTCTTTTTCATATATCTTTTCTTAGATATCGTGAGATATGCATCAAGATGTTGTCCACATGGTCAAGCATTAGTATTTAGTGTTTATCACATCTGAATACTTTCTGATTTAATGCCGAGCCTACCAAGTACATCAAACAATGATCTTATGGCTTTTTCATATATTTTATCCATGAGTCAGACATGTAAGCCAATGTACCATCATTTCCCAATCATGTCGGATACAATTTCTCATTTTTTAATGTTTTTGTATTTTTCTGTTTTTCGATGTTTTTGTATTTTCCAATTTCTCCCCCTTAAAATGAAAACTCTATTTGTGGATTTTCATTTTAACACAAACAAGAACAAAAAGACGCTATTTTTGGCTTTTCAATTTTCTCCCCCTAACCTACATACAAAATGTAAAAGAAAGAAAATTGACCAATCGATACTGATACCTTTTCAGTTTAAGCTTTCAGAAAAATTCAGTGTAGAAATATGAAGCATTCAATTTAAGTTAAGAACGCAGAATACTCCTCCATCAGCAACTTTGCAATCACCAACGGGTCTTCTAGGAATACCTGCACACTGGTTTAAATCATTAGTATTCAAATGACCCGAAGCACACAGCTTCTGGTCGACCAGTGTCTTCCACAAAATAAGTTGCAGCTTTGCTGACCACTTTAGGTCGCCACTGCATTACAGTTTTCTCAGTATGAACTGAGTCATCATCCTGTGATGAACCATCAGACTTTGAAACATTTTTGACAAATTGTTTCTTTTTGAAAATTTGTTTGGATGATGGAGACTCGGTATAAATTTTGCCAGATTCATCAATTATAGTGGCAGATTTGTTTGAAAACTTTTGTTTATCATTTTCAGGACAATCCTGTGCCATGTGTCCCTTTTGGCGACATTGATAGCACAAACGATATGATCGTTTTGATTGTGGTTTGCCCTGAAAAACATGACACCTATCCTCAGACTCAAAACTATCAGAATAATCATCAAAAACTTGAAACCTATTGGCATGTACCCATTTGGAAGTAGGACTTCGAGGAGTAGAATTTGAACCAGATGAAGAAGATTCTTTGATCTGCTGACCAATTGTAGAAGAACCTTCAGAGACATCTTTCTTCTGATTTTTACCCTTGAATCCTTTCTCCATGGTAGAAATAAAGACTTGAGCCAAATGGTAGATTTGTTCCAAGCTTGAATCTTTCTTTTCTTTTGAAGCCTTCTTTGAGATGTTCTTCTTGTCTTTCTTTGCAACTTTCTTGTTTCCACTACCCAAACCACACTGTTTGTAACCTGGCAGTGTTGATAAATCAACTTCCGAACGTGAAGGACCAGATTTTACAGCTTGATTGAATGCAGCTTTGATATCCTTCAATTTGTTAGTTCCAACCAACTTTGCTGCAATCCTTTCTTCATTCAACTGCTTCTCATCTTTTTCAACTTTATTTCCACTAGAAAGAATGGTTGTATCTGCTATAAACCCACCAGAAACAAACTTTGATGTAGATTGATCAACCACACTTTCCTCCTTCTCCTCTTTCTTCGTCGATTTCTTAGAATTCTTCAAATCTGACTTCTCAGTTTCAAACTCAGAATAATCTTGTGTTGCATCAGGAGAACTAAAATCATTAAGAGCATCAGTTTGAATAACAAGATATGGATTTTGATTGAATTCTTCTCCTCCAAACACCTTCTTGAAGTTGTCGTCTTGACACAAATAACTTGTAAAAGAATGAGAATTCTTCAAGTTATGCAATTGACGATTGAGATCGAGAATTTCAACTTTCAAATCAGCTATGATATTCTGAGCTTCAGCAAGAACTTTTTCTGATTGAATCAATTTCTCAGATGTGGTGTTGACTAATGATTTTTCTCGTCTCATCCCATCATGAGCAGCATGCACTTCTTTGGTAACTTTATCCACTCTTTCCTTATATATCTCAATATTCCTTGTTAATAAATTTTTATCTTTCTTCAAAGAAGTGATTGTATCTTGCAATTCAGACTGAACAATCTGATATTGAGTTCTATCAGCAGTAACTTCATCCAATGCCTTCTGAAGTTCATCATTCGATGTCTGAAGTACTTCAACCTTTTTGATAGATTTTTGAAATAACTGTTCAAAATCTTCACTAACATATTGAACTTGAGACTTATATTCTGCAACCTCCTTGACCAGCTTTTCATTGACCGAAGTAAGCTTGACAATTTTTGACATGAACTCATCATTCTCGTGTTGAAGTTGTAACTTTTGTTGATCATTCTGTATACAGCTTTCTGACAATTGTTTCTGAACATTCGCTAATTCTGTCACCAACGCACTCTTTTCCTCGAGTAACTCTGCATTTGTTTTGCAAACTTCATTAAATTCCTGACATTTCTTGATGAAACTCTCCAATTCTTCATCCTTTCGTTTAATTTCAACAGATTGACATTCTATTTCTTTTATCAAACCTTTAATTCGACTATCCTTTTGTGAACAAAATTCACACACGGATTCATAACCACCCATTTCGGAATCAGAATGACTTGAAGCAAATTTACTGGTCTCAGATGTATACCCACTCGATTCAACCTCAATATTTGCCATCAATGCATAACTGTCTTGAGAATGAACCACGAATGCAGATTCATCTGGAAAATCTTTAGCCCAATCATAACCTTCTTCAGTTTGAGATATCATAGCTTTTGCGTCAGGTTTATCAGATTTACTCTTATCAGATGATGATTGAGAACACTCACGAGCAAAATGTCCAACCTTGGAACAATTGTAACACTTTACTTTAGATTTATCCAAACCCAATTTCCTATTTCCTGGAACAAAAGAATTCTTTCCATGTTTCTTGATAAATCGTCTTCCTTTTTCAACCATCATTGCAAATTGCCAATGCAAATCTAATTCAGTTAACTGATCATCATCCAGCTGTTCTAACTCAGTTCCACTTAAACCAGCATCACTAACTTGACCGAAAATCGATCCAGACGATGAAGATATAAAAGCAGATAACAAAGCAGCTAGATCTTCGGTTGCTTGATTAGAAGTTGACTTACTTGATGATTTAGCAGGAATAGTAAAACTGCATCCTGAAGAATATCCACCATTATCTGACTTTCCAGCAAGAAATGCTGTTACTGGTGGATTACTGCTTGAAATAGAATTTGATTTAGCTTTAGCATGGGCAGTAGCAGAATTCTCTCCAAAATAAACTGCAGGATTCTGAACTGATGGAATTGCTGATTTCTTTACAAGTAACTCCATTTCTCGAGCTTGTAACTTGTTTAATAATTGATTGAAAGTCCAACTTGAATAATTTGGATCATTAGCAAGCATCATAACAAAGTTCTCCCATGTTTCCGGTAAAGCTTCCAGAAATTTTTCCTTCAAGTCATCTTTTTCTTTCTGGACTCCTACAATATCGAGTTCATTAATCAGATGAGAAAATCTAGAAATCAAATCTGCAATACTCTCTTTTTCACAATGCTGGAAGTTATCAAATTCCTTTAACAAAACTTTCTTTCGACTCTTCTTATATTGCTCGTTTCCTGCACACCTATCCTTCAGTGCATCCCATAATGTTTTTGATGTTGTGCAATTTTTGAATTGATGCAAGAGTTCTCTTGGTAAAGCCATTGTGAGATTTGCATACGTTTTCTTTTCTCTGGCATACACTTTCCTTTGATCTTCATCAAGATCACTTCGTGGAATTGGTTCTCCATTTTTCTTAGGATATGTATAATCTTGTTCAATAGAAATCCACAAATCAATGTCAAGAGCATTAACAAATGATTCAAATCGTTGCTTCTAATTCTCATAATCCTCCAATCGAAGTAACTTAGGAACTTTCTGAGTTGTTCCTATCTCGTTATCATAGTTCAATATGGCTTGCATTGATGATTGAACAGCTGAAAAAGCGTGAAAGTCGCTCATTTTGAAATTTCAATACCGAACGTGAAAACTTAAAACTAAAAAACGGGCGTCTTCCAAGTGGATTTTGGGGGTCAAAACTTGATGGTACTGGCCGTAGGCTGGTAGACGTCCTAGATCTCGGAAAGACGAACGTTTTGGCTGGTATTGGGTTCCATAACTCCAAACGGTTTGCAAGTTACGTCAGTTTTAGTGAAGATATGTTTTCTGCCAGCGGATCAAAACAAATTGGCGGATCAAAATACTATCAGCGGACCAGTTCCAGATCAAATTAACAAGGCGGATCAGATTTGTACTAGCGGACCAGATTCCGGATCAGATTTCGTCCGGCGGATCAAATTTCGTACGGCGGATCAGATTTTGATACGGCGGATCAAAACTGGTACGGCGGACTAAAATTTTTAGCGGATCACACTGGTACGCTGCAACTGTCGCGGATCAGACTGATGAAGATTGCTGGGCGGACCAAACGGCGGATCAGAGTTTCAACCGGCGGATCAGATGCAGAAAAACACAAAAATCGACTGATTTTCACAGATTTCGACAATTGAAGCTAGATACTGGATCAGTATGATGCGAAAACACTCCAGGAACATCCAGAAATCATTTTTATCCTCGGAATCACTCAGAAGTATGAAAAATTGATGAAAAACGTAGAAAACCCAAACTTTCTCTCTCTAGAATTTCGAAAACTTACCAAATCACAGCAGTAGAGCAACCTGGATTGCTCTGATACCACTTGTAAAACCACGAGACGATCTTACTACTGCATGATTTGGTAATTGGATAGCAACAAGATGTAAATAAAGCTTTGCTTTATTGATTCACTTAGACATTACAAGTAGAGAGAGAAACACACTCAGTTTACACACAGTTAAGAGTTGTAGAATGACAGCACTGGTAACTAGCTCTCTCTAACACGGACTATTTATAGTCACTTAGTAACAGGCCAGCGTACCAGCTGCGGACCATCTGGTCCGCCCGGATCATCTGGTCCGGCGGTGCATCTGGTACGGCCATAAGACTAACTGACTCACACAGAAGCTCTTGACTAGATACAATACACGAGACACAACGTTAGCATAGGAATATGCTCTAACAAAGGACTTCATGAATTGTAAACCTATCAATTTCAAAGGTACCGAAGGTGCTGTTGGTCTTATTCGCTGGTTCGAAAAGACTGAATCTGTTTTCCGTATCAGTAACTGCCCCGACCACTCTAAGGTCAAATTTGCTGCTTGCACATTCATTGATGGTGCTCTCTCATGGTGGAATTCGCATGCCGAAACCGTCGGAACTGACCAAGCACACGCTATGCCTTGGGAAGAACTGAAACAACTGTTGAGAGATGAATACTGCCCGCGGGAAGAACTTCAACGTTTAGAAGTTGAATTCTGGGGACTCACCATGAATGGGTCTGATATTGCTGGATACACCAAGAGATTCCATGAACTGGCTCATTTATGTTCTTCAATGGTGACACCACTATATAAGAAGATCGAGCGTTACATTTGGGGTTTAGCACCCAACATTCAAGGGAATGTGTTGTCTTCCAACCCTACCACTCTGCAAGCCGTCGTTCGTTTGGCACATAGTCTGACCTATCAGGCTACGCGCCAAGGTGTTTCCTTTGCTAAGAAGGCTTCTGATCAATCCAAACCTGTTGCTGATGTCTGTTCACCGTCTTCTTCGTCTGGAAAGAAGTTTGACCGTAAACGCAAACGCGGTCATTCTGGTAAAAAGAATTCTGAGAAGCGATCCGAGAAACAAACCGAAAAAGCCTCTGAACCAGTCAAAGCTTTTGTCGCTACCGCTTCCACTCAGGAACCAAAGAAATCTGGCTACACCGGAAATCAACCTCTGTGCTCTAAGTGTAACCTTCATCATACGCTGGATTGCGGTAATGTCTACTGCAACAACTGTAAAGCAAAAGGTCACATTGCCAGAGACTGTCCATCCCGTACCTGTTATGGTTGTGGAGCCGTTGGACACATGAAGAACCAATGTCCAAAGAAAAATCAAGCTGTTGGAACTGCCCGTGGAAGAGCCTTTGTGATGAACGCTGGAGAAGCCCGTCAGGACCCAAATACTGTCACCGGTACGTTCATCCTTAACAATAATTATGCCTCTGTTTTGTTTGATACCGGTGCGGAAAAGAGCTTTGTGTCTACCAATTTTTGCCCATTACTTAAAGTCAATCTATGTGCCTTAGACACTAAGTACACCGTAGAACTAGCAGATGGTAGTTTAATCGAAACTGACAAGGTTTTCCGAGATTGTTCCCTACACCTTTCCGATCATCCGTTTAGCATTGACTTGCTGCCCGTCGAATTGGGAAGTTTTGATGTCGTAATTGGCATGGACTGGTTATCGAAGAATCGCGCGGAAATCATCTGTCATCTTAAACAAGTCAGAATCCCGCTGGAGAATGGCGAAACTCTAACCATCCAAGGTGAAAAGAGTGGAACCAAGCTAGATATCATATCCTGTATGAAGACACGCCGATATCTTCGTAAGGGTTATCATTCCATTCTAGCACATGTCGTTGGTAAGGAATCCAGGGAGAAAACGCTGAAGGATGTCCCAATCGCCCGTGATTTTCCTGAAGTATTTCCTGAAGACTTGCCAGGACTGCCGCCAGCCAGACAAGTAGAATTTCAAATCGATCTTGTTCCAGGTGCTGCTCCTGTAGCCCGTTCTCCCTATCGTCTCGCACCTTCTGAAATGCAGGAATTATCCAATCAGTTGCAAGAACTATTGGATAAAGGATTCATTCGACCCAGTTGCTCCCCTTGGGGTGCACCTGTTCTTTTCGTCAAAAAGAAGGATGGATCATTTCGCATGTGTATCGACTATCGCGAGCTAAACAAATTGACTGTGAAGAATCGTTATCCACTACCAAGGATCGACGACCTGTTCGATCAACTTCAAGGATCAGGCTATTATTCAAAGATTGACCTACGATCCGGATATCACCAGTTAAGAGTTCGTGAAGAAGATGTTGCCAAGACTGCTTTTAGAACCCGTTATGGTCACTATGAATTTCTAGTGATGCCATTTGGCTTAACAAACGCACCCGCCGTATTCATGGACTTGATGAATCGTGTGTGTAAGCCATACTTAGACAAGTTTGTGATTGTGTTCATAGACGATATCTTGATCTACTCCCGTAGTAAAGAGGAACATGAGCAACACTTAAAACTTATCTTGGAGTTACTCAAGAATGAGAAGTTGTACGCGAAGTTCTCAAAGTGCGACTTCTGGCTTCGAGAAGTACAATTCTTGGGTCATGTTGTTAATGAGAAAGGAATTCATGTCGACCCTTCCAAGATTGAAGCAATTAAAGATTGGAGTGCACCCACTACTCCGACTGAAATTCGTCAATTCTTAGGACTCGCTGGCTATTATCGAAGATTTATCGAGAACTTTTCAAAGATAGCCCAGCCTCTGACTGCTCTCACCCAGAAAGAAAAGAAATTTTTCTGGGATTCTAAAGCCGAAACCGCCTTTCAATTGTTGAAGCAAAAGTTGTGTGACGCACCAATTTTTTCCTTGCCTGAAGGAACAAATGATTTTGTGGTATACTGTGACGCATCCCGTCAAGGCCTAGGATGTGTACTTATGCAACGAGACAAGGTCATTGCTTACGCCTCACGACAATTGAAGATTCACGAAAGGAATTACTCGACTCACGATCTTGAGCTTGGAGCCGTTGTTTTCGCTCTGAAGATTTGGAGACATTACCTTTATGGTACAAAGTGTACGCTATACACTGACCATAAAAGTCTTCAACACATATTTAATCAGAAAGAGTTGAACATGAGACAACGCCGTTGGATTGAATTACTAAACGATTATGATTGTGAAATCCGTTACCACCCAGGCAAAGCTAATGTCGTTGCCGACGCATTAAGCAGAAAGGACCGAGTGAAACCTCTCCGTGTTCGTGCCCTTAAATTGACTATCCAATCCAATCTCACCTCTCTTGTCCGTGAAGCCCAAGTCGAAGCCCTCAAAGAAGAAAATATCCCTAATGAAGGCTTACGTGGAATGGAAAAGCAGTTAGTCAAGAAGTCTGATGAAGCTTATTATTTCATGGAAAGACTGTGGATACCAAATTTTGGTTCAGTGAAGAAATTGGTCTTAGACGAAGCTCATAAGTCTAGGTATTCAATCCATCCTAGTTCAGATAAGATGTACCATGGTTTGAAAGAATTGTATTGGTGGCCTAACATGATGGCTGATATCGCCACCTACGTTGGTAAGTGTTTGACTTGCGCGAAGGTCAAAGCTGAATATCAAAAACCCTCTGGTTTACTCGTTCAACCCATAATTCCAGAGTGGAAATGGGAAGGAATTTCCATGGACTTCATTACCAAGTTGCCAAAGACTCGAGCCAGAAATGATGCCATCTGGGTTATTGTCGACCGTCTGACCAAATCCGGTCATTTCCTACCCATTCAGGAATCCTCCACCACTGAACAACTTGCCAAAATTTACATGAAGGAAATTGTATCTCGTCATGGAGTACCTATTTCTATCATCTCGGATCGAGATAGCCGTTTCACCGCCCGATTTTGGCAAACCCTTCAGAAAGCTTTGGGTACTCGCCTTGATATGAGTACAGCTTATCACCCCCAAACTGATGGCCAAAGTGAAAGAACTATCCAGACTCTCGAAGACATGCTTCGTGCTTGTATCATTGATTTTGGTAATAGTTGGGACGAACATCTACCACTAGCTGAGTTTTCATATAACAACAGCTATCATACTAGTATTCAAGCCGCCCCCTTCGAAGCTTCGTACGGAAGGAAATGTCGTTCACCACTTTATTGGACTGAAGTTGGTGACATCCAACTCACAGGTCCCGAACTGGTACATGAAACCTCCGAGAAGATCACTCAGATTCACAATCGATTGAGAGCTGCCCGCGACCGACAGAAGAGCTACGCTGACAATCGACGCAAACCATTGAAGTTCTTCAAAGGAGATAGTGTCATGCTTAAAGTAGCACCTTGGAAAGGTGTTATTCGTTTTGGTAAACGTGGAAAGCTTAACCCTCGCTACATTGGTCCTTTTAAAATCATCGAGGAAATTGGACCAGTAGCATACCGTCTTCAGTTACCCCCCGAACTGAGTAGAGTTCATGACGTGTTTCACGTCAGTAACTTGAAAAAGTGCTTGTCTGACGAAACTGTAGTCATCCCCTTGGATGACATCGAAATTGACGATCGTTTACATTTCATCGAGACTCCTGCTGAAGTATGTGATCGTGCAATCAAACGACTGAAAAGAAGCCGTATTCCCATCGTAAAAATTCGGTGGAACTCACGCCGAGGTCCAGAATATACATGGGAACGAGAAGATCAAATGCGTGAAAAGTATCCGCACCTATTTGCCAATGCTGACAACCCTGGTGGTCAAGACTAAATTTCGGGACGAAATTTCTCTAACCGGGGGAGTATGTGACAACCCGTATTTTCCAGGTATATTTTAATATATTAATTATGTGCAATTAGCTGTAAATCTATGTGCATTAGGCTAATTAGATGCCTTTACGTGCGAACGTAGACAATCTAGGTCCGACAACAATTACCCGTAATGGAAATCAAATAAAATTCCGTAACAATTCACGATGGAATTTTAATAATAAGAAATTCATAAACAATGTTTTGTGAAATCTAAATATAAAATGACTATTTTATATTTTGTAAACTTTTACGTTTTGACAAACGTATTTCAAACACGTCGCTTATTCAAACGACCATTCTAGTCCAACAATACTTTGGTTTTAATTCTAAAACTAATTCAATTTCAAACCAATTATTTCCTCCTTCAAACTATTTAATTCCGTCAAACAAATTTCTTTATACATTTAAACGAAACCCGCTCACGTCGAGCAAACATTTTAATTCAAATTTGAAGTACATCATTAGTGCACAACAACATAAACACCAAATCATGACAAGTGACAATTCCAATTATCCGAAAAACGTCCGTGACGAACAATATTGTTACGATCACTCGTTTCACGTCGAAAATCCATTTTTCATTCCGGATATCGTTTTCGCCCAAAAAAAGTCTCATTGGACTCGTGATACCAAACCGGACTCAACCCGACCCGACTCGAGACCCGGTTCGCCCCAGAAGGCCCAATGGGCCTACGGCCCAATTTCTTCTTCTTTCTTTCTTTCCTCGGCCCAAACCCTTTTCGGCCCATTTCCGTTTCCTTCTCGGCCCACAGGCCCGGCCCGGCCCGTTTCCTTTTCTTTTTCTTTTGGGCCGAAGCCCAATGTCCTCCCTCTCTTTCTTTCGGACCCGAGTTCGAGCCCAACTCCTCCCTCTCTTTTTCTTTTTTTCTTTTCTCGGGCCCTTTCCTCTCTTCTTTCCATGTGATATAAACCAATCTCCTAACAAGGTATACATGTGACCAACTTAAACATTTGATTTGGTTGTGTCAACTTGATATTACACAAGCATGTGGGTTAAGTACATAACAAAACTAAGAACCATTGGTTAATGGTTATAACCACTTACACACCCAACATGATTGTCCCTTTAAACACACATGTCTCTCTTGTCCTATCCCTCATGAGCCACCCTATTCTTCTCCTTTGTCCTTCCTTGGCCGGCCTATAGGCACTCCACCACACCCCTACATTTCAAGTTCCAACATTCAAACACAAGAGAAACTAGCATGGTTCAAGTCCCTCAACCTCTCTCTTTCTCTCTTGTTTCACGGTTCAAACACAACCAAACCAACACTTTTTTTTCGGTTCACATATAACCGAACCAACCATCATCACCTAACCATCTTTCTTTAAACACCTAAGTCCCTCATTTCTCACTTATCACATTCAAGAAACAAACACACACTTTTCTTTTTCTCTCATCTCTCTCTCGGCTCACCTACAAACCGCCACCACCACCACTTTTCTTCATCAATCTCCTCCCATTTCAAGTCCTAAATCTTCTAAACACTTGAGGTAAATCATCAATAACTTCTATTTCATCATCTTTCTTTCATTATTTCTTCTAATCCTCCATGAACAACTCTTTCTAATCTTTGTTTTTCTTGTCAAAATCCATGACAAACTCTTGAACTCTCATCACCATTTCTTTCACATTCAAGATCAAGGTTGGGTTTGGAGCTAAACTTGGAAGCTAGTTCAACAACCCATTAACGTCATTACCGATCCGGAAAGCTCTAAGTGAGAAAAACTTACTTTCTTTGGTTATTTTTCTCTAAATCTATCATTTCTTTATGTCACATGTCATGTTCATGAATAAGTCTTGATTTGGTTGTTGTATGACTTGCTAGCAACCATGAATGTTAGTATGGTTATGTGCTTGTGATGGAAACTAGTTGTGTTAAAAAGATTATTTGACAAAATATATAAATAACTTGTATTTTGTTAAAAAGAATCACTTTAAATGACCAAGGTTGGAAAATATAGGTTCTTGTACGTTAAATATCATTTGGAACACTTATCTTGGTGAGAAATGGACATACAAAGTGTTAAAAATCGAAATTTCATGAAAAATATAAGTTTATGAAACTGGGCAGAGATGACACACATTCTGCGTGTCATAAATCTGCTGTCATCTGTGAACTATATGTACAAGAACACTGAACAGAGATGACACACATTTCCTGCGTGTCATAAAACTGCTGTCATGCAGAAAAATATATATATTTTTCCAAAACTCCAAACACTTGTAATTTGACTTCAAACCAAAACCAAAGTTTACTAAAGGGTGATTTTGGGTCATAAAAGTGTTCACCAAGGATTTAAGCATGAAACTTCAAGAGAATAAAAACATGGAAATTTTATGACATAAATACCACTTATTTTTATAAAAAATTAAGTTTAAGACTTTTGACAAGTTGTGACCACTTAGGACTTGTGATGTATTATTAGGGATGCCAAAGATACTTTCTAAACATACTAAATAATTCGAGAAGTCAAACACTTGGAAACAAAACGGTTAAAAATCTTAACTACGACGTTTCGATAAAAATTGCAATTTATTTTCAATTTGGAATTGGGTCTAGTCCAAAACATGAAACATGTTAGTTTTTCCATATGAAAATATTTTATAAAGTTCGAATGGAGAAAAACATGTTTTATCAACAAACCGGACAAAAACTGTAACTTTCGGGTACTCAAAAACGTCGGATTTTACAAGTTAAACTTCCATTAATTAATTTGGCAACTCAAAACCCTAAAATGCATTAAAACAAGTCTACTAACAGATCCTAAGTGATGGGAAAACCTAAAACGTCATAACATCGTCATAACAGTCAAACCGGCGAAACCGGTTAACTACCGAACGAACCTACACTTAATTTTACCAAAATATAACTTCGTATATTTGTGGAAACATTTATTCATATTAAAGGAAGATTATATTTATTAATCGAAAAGTCCAAAACCTTACAAATATTTAATAAATTAAATATTTACGATTTTTCCTAACGTTTAATGAAAAATAATCCATATTATTCAATATTTATTTTTCAAACGTAATCATTATTTATTTATTCAAATAAATAATAAATTCCATCAACTTCAATACTATTTATTTGAAAGTAAATAAGTCCTAAGATTTCCATCACCGTCATTGGGTAATAACCAGTCGAGACTTAACCATGAACATTGAGTGACGTATTCACTAACTCAAGATAGCCAAACCCTAATACGTCATAACATTACTTTGTAGACGTTTGCTAGGCTAAGTTCAACCAAACATATCTGACATCCACCTTCAAACAAGTGAGTCTTCACGGCCCCTTTTTCATTTCTGTTTTCTAACTTGGGGGAGAATTCAATGAATGCCTTTCAAACTTCATTTTGTCTGATATTATGATGACTGTAAGACGTACTGATTACATGTTCTTTTCATTTCCCCAATCTGTGTATTCATGTTGATTCATGTTATATGCCTAAGTCCCACTATTAATTGGATTCAATTAGTTCATTCGAAACGATAGCTTGTGAATAGATCTATTTGGGTTGACGACCCTACTCTGACTTGGTCGCTCCAGTCATGACTCCATGGTTATAGTCAAGGGGTACATTTGTTATTCTTGTCATTCGGTGTTCTTGGGGAAGAACATCAGGAGTGGGTAAGCAGTTAGTTTTGAATTCAAGGTTCATGTTTGATCTTTACAACAACAGTGTCAACAAACTAATATCAAGACAAGCCAAACATTTTCAAACATGTTTTCAAACAGTTCAGTGTCATTAAACCTGTGAAACTCACCAACAATTTTGTTAACTCTTTTTATTCTTGAATTCTCAGGTGATTAAAGACTGCAACTCCATGTTTATCTGTTCTGATCCTGCTTGTCATATCATGGTCTGCCTGCTGTGTGTTCATGCATTTCATTTTGGAGATTTAGACGCATTACGCCTTAGGGTAGTTATGTTTATAAATCTCATGACTTGTCTTTTGGAAAACTTAACATGTAACCACTACTCTATTTCCGCTGCCACGTTTTAGATGTTTAATTTAAATGTTTGAAACTTACATTTTCAGAAGACAAATGGTTTAACTAAATGTTCATTAGACGTCATCATTCATAACCATGACCATGATGCCAAATCAGTCACATGCCCACATTCAGTCATTTTCTCGGGGTGTGACACAATAGATGCAGGACCATATTGATATGTGATAGGTGTCTGATTCACAGGTGAGACAGGCGGGTGAGCAACAAAGGCAGCTTAGCTTGACAAACGGGTTGTTGAGCAGGAACTTGAGCAGAGGAGCAGGACCCACCAGTAGTGTAGGGAAATTCCATGTCAGTCTCATTAGGAGCAATAAGAGTAGCATTTGGGGCAATTTGGGTGGTACTTTTATTGTTGACTTTTCCCATCAGTGAATTTCCATCTCTTTCAATAGCTGCAACTTCATAACTTCTTACTTTGTCAATTAGGTCCATGTAGTCAACAGTGGCCAAGTCACTACTGTCAATCAGATAGGCCACTTATGAAGCAAAGTTTTGAGGAAATGACTTCAGAATTTTGTTAGAGATAGCATGCATCTCCAGTCGGATATGATTGTTTTGCATTTCGCATATGAGTCTGCAAAACTTTGTCACATGAGTCTCAAAGGAGTCTCCAGAAATGTAAGAAAAAGTGTTAAATCGCAGTTTGAGAGAATCCAGTCTCCTTTCTTTGCTCTCAATGTTTCCCTCATACTTCTTCTCAAGTGCTACCCAAATCTCATGAGCAGAAGTTGCTTCAGTGAAATGGAAGACAATGTCATTAGACAGTGCCATTTTGATACACCCGAAAGCATGTTTGTCCACCTTCATCTGACTATGTTTAGTGGGAGTGTAGTCCTTAACTTTCTTTATGACTCGCCGCTGACTTGCACGAGGGTTAGCACCAGCCACAGGCACCGGATCCACATAGAACACTTTAGGACCATTCTTCACCGAGGTCAACAGGTCATAATCCACATACTCAAGGTAGCACTGAAATTTCTTTTTCCAGTCATCATAGTTAGTAGCCCCGAGTAGTTTTGGAGGCCTGTTGTTCCCTTAGAACAAGTGATTTCCAGAGTTAAAGTCAGACATGGTGAAACTAGTTGGGTTTCTTCACTAAATTGCTTAATGGGTCAAACGGGTCAAGATTGCTTCAACGGATGCTAAGATCGAGGTTAATTGCTCAAAACCTACAAAACAAACATCATGAAGCTTATTTAGTTTAAATCAATCAAGCATTAATGTTAAATTTGTAATTTTCAAATTTTCAAGACTTAGAAAATTTTCTAGCTATGTTCTTGAGCATAATCATTGGGTCAAATATAAATTTTCACGAAATTAAGTTTTTATTACACCAATAGTTTAGGAATTTGTTCAAGAACAAATTTGTTAACTGCAACAAACTCCCAAAACCACTTAATCTAGGTGAAATCGGATCAAATAGTGACTTTTATGAAAATCTTCCAAGAACACAATTTTTGCTCTAAAATCTTCAATACTTGATGTTTTTGAGTGATTCAAGTTGCTATCATCCCTAAATCATGATTCTAAAATGCGTGAATGTTCAATTTTTACTCAAAATTAGTGGAAAAAATGACTTTAATTTTGAAAAGTCACGAACAACATGTATGCTCTGTGTTCGCATAAATTTTGGATATCTTCAAAATTGACCTATTTATTGTGATTATTGATGAAAACTAAGCATTCCAACAGATTCATTGTAAAATTTCATTAACATAGGTCAAGGAATCATACAAACAACCAAATTTGATGACTTGAATGAGTGATTCTTTAAGTTTTTATGGAAAAACTCAAGAACATGAAGAACAATCGCTCTGATACCATTTGTCAGGACCGATTTCACTTCAAGAATCCCGATCGTGAGCAAGAACAAAGAGTAGATGAGGAGAAGGGATGATGAGAATCTAGGAACAAAAACAAATATGATGATAAAGTCGAATGATTTCATATTACTAAATGATTATAATCAAGAAATCATAACAATACATCATAACTCTCATGAATCTTCCATGGTCATCTTGGGTTGAGCTCAAACCCAAGATGAGACTCTCTCTCTAGAAATGATAGCTCACATCACTCAAGATCATCAATCTTACAAATGGAGCACATCACCCCTATATATAGGAGAGCCCATGTGCTCACTAGCCACTAAGTAGCAAGACACTTATACAATGAGCTAAATACAAATAAAACAAATAACATAATTTATTAATTAAATCAAAGTTGATTTAATTAATATGAAGCTTGACTCTCTCGAATTGATCTTTCGTTGACTTTTACGTTAACCGTTGACTCGAACAGTTGACTTTTTAAGAAAACGTCTTCGGTCCAAACTTGCAAGCCTCGATCATCACAACCCGCGTCTCTGAATCATTTCACAGTGGATTCTTGAGCCAAATTATTCAAGAATAGATATGATGGCGTCAGTCACACTTATTTTTTGTTCCAACATATTCCCGCTTGACTGACGCTGTCAAATCTGTCATACTGGTGAAGAACCGCTTTGTCTTACATCTTCGAAGAATAACTGATAACGTGAATCTTTCTGTTATAAAGATTCCCCCTTTGAATAAGCTTCTTCTGTTCTTGTTTGTCCAGTTGAGAGCGAAGTGCTGCAGTTTACTCGGTTCACACGGTCGGGTACAATATTAAGAATGCTGAACATCGGAGTCAAAATCAAACAAACCGAATCAGATAAACCAATGAATCACTGAAAATGCTCCAACTTCAGATAATCGACCCGATAATCCAAATTCATAATAGTTCCACCTATTTCTCTAAATCCTCTGAAAACATCCGATGCGGAAGCGGAAAATCAGATACAGAGGGTGGAACCGTTCCGCTCAGTTCAATAGAGAAAACAATACTAAAATCCTGAAATCGGACAATCTTGCGAAAAACCGGAAGCCGGATGCTGACAGTTGTGAATGATCCATAAATACTGCACTTGTTGTGCGTGACTGGGTTGGAAAAATAAACATAACCGGTGTCTTTGAAATTTTGGTTCCAGAAAAATGAGCTCGGGAAAAATATTCCATGAAGATTTCTGAGTTAAAAGGCGCAATTTGGAATAAATCTGAGAAAATCATCAATTTTTATTCAAGTAATGGGTCATCCGTTTTAGATTTAATGAAATAGTCCAATATTTAACTGAGATTCTAGTTAATTCGGTTAGATGACATCGACACTGCATCAGCTAAACAACTTGGAGTGAGATATAACGAAACGGTCACAAACTTAACCGAGAAGCAAAACCAGTCCGTCAGTTGTCGTTAGCTAACGTGGTCTTGACGTCAACAAAAGCTAGAAACCCGGTTGAAATATGGCAGAATAAATCCAAGACCAATAAAATTTTTTGCAAATCCGCTACAGCGTTATCTCGTTAGTCTCGTTAAAGACTGATAGAAAAAAGCCCGTGATTAACGAGAACACTGAAAATATTTATTAGATATAATTAACTCTCTAAGAAGCACAATCCATGTGCTAAAAAATAAAACAATCAGATTCAAGCTTCAACATGATCTATTGGCTAGAAATCTGCTGATCAAAAGGCTATGGATGCTGAACCGTGTGAGGAGAAAGGGACCAGTCACAATCCAGCAGCCAAGAGGATCCAGCGGTTCAAATCAAATGCATTTAACGACTTGGGAGGGCAATCCGGGTGATTGGGCTGAGGGCCAATGAGGGCGTGACACAGCGTAAAGACATTAACGTCTCTTTTAGCTCAGGTGGGTCCCATAAGCTGTTTCAACCCAATAAGCAATCAACAACAATCAAGAGCTGATGTAGGCCAGCCGACATATAGGAGAGAGACATTCTCTCTACGCCAGTAGAAACATGCCACGTCATCCAGTCTCCATCAAGTCGTCTTCAACCCCCGCAAACCCTAGCTCGCCGGAAATAATAACCCCCTCACCGAAAAACCGTGTGTCGACCATAACTCGGCGAATACTTAACAAAAATTGACGATTTTTATGTCCCTGAACTCCTTATTAGATCCTCTACATTCCTGGACGTTCAAAATTCACTAAAATTTAATTCAATGAAAACCCAGATTTCGAGATAAGTCGAGATCGCCAAGATTAGTTCGAGGTCACCAAAGGCAAAAACGAAATCGCCAAGAACAGAGTCAAAATCGCCAAGGTATACATGAAATCGCCAAGAACAAACTCGAAATCGCCAAGAACTAACTCGAAATCGCACCAAGAAAATCTTCAAGGATAATCGAAATCGCTAAGAACATCTTCAAGGACAATTGAAATTGCCAAGACCATCTTCAAGAGCTGTGAAATCGCCAAGGCAATCTTCAAGAAAAATGAAGAACACCAAGAACACCGTGAAACACACACTACTGTGTGTTTTTCCAGATCTTGCATTTTAGACAAAACCGATGCTCCTAGTGGATTCGAACGCGTTTTCCATCAAGATTCATACTTTATTTCATCCAAAATCCATCAATATTAGCACCAAAAACTCAAGATCAAAGCTCCAAAATCTTCAAAAAACCCCAAAAACGGGAAAAACTGAAATCATTCGACTTTATCATCATGTTTGTGTTTCATCCTAGATTCTCATCATCCCATCTCCAAATCTAATCTTTCTTCTACCTCAATGTCGAGAATCTTGACGTGAAATCGGTCTTGACAATTGGTATCAGAGAGGGTACCGATCAGATCGCGTCTCACGAGGAATCTGATCACTCGAATCTTGATTTTGAGCTTGAATGAAGTGCAGATTTGAAAACCACTTAGGATTTTTCATGACCGATTTCACTACGAGAATCTCGAAATTGAGCAAGAACAAAGATTAGATGCGGAGACGGGATGATGAGAATCTAAGATAATCTACAACAAGAAATGATAAATTAAACGATTCATTGATTATTATTGAATGATTACAATGAACTGAATGATTACAAACTCGTCATAGGAAATCCACGGTCACATTGGGTTCAGCTCAAACCCAATGTGAGACTCTCTCTCTAGAAATGATAGCTCACATCACTCAAGATCATCAATCTTATAAATGGAGCACATCACCCCTATATATATGAGAGCTCATGTGCTCACTATCCCACTAACTAGCAAGACACTTATACAATGAGCTAAATACAATTAAAACAAATAACATAAATTATAAATTAAATCAAAGTTGATTTAATTAATATGAAGCTTGACTCGCTCAAACTGATCTTCTATTGACTTTTACGTTAACCGTTGACTCGAACAGTTAACTTTTCAAGAAAACGTCTTCGGTCCAAACTTGCAACCCTCGATCATCACAACCCGCGTCTCTGAATCATTTCACAATGGATTCTTCAGCCAAATTATTCAAGAATAGATATGATGGCGTCAGTCACACTTATTTTTTGTTCCAACATATTCCCTCTTGACTGACGCTGTCAAATCTGTCATACTGGTGAAGAACCGCTTTGTCTTACATCTTCGAAGAATAACTGATAACGTGAATCTTTCTGTTATAAAGATTCCCCCTTTGAATAAGCTTCTTCTGTTCTTGTTTGTCCAGTTGAGAGCGAAGCGCTGCAGCTCACTCGGTTCACACGGTTGGGTACAATACTAAGAATGCTGAACATCCGAGTCAAAATCCAACAAAACGAATCAGATAAACTAATCAATCACTAAAAATGCTCCAACTTCAGATAATCGACCCGATAATCCAAATTCATAATAGTTCCAAATATTTCTCTAAATTCCTCTGAAAACATCCGATGCGGAAGCGAAAAATCAGACACAGAGAATGGAACCGTTTCGCTCAGTTCCAAAGAGAAAACGGTACTAAAATCCTGAAATTGGACAATCTTTCGAAAAACCAAAAGTCAGATGCAGACAGTTGTGAATGATCCATAAATACTGCCCTTTTTCCGCATGACTGGGTTGGATGCAAAAATAATGATCGATTTGTGTGACGGGTGAAAAACGTCATGAAAACGTCACCTAAATCGAGAAAACGAGCCAAATCGGAGAAAAACTGAGATCCCGAGCGCAAACGCGAAAAATAATCATAACCGGAGTCTTCGAAATTTTGGTTCTTGAAAAACGAGCTCGGAAAAATATTCCATGAAGATTCCAAGTTAAATGGTGCAATTTGGAATAAATTTGTGAAAACCATTAATTTTATTAAGTAACGGGCCTTCCGTTAGATATTTAACGGAATATTCCAATATTTAACTGAGATTCCAGTTAATCCGGTTAGATGACATCAGCACTGCATCAGCTAAACAACTTGGAGTGAGACATAACGAAATATTCACAAACTTAACAAAGAAGCGAAAACAGTCCGTCAGTGGTCGTTAGCTAAACAACTTGACGTCAACAAAAACTAGAATCCCGGTCGAAATATAGCGGAATAAATCCATGACCAATAAAAAAATTTCACAATTCCGTTACGGGCGTTATCTCGTTAATCTCGTAAAAGACTGATAAGAAATACCTGCGTTTAACGAAAATGCTGAAAATTCCATTAGTATTAATTATATCTCTTAGAAAAACCCACAATCCTTGTTATTTAATTTTGGCCAATCGGAATTCAGGTTGAAAAATCATCCAACGATGCGAGTAATGCAGATCAGCGGCTGGCACATGGTTGATCCACGTGAAAGGCTGATAGCCAATCACAATTCGACAACAATCCAGCCATCAACGGGTTCATTTGAGCATTCTCGGACCCACCAGCCTATTTCCACCAATCACGATATAACAGCGAACTAGGGTTCACTTAATTTTCGGTGCAAGCGACAGAAAAGAAAAGAGAGAAGATTCCAGGCTAGCCAATCAGAGACCAGCGTGAAGCCTCTAACGGCTCTCTTTACTATAGTTGTGCCCACGCCTTTATTCCTTCACAGCCTATCACAATTCAACAGCAAAAGCTTTTAACGGCTCTCTCAAAAAGGCAGGGACCCACTCGCCTATTCTTTCAGCCAATCGGACAACGGTTCTTTAAGGCAACTGGACCACACACCCAACTCCTCTCCAATCAAAAGTAGACAGCAATTTAGGGTTGACATTTGAATCCGACAAAGAGGAGAGAGATATGCCATTATCATTCCATGTCAGCCAATAATTGATTGACACGTCACCCTGGTCCCATCTTCTTCATCATCAACCGCAGAAACCCTAATACACACCGGAAAACAAATCGGAAATATGTAAACCCACCGAAAAAGCGTATTATGCTCATATCTTCCTCAAATTTCGACCAAATTTGACGAAATTTAGCTCATTCAGTCCCAAATTCGATCCACTATCCATCTAGACGATCAGAAACGTCTGAAAACTATTCGAACAAAAATCCCAGATATCGAGATCGCCAAAATTATTTGAGATCGCCAAGACTACTTGAGATCGCCAAGGCTTATTGAGACCCCCAAGCATGAAATCGCTAAGAAGGAATCCAGATCGGCAAGATAAAGTTCAACGACACCCGAGAACGCCAAGAACATCTTCAAGGACACTCAAGATCGCTATGAACATCTTCAAGCACCTTCCAGATCGCCAAGAACATCTTCAAAGGCTGCGAAATTGCCAAGGCAATATTCAAGGAGAATGATGAACACCAAGAACACCGTGAAACACATACTAGTGTTTTTTTTTCTCCAGATCAGTCAATTCTGATGTGAATCAGGCAAAACCAATGCTTCCAATGGATCCGGAATGCGTTTTCCATCAAGATTAGTGCTTTATTTCATCCAAAACCGAGCATTCTAACATCAAAAACTCAGAATCAAAGCTCAATAATCTTCAAAAACCCAAAAAAAGGAGAAAAACTCAACAATTATGAATTTTCTACTCGGATCTTCATTTCTTCAACCGATTTGAACATTTGGAGCATAGAATCACATCCTAATGATCCAAAGATGAAGAAAAAATAAGATTTATTCGTCTCCTAAGTGGTTTTCAAATCTGCACTTCATTCAAGCTCAAAATCAAGATTCGAGTGATCAGATTCATCGTAAGACGCGATCTGATCGGTACCCGCTCTGATACCATTTATCAAGACCGATTTCACTACAAGAATCTCGACATTGGGCAAGAACGAAGATTAGATGCGGAGAAGGGATGATGAGAATCTAAGATAATCTATAACAAAAAATGATAAATCAAACGATTCATTGATTATTACTGAATGACTACAACGAACCGAATGATTACAAACTTATCATAGGAAATCCATGGTCACATTGGATTTAGCTCAAACCCAATGTGAGACTCTCTCTCTAGAAATGATAGCTCACATCACTCAAGATCATCAATCTTACAAATGAAGCTATCTCTCCCTTATATAGAGAGCCCTTGTGCTCACTAGCCCACTAACTAGCAAGACACAAATACAATGAGCAAAATTACAAATAAACAACTAATATAAATTATTAATTAAATCATAATTGATTTAATTAATATGAAGCTTGACTTACTCGAACCGATCTTTCGTTGACTTTTACGTTGACCATTGACTCGAATAGTTGACTTTTTAAGAAAACGTCTTCGGTCCAAACTTGCAAGCCTCGATCATCACAACCCACGTCTCTGAATCATTTCACAATGGATTCTTCAGCCGAATTATTCATGAATAGATTTGATAGCGTCAGTCACACTTATTTTTTGTTCCAACAAAATTATTTTAATACAATGTGTTTCTCATCATGTTACATATGTTATATATGTAGAGTGGTATATATACATGTAGTATCGTATGTTACATATGTAACATGTCACATATGTAAGTTTACCTGTGTTAAATGTCACATTTCATTATCAATTTAAATTTACATATTTAAACTTATGCAACATATATCATTTTGTGTTACGTTACAAATATTAGGTTATATTTTTTTGTTGCTTGTTAAACATGCTTTTATATGTGTAACATGTACGTATATGAACTGGTGAACTTTTTTTTTCTTCGTAGTTGTAGGTACTTTTGTGTTAAAGATGAAGATGATTATCAAGAACTGAAGCATTATTAGCTTTATATTTTTTTGTTAGGTTGTTAAATTTTTTTTAGAAATTTTAGTTCGTATGAAACATTTT
The DNA here is from genome assembly GCA_039602395.1 of Deinandra increscens subsp. villosa. Taxonomy (NCBI): domain Eukaryota; kingdom Viridiplantae; phylum Streptophyta; class Magnoliopsida; order Asterales; family Asteraceae; genus Deinandra; species Deinandra increscens. The sequence goes on from JBCNJP010000010.1 coordinate 31,393,620, forward strand.
GTAAGGTTTGATGTTGATTGTAATTGTTTATTAGAAATTAATAAAATATAATTGTCAATTTTTTGTTACAAATCTCCACTTGATTTACATATGTAACATATTTTTACATATGTAACAAATCGTGCCTCGAGAATTGAAAAAATCGTTACATCTTGATCTTTGTCTATATAACATGTGTAAAGTTACATATGTTAGATGCGTAGCTCAAATAAACTTGTTTCTTGATTTTTGTCTAAATAACAGATGTAAGGTTACATATGTTACAAGTTGTTACATGCGTCATGTTATCCATTATTAAAATGTAGAAATTCACATACGTAAACTTGTTACATATGTTACAAGTTGTTATATACGTAGCTCAAATAAACTTGTTTCTTGATTTTTGTCTTTATAACAGATGTAATGTTACATATGTTACAAGTTGTTACATGCGTAACTCAAATAAACTTGCTACTTGATTTTTGTCTACTTAACACGTGTACTATTACATATGTTACAAATTGCTACATGCGTATATCCATTTAAATGGTTAAAGTATATTATAGAGGTTTACCAATTGAATAATTTTTATGTCTTCAAATATAACAAATTTAGTTACACAACAGTTAAAATATAAATAATTATTAGAGCCTAAAATGTATACGTCAGTCTGTCTCGTGTGTTGTATCTAGAATAAAGCTTAGATTGAGTTAGGAGAGTCACAAACCAATCCATGAACCAATGGTTCGTGAGCCACGAACCAATGGTTCGTTGGACAGCTTGTTTCGCTGACCAGGTTGACCTATAAATAGGTTGACTTGTTTAGATCTCTTAGAAGTTCTGTCATTCAGTCTATTTCAGTATGTGTGCTAAACTAGAGCTTGTATGTGTTTCTAATCAATACAATCAAGCTTATTTACCTTTTGTATATCCAATTCATCTTGTATTCACGAGATCAGTAAACGATCCATCGCTCCTTGCATCTATAAGTGGTATCAGAGTTTTCTGGTTCAATTTACTAATCAAATCTGTGAAATTTTGAGATTTTTAGAGAGAGAAAGTGGTTTTTTGAGTCAAATTCATTATTTTCAAGTTTTCTGGTCTCCAAATTGCTTTCAGATCATTCCTTTTGTGTTTTTCTTAGACACTGCTGAAAATTACACATTAAAACCATCAAATCTGGAAAACTTTGGTTTGCCGCTTGAGTCTTTTGGTTCTTAGCTTAAAGATTATGGTTCACAGCCTACATATTCCAGTTCGATCGTTGCATTTTCAAAGGATTTTGGTTGGCCAGGAAATCTCCTTCCCCGTTTCGTCACGGTTACTCACTGGTCCGTGGCAGTTACTCCACCGAACCGACGATTCGCTCAAAATATTTTGGTTCACTGAAGTTTTCTGGTTCGCTAAGGATATTGGTTCGCTGATACTTGGTTCGTGGGTCAGAGTTGTTAACTTTTCGGTTTGTGAGATAATTTCAGTTCGTTGGAAGGCTAATTTGGTTATTGGTTCAGAAGGGTTTAGTTTCACTAAAACGGAAGTAACTTGAGATCCGTCTGGAGTTAGAAGGTCTATCACCATTCAAAACGACCGTCTCGACGAGATCTACACTTTTACTCTCCTTACGGCTAGTATCCTTCGTTATGACACCCAAATTCCACTTCTGAGATCTCCATTTTTGAGTTTGAAGTTTTTCGATACCGGTAATACAATTTCAATATGAGTGATTTTCAAGCATTTGCGGCAAGTCAAAGTCAAAGTGTACCCATGTTATTAAAGCTGGAAGATTATCATCGTTGGGTTAAACAATTTGAAGCCTATATCAGGACTAATAAGGTTGATTTGTGGATGTTCATTAATAAAGAATACATATATCCAACTGATATTAATGGAGTACTTAAACTGCAAAGGTATCTTACATCTGGTGAAATAAAAAGTTATGAGAGAGAAGAAAAGGCTTTTGCGATGCTCACTATGGCTTTACCAAAGGAGTTAGTACATCGGGTTTACAACATGTTATAACTCTAAACAGTTATGGGATGTTGTTGCTCAACATTGTGCTGATATTCAGAAAGTGAAGATTGAGTTGTTTGATAAAAGATATTGTATTATTACTCCCAAGACTGAACATATTGATGGTTGTATGACTAATTTTAATTCTGAAACAAGTTCTTGTGAGACATTTGATAAAGGGTGTGATAGTCTCATAGAAGAAGTTCAGAAGGAAGTTTCTTCAAAGTGTGCAAAGTGTGCTGAATTTGTTAAGATTAATGATGGTTTGTTAAAAGAGAAGAAAGTGTTAAGAATGTGCTAAAGTTGAAGCTAAAAAGGCTGCTGAAGATTTTGAAGCATTGTTCAATAGAACTTATCCTCTTCAACAAAAATATGAAAAAGTTTAATCAAATTGTTGTTGAAGCTGCTGACAAAGTTATTATTCTTCAAGAAGAAGTGTCAAAATTACATAATGAAAATGTTCTTTTCCATGATAAATATATAGTGTTAAAAAAAGACATTGATATCTTCAAGAAGAAATGGGAGAAGGTTATAGAAGAAGTTTTGGCAGAGTGTGATTTGAGAAGATTGCATAAAAAAGATTATAATGAGTTGTTTGAGCAGTTTATTGCTTCTCAAAAAGATTTAGTGGATGCACAAGTAAAGATTTCAGAGCTGAAGGTTGAGAGTCTTGATTTCAATGACAAGTGACAAATTGCAATTTGTCTCCTATATTTTTGAATTACTTATACAAGATAGGTAAGACTGAAGAAAGTGCTTAGGATGATTTACATAAAGTTCCTTCACCGTTTGATATATCAAAGTTTTCATCTGCTCCAGTCGATCCAAATGAAGAAATATACGATTATTCAAAGTTTGCAACTCCAGCTTCAGAAAAGAAGAAAAATTCTAAGTCTAGAAAGAAGAAAGTTATAAATGGACAAGCTCCAAAGTTTGATGCTGTTTCTTTATTATTGGAAGATGAGAAATTTTTTGAAAAGAAAGTTGCTGAGAAGTCTGCTAGTACTTCATCTGAAGTAGAAGCTGATAAATCTTTGATTGTTGAGAACAAGTTGATAGATATTAAAGCTAAATTTACTAGAGAAGCTAATGAGAAGAATGCTTCTGGTTCTCGAGTTTTTGTTTCAAATAATATAGGCTATAAACATAAAGGTATGGGTTATAAAATCAAGGAAGTCCCAGTTCAACAGATCAACAAGATAAAATAGAAGAAGAAAGTTGTTGCTAAGCCTGTTAAGATTTCACAAGATCAAGCACAACATTAGAAGAAGAAGAATGTGTTTAAATCAAAGAATGATCATTATTATTCTGGAGTTTCTTCTTGTGGTTGAAACTCGTCAAGAAGGTCATCTCCTAGGTATGATTCTTACGATAATTTCTTTGATTCATTTTATTCGGTCATTCTTTTGGTTATTATGATTCTCCTGCTATGATTCATAGTTGGAAACCAAAGAATTTTTCTGATAAAAAGAAAATTTTTGAGCTAAATTTTGATAGAATTTCACTAAATAATTTTCAATGTAAGTGTTACACATTGTCATAAACCAGGACATCTCGCTGCTCAGTGTCCTACACATGCGAGCACTCATTCCTATGTGAAGAATACTGCTAAATATGTGGATGTTAATGGTAAAAATTTTGATGAATTTCATTCACCAAAGTTTAAATCAACCAGTAAGTTGTCTTCTACAAAGATGCCAGTTAATAAATTTTTTAGTTCATTTAAAAAATTTCAATCACTAATGACATGGAAACCTCGAGTGGTTTCCATAGTCATGAAAGACCATGTTGAAGACACCGGGTGACCTGAGGCTGTTGACTCGGGCCGATCCCAAAACTGCTAATGCTTTATTTGGTGTCTTCAGGTTTCTTCAAGAAGACCTATCATACGTATGTTGCTAATAGTGAAGAACTTGCATAATTTAGTATTTCAAAGTCTTAATCATACTTAAAAGTTTCTCAAACAATTTTTGCTGAAAATTCTAAAACTGAAGAGTATCAGTGTTGGTCGATCAATTTTCTTTCTTTTAAGTTATTTTCCAAGTGGTACTTGTATATATTTAGGGGACAAAATTGAAAAAGTAAAAAATTAGTGTCTTGTTTTGTTAAAACGAAAAATCAAAAGTAGAGTTTTCATTTTAAGGGGGAGAAAAAGCAATGGAAATAAAAAAAATTTGAAAAATCTAAAACTGAGAAACTGATCACGGGGAAATGATGGTACATTGGCTGGCGTTTCTGACTTGTAGATAGAGTAAGTGAAAAAGCCATAAGATCATTGTTCGATATGCTAGGTAGATTTGGCAAAGCAGAAAGTATAAGAATGTGATATATATTAAATCTGAACCTAGTGGACAACATCTTGGTTCATATTTCAAGATATAAAAGAAATGATATGTGAAAAAGACATGTGAAAAAGAAAATGAGAAGTCACTGTGTAAACATGTGTTCATTTTGCAAAGATTTAAACTTGTTTGATTTTTTTTTATTTTCTTAAATGATCGGACTATCTCTGCATATACGTGACTATCGACCTGATAGTTGTTCATTTAAGGTTCTTCTTTATTTCTTTGGTGTTTCGTATAATTCATCGGACTTTCTCTACGTGTCCACAAGACCGACCTGACTGTTGTAAAATTATACAATTTCAACTTATTTTAATTTCTCTTATTTTGTTAAATCCCATGACTTATCTGCGTATCGAAAGATTGACCTTAAGGTAGACGATTTAACGTATTATTTCTTTTTGCATGGAACACAGTTGATGATATCATGAATACAACCACTATGTGTTAAATCACAAAATGTGATTTGAAAACATATCTGAGTATGTTTGATAGTGTGGGGTACACTGGTCAAAGCAAATTTATAAATACCTTAACATATCTAGATGTTATGAGTATGATTATGCTAGAGTTAACAATTGGACAAATTATATCAGCAATCGACATAGCTTATGTGCTGAAATAATTGAAACTGAAGTGTAGTTCAGCACTTTATGACCAATATGATCCCAGATAGTGATCTTTACCAAACAAAAAATAGAGTATAATTATGTATTGCATTTATGTTTTTATTTCTAAAAAGCCAAAAAGTTTTTGAAAGTGCGTGTCGCAATTGTCAAAAGTATCCGTCCTAGTTGTCGGCTGGCATTCTCCCATGCTTTAAAATCTTCTCTCCTCAGGGTGATAGAACAACCCGGGTCTGTTGACGCTTGGGTGAGGTTGTTGTTTCTCCCTCGATGTACGTTGCGGGTTTTCAGACAGCAAAGTCGGCAAGAATTTTGGTCGGGGAATAGAAAGCCTTGCAATGCCGAAATATAATGACCTCCTTGGCCACCTGGGGAAGGAGGATGGTATTGAATCACTTGTTACAAGCCTTTTCGACACCTCTAACGAGGGGGGCATTGGTCAGAAGTGCGAGGATTTCGATAAAGATACAACTGCTAGCACGAACATCAAGCAGTCTTCGGAAGACTTCGGATGGCCAGTTTACTGCAGCGGTGAAAGTGCTATGTTCATCTGGTGTTGCGCTTTATAATGGGGATACCATGCTCGCATTAGAGGCCAAGCATCCCCATGTGCCGCCTCCATCCTTGCCGGTTGTTTCTTATTCGGAGCCTCCCATGGTGGCGAACATTGACAGCGTTTCGGGGTGCATTAAATCATTTCCTAAAAGGACATAATGTGGGAGAGATGACCTGAGGGTGTAACACATTCTTGATGTTCTTTGTGGAGAGGGCTCTGCCATTTCCACTGAACTACTTGAGGCCATTACTTTGGTACTTAATTTGTTGCTAGGGGGAGCTATCCAACTTGTTTGGCAGAGTTTGTCGCTTCTACTCCTCTTACACCGCTATTAAAGCCTGGTAATGGGATAGGCTCAATTGCGGTTGGTACTATTTGGATACGTCTGGTTTCCAAGGTTGCTATGAAAGGGGTTGGTAAGGCTATGGCGTAGTACCTCCATGATTTTCAATTTGGGGTCGGTGTTTCGAGAGGGGCGGAGGCCATTTTGCACAGCGTTAATTGTGTTTTGGGATGGGTCTCTGGTCATGCTTACTGTTGATTTTTCTAATGTCTTTAACCTAGTGGACAGATCATCATTGCTTCAAGATGTCAGGTTGAGGTGCCCTTCTATTTCGTCTTGGGTTGAACTTGTATATAGGCAACCTGTTAGATTGTATCTCAGGGATAATCATATCTAGTCCACTATGGGGGTTGAACAAGGTGGTGCTCTGGGGCCTCTTCTCTTCGCGCTCGTTTTGCACCCCCTGGTTCACCAGATCATGTATAGGTATAGCCAAGCTTTTGTTTGGGTTAAGGACATGCCCTCCTTTACACATGATGGGGGCCATCTCCTTTTTTGATAAAGAACTGCGCACGGCAATCGAGAATATGGTGGTTTGCGAGGGGCCCTTCTTTGGGGATCTCCACTGGCGGCTTGCTTCATTACCCATCAGGTGTGGGGGACTAGGATTATATTATGCGGTTGAGGATTCCTCGTATGCCTTTGTGGCATCTAGTTCGCAATCTTGGGTCATATTTTGAGGGAAAGTGAGATTTGTGGCATGGACATTGATTACGAGCGCGCGTTGGACCGTTTTCGGGATGTTACTCTAGGCTTTGACTTTAGTGGTATCTCTAACAAGGACAACCCCCCCCCCCCCCAAGGCCCAAAAAGTTTTGGCGAGTGCCCTTTTTGGTAAAATCATGTAGGAGATGGAAGCAAAGTTTGACATGACCGCAAGACAAAAAGCCGTGTTCGGATGTTTACAAGCGCCACATGCCCAAGATTTCTTCCGAGTTATCCCTATCGACGAGTTGGGCCAGCACATGTCACCGGTGGAATATCGTGTTATCCTCAAATACCGCTTTATGATTCCCATTTTCCAGGCAGATGAGAAATGCCCTTTTTTGCTTCAAGGCGTGCTTGGATTCGTTTGCGGAGCATGTCGTCCATTGCAGAGACCTCCCTAGGTTTAAATATTGACACGATCTGGTTAGAGATGTTCTCTTTGACATATTCAAGCGCGCGGGGGATTTCGACGAAGAAAGAAGTTCCGGTTAATTTCCTGAAGGACCCGTCCGATGGGTGATTAACTCTTAGACCGGCAAGCATCTTGGTCTTTGGGTGGATTGGGGGGGGGGGGGGAGGGGGAAGCATGCATGTTTGGATTTAACTGGAGTTTCCCCTCTGGTGGGCTTGGGGGTCGGGGAGTTCAAGGTGTGTTGATACATGAAAATGAGAAGATGCTGGATCAGACAGAAGATTACAGAAGAAAGTTCAAGTCTAAATCTACTTAGCCGAACTGCACACGAAGTGTGGACGAACTGGCACCCGAACTGCCAGTTCGGACAAAGTCCAGTTTAGGTGATCGGTTTCTTATATATAGTAGTGTGTTTAGAATTTTGTAACGAGTGTCCTTAAGTGTGTGTAATCTGAGGTGTTTTACAGAACTGTTCTCTGAGTCTTTTGTAACATGCTCTTGGTTATTGAATGAAAGATGAGATTTATTTACCTCGTTATTGTTTGTTTCATTGATAAAATGGCTTAGAGTTGCGCACGATTCACCTCCCGCTCACTTTCAAGTGGTATCAGAGCATTTGGTTGCTGCTCAACTCGATACTAGTCATTTTTGTTGCAAAACGAAGCTTTTTTGGAGTTTTCTTCTATTTTTTCATCTCAAAAACTTGCATTTTTAAAAAATTCGATCAGTTCTGAGTGTTTTTCACATCTAAATGTTCATTTTCGAGTCTTCCTGGTTCGGTTGATCGTTTCGGTGTGCAAAACGTCCATTTTTCCTTCCAGTTCATTGGAGTTCGTGTGACTGAAAATAACAGTCGTCCGAAGTGGTAGTTTGGCTGAGTAACCGCTCCGAACCAACAGTTCGTTTGAGTTTGTTTCCTGTTCGGTTTAAATCTCTGGTTCAGATAGCGTTCGGATGGAGTTCGTCTAAAGTTTGGATAGAGTTCGGATAGGTTTGGATATTGTTCACTTTGTTTGAGTTCGGATAAGTTCATTTAAGGTTCAGTTCGGACATAGTTTGGTTGAGGTTTGGAAGTTTTTCAGTTGTTATCAATTCGTATGAAGTTCGGATAACAGTTTGAGTTCGTCTTCTGTTCGGAAGAGTTCGGACAAGCATATTTCAGTTCGTGTTGAGTTGCGATAGATCAGAATTTCAAAATTTTCGAAATGTCAGAATTACAAGCTTTTGCGGCGATTCAATTGCAGATGCAAACACTAATGAACTACGACAATGAAATAGGAACATGCCAAAAGGTTCCTAAGTTGTTCAAGCTCGAAGATTATCACAACTGGAAAAAGAGGTTTAAAGCATAGAAGGGGACGACATGAATATTGGAATATGGGATTCTAAGCTCTTATGCATTTGGGGAATGGCTTTTAATGTAATAAATTGAAGTTTGAAAATGTTAACTTTTAAGAGTAACAATACCTTAAACGTTACTAGACATGCTTTGGCCTAATAGGTTATGACACTCTTATCGGGGCATCCTAGGTAAGCATCCAGGTCCGACTATGGGATTTATGTGAACACTTATCCTTTCACGAAGAGCTCAACTACCGGTGTTTTCACCCTTCTAGCTACTACATGTCATTCGCGTCTCAAGTACCATCACTAAATATGTTATTAACAGAGATCGATTTCTAAGCTATTTGATATTCTTAAAAATGAGTTTATGTTCAAAACCTGAATTACATATTAGAATGATTAAGAATTAGTTTAATTGTTGATTTGTGAAAAACAAGCGTTAATCCCCCAATTAGTTCATGCATAAAAATGTTGACTTTTGGATTAGAAGAATATAGATGAAATTGGACATGATAGCTTAGACTGGTTGGGCCTAACGAGCCTCTACAAGGCTACACCAAGTCTAATTCCGCAATAGCATGGAAACACGTCCTAATGACATGCCTTTGCAAAGCTAGGCCGTCCAAAGGATGAGCCTTAACAATTAGGCGTTCTAAGAACAAGCCTTAGCAAGGGTCTTTAAATGAGCCTAAAGCACCTAATTAAGAACCTAACCTAAACTAATTAAACTAATAAAGCGACAAATAAACGAATAACGATAAGAAGAAAAGAAAGAAAGGAAAATTTATAGGTGTATAAGTAATGAAAATTTCGTTGATAGGGCAATGTGGGACGAAATTCGTGTATTGCAAGTCAGCAACAAACATCAAACTTGTCTTCGCGATTCCCGCTTCATTATAACTCGGTTTCGCACGCGGTTTTCGACCACGTTCATCATTTTCAGAGTATTATCATATGAAATAGAGTAATACAACATTCATGGTGTTGAGATTTAGGCTTAAACCATGGATCTTGATGCGGGTCAAGTTTTCGAGTTTTTTAAAACATACGGATGTTACAGTCTCCCCTACTTTAGGAAATTCGTCCCGAAATTCAGTTATTAGAGACTGTACGAAAAAGGAATGAGGATAATTACATGTTATACCGAAAAGTACACTTATACTAAAAAAATATTAATTGCAACTGTTTCCTTTGAAATAGTGATATAAACTTGTGACACTAATTTTGACACACAACACAAAAAAACATGGAAAAGGTTTTGATAACGGAATACTTGACACCGCAAGATCCAGACGTAAAATATATAACATGTGATACATTTGACAATGACATGGTTAATGGCGTACACCCATGGAATGTGTACCATGCTGAGAATCAAAGGTCATAGATGATTCGAATACGAGAATGCATGATTTGACCAACCAACTTGATCAGTAAAGTGAACTTCATAGTTTCCCCTACTTTAGGATATCCAAATGACGAGAGGCAGAGGATAGAATAAGAGGTTGAGGGGTTAACATGTATCCATTTGAAAGTGATAACTTGACTAATTAAAATCAATGTAAGTGAATGTATCCATCGAAATTGAAATCAATGTAACTGACAAAACAATGTTGGATTTTAAACAAGAGAACGTGTTCGATTCTGACGAACTAGATGTCTTGCAACTCACACCCAATCACCTTTCTTTAGGCACGAGGTCTAGAAAAAAATCCAAAAAAATGTCCTTGCTAATACGACAAGACCTCACGGCAATGAACCAAAATCAATCGCATGGTTAACTAGTATTACATACGATTGACGGTTATAGTTCGTACAAGTCTTTGTTAGCAAGATTGGTAAAGCATGTGATAGTGAAAACACGTGATAATGAAAATATGCAATGTTGAAAACATGTGATAAGGTGGACATGTGATAAGGAAAGGGTGTGAAAATGATGGCATGAAATGATGGAAACATGTGGTAATGTAAATATGAAAATATGTGATAATGAAAACTTGAGGTAGTTAAAACATGAAAGCATGAGATAGTGAAACATTTGACGATGAAAACATGGGATAACGATACCACAAAGGCTAATTGTGATAAGCGAACGGTTGCCAAGTGGTATATCAAATGGCATGATTCGAATGAATAAATTAACTTAAATCAAATGACACGAATTTGAAAGTTGAATATCAATTGAGCATTAGCATGTAATTTGAAATCGTGAATTGAAGGTCAAAACATGCAAGTTTGATTTTTGAAATACATGAATTGAACCGGATGTTGGAATCTATACACCGAATATAGAAATCTTCAAGCTGAGAGTTAAAAACTGTAAACCAAGAGTTGAATTCACAAGCCGAGAGTTGAATACCGCAAGCCAAGCGTTGAACATCACAACTGAATTCACCATCTATGAGTTGATAATCACAAACCGAACTCACCAATTAATTTTTAAATAATGTGAGTTAAAAACTTTTGAATAAACACGTCATGTGTTGACACCACGAGTTTTAATCCATAGATCAACATTAGAAACTGCGAACTTAGTCCACACATCGAGTATCGAATAAAGCGAGTTTGGAACTCATACACCGAGCAGTAAAACCAAAGTTTAAATTCGAAAAACTAAATAGCGCTAACATGAAAAAAAATTACAATTTGTATCGAAATGCGAAAATAACACGAGTCTTCCTAAAGATTATTGTTTGGGTCAAAATTTCATAAAAACTTTGAAAATAGGATTCGAGTAAATTCGAACATCGCCAACGAAGGCGATAACGAATTTATCCATGTAAGAGCTGCAAAAGAATCCAGGAGTTTCACAAGAGTGCTTGGCTAGCCAAAAGAAGCTTATGGCTAGGCACAACCAAGGATTCGAAAGGTAACGTTGATCATAACTGAGAAGTATCCATACTATATAAGTATAGCTACAGGGATATCGTCATCATAAATGCGATAAGAGTCTAAATGGGAGCCGTATGTGCAGAAGGAAGAGAATTAGAGGTAGGTGGCTGACACAAAATAGTGTGAGAAGATAGGGTAACTTTCTAATAAGAGTAGTACCGGGTAAGTTAATGCGGAAGTCGTCTTGGCGAACGAGAGGAAGACCCAATATGTCTTCGGGAAACACTTCAGGGAAGTCCCGAATGACTAGGATGTCTTGGACTCCCTATTCCTAATTAGGAATGTGCACAATGCTGGCCAGACAAGCCATGTACTCCTTATGGAAGTACTTGTGGGCTTTAACGCCGGACATGAGCCAAAGCCCATGGAATGGTTTATCGCCATAGATTGCGAGGACTTGATTATCGAGCGGGGAAAACGAACGATATTTGAATTCGCGAAACACACAAATTTGACGTTAGCTAGAGGAAAAATGAGTTTGGATAAAAATAAATGTTAAGGCGAAACAGTTGGAACATCACGCAATTGCAATTGGAATATAACCTTGTATATAAAGGATGGGTTTTTTTCTTTTGAATTTAATAAACATGTATAGTTATCTACTCGTAAAGTTGTAAAGCCGTAAACATGTACACATGCAGTCCCGTAAACATGTGGACTCGTAAACTCATAATTTCCTAAACGAGTAAATTCCTAAACATGTATACTGAAAAGTGCAAAACGTGATATTTTGATGGGGTTCAAAAATGGATAATTTAATATTTTTTAAAATGGGATATCATGTACATGTGAGTTCGTAGGCTCGTTTATGGGTAAACGCGTTAACTCATAAGCATGTAATCTCGTAACCATGCAAACTCGTAAACTTGTAAACCCATCGACAAGCACTCGCTCACCTGTAAATGAGTTAAAAGGAAAAAAATACGTGATATAAGTAGGTTTTGAATTGATGAATGTAAATTGTTCTGAGTTGTAACAATGAAATCACGAATGAATTTAAAAAAAATAAAAAAATTCATAAGCTCAAAAAACCGACTAACTGGATTAAAACGGTAAATTTGACTTGAGATCAGGACATGACTATGGCAACTTGTTTGGCTAGTTTGACCGAGGCATTGTCTGCAATAGCCAGCCTAGGACACACATTTTAGGGTTGCGTGAATCACCACGCAGGTGTGTTTATAGGGCGTTGGTGTAACATGTTGGGCTATGATTAGAACAATGGGTTGAGTCTAAAATGGGTTGGTAACAAGATTTGATAAAACAATCAATCGACTACGACTTGAGAATCATGAAATGAAGGTTTTGAAACTAAGCAAGAGCTTTTTATGAACTCACAAAGTTTTGGTTTAAAATGGGATAATCAGATCCATAACACATTTATGGTGACGAGGAATGACATGAATTTGAAATACAAGGACGATGTGTGAAAAATCAAGAGTATGTGAAATCATGAGGGTAACAAATTAATTGTATAAACATCGCGAAATATCTCGAGGATGGAATCGGAAAATTGTGAAGCTCGAGCTAATAATTAAATAACAAGGGGTTATTTGAATTCTCAAAGGTGAGTCGAAATGGAACTATAAACCGATAACGTAAATCGTAGGATAGTGTAGGATATGATACGCCACAGGAGTGTCGTATAACATTATGAAATTGTGAAATAGAAATCACAAGGATGACTTTGGATGTAACAAAACACGAAAGGTTTGAATATGGAAAATCAATCGACTAAAACATGAGGGGTAAAATATGTAAAATTGTGAAAGTAAGTGTCGATGGTGAAAATTTCAAAAATGCCATTGAGATCACGAAAAGTGGTGTTTTAATCATGAAATGTTGAAAATTAAAAGAATATCATAGATCAAAATCGGAGTAAATAGCTTGCAAAACATGAAATCGAATTGACTTGTTTAAAACTTAATGGAATGGTTCTTATTTCCTGATTGGGAAACTGCCACCTTTGACTAATCAGGGTTAATATGGTTCCTAGAAACATTTTTTATGACATGCTTTGGCCTAATAGGCTAAAGCACTCTCGCCAGGGTGTCCCACGTAACGCTTACCTAAATAGACACCCCGACTACCGATGCTTTCACCTTTCCAGTTACTACATGTCCATTACTAAGGAACCTTACCCTAACAAAATTTAAAAAAAATCAAATAAAATCAAGTTCCTAAAATGGCACGTAAGACACCATTACTAAGAAAAAGGCTAGGAAGCCTGAAACTGAGTGCATGAGTGTGTGATAAGTGTTAGACTTGAGGTACATCCTAACTAAGGCAAAACAAGACATAAAAAGGGTAATCTCTAAACGAAGCATGCAATACACAAGGTTCTCGTGTTTGGACACCTAAGGCAAAAGTCTACGTCATTCAATTTCTAATAACCTAGTTCCCTATAGCCATGGCTCTGATACCAAGCTGTCACACCCCAACTGACGGCAGAAACGGCGGGTCATGATTAGATTGCCCATAAGCTCATGACAACTAATTTTGTGACAATAGTTGATAAATAATGAATTTCATTAATAACATAAAAAATAAAACAATACACCACATATCGATAACAAATACAATTTCTTTATTAAACTATGTCCAAAAGCCCCTATGTGATAGCATCTTGAAACATCAACATCTTAGCCTGCAACGTGTATAAAATAAAGGGGGGTCAACTATAAATAGTTGGTGAGTGAACACAAGTTTGATACATAACATATATTTGAAAAACATGTGTTACGTGTCATATGATAGAATAAGTGAAATATAACATGCTAGAAGATATTGACAATATGAAAGACTAGGCATAACCAATATTTCTACTATAAAATTACAACATGAAAGACTAGGCATAAACAAACCTCAATGACATATGATAGATTACCTAACCCACAGTTTAGACTATATGAAATAATGAAATAGGCTACAAAACCCAACGCCGAACCGGTCAAGTTGAGTGTGTTGGCAACCGATAGATCTACCTTTGTTACCCCAGGCCTCACGTTAATGTTTATGCCAAATGAAAGACATGACAAACTTGACAACCATGACATACTTGACATCCAATGACAACATGAAAACCTTTGATAAACATGAAAGCCTTAAAAAATCACATAAGACATAATTCACACATAGATCACATACTCATGGTAATTGATAAACTTGAATGATAACACTTGGAAATATGATACATGTTGCAACCCAAAAATGGGAAAATAAGAAATTGAGAAAAGGGGTAAGGATTACTCACTTGTATTAGTAGTTAAGTCCACGAAGCGAGAAATGAAAGTAAAAGGATTAGTCCCGAAGATTCATCCAAAAAGAATAGAAGGGGATGACATGAATATTGGAATACGAGATTCTAAGTTTTTATGCATTTGGGAATGGGTTTTAATGTTATAAATTGAAGTTTGAAAATGTTAACTTTTAAGAGTAACAATACCTTAAACATTACTAGATATGCTTTGGCCTAATAGGTTATGACACTCTCATCGGGGCATCCTAGATAAACATCCAGGTTCGACTATGGGATTTATGCGAACACTTATCCTTTGACAGAGACCTCAATTACCGGTGGTTTTACCCTTCCATTTACTACATGTCATTCGCGTCTCAAGTACCATCACTAAATATGTTGTTAAACAGAGATCAATTTCTTAGCTGTTTGAAATTCTTAAAAATGAGTTTATGTTCAAAACCTGAATTACATATTAGAATGATTAAGAATTAGTTTAATTGTTGATTTGTGAAAAACAAACCTTAATCCCCAATTATTTCATGCATAAAAACATTGAATTTTGGATTAAAAGAATATAGATGAAATTGGACATGATAGCTTAGACTCGTTGGGCCTAACGAGCCTCTACAAGGCTACACCAATCCTAAATCTGCCTAAGCAAGGCAACACGTCCTAATGGCGTGCCTTTGCAAAGCTAGGCCATCCAAAGGACGAGCCTTAACAATGCAAGGCGTTCTAAGAACGAGCCTTAGCAAGGGTGCGTAAACGAGCCTAAAGCACCTAACTAATAACCTAACCTAAACTAATTAAAGTAATAAATCGATAAATAAACGAATAACGAAAAGAAGAAAAGAAAGAAGGAAAAAAAGGGAATTATCTCAAAGAAGCTTTTCAAACCTGACGAGCTTGAAATGCAGCACCTCCTCGCTGAGAGCATAAAAAAACTACTACACACGATACCTTAAGGGGTATTGTGCTTGTGGAACCACCAAAATTTGGTTATTCCACTTGCTTATACTCAAATTAGGAGTTGGAAACTATAAGGGACCTAGAAGAGGTATTTATATGTGTATAAGAAATGAATATTTCGCTGATCAATTTTTACTTTTTATTGCATTTTAGTCTTTTCTACTTTTCTTCATTTAAAAAATCCAAAAATATTATTTTGCATTCATATGGGGGAGAAAAATCAGAAAAGCATAAAAAAAACATTGAAAAATGCAAAAATTAAAAAATAAAAAATGAGAAATTGATCCGGCCCAACGAGAAATGATATTACATCAGGATACATTATCGACCATGAATGAAGTAGGAATAAAGGTTGTAGGTACTTGTTTGGTTTGATGAATGCGTTAAGGCAAATCTGATATATGCTAGTATGATATAAACCTAAATATCTGCTTGATAATAGTGATGTTACATCATGAAGGGTACTGTGTAATTTTGGCAATAAAAATGAAAACAACAAAAAAACAGAATAAGAGATGTTCTGGTGTATGCTTCCTTTCATTTTGCAAAGATTTAAACTTGTTTGATTTTCTTTATTTTGTCAAACGACCGGACTTTCTTTGCGTATCGAAAGATCGACCTGATTGTTTTTCGTTTGACGTTCTGCTTTATTTTTCTTGGCGTTTCGTATA
Organism: Deinandra increscens subsp. villosa; assembly: GCA_039602395.1. NCBI lineage: Eukaryota > Viridiplantae > Streptophyta > Magnoliopsida > Asterales > Asteraceae > Deinandra > Deinandra increscens. The sequence continues at coordinate 31,409,713 of JBCNJP010000010.1, forward strand.
ATCCATCGGACTTTCTCTGCGTGTATGGAAGTACCGACCTGATTGTTGTTGGGTTATACAGTTTCCGAGTTATTTTATATTTTTTGTTTTCCTAAACAATCGTATTTTCTCTGCATGCTCACAAAGCCGACCTGATTGTTGTTTGTTTAGGGTTCTGCTTTATTTTTGCATGAAACACCACGAACGATAAATATCTGTTGAAAATCAAATTCTGTATAAAAATACATAAATAGAATAAGTCAGATTGCCAGTATTCCTAATTTTGTGGGCTTTCACATTATCTGTGCTTGATTAATCATACTTAAAACATATCAGAAAGCTATAAAAATTAATTTGCCTAAACAGAAACAAACTGAAAAGTTATATTCTCTGCCGACTTGGCTTGAATGCTGATTAAATCTGAAATTGAAGTGTGTCTGATACGTTATGACTGATATGATCACGTGTCTGGATCTTTCTCGCAAAAAGTTTAAGTTATTCGCATTTCAATTCTGTTTGGTTATTTGTTTGTTATATTAAATATCCAAAAAGATTTTAGGTGAGTTTTAGCATAATCTTGCAAAAATTCAAAAAGATTTTCGGTGTGTTGGAAAATATTATAAAAATCATAAAGATTTTGTTTCTGATTTATTTTCGATCTATCGATAATGAAAAATCAAAATTATGCCATAAACAACCAAACAATCTTGGAATCATGAAGCTCATCATGAATTGATCAAAGGTTTGTGTCAAATTGACAAAATTTGAAACTTTTGGATTCAATTTGGAATTTCTTAAAAATAAGGGTTAGAATTTTTGAAAAGAGCCAAACTGCAAGTTCGAAAGAGTTCGTTACATTAATTTTGATCCGAAGGCTGAGTTCGGATGCGTTCGGAAGGGTTCGTTTGATCCGGACTGCTAGTTCGGACAACCAAACTGGGCTGCCTATAAAAGGCCAAAGCTCTAGTTCGTAAACATTATCACTATTACTCATTTAGCCGAAACTTTGCTCTGAAATCCAAAATTCGATTAACTGCTTTTTAACAAGTTTTGTGACCAGATTAAGGTAGATACTTAAATTCCGAGTGCAGTGGTGTGTTTAATTGTCATTTTGGTCGAGCAAAAACTGGTCGATTTTAGGTAGAGTGAGTTTCAGATGATAAAATTTGTATCAGTGTATTCGTCTTGACAAACCGCGTCTAGGTGTAGAAGGATTTAGCATGAAATTGTCTGGATCAAATTTTTGGTCGATTAAACCTTTCGATACGCATAAAACCGAAGTGAGAGTTCATCAGCCGAATTGGGAGTTTGGTTCCCAGTTCGTTTAGGTTCGGACATGTTGACCAAGACAACTGACGTTAACCAAAGTTAACTTCAGTTGTTGACTGAACACAGTTTGGATCCAGTTCGGATAACCATTGTCAATTCGGATCTGGTTCGGTTGGACATATCCAGATCGGATCCAGTTCGTGTAAAATGAATTTTTGAACAAAAAGTTAAAAGTTTACGCGAATGATTAATAATTGACAAATTTCGTGAACGTTTTTGATAATCACATTGAATTTAATGAACTTTTTTTTATGTGTTTTCAGAAATGGCGAACGATTTGAAGGTTGGCGATAAACACAACATTTCTGCACATCTCGGTGTTAGTCGCACAAAGCTGACCAAGTTCGGTGGTTCCGGAATATTCTATTTTCTACGGCGATCACAAATCAATTACGCGATTACACACGATTATGAGCGTATCGTGATATTCTTATCGAATTCTGGACCACTGCTCGAACAATAACCGAAGGTACAATCAGAATTTCTGGCACAGTCCAAAATCGAATAGTAGAATTTACCGAGTCTGATGTCAGAAGGGTACTGAAGCTGAATGGAGATGTTACTACAATGTCGTTAGAATTTGATCAAGCAAACAATGTAGCATTACTGAAGAGGTTGTGGTATACTGAAGATCCGAGCAGAGATTAAATTTCCAAGTCAAAATTCAGTGTTCCCTACAAGTTCCTGATACACGTACTTCTACATTGTTTGGGGAACATAATTGCTAGTCATGATGAAATTGGTCCGAAGATGTTATCGTTGATGAATGCTCTCATTTTTAACCATCCATACAATTGTGCCGGGTTGATCTTCTATTACATGAGAGATAACCTGACTCAAGGGCACAAGAGAGCGTTGTTGTACCCGAGGTTCACTCAGATGATCTTGAATGATTTATATCCAACTTTGGTAAAGAATGAAGCTTAGAAGATGAATCTGAAGCATATGAGTTAGATGAGTGTTGGTACACTGAAGACATATTAGAAAAAGAAGCCAGATGAGTATCCGAAGATGAAGAGGTTAATTGGTCATCTAGAAAATGCAAATTATGTTCCACTAGCTAATGGTGCACCTCGCCATGACGAAGGCAGTGATTTAGAGGAACTTGATTACTCATGGGTTGAAGAAAGAAACCAACAACCGCAACAAGCAAAAGTAAAACGACCGAGACGACAAACACAAACACCACCTTTTGTTCAAGAACCGGTAGTATCTGAACCGGTTGCAACTGAACCTGCTGTCTCAGCACCTGAAGTCCAAGCGACTGTCGATGTGACTGAGACACCTGCAGTGAATACCCTGATAGATGAAGAAGACAATGATGATGATGAGCTGAGTGATATGGCAGCAAACTCAGAGGATGCATCTGATACGAACAATCCATTTGCATATATTGTTGTTCGATCACAGAAGGTTCGAGTGAGAAATGGTAGCAAAGAACATTTTGCTTACCGAACTAGTCTAAACAAGAGAAACGACCGGTACATGGGTCGAGTTTATGAAGATAAATCCCCATCTGAATCTGATGAAGATTACAACCAAGATGATGATGTCGTACAAGGCAAGGATAAGAAACCGACTACTTCCTCGTCTTCATTGACATCATCCAAAAGGAAGAAGTCGATTGCCACTGGTGGACGTGGCAATAAGATGCTTAAAAGTTCAGAATTTATACGGAAACTTCATGTCGGTGGACCTTCATCTGTTGGTCCGGATATGTCTATTCCAGTGACTACTTCAACTCCAGCAGCTACTGTGTCTTCTACTGCTGCACAAGCTGCAATTTTTACAGAGTTGAATCAGTCTGGTGCTCAATTTGTGAATCGGCCAATGGGAACAAATTCTACTCCAACATTCTTAACTGCCATTGCAACAACATCAACCCCTTCCACACCAAATGTTAATTTCAGTGTCTCTCAAGGGTCAATATCCTTTTCTCAAATGGAGTTACTGAACACTGCACTTTCCGGTTGTCGAACCAAAATTGATGAGCTGAAGGCTAAAGATGCTGAGAAGTCACAAGTGATTGAGGTGTTGAAGAGAAAGGATGAGGAGAAATCCCAATTGATTATAGAGTTAAAGGCGAGAGATGAGTCTCAATCAAAATAGATCGTTGAATTACATAGAGATTATCTTATATTGAAAAGTGGGGAAGCGGCCAAAGCTCAAGAGATTGCAAGATTGAAAACGACCAGTAATAATCAAGATGCCCAAATTGCAAAGATAAATTAAATTCTTACTTGAGAAATTTACTGCTCAGGGGGAGATAGATTCAGGATGCAAAGATGATATGATGAGGTACTTGAATGATGAACCCGAGAATGACGACTCGGAAGGTCACACTGGTGGAGGTCTAGGCCCAATTGGAGCTTCTGGTTTGGGTGCTGGTACTTCTACATCCCAGGGGGAGTTGGATTCCAGAGATGCAGTGCCAACCACATCAGTCCCATCGAATCAAGTTGCGAAAAATATTCATGAGATCGGTATAATACTTGAAGATGGTGAGTTTATATGTGAACTCAACCAAGCTCAAATTCAAGCGATCTTTGATTTAAATGACGAGGAGATGAAGAAAGCTGCCGAAGCTGAACCCGAAATATATGAGTCATCAGAGACTGAAAGTGAAGATGATATTTTGGATGAGGAGGTTGAGGTTGAGGATATAACTGAAGAAGAGTATCCTGATTTGTACTCAAATTTCAACAATACCAACTCTCAAGCTGATGACGAATATGATGTATTTCTAAAAGATAATGGTGATGAGGCTGAGGTAAAGTTGAAAAGAATAGAAGCTGAAAAACCTGAAGACCCAATAGTCAAAGAGGCCAAAGAACAGAAGCAAAGAAACGTCTATGATGAGTACATGAAGATCTTTCATGCCAACTACATTCCTCCACCGAAACCTATCAAACAACGTAGGCATGTCAGATTTAAGGGTCAAGCATCAGGTGGAATAATAAGCTGGATGTATGCTGGAGATTTAGAGTGTTATGGAATCAAAAGCTAGTTTGGTATCTAATATTTCAAGTGTGCATTGGATTTCAGTTCTCTATTGGGTTGGGATGTTCGGGAGCTTACCAGAAAACCATTCTATAATTATGGAAATGATTGGATGGGTTTATAATTAAAGCATATGGTGGAGAAAAAATGTGATAAGTGATTTCAGTTCTTGAAGCCACAAAGACCAAAAAGACGTGAACATCCGACAAAGTTACATCAGAGAACTGGTAAGAAGCTAATAGTGCTAAAATTCAAGAAGAAACCAGATGTAATGAAGAAGATTCCATTGATGAAGATGGAATTGGATTTTATAAAGAACTTGAAGTGGTGGTACTACAATGAGAAGAACGGAGAAGCGCTGATAGTGTTGTAGAATGATAATAAAATTATGAAGATTTTCGATCCCATGTGGCTGATCAATTTATCAAAGGCTGACATAGTTGAGTTGTACCATAGTCAGGATCTTGTTCCATCCTGACTATATGGAACTGGCTCTGCAATGTCAAAGGGTTATCCAGATCTTCTTCGCATTCAATATCTATATCGGGCATAATCATCAAAAGACATGGACTGGGATGGAGGCTGGAGCTCAAGAATGAAAGGACCTGACCAACATTTGCCAAGGGGGAGTTTGTTGATACATAAAAATGGCAAGATGCTGGATCAGACAGAAGATTACAGAAGAAAAGTTCAAGTCTATATTTGCTTAGCCGAAATGCACCCGAACAGTGGACGAACTGGCACCTGAACTGCTAGTTCGGACAAAGTCCAGCTCGGGTGATCAGTTTCTTATATATAGTCTAGTGTGTTTAGAATTTGTAATGAGTTTCCTGAAGTGTGTGTAATCTGAGGTGTTTTCCAGAACTGTACTATGAGTCTTTTGTAACCAGATCTTGGTTATTAAATGAAGGATTGAGTTTTTATTTACCTCGTTCTTGTTTGTTTCGTTGATAAAATGGCTTAGAGTTGCGTACGATTCGCCTCCCGCTCACTTTCAAGGTGGGCCAAGCAGCCTCAAAGGTTGCGGTGGGGAAAGTGAACAAACACGAGAAAGCGTGCCTTGAAAATCAACATGTGTTTGTTCCTTTTGCTTTTGACACCTTTGGTTTCGTCGCCCCGGAGGCCGTGGAAACTCTGAGTAGAGTTCAAAGGGTCATGCATGGTAATGTGGTGACTCCTGGCTCTAGGGATGTTGTTTTCACACGGCTTAGTTTTGCTATTAAAAAAGGCTTGATGGCTCAACTTGTTGCCCGCCTCTCTTTCTTGCGGGGTGATTGTTCTCTTGTAATTATAATCACAAATGTTAAAAATATAAATTAAAAAGAAATTTTGCAATGTAAAAAGAAAAATAAAAAGATTTTAGGTGTGTTTTGATCTAAAGTTTGTAAGTCAAATATATTTTATTTCTGTAGGACCGTTGATTACTCAGAGAAATAATCAGAACAAGAACTCTTTACATGCAGATCACAACCATGCGGAATAAAGTTGTATCATACTTGTTTTTACTTAAGCTTTGTTTTACTTATACTTGTAGTTTGATTGTATTGATTGCATAAACTAGTGAACACAAGATAATAAATTTCTCGGTACTATTTGCATTAACTCAAGTTCAAACTGTTACAAGTGTAAGCACTGAAAACGGGGTCTTTGTGAATGAACTAGCTAACAACTATAAATAGTACTAAGGAGATCAACTACAGCCGTTGATCTCATACGGGCTAATCTAACCGTACATAAAAGTCAAACAATAAACTTACTAAAAGAACATTAGTAAACATACAAAAGAGGAAATGTGCAAAATGCATTTATCTATAAGTAGGAGACGGCTAGGATGTGACTTTGGAAGAATATAAGTTGTTGCAGGTCTGAATTCTGCAAAAGTATTCTTTCTGTACTTTTCCGGTTGAACTCTTTATACTGTTGGATAAAAGAGTTCACCCGGAAATGTTCTTCCGGTTGAGCTTCCGGTTGACAAAAACTTCCGCTTGAGCGTTCTTCCGCTTGAACATAACTTCAACCGGAAATCTTCGTCTTGATCCGGTTGACTCAGAAAATCATTTCCTTACAATCTCCCCCTAAGATGATGCTGCCAAAATTTGTCCTCTGTATGTTGTTCTTTCAAAAATTGACTATCTCCAAGAACTTCATTCTTCAGGAGATGGTGGCCTTTCAAATTGAATCCTTGTTTTGTTCAACTCTCTCATGATCCTCCTGGTCTTAAAGTCTCTGGTTGAAAGAAGGGGTCGTTTAGCAATTGACTTCTTCCTTCCAGGTGAAACACCAGAGGCAGGATTAGCAGATGGCTTGACAGTTTCAGTTGGGACTTTTTCTTTCCCTTTATCTGCTTGAGATGAAGCTTGAACAGAACTGGTTACGGCTGACTCAGTGGGTTCAAAAGGTTTTGTTGGAGATATGGTGGGTGGTTTCATGGCTTGTGGTTGTGGGGTTGAAGAAGTGGAGTGTTTAGGTGGTGATGAAGGTTGATTATACTTCCAAGTAGGAGGGCAGGGTTTAGGCTTAGCAGGGGTGATATCAGTCCAGTTATCTAGCCTGTATTTTGGATGAATATACTTAGGCTTGGTAGATCTGGATCCCCTGGGCCTAGGATTCATTCCCCTGGGTCTATGGGAGTAAAATCTGGAAGATGGAGTGGGAACACGGGAGGCTGATTGCTTGAGTATTTCCAACAAGTTGGAGGGGAGAGACTCAGCAAGTAGGTCAGATTCTTCAAAGGGTTCTGGCTTAATGTATGTAGATGAGGGGTTACCTGTGACTGTCTCAGATGGCAAGGGCATTTGGAGACTTGGGATCACATCAAAATCTGCTCCTTTCACTTGTTTGAGCAGCTCATCTACAATTTTACAAGTATCTTTAGCCTTCATCTTCTCTACTTCAGCAGCAGGCTTGAGACATCTGATGATAGCACATTTCTTGATCCTTTCCAATAGCTCCAAGTTGTCTAAACTCTTGTTTAAGACAGTTGGCATTTTGGAAGCTATGTTGATCAGCCTGTTTTTCTCCTGTTCATCCAATTTAGCAAGGTCGTAGACCTGCATTCTCCATTCAATTGACCTCTTCCTTGCTTCATCGACCATTCCTTCAACCACAAAATCATTAGAGAAAGATCTAGATCTGCCAAGAATTTGTTGTATTGAATGTTTGATTTGGCTTCTTCTGATCTTATTCTGGATTGATTATCTTCCCAGTCATGGACGAAATCTTCTTCAAGTAGATCATCCATAGTCTCTTGCTCTTCTGACTGGTCAGAATCAACCATAGTATCTAATGCTCTTGGTTGAGGAGTTATGCAATCCTTACCCTTCTTCAGTCTAATCATCCTCCTTGGTTTGGCTTGTTTCTTTCTTTTAAAGCTCAGAGGAGGTTCTGAGTCGGAGGTGGAATGCATTTGAATCAAAGTTTCAGCAATCTCAGCTTCAGTTGAGTTTTCCGGTTGAGTCTTTTCCGGTTGAGATTTTTCCGGTTGAGACTCTTCCGGTTGAACTTCAGCCGGAGATTTTGTACTTGTATCTTTCAGTACATTGCTGATTACTTCAGTTGTAGCTTCTTCTCCATTTTCACCTTCAACTTCTTCAGTCTGAGTGACTGAAGCATCATCAACCACATCTTCATGAACCATATCAACAACTGGTTCAGAAGCAATGTTAGTTGTGATCTCATCCACTTTAGATTTGGCAAATGCCTCCTCTTGTGGGATAATCACATTGGTCAAGAAATGCTTGACCCGCAGAATGCTCTCTGGCTGAGCACCTGCAACTAACATTGTTGCTTCAATCATTCCCAACAGGCTTGGATCCTGTGGAAATACCTTCATAAGTGAGCTCATCTTTACCTTAGTCAACCCATCAGCAACTGAAAAGGGGTCAACATCAGCCAGTTTGAAGGCTGTATGCCTTACATCTTCAGGTAGAGGCACTGTTTGATCGACTTCTTCATCTTCAGTTGTGGTTGCAGCAGCAGCAATATCAGGTGTTGGAGGATTAGTCTTCTCCCCCTTTTTGGCAGCATCAGCTTCTACAGCCTGACCTCCAAAAGGAAATGGGTTCAAAGAGCTAACCTCAGCAGAATGTTGTGCAACCGGTTGAAATTTCGGTGCAGGGGAAGTTTCCGGTTGAGCAGTTGGGGCATCAACAGGAACTTCTTGAGCTTGAGCAGCAGCAGGAGATGACATTACAAGGCTGGCAACAGTCGAATTGAGACTGGTTACCTGAGCCTGTAGTGATTTGTACAAGACCGTCAATTCTGTAAGTGTTAAACTATCCTCAACGGGAATTTTACCAGCATCATAGGAAAAAGATGGACCATCAACCCTAGGTTGATCAAGTCCACCACCCTGGTTTTCTTGGCGCCTGGGATTCCCCTCAACTATAGTTTTTCCCTTAGGATCCACTAGGGGATCTTCCGGTTGAACTAAAGTGTAGGTTGCCATGGATTGGGTCTTATTGATGTTACTACCAACATCAAAGTTCAATGAGAAACTTTGAGTGGCAGCAGCCCTTTCCACATGAATCTCATCTAAACTCCTGAGATTCACCTCCTGGGGTGAATGGGGGTTAGATGTAGCAGTGTGAGTGTCACTCAGAATGTTCCCATGTAATGTGGTGCTTGGGTTAATAACACCATCATCTGTGACAACTCTTTCTACATCATCATTCACAGGTGAGAAGTGTGAAGTGTAGGGTGAGAAAGTGGATGGGGATTGTACATCCATATGAAATGACTCCCCCTCAGAAGAAGGTTCATCAACAAGTTTAAATCCCAATTTGGCTGACCCAAATGGCTGAGTGCCAAGGGTTGGTTCAGGGCTGGAGGTAATAGGTTGCAAGAGAGGAGTAGGCTCTAGCACAACCTTTTTGAGCCTTTTGAGCTTTGTAGGCTTTGGGGAAGGGGGGATGATGGGAATTGATGGTGGGTCTGAATCTCTTCTCCTTTTTCTTTTGAAAATTAAGGTTTGTTTATCAGAAGGAGAAGGTGGTTGATCAGTGGTGGGTTCAACAACTGTGGATGGTACAGTGTTGTCCACTGGAGCAAGTTGCTCTTCAGAAGCATGTGTTTCCGGTTGAGAACTAGGTTCTCCCTGTTCAACCGGAATCACCCTTTGGATTGGCATGGGATGGTCAGTGTCCCTCCCAAGGAAAGGCTTCTTGTTGGTGGTTAATTTAGAAAAAGTGTTTTCAGATAATGCTCTTGGAACCAGCATCATGTTTCCTTCTAAATTAAGTTGGGGGTATTGTTTTTGCAAAATGTAAGTCAGAAATCTAGGGTACATGTAAAAAGCAAAATTCTTTGCATTACCCTTTAGAGCATTAAAGATTACAGCAGAAAAGTTGTATACCTCCCCTTTCACCACAGCATAGAATGCAGATGCTTGCTCAGTAGCCATTTCATCAAAACCTGATCTCTTTGGCGAGAGGCACACCATGATAGTGTGAGCCAGAAATCTCCATTTGTAAGGTATTTGACCCTTGTGAACCGTGGCAGTTCCTTCAGTAGCGCCACCATAGCCAATTTTGTTGAGCAGGGCCATGTATTGCTTTGGTGTTCTTCGAACATACCCGTTCTGGTCATTTAACTTCAGCAATTCCCTTATCAGCGACTCAGTGATGAGAACAGTTTCCCCCTTTATGGTTGACTTCAGTGTATCTTCCTCCACATCATCAACATCCTTCTCAAGCAGTTGGATGTTCTTCCAAAATTCAGAGAGAATTTCCTCATACATATACACCGCAACAGTGAGTGCGTGATTCAGATATGACGATTTGAGAAAATTTATCATCCCTGTGAAAATTTCAGCGTGTGTAGAGTTCACATGACATAACCTCCTGTGCCATAAATCAGATTCATCCACTGAGGCTTTGGATATAAAGCATGCAATTCCACTTGCTGGAGTGGCAGCAGATAGATCCAAAATATATAGTCCTTCTCTCCTAGGTGTTCTGAGTAACACAAGTTCCTCAGGGATGTTAACACCAGGTTTTAGGACTATTGCCTCTCTCTCAGTAAACATCAAATTCAAATTTTTGTCACACATTTGTGAGACACTGAGTAAATTGAAATTCAATGTATCAACAAAATTTACCTTGTCAAAGGTAAGCTTCCCATTACTAACAGCACCTTGTGCAGTAATGTGTCCTTTTGCACTCCCAAAAGCTACAGGACCTCCGTTTATATTTTTGGGGTTTTCCAATACATGCTTATTTCCTGTCATGTGGCAAGTGCATCCACTATCAACAACCCATAGGCTTTGTTGGCCTTTATTATGCACCTACACACAGAGAAAATTGATTAATTTCTAAAGGGAACCCAAGCCTTTGAGGTCTTGGGCTTGCCAGAAGCATCATAATACTTGTACTCTCTAAGTACTAAAGTATTTTGTATTGGATCCTCATTCAACAGATCATCTTGATCAATGTTCAAGTGTTCAGACTGTTCACTTGTTTGATCTTGCCTGTTTGTTTTGCTAAGCCTTCTCTCAGCAATTTTCCTCTCTCTGTATTCCCTATATTTCTTTTGTTTGTTAGTCAAAACCTTTGGCACCTCATTGTGTGAGATGTAGGTTTGATCAACACTAGTTACTGGTGAGATTCTAGCCTTTGGATTTGAAAATTTGTTTGACTGGCTAGATCTCTCACTGTGAAATGCAGCAGTGGCATTTCCACTTGAACTAGAGGGAATTTCCGGTTGAGAGTTGTGCTTGTTTTTCACAAAATTTTCTCTAGAGGTGGTCTTGCCTCTAGATGGGTTTCTCCTTCCTTGACCTTCAAAATGGCCATACTCATCAGTAAACTGAACCCTGGGTCGTTGTTTAGGTGCAGTAACTGATCTCAGTGTTTTGGAGCTTTCCGGTTGAACTTCATTTCCGGTTGAAAATTTTTCCGGTTGAAGTTCAGCCGGAACCCTGTTCGATTTTAAGACTGAAAAACTTCCATTTTTGTTGTTCCCAATTAAAACTTTGTTTGACTCAGTATCAAAATATTTCAAAGTGTTGCTTCTTACAGGTGAAGTTTTTCCTGTAGATCTTTTCTGAGTAAGAACAGTTTTGGGTTTTAACAAATTTTGGGTTTTGCTCAAAGGATTGAATTTGCACATTGCAGCCATGTGCCCTTTTTCACCACAGAAAACACATTCAAACATTTTCCTTTGGTAGGTGTTTGTGTTTTTGGCTGAATCTTCATTTGTGACCTGGTGGTAAGTTATCTTACCCATTTTCTCAGATTCACTGGGTTTTGGCTTCTCAGGTAGTTTTCCTCCAACTTTTGAGTCTTTGGGCTCATAAATAGTTGGTGGTGGAAAAGCAACTTTTGGTTTTAAAACCTTGGATTGGTCAACAGATGCTGATGTGCTAGCATCTTTGACTTCACAGTTTGATAATGATTCAACAGAATTTGTTTCAGGAGAAGAGCATGTGGTGCTATCAACAGTTAGACTCACACCACACTTCTTCTGAAGTGCTTGGATTGGAGCAATAACAGGTGAATATTCCTTGGGTGGTTCAACATTGTTGTACCCAATACCTGTTTTCCCATGCATTACTCCATTCCAAAGTTTCTCAGCTTTCTTGTTAGTTGTTTGAAATTTGTCACAGGTGAACAAAGCATCTTTTAACTTAATTTCAAGAATGTCATTTTCTGCTTTTGCATCTTTTGTTTCTTGTCTTGAAACAGTTAGTTTGTTCAACAAATCTTCCAATTGTGTTTCCAAAATAGAGTTAGTTACCTTCAATGCATCAAATTCTTTGTTCAAATTTTCAAGTTTGGTGATGTATGCATTTTCAGTTTTCTTAAAGCAATTTTTCAACTCATTCAGATTAGAAACTTCATCAATTAGATCAGTGTTATGTTTCCTGTACTTTGACACTTGTTCTATGCATGCAGGCTGCATAGATTTTCCAAAACTTTTTCAGGAATCTCATTTACCTGTTCTGTTGAATCTTCTTTGGCCATCAAAGCATGGTTGATTGGCTCAAACTCAGTGACAAAGTCATCCCATTCATAGCATTCAGTCTGGTTAGCTACAGCTGCCACTACATTTTGATTTCCAAGTGGTTTTGGTTGAGTTGGCTGTTGGTTGCTGTTGCTGTTGATGTGTTGACTGCTGCTGTTGTTGCTTCCATGATTTGATCTCTGTTGGACATTGTTGTTGTTATTCTGTCCATCTCTCCTTGGCTGCTTGCATTCCCTAGCAAAATGACCAAGTTGGTGACAATTATAACATTTAGCTTTAGATTTATCCAACCCAATTGATGATCCCTTTGACCCTTTATAAGTTCTTCCTGTTCTCTTATAAAATCTTTGGGCTCTTACAGAAACCATAGCTAATTGAGTTAAAATGTCCATTTCCTCTAGATCATCTGCCCCTATGCATTCCAAGTCTTCACGTGTGAATCCTTGAGATGAGTCAGTTGCCACATAGGCAGAGTGAGAGTTGTCAAACAATGTTGAAGAACTCTCTGAGCATCTAGTTGGCTCATTAAAACTGACTGAGGGTGAGTGATATTGAGAAGAGTTTGAGATCTTTTGAAAATCAGTTGTAACCAAAGCAGTGGTTTGCAACTGTGGTGATGCCTCAGGGAAGTTATTTTGCTTAAGATTAAGCTCCATTTCATAAGCACTAAGGAGTCCATGGAGTTCACTTAGTTTAAGCTTTTTGAGGTCCTTGCACTCCCTAATGCTTACTGTGTAAACAGTCCACATTGGAGGTAAGGATCTCAGGAACTTCCTGTTAGCATCAGCCTGTTCTATTGTTACTTCTACCTTTTGCAATTCATCAAGAAGTGAAACAAATCTAAGATACTGGTTGGTCATAGATTCACCAGTTTTGTAAGTGAAGTTTTCATATCTTTGTTTCAGAACATCCTTTTTGTTTTCCTTAACCTCACCAGACCCTTCATACATTTCACTGAGAGCATTCCACAAGCCATTTGCTGTCTTATATCCCTTAAACCCTACCAGTATAGAGTTGGGTAATGCAGCCTGGAGTGTCCAGTAGGCCTTGTGATCATATTCAAGCTCATTATAATCAGCTTCAACATATTTGTCTAGTGGTTTTGGTATTTGCACTTCGGCATCATCAGCAGATTGAACAGTTGGACTATAAGGACCTATAGTCAACCTGTTCCAAATTCGTCTGTCTAGGCTTCTAACAAAACCTTCCATCCTGAGTTTCCAAGTATCAAAGTCATCAGGAGTGAAAATTGGTGGTTTGTTAGAGCTACCATTTAGTGAACCAAGAGTTAAGTCAGTCATTGTGAAAAACAGTTTGTAAAACAGAAAAAGCTTGTAAAAACTCAAGTGAGCAAGTAAAGTATCAACTTTGAAGCACTAGAAGTCTTCAAAGTGTAGAGCCAAAGCTCTGATACCACTTGTAGGACCGTTGATTACTCAGAGAAATAATCAGAACAAGAACTCTTTACATGCAGATCACAACCATGCGGAATAAAGTTGTATCATACTTGTTTTTACTTAAGCTTTGTTTTACTTATACTTGTAGTTTGATTGTATTGATTGCATAAACTAGTGAACACAAGATAATAAATTTCTCGGTACTATTTGCATTAACTCAAGTTCAAACTGTTACAAGTGTAAGCACTGAAAACGGGGTCTTTGTGAATGAACTAGCTAACAACTATAAATAGTACTAAGGAGATCAACTACAGCCGTTGATCTCATACGGGCTAATCTAACCGTACATAAAAGTCAAACAATAAACTTACTAAAAGAACATTAGTAAACATACAAAAGAGAAAATGTGCAAAATGCATTTATCTATAAGTAGGAGACGGCTAGGATGTGACTTTGGAAGAATATAAGTTGTTGCAGGTCTGAATTCTGCAAAAGTATTCTTTCTGTACTTTTCCGGTTGAACTCTTTATACTGTTGGATAAAAGAGTTCACCCGGAAATGTTCTTCCGGTTGAGCTTCCGGTTGACAAAAACTTCCGCTTGAGCGTTCTTCCGCTTGAACATAACTTCAACCGGAAATCTTCGTCTTGATCCGGTTGACTCAGAAAATCATTTCCTTACAATTTCTTTTTTCTTTTCGATCGATCGACACAAGATACTAAATTCTCAAATATGATTTTCAAATCATCTTGGTTTCACTTTGAGAATTTTTGCGCCAAGATTAAATTATGTTGGCATGAAAAATATAAAACTTCGTTTTTGTCTTCTGAAATTGCAGGTTTATGTGTTTACTCACAAGCATGGAGAAAGGGGGAGTAGTGAAGAATCTTTCTCAAAGTGGTTCAGTTGGTTTAATCCTGTTCCATCCATGCGAGCTCTACAACAAACAAAAACTTCAAGATTAAAGATCTGATGCAGTAGTGTTGAAGATCGGATATTAGAAGTTTGTTGAAGAGTAGATACATCACGAAGATCAAGTTGAAGCAATTATGTTTAATTTGAATACATCAGTGTGTTTCATGTGTTGTATCTTATTAGAGACTAGATTGACTTAGGAGAGTCACGAACCAATGGTTCGTTGGACAGCTTGTTTCACTGACTAGGTTGACCTATAAATAGGTTGACTTCTTTAGATCTCTTAGAAGTTTTTTCATTCAGTCTATTTCTATGTGTGTTTCTGTGTTTGTGCTAAACTAGAGCTTGTATGTGTTTCTAATCAATACAATCAAGCTTATTTACCTTGTGTTTGATCCAATTCATCTTGTATTCACTAAATCAGTAAACGATCCATCGCTCCTTGCATCTACAATAATATAAATAAATAAAATAATATATAATAATATTATATGAAGAACCTTATGAAATTCAATAGGTTTATTTTCATTGGAAAATTATTAGTAAGTTTATTATAAACTCGAGTTAGAATATAATAAACAATCAATAACAAACCTTTTTGAGAGAAAAATGATGACTAGAGAAAGGAGAGAGGAGATATGTTAATTTAGAAGAAATGTCAGAGATGTGGTGGATGATGGATGATATGGATGACTAGAGAGAGGACAGAGGAAAGAGGAAAGAAATGTGAAGAGAGTGGTTGCTCTTGGTAGAGGAGATAGGTATTTAAGTTTGTAATTAACATTTATGCCCTTCCACTAGATTGGTTTTCGTATATATATATATATATATATATATATATATATATATATATATATATATATATATAGGGGAAGGATCATGCGAAAACACCATTTTTTTGTGAGAACTGCGTAAACAAATCTTAAAACCTACATAACTTTTTCATACATTAATATTTTTTTTAAAAATTTGCACCAAAAGTCTTAAAATTATATTATCTTTAATCCTATAAAAGTTTTAAAAAACTTAACGCTTTTTTTATTTTTTTAAATATTTTTTTGTGTGGTGCACATGTGCATCACAAAAAAAACTCATACTTTTAGTATGAGTTAATATTTTTTTTTCTTAGTCGCACCATATGTCATATATTTTCATTATTTTTTGCGTTTTTATTGAATGATGCACATGTGTATCATACCAAAAAAAACGCTCATACATGTGATATACATTAATAGTTTAAAAAGAAATTGCACCCTAAATCTTATAGTTGTGTTATCTTTAGATTTAAAGAAAAAAAATAGCATTTTATAACATTTTTTAATTATATGATGCACATGTGCATCACACGGGAAAAAAAACGTTCAGTTTTTTTTAATATTTTGCTCCAGATTTAAAGATAACGTAATTTTAAGACTTTTGGCGCAAATTTTATGAAAAATCGTTAACGTATGAAAAAGTTACGTGAGTTTTAATATGTGTTTTCGCAGGATCCTAACCCTATATATATATATATATATATATATATATATATATATATATATACACATATATATATATTAGACAAACATTAACAACAATCCTTACGAAAAAGTCACATTTTACAAAATAAAAGGGTTTAAAAATATAGGCTTTTGGCTAGTGGGTTAAATGTAATATATTGCCGGTAGTTAAACAAAAACGTGGAGTAGGCTAAAACTCAGATTGCTAAGGGATAATGTTTTAGGTAGGGAACAAAAAGGTAGGTTTAAGGAGCAAAAAATGGTTAAAATCCTAGTTGCCATGATCCTTTAATTATGCATTTCCAGTTTTATCCTTGTTGGAAGGTATTGCTATGTCAAGTTATACGTTACCATATCACTCGGTCTCTCACAATGTTTCAACAAGAAAAGAAACGTATGTTAGTTTATATACATGCATGTTAGGCTCAAATTCTCACTGAAATGTGAGCAAGCGGATAAAGTATAGGTTTGTATAAAAGTAAACTTATTTTCTACTCGCCGTAATCAAAATATCTCGATTTTGTTTTGATTATTTTTAATGGAAATTGGGTTTTCTATATTTGAAGATGCGGTTTCTAAACAACAAAGGTTTTTTATTAGTATATATAATTTTTTGAAAAATCTAGGTAGTACATGGGTGATTTTTTCAAAAAGAGTTTTGTGAAAGACTTGAATATCGGACGGACAAAAGGTTCAGAACTGCAGTTTTCCATCCCCACACTTAAATTGCACATTGCCCTCAATGTACCAAAGTGTATGTAAAATTAAAGCAATGTGAAATATAAAAGATGAGGGTTTGGAAAAATTTGACATAGTATACTCTGCATTCTAAAATTATCTCGTGGCCTGCTGCCACGAACTGTAATATCGTGATGTCCTTATACAAATCGACAAAAGGCTAGCCATCCTCCTTTTTATGTCAGCCCAAAAAGTTCCTACATACTTAAAGTAAAATATAAAACCCTAGTGGAGGTCCGATAAATCTGACCGTGTTTCTATAGGAATATGTTCATCCTTACATATTTGAAGTTTTAAATTATAGAAGGCGAAATGCGACCTTCGGGAATATTACTAATAAAAGTAAAACTAATACAACACTAATGATAATTCTAAAACTAAAAGTTTAAATGAAAAGGTGGTACAGGATGCTAATTGTCCTTTAGATGTCTTTGTTTCTGCATCACCAGTCCAAGTATGGATACATTGGCTGGACCCACAATCCTTGTCTAGACTTTGTTGGTGGAGGGTGAGGCTCCTTCCATGTTAGAGCACGATCGGTTCGTCATGTGAAGTATCTAAAAAGACAAAGATGCAAATTTGATATTACACGAATTGGCTTCCGAAGTGACACGAATTGGCTTCCGAAGTGACACGAACTGTCATCCGAAGTCACCCTTCGGATGAGTTCGGATGCACAAAAACCGTGGATTTGGATGATTTCTTGAGCTAGGGTATAAATACGTTTGATCTTTGTATTTTCTGTAACAAGTTGAACAGTTGAGCAAGTGTCTGAGTGTTAAGTGTGTGTTTTGTAAGGTGTTTCTGTGAGTGATTTCCAGGTTGTAATTGTTCTATTATGATTAATAAACAATCTTTTAGTTACGATTTTGTATCCGAAATAGCTAGATCGCGTAGATGATCCGATGCTCACGGCTTCTTAAGTGGTATTAGAGCTTTCCGGTTCACTCTACTGATATGTGGTTTGTTGGGAATGTTCAGTTTGGCTGAAATTCTCAAAGTCAGAATTCCGAAGGAAGTTCCTCCGGAACTTTCTGAACACCAAGTAGTTCCTCCGGAACTTTTCCTTGTGTTACTCCGAAAGTTTGACTTATCTCTTTGGTTCAAGTTTCAATGCTGTAAAGCTGTCAGAGAGCAGTTTACTTTCCGCCATGCTTTCCACTGTTCACCGATAGGGTTGCTCAACTGTTCACGTTGCCCATGCGTGTTAGTATAACAACTTTTGGAGTAGATATGATTTGTTTATTTAGCCTTGTAGCTAAATGGAAATAAAAGATTATCTTTTATTTCCTCCTTGCACTATATATATTACTAGTATTTCTCTTGTTTACTGTTGATCGGTTCTGTCAAGTTCATCAGCTGTAACTCCTTGTAAACATTGAGAAGTAATAATATTGTAGTGCTTTGAATTTACATCTTGTGTTCAACTACTGTACTTCCTGTTTATTAGTTACTGTTATCGATTAAAAGGCATCTTAACATAAACACAAACAAGTCTGATTCCGCCTTACTTGTTTGATACCTTTAAGTAACTGTTAGAGCATATTCCTATGTTAACGTGTGTCTCGTGTATTGTATATAATCTAGAGCATCTGTGTGAGTCATATAGTCACTGGCCGTACCATATGCTCCAGCGTACCAGATGGTACGTGGGTGGTCCGTCGGTCAGTTAGTATGTGACTATAAATAGTTCGTTAGAGAGAGAGAGCTAGGAACCAGTTCTGTCATTCTACATCTCTTAAGTGTGTGTAACTGAGTGTGTAACTCTCTCTCTCTCTAGACTTTGTGTAATTCTCTTTGTGAATCAATAAAGCAAAGCTTTATTTACTTTTTGTTGCTTATACGATTACCAAATCATGCAGTAGTAAGATCGTTCCGTGGTTGTACAAGTGGTATCAGAGCAATTGGTTGCTCTACTGCTGTGATATTGGTAGATTTTCGAGTTCTAGAGTGAGAAAGTGTGAGTTTTCTTCGTTTTTCATCAAATTTTCGCAATTTAGAGTGTTTCAATGATGAAAAATGATTTCTGAGTGTTGTTGGAGTGTTTTCGTATCTTACTGAGTTAAATTCCAGATCCAAACGTCGAAATTCGTGAAAATCAGACGAATCAGGTTCGAACTGCGTTGGTCCGCTCGAAGAACACTTGGTCCGCCGTTGGTCCGCCGCTGGTCCGCACGGCAATCTTCATCCGTATTCTGGTCCCCTAAAACTGGTCCGGAAGGCAATCTTTAAAGTTGGTCCGTGGCGGTTATTTTCTGGTCCGCCGTACCAAATCTGGTCCGCCGTACCAAATCTGGTCCGCTGGAATAATCTGGTCCGCTAGAATAATCTGGTCCGCTGAAATCTTTTGGTCCGCAGAGCATAGTTTGGTCCGCTGGTTTGATAGGGTACGGAGGTTGGTACGCTAAAATCTTTTGGTCTGAGAATTGGTTGGTACGCTGGCAGAAAACACATGTTCACTAAAACTGATGTAACTTGAGAACCGTTTGGAGTTACGGAACCCAATACCAGCCAAAATGTTCGTCTTTCCGAGTTCTAGACTTGTACTAACCTAATGGTTTGTACCCCCCAGTTTGACCCCCAAAATCAGCTTGGAAGACGTCCATTTTTCAGTTTGAAGTTTTTGCGTTCGATATTGTAATTTTAAAATGAGCGAGTTTCACGCATTTTCAGCTGTTCAATCATCAATGCAAGCCATGTTGAACTATGATAACGAAATAGGAACAAATCAGAAAGTTCCTAAGTTGCTTAGCTTGGAGGATTATGAGAATTGGAAGCAACGATTTGAATCATTCATTAATGCACTTGACATTGATTTATGGATTTCCATTGAACAAGATTATACATATCCTCAGATTAATGGACAACTGATTGCACGAAGTGATCTAGATGAAGATCAAAGAAAAGTTTATGCCCGAGAAAAGAAATGTTATGGAAATCTCACAATGGCACTACCAAGAGAGCTTCTACATTAATTCAAAAATTGCACAACATCAAAAACTTTGTGGGATGCATTGAAAGATAGGTGTGCAGGAAACGAGCAATATAAGAAAAGTCGAAAGAAAGTTTTGTTAAAAGAATTGGACAACTTTCAGCATTGTGACAAAGAAAGTATTGCCGACTTGATTTCTAGGTTTTCACATCTGATCAATGAACTTGAGGTTGTTGGAGTCAAGAAAGAAAAAGAGGAATTGAAAGAAAAATTTATGGAAGCTCTACCCGAAAAGTGGGAGAACTTTGTTATGATGCTTACTAATGATCCAAATTACTCCAGTTGGTCATTCAATCAAGTGTTAAGCAAATTACAAGCTCGGGAAATAGAATTACTTGTGAAAAAATCAGCAACACCAACAGTTCATAATCCTGAGATATATTTTGGAGAGAATTCAGCTACAACGCATGCTAAAACTAAATCACATTCTATTTCAAGCAGTAATCCACCAGTAATAGCATTTCTTGTTGGGAAGTCTGAAAATACTGGAAATTCTTCGGGTTGCAGTCTTACCATTCTCGATAGATCATCAAGCAAGTCTACTTCTAATCAAGCAACCGAAGATCTGGTTGCTTTGTTGGGTGCTTTTGTATCATCTTCATCTGGCTCCATATTTAGTCAAATTGGTAATTCTGGTTTGGTTCCGGACGATCTAAAACAGATGGATGAGGATCAGCTAAATAAATTAGATTTGGATTGGCAGTTGGCTATGTTGCTGAAAGAGGAAGACGGTTTATAGGCAAACATGGAAATAATTTTATTATGGGTGAATTAAGAGGCACCAAACTGGGTTTAGACAAGTCTAAACTAAAATGTTACAAATGTTCCAAGTTGGGACATTTTGCTCGAGAATGCAAGCTATCTTCTTATAAACCAAGTAATTCGGATAATCATGATCACAATAAAGAAGTTAAAGCTATGATATCTCAAACTAATGAAGATTATGATTGGACTAAAGATTTTCCGGATGAATCTGCATTTGTAGTTCATTCTCAAGATCATTATGCTTTGATGGCAAATATTGAAGTTGACTCGAGTGGATATGCATCTGAGACTAGTAAATCTGAATCGAGTAATTCTGATTCTGAAATGGGTGGTTATGAATCCGTGTGTGAAATTTGTACTCAGAAAGATAGAAAGATTCAAGAATTGGTTCAAGAAAAGGAAAAGTTAGTTGTGGATAGGGTGAAGCTCGAAGAAGAGTTAGAAAGTTATAAACAGAAGTGTGAAGTTTCTAATGGCATTTTCAAAATGAATGAGAAGTTACTCCAAGAGAAGAGTCTATTATTGGAAGAGTTAGAAGACCTTCGAAAACAGGTGTTAGAAGGTAGTATTCAGAATGATCAACAAAAGTCACAACTTAAACATGAGAATGATGAGTTCATGACAAAAATTGTCAAGTTAACTGCTGTCAATGAAAAGTTGGTAAAGGAAGTTGAGGAATATAAGTTTAAAGCTAAAGATGTGAGTGAAGATTTTGAGAATCTATTTGAAAATTCCATAGCAAGGGTGGAAGCTCTTAAAGCATCTAATGATGAACTTCAAAAAGCATTCGATGAAGTTACTGCTGATAGAACTCAATATCAAATTGTTCAATCTGAATTGAAAGACACCATCACTACTCTGAAGAAAGACAAACGCTTGTTAACCAGAAATATTGAGATCTATAAGGAAAGAGTGGGTAAGATTACCAAGGAGGTGCTTGCTGCTCATGATGGTATGAGAAGAGAAAAATAGTTAGTTAACAGCATATCTGAGAAATTGATTCAATCAGAAAAGGTTCTTGCTGAAGCTCAAAAGACCATAGCTTATTTGAATGTTGAAGTCTTGGATTTAAATCGTCAATTGGATAACTTGAAGAATTCTCATTCTTTTGCAAGTTACTTGTGTCAAGACGATAATTTCAAGAAGGTGTTTGGAGGCGATGATTTCAATCAAATTCCGCATCCAGTAATTCAAACAGAGTCTGAAATTGCTTGAGCGTATGAATCTTCTACTTAGTCGATGTGAAATCAATGTAAAACGAGTTGAAACACAAAGAGTAAATACAAACAGGCTTTGTATTAACCACAGAGAATCACAGAGTACACTTAGAGAATGTATGACACGAAAAGCTGTTAATTCTATACAAGACAAACCTATTTATAGGCTGAAACCACGACTGGCCGAACCTCAGGTTCGGCCAAGCCTCGGCGGCTCCGAACCTGGAGTTCGGCCAAGGTTCGGCCATACCTAAACTTGCACAATCCGTCTTGTTCTCGATACTTCACATGACGACCAGGAACCATGTATCAACAAACTCCCCCTCGGCATGTGCAGTATTATCTTCTTTTAATAAAACTTGTATCTTGTATCTTCAATCAAACTCCTCCTCGATCTAGACGATGAGTTCAATCTTGAATACTTGATATTGCAACATGTGTAGTCTCTTTATCAACAAACTTCAGAAGACTTGAAGTTGTGATGTTCTCTTTCCACTTAGAAACCTGCCAACATAAATAATCTTGGTGCAAAACGTCTCTTCGAGACTCCAAGATATATTGATTTTGAAAATGATTTCGTATTTCGTGTTGATCAATCGAAAACAAATCAGAAACAAAATCTTTTTGGCTTTTAGAAATTTTATATCAAAACACACCTAAAATCTTTTTAGTATTTTCTGATAAGAAAAATAAATGCAGTACAAAATCAGACACTATTTTTGTCTTTTGTGAGAAAGATCACAACTTGGGATCATATTGGTCATAACATGCTGAACTACATTTCAATTTCAATTATTGAAGCACATAAGCCATGCCGATTGCAGATATAATTTGTCCAAATTTAAACTCCGGCACAATCATACTCATAACATCTGGATATGTTAAGGTATTTATTAGATTTGCATTGACCAGTGTACCCCACACTATCAGACATACTCAGATATGCTTTGCTTATCACATTTTGTGATTTCACTTGTGATGTTTATCACATAATAATTGTAACCATGATATAGTCAACTGTGTTCCATGCAAAAAGAAATAAGAACGTTAAATCGTCTACCTTAAGGTCGATCTTTCGATACGCAGATAAGGCCTCAGATTTAACAAAATAAGAAAATAAAACAAGTTGAAATTGTATAACTCAACAACAATCAGGTCGGTACTCCCGTACACGCAGAGAAAGTCCGATGAGTTATACGAAACACCAAAGAAAATAAAGCAGAACGTCAAACGAACAACAATCAGGTCGGTCTTTCGACACGCAGAGAAAGTCCGATCGTTTGACAAAATAAAGAAAATCAAACAAGTTTAAATCTTTGCAAAATGAACACATGTATACACAGTGACTTCTCATTTTATTCTTCACATATCTTTTACTTGATATATCATGAGATATACATCAAGATGTTGTCCACTAGGTCAAGCATCAGATTTAGTGTATATCACATTCGTATACTTTCTGATTTGCCGAGCCTACCTTACACATCGATCAAATGGTCTTATGGCTTTTTCACTTACTTTATCCATGAGTCAGACGATGTCAGCCAATGTACCATCATTTCCCAATCATGTCGGATACAATTTCTCATTTTTCAATGTTTTTATCTTTTTCAAATTTCTCCCCCGAAAAATGATAACTCTATTTATAGATTTTCATTTTTACAATTTGAAAAACCACACACTATTTTTGTATTTTTGCAAAAACAAACTCCTCCTCAGAATGAGACGGAGTGAAAAACCAAGAAAAATTGATCAACCAACACGAACACTTGCAGGTTAAGTCTTTTGGAAAACACAATGAAATTTTGAAAATCAGATTAATTAGAACAGATATTTCACAAACAGCAATTTTCCAATCACTGAAAGGTCTTCTTGAAACACCTGTTGACACCAAATAAATCATTAGTCGCTCTGGGATCGACCCGATGTAACATCGTCGGGTCGCCCGGTGTCTTCCACAAAGTCATTGTTGGCCTTGGATACAACTTTTGGTTTCCAAATTTGTAAAAGTTTAAATTTTTGATCAGAACCTGAATTAGATTCAACCGACGTACTTGGGTTAGACCAAGACGTTTTACGATTAGATTTTATCGTTGAAGACCATGGTTCATCAAAAATTTGACCTTTGTTATCCACATATTTGGCAGTTTTGTGAATAAATGCAGTCGTCGGACAATCAGCAGCAAGATGTCCAGGTTGACGACATATATAACAAAGTCTTTCTCGAAAATTGTTTGAAAATGATTTTGATTTTGAAAAACCAGATGAATGCTCAGAATCAAAATTATCAAAGAAATCATCAGAGGAATCATACCGAGGAGATGGACTCCTTGAAGATGACGATCTTCCAAAAGAAGAAGTGAATTCCTTCTGAGATGATAATTTCTGTGCAGTCTTTGCGTTATGAGCCTTGGCAATTTTCACCGGTTTCTTTGTGGGAATCAATTCTTCCTTCACAACAAACCCCAGACCTTTGTGTTTGGAGCCTAAAACCTTTGAAGTACTTGAAGAAGAAACTGAAACTTCTCTCGCCTTAGCATCACTAGTAAATTTGGCTTTGATATCCTTCAGCCTGTTCTTCTCAACCAAGACTTTTTCTTCTTCAGTTGCAGATAAAGAACTTGACACAACCTTATCAAATATCTTCTCATTCTCCAACAAAACAGACTTTGACACAAAGTTTGGAGCTTCGCCCAAAGACTTTTCCTTCTTTTTGGATTTAGATTTATTCTTCTTGGGTGGAGTAGCAAACTTAGAATAATCATGCAATTCATCTTTTGGATCAATCTGAGCAACAGTAACTTCAGTTAAATCCACTGGTTGAGGAACCAAATGAACATCAGCCTTCTGAGAACTATCGGAACTCTGATCCTGTTTGTATAAGAAATTGAGCATTGTTGGTGATAAATTGCAATTCTTCACTTGCCGCTTCAACTCCAAAATCTCCAGTTTTAAATCATTGATCTGTTGTTGAGCTTCAAAAACTTCTTTCTGTGACTTGATGAACTTTGCATTGAGATCATCATATTCATAAGTTTGTAACTTTCGGATCTCACATTCAGCAAATAACTCTTCAAGAACACTTTCTCTCTTTTTCTTGTAAATCTCAACATCCTTTGTTAAAACTTCATTTTTATCACGATAGAAAGTATTCTCATCTTGAAGCATAGAAATTTTGTTCTGAAGCTTTTCAACAGTAACAGCAGTTGTAGCAATAAGAGCAGTTGCTTCTTCATACTTTTTCTGAACCGGATAACTTTTCTCAAACAGATTCTCAAAATCTTGAGCTGCATCTAAAGCTTCAGCCTTTGCTTTCTCACATTCTTCAGCCAATGTTGCTTTCTCTTTTAACACATCTTCATGAACATGAACCAACTCATAATACTTCTTTTGAAAATCTTCCAATTCTTGCTTTAACACCACTATCTCTTCAGTAGATATTTGATGACTTTGTTCAAAACTAGCAATCTCCTGAAGAAATTTCTTACAGTTAAGACATTCAGTCTCTTCAACCTTTGAATTCTCAGAGACTCTAGGTAATTCTTCTTGAACCAGAGATACACTTGAATAAGAATCGGAATCAGTTAAAATGCTATCATCATCAATATGACGAACAGTCAAAGCAATTGCAGGTTTAGAATTATTCCTTTTAGCTTCAGTATCTGCATTCCATGCAAACTCACTTGAATGTGAAAACGTATTGGTCCAATCATGAACAACATTAGCAGATTTAATCTCAACCTTCTCAGCTTTATTTGGGGAATGATAAACTAAATGTGCATGGTGACCAGTCTTCAACTTAGTATCTGTAGAACTTGGACATTCCCTAGCAAAGTGACCATAATTTGAACATTTGTAGCATTTCACCTTCGACTTATCCAAACCAATCTTCCCTTCCTGATTCAGTCTCTTCTTACCAGTTCTATTGAAAAACTTCTTTGTTCTTCGAACTAACATAGCATACTGCCAATTGAGATCCATTTCTTCCAAATGATCATAATCAATCTGATCATAATCTTCATTTGCTAATTCAGCATTACTCACAGCACCCGTGATAACACCAAAATACGAAGATACCAAAGCAGACATTAATGCATTATAATCATCGATAGTTTGAGCAGATAATGCAGTTTGATTTGAAGAACTTGGAATAGAAACAGTACAACCAGCAGAAGAATAACTTGAAGATTCAGATTTACCTGCCAGAAAGGCTGTTGGAGGTGCAGAATTAAGAATATTCGATTTCCCAGCATTCATTGTAGAATCATTTTCACCATGATACACTGCAGGATTCTGAATATGTGTAGGAAGAGACTTGTTCACCATCAATTCCATATCCCTAGCCTGAATTCTTTGAACTAAATCATTGAACGACAATCCTTGAAAATCCTTGTCATGAGTAATCATCATAACATAATTCTCCCATTTCTCAGGTAAAGCTTCTAAAATTTTCTCTTTCATATCAGCTTCGTCTTTAGTAAGAGTCACCAAGCGCATTTCACTCATCAGATGAGCAAATCTTGCAATCAGATTGGAAATCGTTTCATTCTGATAATGCTTGAAACTATCAAACTCTTTCTTCAAAACCTTTTGTCGACTTTTCTTGTACTGGTCATTGCCTTCACATCTTTTCTCCAAAGCATCCCATAGACTATTTGATGTGTAGTTACCAGCAAATTGATGAAGTAACTCTTTAGGCAAAGCCATCGTTAAAGTACCATAAGCCTTTTTCTCTGCTTGATAAGCTTTCTTTTGTTCCGAAGACATTTTCCTTTGAAGTATAGGTTCACCAGTTTCATCTTTAGGGTAAACATAGGGCTCAGTGAATGATAACCACATATCAATATCATTTGTATCGACATATGCTTCAAACCGTGTAACCCAACTATGATAATCTTCCAACTTTAGCAATTTGGGAACTTTCTGACTTGTTCCAATTTCATTATCATAATTCATCATCGTTTGCATAGTTGCTTGAACCGAGTTTTGAATAGCCGCGAATGCTTGAAAATCGGACATTTTCGAAACACAGGTTACTGTTCACTCCGAACCTCCTCCGAACCTCCACCGAATTATCGCCGAACTTCGTCCGAACTTGAAATACACCGAACGTCCTCCGAACCTGACCTTCGGACTACAAAAGAAAATCTGGTCCGAACGAGCACCGAACGTGGACCGAACTTCCTCCGAACGATCTCCGAACCTGACGTTCGGAGCGGTTAGACCGAGCGTACTCCGAACTTGGAGTGCGGAGCAGTTACGCCGAACCTCGAGTTCGGCCGAACGTGAAATTTTGGAAAAACTTAGAAAAACTCACTGAAATTGACACCTCTCGAGCTGTAACCACTCAATCAACTGAAAATGAGCAAACACAGACATATTTGACGTGAATCATGATGTTTTGAACGAGAAATTCGAGAAATGAAGATGAACTACGAGTTTTTAAAGTCAAAAACGTGAAATTAAACTCGATAACTCGAAAAACAGTGATCTCCGACTAGTAGAGTAAACCAAATGCTCTGATACCACTTGAAATTGCTTGAGCGTATGAATCTTCTACTTAGTCGATGTGAAATCAATGTAAAACGAGTTGAAACACAAAGAGTAAATACAAACAGGCTTTGTATTAACCACAGAGAATCACAGAGTACACTTAGAGAATGTATGACACGAAAAGCTGTTAATTCTATACAAGACAAACCTATTTATAGGCTGAAACCACGACTGGCCGAACCTCAGGTTCGGCCAAGCCTCGGCGGCTCCGAACCTGGAGTTCGGCCAAGGTTCGGCCATACCTAAACTTGCACAATCCGTCTTGTTCTCGATACTTCACATGACGACCAGGAACCATGTATCAACAGAGTCTATTGTTGATTTGAGTCCTTCGACTACAAAGCAAGATTATTCTGAATTGGTTGCTGAAAACTCCGACTTGAAGAAGTCAAAGAAATCAAAACCAGTGATAAAAACAGAACCAAGTCTGGTAGATAAAACACCACCATCGTTTGTTTCTCGTGGATTTATGTCAGACGAGGGAGTTATTTCAACTGGCAAGATGTTTGAGAAAAATGAAAAAGAGTTGAATGAAGCTGAAGTTGCTGCAAAGTTGGTGCAGGCTAACAAATTAAAAGACATTAAAGCTTCATTTAACCAAGTTGCTAAATCTGGTTCTTTAAGTTCTCAGATAGATTTGTCCAAGTTACCTGGTTACAAACAGGCTGGGTTGGGAAGTGAAGGCAAGAAGGTTACACAACAAAAGAACATGCCAAAGAAAGCAAAGAAAGATACAAACTTGGATCAAATATATCATTTGGCTCAAGTATTCATTTCAACAATGGAGAAAGGATTTGAGGGAAAGAAAAAGAAGAAAGTTTCATCTGACAGTTCTTCGAACGAATCGTCTTCATCCGGTTCTAATTCTACACCTCAAAGTCCTACATCAAAATGGGTACATTCTAACCGATTTCAAGTTTGTGATGATATTTTTGATGAGTCTGAATTTTCTGATAAATGTCATCCGATTCAGGACAAGCCACAATATAAACGATCATATTGTTTGTGCTACCAATGTCGCCAAAAGGGACATCTAGCACATGATTGCCCTGTCACTGATAAAAGAAATTTTTCTGGAAAAACTGTCACGATAATTGATGAATCCGGCAGAATTTTTACTGAGTCACCAACATCACATTTTAAATCAAATAGTACATCAGTTTTCAAAAGTGATTCTGGTGTTGGTGATTCCTCACAAGATAATGTTTCAGTAAAAACTGCACCTGCAAAAATGCAGTGGCGACCTAAGGTGGTCAGCAACGCTGCAACTGATTTTGTGGAAGACACTGGTCGACCAGAAGCTGTGTGCTTTGGGTCTTTTGAATACTAATCATTTAAACCAGTGTGTAGGTTTCTTCAAGAAGTCCTATTGGTAATTGTGAAGTTCATGCTTCAAGAAGTTGCTGATAGTGGAGTTTCCTGCTTAACTTAAATTGAATGTTTCATATTTCAAAACTGAAAGATTTTCTAAAAGGCTTAACCTGACAGGTATCAGTATCGATTGGTCAATTTTCTTTCTTTTTACATTCCGTATGTAGTTTAGGGTGAGATAATTGAAAAACCAAAAATAGTGTGTCTTTGTGTTTTTGTTAAAATGAAAATCCAAAAATAGAGTTTTCATTTTAAGGGGGAGAAAATGGAAAAATACAAAAACATTGAAAAATGAGAAATTGACCCGAGATGATTGGGAAATGATGGTACATTAGCTTACGTGTCTGACTCATGGATAAAATAGATGAAAAAGCCATAAGATCATTGTTCGATGTGCTTGGTAGGCTCGGCATTTAATCAGAAAGTATTCAAATGTGATAAACATTAAAATACTAATGCTTGACCAAGTGGACAACATCTTGATGTATATCTCATGATATATCAAGAAAAGATATGTGAAAAAGAGAAAAATGAGAAGTCACTGTGTATACATGTGTTCATTTTGCAAAGATTAAAACTTGTTTGATTTTCTTTATTTTGTCAAACGATCGGACTTTCTCTACGTGTCCACAAGACCGACTGATTGTTGTTCGTTTAACGTTCTGCTTTATTTTCTTTGGTGTTTCGTATAACTCATCGGACTTTCTCTGCGTGTACGGGAGTACCGACCTGATTGTTGTTGGGTTATAGAATTTCAACTTGTTTTATTTTCTTATTTTGTTAAATCTGAGGCCTTATCTGCGTATTGAAAGATCGACCTTAAGGTAGATGATTTAACGTTCTTATTTCTTTTTGCATGGAACACAGTTGACTGAATCATGAATACAATCATTATGTGATCAAGTCACAAATGAAATCACAAAGTGTGATAAGCAAAAACATATCTGAGTATGTCTGATAGTGTGGGGTACACTGGTCAAATCAAACCTAATCAATTTAATAACATATCCAGATGTTATGAGTATGATTGTGCCTGAGTTTAAGATGGACAAATTATACCAGTAATCGACATGACTTATGTGCTGAAGTAATTGAAATTGAAGTGTAGTTCAGCATGTCATGACCAATATGATCCCAAGTTGTGACCTTTCTCGCAAAATACAAAAATAGTGTGTGATTCAGTATTTCATTTCTGTATTGCATTTATGTTTCATATCTGAAAAATCCAAAAAGATTTTAGGTGTGTTTTAGCATAAAGTTTCAAAAAGACAAAAAGATTTCTTATTTGTTTTCGACCAATCGATACAATGATACAAAATTCAAAATTCAAATTTATATCTTGGATTCTCGAAGAGAAGTTTTGTGCCAAGATTAAATTAATTTTCAAAAGAAAAGGAAAGTCGTGTTTCTATCTTCTGAAATTGCAGGCCATCTATGTGAAAAGACTCAAGCATGGTGAAAGGGGGAGTTTGTTATATCTTTCACAAGTGGATCTTGAAGTTCAAAGACTGTTCAAGATTGATCCAGCCATGCAAGCTCTAATTCTGAAAAGATTTCAAGTTGAAGATTGGACGCAGCAATGCTAAAGATTGAAGACTGAAGTTTTGTTAGATAGATAGATAGTTAGATACACTACACGTTATAGGGGAGTTTGTTAGAGCATATTCCTATGTTAACATGTGTGTCTCGCGTATTGTATCTAATCTAGAGCATCTGTGTGAGTCATATAGTCACTGGCCGTACCATATGCTCCAGCGTACCAGATGGTACGGGGCGTACCAGATGGTACGTGGGTGGTCCGCCGGTCAGTTAGTATGTGACTATAAATAGTTCGTTAGAGAGAGAGCTAGGAACCAGTTCTGTCATTCTACATCTCTTAAGTGTGTGTAACTGAGTGTGTAACTCTCTCTCTCTAGACTTTGTGTAATTCTCTTTGTGAATCAATAAAGCAAAGCTTTATTTACTTCTTGTTGCTTATATGATTACCAAATCATGCAGTAGTAAGATCGTTCAGTGGTTGTACAATAACTTGTTTGGTTAGTTGGTTCTAACCACGATCCTACATGGTTGCTATTTTTGAACTTTTTGAAACAAAAAGTGTCGTTTTTGAAAAATTTGGAGTGTTTTGCTAGATTTTGACCATTTCAGCTGAGTTTCTTGTAAAATTTCACTCCTAAATCATTACTTGTCACTTTTTCTAATCTCTAGCTGCAAATCTCATTCAAATCTATCCAAAATCGCGAATATTTTATCTAAATATGTTCGGTTCGTCCCAGTTCGGGTGAAGATCATCTGTTTCAAAAAATAATTTGTCACCCGAAGTGACAGTTCGCTTCAGTTTAGTTCAATTTGAGTCAGTTCGGTCAACTAAAGTCGCAGTTCGGACAAGTTCGGTTAGCTCCAGTTCTTTCTATTTTTGGTTCGGATCAGTTCGGATTAATTTCTCAGTTCGGATCACTTCGGTTATCTTTTGTTTGGCTCATTTCCACTTCGGACCAGTTCCGTTCAATATTTCAGTTCGAACAAATTCTAGTTCGGTTGGGTTTGGATCAATTATCTTCACTTCGGTTCAGTTCGGTTGAACAGAATTTGAAACTTTTTGTGATGTCGGATTTCCAAGCTTTTTTCGTTATACAAAATGCAATGCAAACATTGATCAATTTTGATAACAAAATCGGAACAAGACAGAAAGTTCCCAAGTTATTGAAATTGGAAGATTATCACAATTGGAAGCAATGGTTTTCTGCTTATGTCAGCACGCATGATATTGATCTATGGAATTTGATAACTTTTAGTATTATGATAATGAAAACATCACGGCTCTTGTGTCAAGATTCTCACATCTTATTAGTGAATTAAAAGTTGTTGGAATTGAGAAAACTGATGAAGAATTGAATGAAAATACACTGTTGGGTTACGACAGTGGCATTCGGGTCTCGGTAATAGCAAAATTTTTTTTTTTTTGGAAATAATTATTTACAATAAATAATTATTAAACAATTACCGAGTGGATTAAAACAGATAATTAAATTAACTATTAATTTAATAGGCAGCGGAAACGTTTTAAATTACAAACGCGAAAACCAGGTAATTAGCGTAAACCGAAACAACAGGATTCGACAATCACCAAACGCGCAAACACCATAATCGCATTTAAACAAACGCGAAGTATTTATAAAATAAATAAATAATTTAATCTAAACTAACTATGAGTTTAGATATACCTGAGCGGTGATTCTAACAGACGTTCGAGACGGATTTACTACGCGGTGAATCAAGCACCGAGAAAATCTCGTACGTCGGATTGGACGCGAACTAGGGTTTGCGGACGACGAGCCGAACACACGTGATACGCGGTTCACGACTGAGGTTTGTCGGCGGCGGAGCCGGCGACGGCGAGGAGGGCCGGCGGTTGTCGAGGCGGCGGCGAGGTGCGACGGTGAAGGCGGCGGTGGGCGGCGGCAGGCTGCGGCTGGGCTGCAGGCGGCGGCGGCTCGGCTTCGTCGGGCTGCTGCTGCGGCGGCTTGGTCGCGGCGGGCGGCGGCGACCCGGTGGCTGCGGCGGCGGCGATGGAGGAGGGCGGACGGCGGCGGCTTCGTGAGCGGCGGTCGACGGCAGTGAAAAGACAGGGCGGCGACGGTGATCTAGGATTAGGGTTCTCGCGAACAGGTCGTCGGAGAACAAGGAGGCGGCGGCGGCGGGGTGGCCGTCGGCGTCGGAGTCGCGAGAGGGAGGAGGGAGGCCAAAATTCTCACTTTTGGATTAGGGTTTCGCCTTCCCCTTAATCAGTTATATTTATAACTAACTTAATTTCCGTTTAGCCCCTCGATTTTACCTAATCCTTAATCGAACCATTTAATATCTGGAATTAACATTTAACTCTTTAAATGTTTGTCGCTTGCAGGGTATTAGTCAAACTAATAACATGTCTATTCTCGTCCATGACGTAAATCTTATTTAACGTCCTTTTGTCGCTTTAATTAATCTTAATGATTAATATTGATTTAAGTAATTAATTATGTATCAATTAAACTATTTAATAAACACATAATTAATATATCTGCGAATTTGCCAGTTATATAGGTAAGCGGTCTTTAATACCCGTTGCCTCCGGTGTAACTCTTACGGGTCTTGACCGGGTCGGGTACTTGATTTAGTCGGGTCTGGACACCTAAATCCAACAGTCTCCCACTTGGACTGATCGCGACTATTAATCAAGTTACAGTCAGAGGTGCTCTAGCTACACGTGGCTGTCCCAACCAGTCATGACACTTCAAGTCAAAACAACCAGGCATATCATCAAACTTGTGATATAGTTCAGACTTACGGTATTTGTAAAGTCATCAGATCCTTTCTGTATGTGACTCAATCGAAACAGAGACATGGATCTTTTCATTCTCTTTGGGTTCGATTATTGTATTCCTCGTTTTGCTGTTCGAAGTGGTCCAATCAAACACACAGTAAGTTTGGGTAAGGCCTTACACTTTACACTTGGAACAAACGAGAGGGCCCATGATGTCAAACTGTTGCTTTGAAAAATGCAAGAGTACAGAATCCCATATTGACTACATACAGCTCCCACTAAACTTCAGATCCATTCCCAAAAGTAACCGTTATGGCTGGCAGTTACGCGACAGCGTTAAGCTACAATCAAAGTATGTTCTTTGGCAAACGGGAGGTCGCTCATGTGTCTCAGGTCTAAGGATACCGTTGAGTATACCATCAATCAGATTTGTCTTATGCTAAGATCCATGAAGACATTCTGATACGAGTTACGTCCCGACGTCATTCTCCAATGAGGCCTTGTGAGTCTAGAGGTCAACACCTTGAGTCCAGAGTCAGAATAGTCTTGCTTCAGTCGTTGCTCCCGCAATGTCTGATCGACTACGGACTTTTAGAATATTAAACGAAATATTCATGGATAATAAAACGTATAAAATTCGAACGCGTTACGCAGAATTCAGACTCTCGTCTAACAACTTAGAGGAGGTCGAATGATATGGTGCAAACGACAGTGTTCGACATCCAACACTAGAATCGAATATCGAAGTGATGCAGAATTCGTGTACTAAGTAGTAGACTAATTTCGTTGATCTGGCCCGATCGCAGAAATTATGGATTCGCTATCAAATGCTCGTATTTCGATTTAGAATTGCCAATATCTGTTGTTTCTTGAGACTCAGTGTTCATCTTGAACAGTGAATCTTCTTAAGTGAATCGAACTTGTGATAATGGAGCGCCCTTGGTAAGCACACGTATGACTGTGTTATCACTTGAGCATGTTAACCGACTATTTATGGAGTCGAATTAACCCTTGAATGTTTTATAGCATTCTTAGTTCAGATTCAATTAAGGTGGCTATTAATGTTCAACGGATACAATTCGTACTCGGTTGATGAACATATATTTTCTCTCATCAGTGTTTAGCAGTGATGATGTGATTTTCTATCTATGGTCATGGCGTAACATCTTACGGCAACATTCTATGCAATATTCAAGTATTGGATTCATGTCTACATCATATTTAGTATGATTTGAACTGTTTCAAGAGATTGATCGCGTGTGGTTGCTCAGTCATATTACGATCAATACTTAATATAATCTTGAAACTTACAATTATTTGAGGTGTCATTTAACGTTTCATCTCAGAAAATTTAAATGATCTTTAGATCGGCACTTGATCGTTATTCCAGTAAGGATCTATGGCGATGCTCCCACTTGCTTGAGGCAGATTGACATTCCTATCATCATCTTTCTTTCAAACCGCTTGGATATTGATTTACACGAAGAAAACGTTGTAATCAATTATCGTTTACAAGAACGAAATTGTTTGACTTCATAATATGTTGTACGAGAGTCTAAACTTAATATCCAGATGTTATGACTTGCTCATAAGTTCATAGACGATTGTCAAAGTCATTTCAGAGTTTGATAGCATGAAGATGCGCTCGTCTATGATTGTTTGAAAGTGTCTCGTGATGATCGAGAAGATGATTTATCCTATCGGACCCTGGGGTCCGACACTAGAGGATGTTTCCTTATTCAGGTAAGGTTAAACATGCCAACTCTAACTGGAATGTCAATATGTTCCGCTTGACAACAATCCATTGTTGGCGAATCATTATTTATCTGGCTCGTCTCGTTTAGATGCGAGAGTTGTTTTACATATTCCAGTGACTTATCTGAGTCACTTTTCTTTAGATATTTAAAGATCTATCCTTGGACATGTAATTGCTAAATTCCATCTTCGCAAGATACCGGTCTTGGGATTGGAAGTTAGTTATGCAAGTGATGTGTGAAAGGGGTGTCATGGTTACATGAAGTCAAGGGTTTTTGTTGTGGCAAGTCATTAGTCTTGTGTGTTACTAGTTTCATACTGAAAACGTTGGACCGACGTATATGACACTTAGTGTTCGTCGGATTAAAACACACGTGAGTACAACTATTGTAGTCTAAGACTTCCAAGATGTGTCTAGGTGTATACATTTTATGGTAATGTGCACCAGAAGTGGTGTGACAATACTACAATATTGTAACCAGCAGGTGATTACTCCTGTAGTTTTTCAGCTGGTGATTCGAACTTATATGATCAGACGTCTACTTGAAGCAGAGGATTGATATGTTCATACGATTGTAGATCGAAGCGGCGATCTTCAATCGGTTCGACTTGATTTAATATTATCGACGCTGGATGGTTTAAAATCACAGGACTTTATGAACCATAATTGCGTCGTGCGTTGTCACGTAACTGTTACGATATACGCTTAAGACATTATAGCTTTAATGGGATGTGATAACCAAAAGTTATCATGTCGCATTTGAGCTAGTCTTAATCAAATCAAGTGCACCAGGTTGGAAGATATGTTGTTATGGGATTTTGAATTTAATCTAACAAAAGGTTGAATCAAATTCAAAGTAGATTAAAACCAAACATGTATGTTTCGAAAATCAACCATTGTCAAAACATGTCATAATCAAAATCCAAAGAAAGCAATTTGTTCATCCTGGAAAACAGCCAGGGAAAACCAAACAAAATCAGTTGTTTTAAAATCGCCAAGAATTGTTTTAAATCAAAACTCAGGACACGAACTTTATTTGTGCGACAATCGCAAGGTAGTTCAGCATCATCTTGGCTTGCTTTCTTTCAGCTTCATACACCTACAAAATGTAAAGTATGTCAAACATATATTTTGTAGGAATAAGTGAAGCATCATACAACATAAACTTATGTGTATACCTGAGGAATTACCCGGCTGGGCTTTTCCACTTTTCACCTTGGCAAGATATTCTGGGCAGTTTCTCTTCCAGTGCCCCATCTTGTGACATTCAAAGCACTCGCGCTGTTCAGGCGGTGGTGCTTTGGTTGCCTTAGGCTTGATTTTCTGAGAGCTTCCAGACGCTCTGGTTACAGCTGCCTTGCCCCTCTTCTTGTTCCCACGTCTGCCCTTCTTTACCTCAGGCTTCTTAACGCCTCCTGAACGGATTGCGAGTACATCGGGTGCCTTACCGTTAACAAAATTAACTTCAGCGGTCTTAAGCATTCCGTGAAGTTCAGTCACTGACTTTACCATGCTATGCATGTTAAAGTTCACCCGGAAAGGAGTGAAGGCACTAGACAGTGAGTGAAGAATTAGGTCAGTTGCCATTTCGGTGGGTATGACGTAATTCAGCTTTGCTAAACGGTCGATGTAACTCTTCATCTTCAGGACATGAGGGCTGACAGGAGCGCCTTCGGCCATGCGACAACTAATAAGTGTCACAACGGTGTCATAGCGTTCCTGTCGGGCCTGAGTTTCAAACATGCCCCTCAGATCACCGATCATCTGAAAGGCCGTCCTGTCAACCATGTTTTTCTGAATCTCAGATTCCATGGTGGCTAACATAAGACATGCGACATTTTTGGCATTTGTACGCAATGTGTTATGGGCGTTTCGCGCCGCTTGCGTGTCAGCTTCAGGTTCCTCGGGAACCTCAGCATCTAACACGGTTTCCATGTTAGCCATTTTCAGGACGATTCTCAGATTCCTTTCCCAATCAAGGAAGTTGGCGCCATTAAGTTTCTCCTTCTCAAGGAGAGACTTGAGATGGAAAATCTCTTGGTTTGCGCGGTTAGCCATCTGAAACAACAGGCAAATGTTTTAGTGTTTCGATGTTTGATTCGTATTCAAGGATGGCAAGCTAATCTTGAATAGGAATTGGGAATTCAGTCAGTTAGACAATTTCTCCAGACAACGTAAAGTGCTTTCAAAATTTCTAAGTACCCGAACGGACAACGATTGTCACTTGTGAGTCTACTATCACAACTCCCGTTATGGGGCTTTCGCGAACGGATCAACGAAATACGTTTAGCCCCATCTATGCCCATTTTGTCTACAAGCCGACCAGAGGTATGGTGTTGAAATACTCCAATACCAAAGGTGCATGTAAAGAAAACAGTAGTTGTCCTAAGCAGTCAGTGTGAGCGTACGGTGTTGAAATACTCCAATACGCTCACCTTGGAAGATACCCTAAACACCACGTGCGGTGTTGAAATACTCCAACACGGATGTATCGGTAAATATGTTCCAAGTTAGACTTGACTTATGATGGCATAGACTACCGGTTTTAGGCTTACCAGATAGGATTAATTTGTCAAATTTTAATATTTAATGTGACGGCAAATATTATGAATCCTATCTCACTCGGGAAGATCAATTAGATAACCTAAGTATTAATGATCTATGTGTCGCGAGACGATAACCAATTTTAATAACGTTCGATTGCATTATCAAAAAATTCGAATTTAATGTCGAATTAAATTGGTTATTTAATTTTGTGAAGTCGTAACAAAATTAGGACTTTCATTTAATCGATTGAAAAATTAGTTTCATTTTTGATAAAACCAAGTTTGGGTTTTAAGTTGGCGTGTTAATCTAATTAAGACAAGCAACCAAAAACAAGCAAACACACATGTACATATCCGGCCTAGCAGGGGCTTCGATATTTTCAAAGCCTATGACAATATCGAATAAGGGCAAGGGACATAAAAGTAAATCAACCACGAGAACAGAAAACTCCCTGATCGACTTAGTTGCTCCCACTGGCTTCAACAAGCTCCTGCGAGTCATAGGAAACGTCGGTCTTGTTTTGACTTCTAGCCATTTTCGAAAATCCCATACAGGGATGATCTCAAATGGGTCTTTGTATGAAGCTCGTCTTGTTCGTCCAGGCGAAAATGAGCGATAACAATTAAAATAAAACTATTCTATTTTAAATAATTACAACTTTGAACCCAGTAAAATTTGGGCCAATCCAAAACAAAACACATGGGCCTAATGGGCCATACCATAACGAAACCATGACAACATAATACAGGGTTGGGCCGAATATGCACGAAAGATAATTCAATCAATTACGTTGAATCGGATTATGTTTAGTGGATCCAAATCGACTAAACATATTTAAAAGGCGATTCATTCGATTTCGCGACTTTCGGGTTCAGAACCCCAGTTCGCGAAAGTGTGCCGGTTTAAAAGAGACCGGCCTGGGTTTGCGTGTGGTGATCAAGGCTCTGATACCACTGTTGGGTTACGACAGTGGCATTCGGGTCTCGGTAATAGCAAATTTTTTTTTTTTTGGAAATAATTATTTACAATAAATAATTATTAAACAATTACCGAGTGGATTAAAACAGATAATTAAATTAACTATTAATTTAATAGGCAGCGGAAACGTTTTAAATTACAAACGCGAAAACCAGGTAATTAGCGTAAACCGAAACAACAGGATTCGACAATCACCAAACGCGCAAACACCATAATCGCATTTAAACAAACGCGAAGTATTTATAAAATAAATAAATAATTTAATCTAAACTAACTATGAGTTTAGATATACCTGAGCGGTGATTCTAACAGACGTTCGAGACACCGGAAGTCAACGGGTGACGCTAGGGTTTCGCAGAACGTGATTCGTCCGACGAATCTAACTTTCCTCGCGAACACGGATTTACTACGCGGTGAATCAAGCACCGAGAAAATCTCGTACGTCGGATTGGGCGCGAACTAGGGTTTGCGGACGACGAGCCGAACACACGTGATACGCGGTTCACGACTGAGGTTTGTCGGCGGCGGAGCCGGCGACGGCGAGGAGGGCCGGCGGTTGTCGAGGCGGCGGCGAGGTGCGACGGTGACGGCGGCGGCAGGCTGCGGCTGGGCTGCAGGCGGCGGCGGCTCGGCTTCGTCGGGCTGCTGCTGCGGCGGCTTGGTCGCGGCGGGCGGCGGCGACCCGGTGGCTGCGGCGGCGGCGATGGAGGAGGGCGGACGGGGGCGGCTTCGTGAGCAGCGGTCGACGGCAGTGAAAAGACAGGGCGGCGACGGTGATCTAGGATTAGGGTTCTCGTGAACAGGTCGTCGGAGAACAAGGAGGCGGCGACGGCGGGGTGGCCGTCGGCGTCGGAGTCGCGAGAGGGAGGAGGGAGGCCGAAATTCTCACTTTTGGATTAGGGTTTCGCCTTCCCCTTAATCAGTTATATTTATAACTGACTTAATTTCCGTTTAGCCCCTCGATTTTACCTAATCCTTAATCGAACCATTTAATATCTGGAATTAACATTTAACTCTTTAAATGTTTGTCGCTTGCAGGGTATTAGTCAAACTAATAACATGTCTATTCTCGTCCATGACGTAAATCTTATTTAACGTCCTTTTGTCGCTTTAATTAAACTTAATGATTAATATTGATTTAAGTAATTAATTATGTATCAATTAAACTATTTAATAGACACATAATTAATATTTCTGTGAATTTGCCGGTTATATAGGTAAGCGGTCTTTAATACCCGTTGCCTCCGGTGTAACTCTTACGGGTCTTGACCGGGTCGGGTACTTGATTTAGTCGGGTCTGGACACCTAAATCCAACAGTTGGTACGGAAGGCAATCTTCATCGGTGGTATGCGACGGTTATTGTTTGGTCCGCAGGAAGTTACGTCGTACCAAGGTGGGTACGCTACTGTTCATTGGTACGCCACTGGTTTGCTATGCTGAGGTTTGTGGTACGCTGAGTGTTTGGTCCGGTCAAAGTTTTGATACGTTGGTCAACGTTTTGGTACGGTTAGAGGGTTATTGGTACGCTGACAGAATAGTAGTGTTCACTAAAACTGTCGTAACTTGAGTTCTGTTAAGAGTTACAGGAGCTAATACCAACGAAAACAACCGTCTCGACGAGATCTACACTGTTACTACCTAACGGCTAGTACCCTCCATTTCGACCACCAAAATCCGTCTCTACGACCTTTGTTTTTGAGTTTGAAGTTTTGACGTCAATTGTTTAACTTCAAAATGAGCGATTATCAAGCATTTACAGCTGCTCAGACTTTAATGCAACTCATGATCAGTTATGATAATGAAATAGGAACAACTCAGAAAGTTCCCAAGTTGCAAAGATTGGAAGTTTACCATAATTGGAAGAAACGATTTGAGTCATACATATTTTCTCAATATGTTGATTGTTGGATTCCAATTGAAAAGGAGTATGAGTATCTAATGTTAAGTGCTAAAAAGCCAAAGATGATAAGTGATTTTGATTCTAAAGAAAGGAAACTTTTTGCAAGAGAGAAGAAAACTTATAGTTTTTTTACAATGGCATTACCTTAAGATTTGATGATACAACTGCTAAGGAATTGTGGGATGCTATTGCATAAAGGTGTGAGGGTAATGAGCAATATAAAAAGACTCAAAAGAAAGTTTTGAAGAAAGAATTTGATAATTTTAGGCATTGTGAGAATGAGAAAATGTCAGACTTAATTGCAAGATTTTCACATTTAATAAATGAACTTGAAGTTGTGCAAGTTGCAAAGGAGAATAACGAGTTGAAAGGGAAATTTCTAGAAGCTTTACCTAACAAATGGGAAAATAATGTTATCATGTTAGCACATGATCCTAATTATTCAAGCTGGACATTCAATTAATTAACAAGCAAATTACAAGCTCGTGAAATGGAAATGATTGTGAAAAAGTCAGCACATCCTTCCATTCAGAATCCTGAATTGTACTTTGGTGAAAATTATGCTACCATGAATGCTAAAGCTAAGTCAAATCCTAGTTGAAGCTTTAATCCTGCTCCAACAGCTCTTCTTGCTGGAAAGTATGAAAAGTATGGTTACTCTTCAGGTTGTAGTTTTACAACTCCTAATAAATCAACAAACAATTCTATTCCTGCTCAAAAAACTAGAGAATTAGCTGCATTGATATCTGCTTTCATATCTTCTTCTTCTGGATCAATATTTGGTAAAATTAATGAAGCTGCTTTGTTTGGAGACGACTTAGAGCAGTTGGATGATGATCAATTATATGAATTAGATTTGAATTGGCATTTTGCTATGACAGATGAAAATGGTAGAAGATTCATGAAGAAACATGGAAAGAAGTCTTTTATTCCATGAGGGAAACTTGGATTGGATAAGTCAAAGATTAAATGTTTTAAACGCTCCAAATTTGGACACTTTACTCGTGAATGCAATTCATCATCATTTGAGAAGTCTAATTCAGATAATCATGTTCACAAATCTACTACATCTAAGGGTACAGAAGCAAAAGCTATGATATCTCAAGCTCAAGAAGGTTTTGAATGGGATCGACACTTTATGGGAGAATTTCCAGATTTAGCTGCTTTTGTTTGTCACTCTCAAGCAAATGATGCTCGAATGGAAACTGTGTCTGAACCTAGGTTCACTGGTGATTCACATATCGAGTTGGTGGCAAATGTGCAAGTTACATCAAGTGATTCTGAGTCTGAAGTAAGTGGTTATGAGTCTACTTGTGAATTTTGTTCACAAAAGGAAAGAAAATTTATGGAATTGGTTAAAGAAAAGAATGTTTTGCTTCTTGAAAACAAAAAGAAGGAAGACAAGTTAGAAATTTACAAAAAGAAATGTGAAGATTCTGATGAGGTTGTCAAGACAAATGAGAATTTAATCAAAGAAAAGAGTTCGTTGATGGAAGAGTTTGTAGCACTTGACACAATAGATATTGGTAAAATAGCATGTAAGTCAGACTCGTAAAGGGTTCTCTCTAGTCCCATAGGCGAATTTGGCGATTTCTTCTTCTTCATTCCTAATCGTCTTCTCCAAGTTGCTGTATAACGATCTGTACTCGATTCTTGGTTGATGCAAGTTGCATCTGAAGAAGATCCTTGCATCCTCCTAGAGTTGTAACGAATCTGTTAGCCGCTTTCTCTGGATTATTGATTAGGGTTTCTTTTTTATTGTATTTTCCGGGAATTCTCGTTGGTTCTTTTACTAGTGTATAATAATCTGTGATCATACCTTGATTTGATTCTAGTTGTATCTGGATAAGTTCCTAGGGTTGTTCCATTGAGTGATACGAACTTGTTAGCATCTAGTGGGGTCCGATTAGGGTTTCGACGGTTCTCTTTTTTCACGTACTATGTTCTGCATGGCCAGTCATATACCTGGCCAAACACCCGATGGGAAACCTCCGTTAGGATTGTTCAGCCGTCTCAAGAACATTGACGGCAAACTGATGACCAAGCGTGGTGGAGTTAAAAATAAATCAGGTCACTCAAAGGATGAGAGGGTGAAGTCTGTGAAGTCTGTAGGGGTTCAAGAGGCACCGCTAGGGTTAAATCAGGGTTTTACGGATGTGGGATGTAACCCGATATTCTCTGAGGTGCCTTCTTAGGTTCCGGCTGATTTTACTGCCTACGGAGGTGCCAGAGGGTTCTCAACCGGTTACCAAATTAGCCGCTACTACTGAAGGACAAAGTTTGGGTACTCAGAAATCTAGTAAAGCTTCTTCAATCAACGGTGATACCAATGTTGGGACTCCCTCATATGCGGCTACTGTTCTGGGAAAGATAGGGAAGAACACTGTGAATTTTTGTGCTCTAAGTTCAGATATCTCTCGTGATGGGGCTGATGTTATCTTACCAAAAGCATCCATTCGAACTGTTCAGCAGAAATTATCGTATACATTATTTGGTCACTTTTTGGGTTATCGTATTGCTTTCCCGGTTGTTGATTATTTGTTAAGCAGAGTTGGAAGAAATTTGGCCTACAAAACACCATGATGAACTCAAATGGCTATTTTTCTTCAAGTTTGCAGATAAAAAAGGTATGGTTGATGCTTTGGAGGGAGGGCCTTAGTTGATAAGGAACCGGCCCATGTTTCTTAATATTTGGAGTCCTACCACCCTATTAAAAAAGGATGATATTAAAACTGTGTCGGTCTGGGTTAAGTTTCATGATGTTCCTTTAGCTGCATACACTAATGATGGGCTAAGTATGACTGCTACACAGGCCGGTACTCCTAAACTACTGGATTCTCTTACCTCGTCGATGTGCATGAATCTATGGGGTAAAAGTATTTTTGCGAGAACTTTGATTGAGATCTCAGCGGAACATAAGTTTAAGGACTCGATAAAGGTGGCTATTCCGGACCTTGATGGTGATGATTTCATTATTGAAACTGTTCATGTGGAGTATGAGTGGAAACCCCCTAGATGGAACAATTGTTGTGTGTTTAGCCATGCGTATGAGGGCTGTCCGAAAAGGGTGACAAATCAAGAGAAACCTCAGGTTCCTCACAAGGTTGATGAGGAGGGTTTTAGGGAGCCAAAACAGAAGAAGGTTGCTAGGAAAACTAATGTCCAGCCTACAAAGGTGAAACCAAAGATTGATAATAGACCCGTTAATGCTAAACCAAAACAAAAAGATAAGGTTGGTACTGCCCAAGATCCGGGAGTGGCGTTGTCTAACTCGTTTGGTGTCCTTGAGCAAACTGAAGTGAGTACGGCTGATGTGGAGGGGTTGAAAGTTCGCCCCCTCTAAACCTCAAAAGATTGGCTATCCTAGGGTGGAGGACATTGAAAATTATGATGTTATTAATGAAGCTTATAATGAAACGGCTCAGTTTATGGTAGATGGGACTAAGCAAACTTGACAAGGGGCAAGTACTCCTTTTACTACTATTTCCGATGATTAGTCTGGCCTCATGGAATATAAGGGGTTTGAACCGGTCCCTTAAACAAAACGAGGTTTGGCAGGTTGTCAAGGAAAATAACTTAAGTATGTGTGCTATCCTGGAGTCTCGTGTTAATGTGAACAAGCTTTATAAGGTGTGTAAAGGGGTGTTTAACAGATGGGAGTGGACTTCTAATGGTGCGTTATGTAAGAAGGGTACTAGAATTATCTTGGGTTGGGACGCTATGATTTTTGATGTCATGATTATTGCCCAAACTGATCAAGTGATGCATGCTCAGGTTATTTATAAGCAGTCTATCAAGTTTTCTTTTGTTCAATGGTTTATGCTGACAACTACTACATGAGGAGGCGACTTTTATGGAGGGATCTTCGTATGCATACAAATTTTATAAAAGATAACCCGTGGATCGTTATGGGGGATTTCAACTCTGCCCTTAATATTGATGACAAAGTGGTGGGTTCTTCTATGGTTGATGTGGGGATGCAAGATTTCAAAGATTGTGTGAGTGGGATTGACTTATTTCATATCAACAGCACTGGATTTCATTTTACTTGGACTCGAAAGCCTAAACAAGGTGTTGGTATTCTTAAGAAGATTGATAGGGTGATGGGCAATATCTCATTTACGGATATGTTCCCTGCAGCGTATGCCATTTTCAGCCGTATCGGGTGTCTGATCATTGCCCGTGTATTTTGCGGATTGCTTCGAATAAGAAGACTAAATCGAAGCCTTTTAAATTTGCCAACTTTCTGACCGCTAAGCCGGGTTTCTTGGATTTGATTCATTCCGTTTCGGACGCCAATATTCAGGGTGTTCACCAATTTTGTGTCATAAAAAAGCTCAAGATGTTGAAGCATCCGCTGCGTGCCTTACTGTTTAAGCAAGGTAATCTGCATGCTAAGGTTGTGTCCCTTCGCAATAGCCTGGATGAGCTCCAACAAGCTATTGATAAAAACTATTCGATAGTGATCTTCGGGCTGATGAGGTGCAGTGGCCTTATGATTTTCAGAATACGATGAGTGATGA
Source organism: Deinandra increscens subsp. villosa (assembly GCA_039602395.1). Lineage (NCBI taxonomy): Eukaryota > Viridiplantae > Streptophyta > Magnoliopsida > Asterales > Asteraceae > Deinandra > Deinandra increscens. Next base: position 31,454,437 of record JBCNJP010000010.1, read on the forward strand.
GCAGTTGTTTTTGAAACATAAATCTAAGGTTCATTGGTTGGCTGCCGGGGATTCTAACACTGCCTATTTCCATGCGTCTCTTAAAAGTAGAATCAACCGTGGGCTTATTGATGTCATTTCTGATAAAAATCAGGTTGTTCATGAGGGCGAGGTTGTTCCTGCTGCATTTGTTGATCATTACAAGAAGTTCCTTGGTTGTGCTGGTGTTACCGATTAATCTATTAATCCAGATTTATTTATTAAGTTGTTAGATCCTGCTACTTCCGAGTTTATGATTCGGCTTGTTATGGATACTGGCATTAGAGACACTATTTTCGCTATGGGTGATACTAAGGCTCCTGGTCCTGACGGCTACACGACTGCTTTCTTTAAGAAATCGTGGTCTATTGTTGGGAGTGATATATGTCTTGCTGTTCAAGATTTTTTCTAAAACTGGGAATTTATCGAAAGAGATAAACCAAACCATTATTGCGCTTGTGCCTAAAGTTTCTACTCCTGCTATGATTACTGATTATAGGCCGATCTCTTGTTGTAATGTCATCTATAAATACATTAGTAAGATTGTGGAAATCTGTCATGTATGGCCCTATTGTCCCTACAACAAAATTTGCTACTACACCAAGTGTAGATATAGTAAAAGCTATTGTTGACTATTCCGATGATGACCACAAATTGGTTGAGGGAGATCACAAAGCTTTATGGGCATTACAAGCAGCACTTCCAGATTCTGTTCTCATAGGTTTCAAAAAACGCAAAACTGCTTTCGATTTATGGAAGGCTTTAAATGAAATGTACGAAGGAACTTATTAGGTTAAAGAAAATAAGAAAGATGTTCTAAAACAAATATATGAAAATTTCTCTCACAAAAAATGGTGAAAGTATGAATGCTTAATATCTACGTTTTGTTCAACTTCTTGATGAATTACAGGGAAATGATGTGAAGATGGAAAATGGTGATGTGATCAGAAAATTTTTGAGATCACTTCCTGATGTCTGGACAGTTTATACTGTAAGCATCAAGTATAACAAGGATCTCAAAACTTTAAAGTTGAGTGAACTTCAGAGAATGCTTAGTGCACATGAAATGGAAATAATGAAAAATCTGGTACTTTGAACAAACCACTTAACCATTCCAACATCTACTACACTCATTATTGCTCATGAAGATAGAAGTCACTACAGTGAAAAAGCTCCCCTGATCACTTATCCTACATCACCAAGAGGTAATGAAATCATGCCTCTCTTTTATAACAACTTTGCTCATATTACAGATAACAGTCAGAATGGGTTCACTAGATCAGATCTACAATGCTTTAGTGCTGATGATCTAGAAGAGATGGACATCAACACACAACTAGCAATGATCTCCTACACAAAGGTTCCAATAAAGAACAGGCAGAAAGTTCAATGGAGATAGAAATGCTCAAATTGGGTTTGACAAAAGTAGAGCCAAATGCTACAATTGTCACCAATTAGGACATTTTGCTAGGGAATGCAAGTAGCCCAGAAGAGAAAACACAAGCCAAGATGGAGGAAACAAGTATCACATACCTCACAATGCATACACACCAGTTACCTATCCTACACATGACATAGGCTCAAGAATAAAACCATCAACATCAAGTGTATCTACTGAAGGTCCTACTGCTCCCTAATCAAGCGCAAAGCCACAAAACCATGCAACTGCAGTTGTTGCTAATCAAACCAGTTGTCTTGATTGGGAGGAAATCATGCAAGAATTCTCTCCAATTAATCATGCTTTAATGGCAAAAGAAATCTCTTACTCTGCTGAGAACTCCTCTACTTCATCCATGGATACCTCTTCAAACTATGAGGTAAACACTGAAATCCCAAATGAAGTAATTTCTCTTCTTTGTAAATGTGCTGAGCAAATAGAAAATTATAGAAAACATAACCTTGAACTCATTGAGGAAATGGCAAGTCTAAAAGAAATTAGAGAATAGTCTAGAAAGGCTGATATTGCTTACAACAATAAGATTGAAGAATTAATAAAAAGTATTAGTGCTTTAAAACATGAAAAGTCCAATCTTGTTACTCAAATCAAGGATCTGCTCTCTAAACTAGATTTTGCAAATAATGAAAATGAGGAAATAAAATACGAATTGAGTATATGTGAAATCAAATTTTTTGTTGCTACTGCTGACTGTGAAAAACTACAGGCAAGCAATGAGAAACACCTAAAACTGTGGCAAAGTCAGAAAGCAATAGGGAATCATCTAAATAATAGAATTTGGTATAATAAGGTTACTTATCCTGATTCATACACTGAGTGTGTGAAAAAAGGTTAAGAATGAAGAAATTAAAATTCAACTTACACCTGATCCCATTATTTCAAAATCCATTGATATGTCACAATTAAAAACTAAGAAAGTGTCATCAGGAACTGCTGTTTCAAATGAACCTCAGAATCACAGCAACTTTGGTAAAAACAAGAAAACTCTTTGGAAATTAAAAGACACCAAAGAAACTGAATCTTGCTCCAAGCAAAAGTCTTCAAATGAGAAAACTATTTCAGTCTCAAAAATATCTGAGTTTAAAATGATAAAGGTGTTGGATATATGGTGTCCTGACCCGACAAATTAACGAACCCGACCGATATTGACCCGTAAGAGTTACACCCGGGTCAACGGACTATTATATCTAATTAATTGTTAATTAGAAATAAACGAACTAAATGGTGAATTAAATAAATATTAATTATTTATTTAAATCGACAAAATCTATCGGTTCAAAATACTCGGTAATTAAAAGACGAACCGATCAGTTGTTACCGGATTAACAGACTGATCGGTTGGTGGACTAAAGGAGATCGCGACCGGGCCCAGTCCGTCTGGCCCCGGTCCGCGAATTTTATATTAAATGAGAGGAGGGAGAAGGATTGGAAGACAAGTCACTCGAAACCCTAATCTCCTCCCTCTTTCTCTCCCTGCGCCGTAGCCGCCGAAGCCGGCTCCACCGCCGCCGTCGCACCACCGTGCGCCACCTCCACCACGTCCATCGCGATCCTCTCGTAAACCCCGATGGACCCTCGTCTTGCCAGTATCTGTGCCCGTCTCGAGAGCGAAGCCGTCTCAGCCCGAGCCGAAGCCGCAGCCCGAGCCGAAGCCGAAGCCGCAGCCCGAGCCGCCGCCGCCGCCGCTGCCGCTCACGCGCCGCCGCGCGACCACCGACCGGTGGTTCTCGCGCTGCCGGCGCAGCCGAGACCGCCGCGTCCGGTCGCGTCGTCGTGGCCGGCGCCGCTCTACCCGTCCGCCGCCGCCGCCGCCCCTCCTCCGATCTCCGGCGAGTCGTTCGTCGTGGGATCGGTCCCGGTGGGCATTCCGACGGAGAAGATTTTGTCACCACCACCGGTGGTATCCCTACCACCGCCGCCGCCACTACCGCCGCCGCCGCCTGTCGCCGCCGCCGCCGATACCGCCGTCGATGATCTGTCTCGAAGGTTCGAGTCAGACGTCTCAGTTCGTCCTAGCGCGAGCCCGTTGAATCCGGGTGTCTCGAGCGGTTGCTCGGATCCCGCCAAGGTATATCTAATTTATTAGATATTTAATTATTTATTTACTTTAAATAAATATATTTTTCTGTGTTTGTCGTGTTTCGGTGATTGATCCTGTTACGGTAGCATCCGCGTTTTAATTGTTTCCGCTGCCAAATTAATTGAGAATTAATTTAATTAATAAATCGGTTTTAATAAAATTAAAATCGGTAACCCGGATCCCACTGTAAATCCCAACAGTGGTATCAGAGCCATTATCACCGCGCGCAAACCAGAACCGGTCTTTTCGCGACCGGTAGTTCGCAATTTCGACTTAAATCCAAATTGCGAATTAGAATTAATTAATTTATTTATTTTAATTCTATACATTATATTGTGTGTTACGGCCGACCCCTCCATGTTTTGTAATCATGTGTGTATGGTTTTGGCGTGTTTAGTCTTTCTCTGTTTGGCCCAAGTTGTTGGCCCAATTGATTGTATTTCGTTTTGGTTTATTGGACCCGGATTTTGGGTTTCAAAGTTGTACAAATTTAGAGCTAGTTTACTAGAAGTAGTTTTAGTAATTGTAAATTTGTATGTAACCAAATGTCGAAGACTGGACACACGCCAGAGGGATGTCGAAGCAAGTGGGAGCTGAACAGGATTCCAGATCGCATAGGGTTGCCATCTCGATCGTTCACCATTTTATTTAATTTAATTTATTTTAAATTTGTCCCTTATGATCTCGCTTGTATGGCTCGAGCGAGATCAAGACCTTATGCCGTTTAACACACAATATGCCATTCGCGACAACTTAGTAATTTAATTAGGTTAAATTAATTTACTTGTCCCGAGTGGTGATAGGGTTTTATCGTTCGTGTCTGACGGTAATTAAATATTAAAAGTAATTAATATCCCTATTTGGTAATTCATAAAAACTGATAGTTCGTGCCATCCTATCTCAAGTTGAACTTGGAACGTATTTACCGGAGCATCAGTGTTGGAGTATTTCAACACCGCACTTGGTGCCGAGGGTACCTTCTAAGGTGAGGACATTGGAGTATTTCAACACCGTGTCATCACAATCGACCATTTAGGATTACTATCGCTTTAGACGTGCATGTTCGTGGTGTTGGAGTATTTCAACACCGCGCCACGGATGTGTATTGCTAGAGTGGGCACGGATGAGGCTAAACGTACCGCAAAATACAATTGTATGTATATAGCGGCCTCATACCGAGAATTGTGACTTGAGTCTCACAATTGACAACCGTTGTCAGTTTGTTTACACGGCCTTGCTCCTGAGGCTCATTTGGCGGTCTCAAGTAATGTCGTCTAAACGAATTCTCATTTTCTTAAAAATAAACTTTACCAACTTATTTTAAAGAAAAATAAACATCGAAAATACTGATTAAATTTACTTTGCTTATTTTCAGAAGGCTAAAGAAAACTCACCTCCATTAAGTTCAATGGTACAACTCGACCCCTTCACTGAGACTGGCTTTCTCGCATGGCAGACAACCCTGAGGAACCTTTTAAGGCTCTTCGGAAAACTCTATGTCATTGACCGACCGATCGCGAGCATTCCATCTTACTTGCTAAATGAGAACTCGCGGTCTGAGCTCCAAAAGCACACTGACGATGATAAGGACGTCACTGACCTGATGTTGTCTAGTATGACTCAGGATTATCGGTACAATTTCATGGGGATGTCTGCTTATGACATCATTCGTAAACTCAAGGATTTATTTGAATTGAGTCAGAGGACTGAGCGAGCTGATGCACTTTCACAATTTGTGAACTGCTCTATGGCTAACAACTCCTCTCCATACGATCATGTCATGCTGATGAAAGCGTATCGCGACAGGCTGATCGACCTTGGCTACTCCATCTCTGACGGGATGGCTCTTGATGTAGTACTCAGATCTTTGCCTGAACATTATCGTATTCTTGCGATTAATTGTTCGGCTCAGTCGATCGAGGAGGTTATTCCGTTGATACCCAACGTGAAGATCAGGACCACGCCGGACGTGCTCAAGGTTGCGAATACAAAGATCTCCAAGGCCAAGAAGGTTAAAGAAGGCAAAGGCAAGAAACCACAGGTGCAGCCTCCCGAGGAGCGCCTGTGCTATGAGTGCAACAAAATGGGACACTGGCGTCGCAACTGTCCTGTTTATCTTGCAAAGCTGAAGATGACCAAGAACCCTAATAAGGGTTGCTCATCAGGTATTTCAATAAATGTTATTGAACTTTTCACTGTTTCCTCCAATTCATGGGTATTTGATACTGGATGTGGTTATCACATTGTCAATGTTTTGCAGGAACCTGAGAAGTGGAAGAAGACAGAACGAGGCTGCATGGACCTCATCGTTGGTGACGGGAAGAGAGTCCCAGTACTTGCTGCTGGCACTTACTCTTTTTCATGCTCTTCTGGCCTTGTAGTTAATTTGATTAACTGTTTATATGCACCTGGTTTATCCAGAAACATTATTTCTGTCTCTTCATTGTTTGAACAAGGATTTCGGTATAAATTTAATGGAAATGTGATTTCTGCTTACCTTAATAATATCTTTTATTTCGAGGCTAAACCTCGACATGGCATATATGAGATAGATGTTCAAACAAACGACCAGCTCTATCATGTTTCTAAAAGAAGCAAAACTGATAGTAACGAATCCTCGTTATGGCACCATAGACTTGGTCACATAAGTAAGGCCCGCATCAAGAAGTTGCAAACTGCTGGCATTCTCGAATCCCAAGATGCAGATTCCTTCGATGAATGCGAGTCGTGCTTATCTGGTAAATTAACCAAGTCACCCTTCACCCATACAGGTGAACGGGCCCAAGGCTTGTTAGGCATTATTCACACCGATGTGTGTGGACCCTTTCGAACCGAGACGAGAAATCGTGAACGGTACTTCGTGACTTTCATCGATGACTACAGCAGATATGCCTATGTCTATCTGATGAAACACAAACATGAAACTTTTGAAAAGTTCAAAGAGTTTCAAAACGAAGTACAAAATCAGTTAAATCGAACTATTAAAATACTTCGATCCGATAGAGGCGGAGAATACCTAAGCGCTGAATTCCTGAATCATCTGAAGGAATGTGGAATCGTTTCACAACCTACTCCTCCTGGCACACCCCAGTTAAATGGCGTTAGTGAAAGGAGAAATCGAACTTTGCTCAACATGGTTCGATCGATGATGTGCAGGACCACCTTGCCACATTCCTTTTGGGGATATGCCATCTTGACCGCCGCTCGCCTAATAAATCTGGCACCGACCAAGAAAGTGGGGAAGACCCCATATGAGATATGGCATGGTTCTCTTCCTAAACTATCATACCTCAGGGTATGGGGATGTGATGCTTATGTCACCAGTGAATCTGACAATAAGCTTGATCCCCGAGGCGAAAAGGTAACTTTCGTTGGATACTATTGTAATACCGGTTATTACTTTTACCATCCTGATGCAAACACCGTTTCCATCAAAAGGAAAGGTAAATTCCTTGAGAAAGAATTTCTTACTCGAGGAACAAATAGTGATCCAGTGGATCTTGAAGAAATTCGAGATACACCCAACCCTGAATCGGTCGCTGCGTCTGACCGACAAGTTGTTGTCGCACCATCAGACTCAAACACAAGCACAAGCGTTCGTAGGAGCGAAAGAATACGACATGAGCCTGATAGATACCTTGGATATCATGAGGCCTTCGATGTTCTGTTAATAGCCGATTCTAACGATGAGCCTATTAATTACAAAGCTGCTATATCAGATCCGGAATCTGATAAATGGCTTGAAGCCATGAACGCTGAGATGCAATCCATGCGTGACAATCACGTCTGGGACTTGATTGAGCTACCCCCCGGTACACGGGCAGTAGGGAGCAAGTGGATCTTTAAAAGAAAAACTGACATGCATGGAAATGTGCAAACCTACAAGGCACGGCTTGTAGCGAAAGGTTTCACTCAAACTCAAGGGATTGATTATGATGAGACCTTTTCACCCGTTGTCATGATCAAATCGATCAGGATTCTCCTTGCCATAGCCGCATACCATGACTATGAGATATGGCAAATGGACGTCAAAACTGCCTTCCTGAACGGACAACTCGAAGAAGATGTCTACATGGTTCAGCCTGATGGTTTTGTCGATCCAGAGAATCCAAACAAGGTTTGCAAGCTTTGCAAGTCCATTTATGGACTCAAGCAAGCATCTCGAAGCTGGAATCTTCGTTTTGATCAGAAGGTCAAAGAGTTTGGCTTTGAACAAAACCAAGATGAGCCTTGTGTTTACAGAAAGGCAAGTGGGAGCGCTGTATCGTTCCTCGTACTGTACGTGGACGATATATTGATCATAGGGAACAACATACCCATGCTTAACGAAGTTAAGAAATGGCTTTCATCTTGTTTCGCTATGAAAGACCTTGGAGAAGCCGCTTACATTCTGGGAATCAAGATTCACAGAGATCGATCTAAGCGCCTTTTGGGACTCAGTCAAAGCACATACATAGATAAGATCATAGCTCGGTTCAATATGAGCAACTCCAAGAAAGGAACCGTTCCCATGACTAAGGGAACAGTCTTGGACAAATCTCAAGCACCTAAAACGGAGCGCGAGATAAGCCAAATGGCATCGATCCCATTTGCCTCTGCTATTGGATCTATCATGTATGCCATGCTCTGCACACGACCGGATGTCTCGTATGCACTGAGCGTGACAAGTCGGTACCAACAGACGCCAGGGCTAGCTCACTGGACGGCTGTAAAGAACATACTGAAATACTTGAGAAACACCACTGACATGTTTCTCGTATTCGGGGGTGTTGATGAGGAGCTCACTGTAAGATGTTACACTGACGCTAGTTTTCAGACTGACCGAGATGACTCTCGCTCACAGTCGGGATTCGTATTCACTCTTAACGGAGGGGCTGTTTCTTGGAGAAGCTCAAAACAGCCAGTAGTAGCTGATTCTACTACTGAATCCGAATACATAGCCGCCTCAGAAGCTGCTAAAGAAGCCGTGTGGATGAAGAAGTTCATATCCGATCTCGATGCTGTGCCGAGTATTAGGCAGCCCATCGAGATGATGTGCGATAACACAGGCGCTATAGCTCAAGCCAAAGAGCAACGGTCCCATAAGATGGCCAAGCACGTCCTGAGGAAATTCCACTACATAAGAGAAGTAGTCGACAGAAATGAAATCAAGATAAGCAAAGTACACACAGATCAAAACTTAGCTGATCCCTTTACTAAGCCTATGACTCAGGAGACTCATATACGCCACAGAGAAGCGATAGGGCTTAGATTAGCTAAAGACATGTTTTGATTCAGTATTTGGATGTATGAACACAAACAGTTATCTATATTATTCTTATTCCATCTGTTTTATGCAATAAAGAATTACATAACTGTGTTCAATATTTGTACGTTTAATCCATGGACAATAAGTGCTTGTCCTAAATGTCCGTAGTCGATTAGATAGTGGGAGCTATACTAAAGAAAGACTATTGTGACTAGTTGAACTTTAAAGTTGTTTAACGTTCAAACTCACAGACCTCATTGGTGAATGACGTTGGACGTAACTCGCATCATGCAACGCAAACATGGAAGTCTTGCTTGCTTGATTAAATGCATGCTCTAATGTATCCTTAGACCTGAGACGCATATTCGAACTCCTTTCTACTAAAGAACATTCTTTGATTGTAGCCTAACGTTGTCGCGTAACTGCCAGCCATAACGGCTACTTTTGGGAATGGCTCTGAAGTTTAGTGGGAGCTGTATGCTTCAACAAGGGATTCTGTACTCTTGCTTCGGCAACAGTTAGACATAAAGGCGCCCTCGTTGATTCCAAGTGATAAGTGTGAGGCCTCACCCAAACTTACTGTGTGTTTGTTGGATCACTTCGAATTGTATCGAGAATGAAAATCGATGAATAAAAACATGGGAGTCCATGTCCCATAATTCATCAATGTCTTATACAGAAAGGAACATATGACAATGAATGCACAAGTCGTGAGTCTGCTTGATGGTCAATCAGATATACTTTGGCAAACGACTTAAAGTGTCAATATTAGTTGGTGTAGCTATGCATAGCTAGAGTGCCTCTGGCTGCGCTCGTTAAACTGTCGCGTTCAGTCCAAGTGGGAGACTGTTGGATATATGGTGTCCTGACCCGACAAATTAACGAACCCGACCGATATTGACCCGTAAGAGTTACACCCGGGTCAACGGACTATTATATCTAATTAATTGTTAATTAGAAATAAACGAACTAAATGGTGAATTAAATAAATATTAATTATTTATTTAAATCGACAAAATCTATCGGTTCAAAATACTCGGTAATTAAAAGACGAACCGATCAGTTGTTACCGGATTAACAGACTGATCGGTTGGTGGACTAAAGGAGATCGCGACCGGGCCCAGTCCGTCTGGCCCCGGTCCGCGAATTTTATATTAAATGAGAGGAGGGAGAAGGATTGGAAGACAAGTCACTCGAAACCCTAATCTCCTCCCTCTTTCTCTCCCTGCGCCGTAGCCGCCGAAGCCGGCTCCACCGCCGCCGTCGCACCACCGTGCGCCACCTCCACCACGTCCATCGCGATCCTCTCGTAAACCCCGATGGACCCTCGTCTTGCCAGTATCTGTGCCCGTCTCGAGAGCGAAGCCGTCTCAGCCCGAGCCGAAGCCGCAGCCCGAGCCGAAGCCGAAGCCGCAGCCCGAGCCGCCGCCGCGGCTCAAGCCGCCGCCGCTGCCGCTGCCGCTCACGCGCCGCCGCGCGACCACCGACCGGTGGTTCTCGCGCTGCCGGCGCAGCCGAGACCGCCGCGTCCGGTCGCGTCGTCGTGGCCGGCGCCGCTCTACCCGTCCGCCGCCGCCGCCGCCCCTCCTCCGATCTCCGGCGAGTCGTTCGTCGTGGGATCGGTCCCGGTGGGCATTCCGACGGAGAAGATTTTGTCACCACCACCGGTGGTATCCCTACCACCGCCGCCGCCACTACCGCCGCCGCCGCCTGTCGCCGCCGCCGCCGATACCGCCGTCGATGATCTGTCTCGAAGGTTCGAGTCAGACGTCTCAGTTCGTCCTAGCGCGAGCCCGTTGAATCCGGGTGTCTCGAGCGGTTGCTCGGATCCCGCCAAGGTATATCTAATTTATTAGATATTTAATTATTTATTTACTTTAAATAAATATATTTTTCTGTGTTTGTCGTGTTTCGGTGATTGATCCTGTTACGGTAGCATCCGCGTTTTAATTGTTTCCGCTGCCAAATTAATTGAGAATTAATTTAATTAATAAATCGGTTTTAATAAAATTAAAATCGGTAACCCGGATCCCACTGTAAATCCCAACAAAAGGAATGTTTAATATGTGGAAAAATTGGTCAGCTTGCTATCAATTGTCCTCACAATTCTTTTTTAATATTAAACAAGCTGTCAAAAGTCAAACTACTAAAAAAGGGGAAACTAAATCAGAATTTATTTGTGAAAGTTTTGAAAAAGTCAACTCTGAAGAATCAAAAAGTCAAAGTAAACACCACTCAGAACAGACAAAATCAAACTCAGCAAACAAACAAAGATATGAAAAATTCAGCAATCATGACTTTGAGAAATCTAAACAGCTTCATGTCACTAAAACTCAGAAGAGACAAAAACCTAGGAGTAATTATGCTCCTTAAGGAAGAAAATTTGATTTCGAAATAAAAATTATACCGGAAGGCAAAATTCATGATCCCGAGGTAAAAATTAGCTTAGAGGGACAAAAACACTCTGGCAAGCAACAAACTGAAATAAAAAGGGCACCCGAGATAAAAGTTATATCAGGAGGCAAAATTTGTGTACCCCCGAGGTAAGAGTTACCTCAAACAACAAAAGTTACCCCGGAAAGAACTTCAGGACTGTAAACAGCAGTTTTTGTCCTAATCAAACTAAAATCGTTTCAAATCATCAAAAGAAACAAGTACTTCAGAGAAAATCTTCAGATTTCGATTCCACAAGTTCAAATTTCAAACTAAAATTCTCTGAAACATCAAAAGAAAGAAAACAAAGGGAATATAGATCAAGAAGGAATATCACAAAACAAAAGGCCATAGACTTTCAGTCTGAAATAAACTCTTTTTCTATTGCCCAAAACAGTTAAAATTCTTCAACCAATGATCAGCCACAGGCTGAGTCTTCAAAAACTAAAGAAGTGACCCAAACATTTGTACTCAAAGAGTACAAATACAATGATGCAATGGGAAGATCCAAGACCACAAAGGCTTGGGTCTCCCTCCGAAATTAACTCATACTTTGTCTTAACATTTGCAGAACACATCCAATAAATCTCAGAACAGCATCTGGGTTGTAGATAGTGGTTGTTCTTGCCACATGACATGAAATAAAGAATTATTGAAAAATACAAAAAGAGTTAATGGAGTACCAGTTGCTTTTGGAAGCACTGAGGTAAATTTTTTTGGACAATGTACAGTTACCAATGGGAAGCTTACCTTTGATAAGGTAAATTATGTTGATGTTCTCAACTTTAACATTCTAAGTGTCTCACAAATGTGTGACAAGAAGTTGAATGTTCTGTTCAATGAGAAAGAAGCTATCATCCTTAAACTAGGTATCAAAATTTCTGATGAAATGATCTTGATTAAAGCACCTAGAAAGGATGGTCTATACACTCTGGATATGGCACATATAACATCTAAGGACTGTATCACCTGCCTTATATCCAAGGCTTCTAAAACTTAATTTGGTCAAAGGTTTACCAAAGAAAACATTCACATGTACTAAACAATGTATTGCTTGCCTAAAAGGAAAGCAACACAAATCTTGTCATAAGCCCAAGTTGAAAAGCTCTATCTCAAATCCTTTAGAAATGCTACATATGGATCTATTTGGTCCTACTCTCGTAAAGAGCTTAGGGAAAAAGTCTTATTGTTTTGTAATAACTGATGATTTTTCAAGATAAACCTGGGTATTCTCTCTTGTAACCAAAGATGAAACCTCAAAGATTTTAAAAGCACTAAATAAGAAGTGATAATAGTATAGAGTTTAAGAATCATGAATTAAACTCTTTCTGTGAAGCAAAAGGAATTGCTAAGCAATTCAGTGTAGCTAGAACTCCTCAGCAAAATGGTGTTGCTAAGAGAATAAATAGAACTTTAATTGAGGCTGCAAGATCTATGTTGCCTGAATCAAAATTACCTGTAACATTTTGGGCTGAAGCTGTAAACACAGCTTGCTATGTACAAAACAGGATTTTAATTGTAAAAGGTCTAAACAAGACATCTTATGATATTTGGAGAAAAAGAAAACGTAACATATATTTTCTCAAATCATTTGGCTATCCTGTAACAAAGCTGATAACCAATGAGCAACTGTCAAAATTTGCTGAAAAAGCTGTGGATGGCTATTTTGTGGGATATTCTGGTGTCTCTAAGGCATATAGAGTATATAACACCAGTTTTAAAATTATTGAAGAAACCATAAATGTGGTATTTAATGAAAAATCAAAGAACAATTTTAGAACTAAGCCCTCATGGTTATTTGATATTGATTCACTAACCACTGCTTTCAATATAACTATTGATAAGCCTCCTAGTGAAAATGTGCAGACAAAAGTACTTCAAAATGCTACAAATGGCAGGTTTAAAGGTGCTGATCCTCCATTCTTCTCATTTGTTATCACAAAACCTTAAGTCCTAACAACCAGTTTCAACTTGAGTCTAGGAGATGTTATTCAAATCAATTCTGATGGAACACCTATTCCTCAGATTGAAATTGAATCAGAACAACTAGCTAAAAATCATCTGGTAACTCATCAAGACACATAAGTAAATCTTGGAAACTCAAGAAACAAAGATGATCTGAACAACCAAGCACAAGCCTCAAAACAAATTCAGACAGGAAGTAGCAACTTACCTGAAGGTTTAAGCCTACCTACTCCTGTTGATAACCTTAATGAAGAAATCACTGAGCCTGCTGCTTATGAATGAGTTTACTCCATTAAACCCCTTTCTGAGCCTAATTGTCATCATGAATTCCCACCTACTTACAACTCTAGAATTTTGAAAGATCATCCTCTAGAGAATGTTATAGGAGAAGTGGAAGCACCTGTACTCACAAGAAGCAAATCAACTGATGCAAACATCTGTCTACATGCATGCTTCTTGTCACAGGAGCAACCAAAGAAAATAAATGAAGCTTTAAGAGAAAACAGTTGGATTGAAGCTAAGCAAGAAGAACTGCTTCAAATTAACAAACAAAAAGTATGGGAATTGGTGGCTCTACCAAAGAATGCACCACCACCAATTGGAACTAAATGGGTTTTTAGAAACAAGAAGGATGAAAGGGGCATTATAGTAAAAAACAAGGCAAGGTTAGTGGTTCAAGGTTTTGCTCAAGAAAAGGGAATAGACTATGATGAAGTTTTTGCACCAGTAGCAAGATTAGAAGCAATTAGGATATTTTTAGCTTATGCTGCTTACAAAAACTTTCATGTCTATCAAATGGATGTCAAAAGTGCTTTTCTGTATGGGTTATTGAAGGAAGAAGTGTATGTATGTCAACCACCTACGTTTGAAGATCCACATCATCCAAACAAGGTGTGCAAACTGATAAAAGCTCTGTATGGTCTCAAACAGGCACCAAGAACCTGGTATGAGACCCTCTCTTATTAACTAACTAACATGGATACAAAAGAGGAAATATTGACAAAACTCTCTACATCAAACCTGTTGGTAAGGATCTTTTAGTGGTACAAATTTATGTTGATGATATAATCTTTGGTTGAAAAAAAGATGCTCTTTGTAAGGCGTTTGAAGCCCTAATATAAGAAAATTTTGAAATGAGCTCAATGGGTGAACTCACTTTGTTTTTAGGTCTTCAAGTAAGGCAAACAAAAGAAGGTATTTTCCTGAATCAATCAAAATATATTAAAGATATGCTAAAGAGGTTTGATATGCTGTCATCCTCCACTGCCAAAACTCCTATAACAGCATCACACAAGTTAACATCTGATGTAACTGGTGAACCTGTTGATGAGCACACATATAGGGCCATGATTGGTTCCCTTATGTATCTTACAGAAAGCAGACCTGGCATCATGTTTAGTGTTTGCCTATGTGCTAGATATCAGGCTGGACCAAAGGAATCACACTTAAATGTTGTAAAATGAATTTTTAGATACCTAAAAGGACAACCAAAGCTTGGGTTATGGTATTCTAAAAATAAAGACTTCAATCTGAAGGCTTTCACAAACAGTGACTATGGAGGATGCAATCTTGACAAAAGTAAACATCTTGTGGATGTCAATTTCTAGGAGATAGACTTGTATCATGGCAATGCAAAAAGCAGACATATGTTTCAACTTCTACAGCAGAAGCAGAATACATTGCAGTTTCAGCAAGTAGTGGCCATGTACTTTCGATACAAAATCAGATGATGGACTATGGCATCAACTTCATGGACACTCACATGTATGCTGACAACACAAGTGTCATCAGCATCACCAACAATCCTATCAAACATTCAAAAACAAAGCACATTGAGATCAGGTATCATTTTATTAGAGGTTGTGTTGAAAAGAAATTAATCAAACTCCATCATGTTCCAACTGAAAATTAATTGGCGGACTTATTCACAAAAGCATTTGATGAGGCCAGATTTTTCTACCTTATCACAGCCATAGGAATGATGAATTTTGATTAAATAAAATCATTTCAAATCTGATAAAATAAAATTTTCTTCTCTTGAAATAAAAAAAATCACAAATTTTTGTTAAGTACTACCGATGTAATCTCGCTCGAGATAACCTCATCCGAGATAACTAAACTTACCAAGGATAAATTATCTTACCCGAGATAACCACACCCG
Organism: Deinandra increscens subsp. villosa; assembly: GCA_039602395.1. Taxonomy (NCBI): domain Eukaryota; kingdom Viridiplantae; phylum Streptophyta; class Magnoliopsida; order Asterales; family Asteraceae; genus Deinandra; species Deinandra increscens. The sequence continues at coordinate 31,469,798 of JBCNJP010000010.1, forward strand.
AGGTAAATTTATTTATATCGGATGACGAAATCTCACCCGAGATAACTCCATCCGAGATAACTAAAATTACCAGGGATAAGTAATCTTGCCCGAGATAACTACACCCGAGGTAACTTTATTTATATCGGATGACGTCATCTCTCCGAGATAATCTCACCAGGTCACTTAAAAGAGTTTAAAAGAGTTATCTCTGATGAAAACGTCGTCCGAGGTAACTTCACCGGAGATAAAAATTTTACCTAGGTCATTGGTAAAAATTATCTTCCGAGATAAAATTTTACTGATAACTTAAGAAAAAGGTAATCTTCTCAAAATGTCTATTACAAGTTGTCCGATGGGACAACCGTAGGTCCAACAAGAAGAAGCCACGTCAAGCCACCTTTTTCTCTTTTACCAGACCCAGTTATGCTTTTTACAATAACCGTCCTTTCCACATCCCTAAATCAAAGTGATAACTGGTAACCTAAAACCCACGATCCCACAAATTAACTGCACGCAGTTACTCACCTTTACTCCCATATACTTCCAAACATTCACTTTTCTCCACTACTTGCTCATAGTTCTCCGATTTCGTTCATCTTCAAACAAACATCAAACAAATGGCACCTAAAGCTAAGAAAAGGGAATCATCATCTGATGCAAATGCCCTATTCCATGCTGACCACAATACAGTGGCACTATTGTCAAAAATAGAGGAAAGCTCTATGTTTCATGAAACGATTGACTTTTTGAAAGCATCACACATTTGCTACGCTCTTACTGTTTACCCAAATATTTACGAAGTGGTGATTACAGAATTTTGGCAAAATGCTTTAAGAACAAAAACTACTGAAGGAGTGTATGACGTACACTCAAAAGTTTAAGGTCACAGTGTAACAATCACTAAAGAGGTCATAAGAACACATCTAAAGTTCAATGACCAAGGTGGATACAAAGAAGTGCCCTCCTCTGAGTATCTTGCAACCTTAAGGGCTGTGGGGTATGGAGGGACAGACAAGAAGTTAAAGAAATCACAATTGCCATTCAAATGGAGATTTCTTGCACATGTGATTTTGGCAAATTTATCCTCAAAGAAGAGTGTTGAGGAACTCTCTTTAGTTCAGGCATGAGCTTTTCATGCTCTGGTGGTACAAGGTCAAAATTTTAATTTTTCTAGAATGGTGCTGGATGGGATGGTGGATAATTTAAAACCTAACAATGTTCATTTCTTTCATATATATCCCAGATTTTTGCAGCACATTCTAAGGTGTTTGATACACAACTTAAAAATATCAGATAAAATTTATCAATTAAGGGTACCAAATGAAAAATTATTTTCTTATCTATCAAGAAATGAAAAGAACAAAGGGTATACAGGTGTGGGCACTGACCATCCTATACCTGTGCCAAGACCTGCAGTGGTGCACCAGTGGTGCAACCAAAGGCAAATCCTGAGCCTATTGCTCCAGTTGACAACCCTGTGTTACCAGTAGTGGTTCAACCCCTAACTACCAATCCTTCCTCTTCCAAACAAGTCCCACCTAAAAAGAGGAAGAGACACTCAAAATTTGTTAATATTTCAGCCATTTCATCTGATGTGTGTAGTTTTGGACACGAAATGATAACGGGTTTTGGGGTTGAAATTAGCGAATTAAGGTTGAAAATGCTAAAATATATGAAATTCTGATAAATATCATGAGTTTGCAGGAAAAATCGAGCTTGGTGCGGAAAACGAGGAAGGAAACGAAAAAATTCAAGAAACTGAAAAACCTCACGGCCTGCAGAGCGTGAGACCCCCTGTCATGGCCTGGCCTAGGCCATGAGGACCCTTGTCACACCCTGTCCAAGCTGTGAGTACTGAAGCCAAGCAATGAAGACCCTATCACGGCCATGATATCCCTGTCAAGGCCGTGAGACACCTTGTCACGGCCTACGTCGTGACCGACACTCAGCACACCCCCTACAAGCCGTGACCGACAACAGAGCTGACCAGAGGACAGCTCACGGCCTGCCCAGGCCATGAGAGGCACCGTCACGGCCGTGACCAGGTGATCCCTATTTGGAAACTTCAGAATTCGACCCCTATAAATAGAGGAGCCACTTCCACCATTCAAAACATCTTGGAGAGCAGAGAACAAGCCTAGAGTGAAGCCTTTAGAAGCATTCGAAGACTTGAAGCATTCGACGAGTCGAGATTCTTCGATTTTCTTCATTTTGAGCTACATTTCGGTATTTTGTTTGAGTTTGATTATGTAATTCAGTTTGAACTTTATTTATTTTTGTTTGAATATGAATATGCTTGGCTAAACTCATAAGATCGTTTAGGCCAAGACGAATCCAACTATGGTTTGATCGTTTATTGTATCGGTTTAGGTTTATGATTGTGTTTCAAAGTAAACGTTTTGTTCTTATTGTTTGGTTGATGAAATTGAATTCCCTATTGAATCTGGTCCATTTCTTAACCTTGTGGAAACCTAGCTTTAGTATGCAAGCCATCTTGAGTTAGGAATCTATCGTATAACCGAGTCACAGAATCTACGGTGTACGCACGAACTCGAAATAGTCATGATCATTAGGAAACCCTAGTATCCAATTAGGAGTCCAACCCGTAGGGATGAGTGAGAAATCACCTACCCTCTGCTAGTAGCCACCCTTGATATTATCTAGTAACTGATTAGTCACCAATAGGTTGGGTCTACCGCTGCTCAGTCGTATCCAGGACCTATTAGGTCAACCATGCAATAGGAACACAACCTCTTCACAACCCTAGAACCGTTAGGGCCATACCTATCCTAACCCTTCAACCAGTTGTGAGTTGAGTCACCGATAGCTCTGGACTTAGCCTAGGGCACTTTGAAACACAAACAACTTATCAGTCCTTAACCATGGAACAGTAGTAACCGTGTAGGGCGTGTCTATAACCCTAAACATGAACCTATCCATAGGAGTTAGGTAGCCTTGTCTTAGGACCCTAATTCACCATAATGATAAGGCATAAACGTAACCTGTGCGTCTATCAAACCTAGGTGGAGGAGTCAATGCCTAAGCGATCCACTCTTAATATTGAACTCTCTCAGCTACTTCTAATTGCTTTACTATCGTAATCTTATTAAAAATTCATTTTCATAAATCATAGAAGTAAAACACGACAATAATTATTAATCGAGACTGTTTAACAATTCCATGTCTCTAAGGTTCGAAAACTTGGTGTTTACAAATACTGTGCTACGCACGACAAGTATACTTGTCTTAGTGTGTTGGCATAGTCCCCTGGTGAATAGCCAGTTTACACCTTATAGTGAAGGTGATGACATTTTCTCTACTTCTTATGATACACTATCTCCAGAAACCATATTTGCAGGAGATGTGTTGAAGAGTCTCAAAGAAAAATCAACCCAAGCATACTTTGGTAAGTTGTTCAGCCATAGGAGTATAGACATGGCTGATGTGGAAAGGGCTGCCACTACACTTGAATCCCCACTGGATCCAGTGGACAGTGGTAACATTAATAAGACCCAATTCATGGAAACTAGACCCTCTTCTGACCCAAAGGCACCTTTAGTGGCGCCTAGGTAAATGAGGATGTGACTGGGAATCCCAGGAGCCAAGACAACCAGGGTGAGGGACATGACCAAGCAAGGCTTGATGGTCCTTCTTTGCTCAAATGTAATGCTTTCAAACCAACGGAGAGCAAGCTTTTACTAAATGAATTAACGGTTTTGTACCAAAACTTACAAACACATATCACTTTGCTTTCACACATTGTGAAATTGCAGGGTGAAGAATTGAAGCAAGTCAAGCATCAACAGGTTCCTTATGGAAACAAGATGTCACCAGAACCTTAAGCTCAAAATCTAAATCCACCACTCCACCACAAGAACTTGGTACTAATGAAGATGATGCTACCAAAATGGAGGGGTATAGGGCCTACAGAGAAGAAGATTTTACTGAGTTTGACTGGTATACAAGAGTACCCAAGGAGGTTAGATTGAAGTTGTTTCAATCTGTGGGAAGAGAGTCATTTAAAATTGAAGTAGCATGGAGAAAGGTCTCAATAGCTGACATCCTTACTATGGCCCCACACAAAGACAACCTAAAGGAACTGTTTCTCTTCACTATGATAGCTGCATGAGCTCTTCCTGCTTCTATCAGAGAAATTCAGCAAATCATGGAAAGAGACTTTATTACCCTTGAAATGAGGGCAATTGCTGAAGAAGAAGGAGTTGATCTTGATGCTAAGACAGAAGTAATGGATGAAGATGATAATGATGATGATGATGATGATGACAATAATGGTAATGGAAAGAAAGATGATGAAGAAGTTCAAAGTGTGTTAAAAGAAGACACTACTAATAAAGATCAGAATATTCAAGATATCAACAAAGAGTTAGGATATTACTGATGAACAAATTGAAGAAGTTTTGAAGGATTATAGAGATCTGTTTGATCCCGAGGTAATAATGAAGTTACCTCGGAAGCTAAAGAAGTTATCTTGAGAGAACATATTACTCCGGGTGAACAATTTACCTCTGAAGAGAATGTTATCTCGGGATATCAGATTATCTCGGAACTGGTTGTTGTTGTTGCTGATGATCAAGTTACCTCGGAGCAAACACTTACTCCGAAGGATGAAACTAACACTCTTGTGTTCTTTGCAACAGACACAGAGCAGCCAATCAGGTATGAGTTTACTCAAGCAAACATTTGGGAAGAAGCAAAAACACTGGCAATGCTACATGCAAAAAGGATTTATCAAGGAATCAACTTTTCTTGGTTAACTTCTGCTCCTTCTCCTCCTGTTGAACCTGAACAAATTCTGAAGATTGAAGCTCCTCTAGTAGATTTGGGAGGTGTTAGAGTTGAAAGAGGATATCTCATGGAATTTGGACCTTACTTCCTACCAACAAAAGACTATTCAGAAATTGTTCCTGTGGCTCCTTCAACTCCTGTGGAGGGAATAGTAAGAGATACTTTGGCCAGCTACTGGGCCAAATATAAGCCAGGAACAGGTGGGGTAAAGATCAATTCACTGCCACCAATTTTCAAGAGAGCTGCCATTAGTGACAAAGTCATACCCTACCCTGCTGACAATCCAAATCTTG